>CM024635.1:10815293-11517971 GCA_014182715.1 Eucalyptus cloeziana | reverse complement strand
ATATATCAACATATCATACCATGCATATACTAACACTCATGCAAATTCATTTACCGTCGTCTTGGCTCAACTAGGCCCTCCCACTCAACCGAGGCATCTAGCTTCGAGCTAGGCATCCCGGCTCAACCGGGCATCCCGCCTCAACCGAGTCATCCGGCACTAGCTCACCAAGGCATCCGGGCTCAACTCGGGCATCCTAGCTCAATCGGGGCATCCTTGGGCTGGCTTACTTGAGGCATTTGGGCTCAAACCCAGGTATTATGGCTCAACCGGGCATCCCGGCTCAATCGAGGCATCACGTTCAATGAATGAGGCATCGCCGCCAACGCATTGTGGTGACGGACACTTTTCCTCTTTAAGTGCATGCATAAATGCATCACACAAGCCTGTTCTTATCTTTTCTCTTAGCCGACACATGTATGGCCCAAAGGTGTGCTCATTCGTTCATGTGTGTCATGAATTCTTATACTTCACTAATACATATGTCAAGAACAATCTTTGATCCATAACTTAAATCAGTCACTTAGCACTGATCCTCATACCGAATAAGGCTCAGAATGGCACGCCTCAATGCCGAACCAAGATCTCGAGGCTTGCGTACACCTCGTTTTAGTGACGATCCCAAGCTTGATGGACCTCTACTCCAACCCGATGTGAATGCACATGTATCGAGAATGACCTCGGCTCGCGGTTTGATCCAACGTCAAGCACAAAGTCCCCACATCCATTTGGATTATAGAAAATCGACATGCTTTGTGCCTTACCAGGATTTGCACCTGACCCCCTACTCAATCAAGGCAAGATTGACACGCCTCAATGCTGACTTAGGACTTTGCGGCCTTAGGCGATTCTCTGCACTGGGCCGTAGGCTTGGACCCGACATCCTATTTACGTTGAAACCGAGGCTTTATGGCTTAGGTGATCTTGCCTTGTGATGAACTCCAAGTTGGAAACGAACCTCGGCTCCCCATTCCAGCGTGAACAACTCAAGCACACGTTCACAAACATGAGCAAAACCATATGTCGCCCCAAACTCCGGGTATGCAAATACATCCCTTGGCGGTCAATTAAAATGTGATGTCCCAAGACACGTCGCCAATCCTTTCTTTTTATCTCTTTCAATTACACATACGGAAGCGACTAAAATAAATGCTCTAGCCAACAATCAAACACAAAAAGGATAGTAAAAACTTGCTAATGCTTTTTCACAAACCATACTTTATAAAACATGCCAGGATTGGTCCCTACGGTTTATATACATAAGTCTCAAGCTCAAAAGAAACACTACGGACAACCTACCTGGACCCTCCACGTCGGGCTCGGAGTTCTCTACAACACCATCCGGGATGCCGTGTCCATGGGGTGGGCTACCTCCCCCATCCTCGCTTCCGACAAGCGTCCATCAAACCCTACAAAGGACCCTCCCCGAGCACCCACTCTCGATGAACCACATGCTTGAAGCGATGAGGTACCAAATGAAAGTGCTGGTAATCTAATCGACCCAAATCGTAGTCTGTAGCTCGTAAGTCTAGGTGGCCTGAGAATAGGAAAGGAAGACTTTAAGTCCATGTGCCATGGAACCCCAAAATGGACGGGCGCCTCTCCATACTAAGGACACAGAAATAGGGTTAACCACAATGGGGTGGGATAAATCTCGGTGAGTCAAAACCCTAAATCTGATTAGGACGCAAATTCGCCTCGAAAGGCGGTCCTAAACATGCACCATACGAGAACTTACCTCATCTCGGCGCGTCCCTACATGTTAGCTCATCACACATGCTATTATCAATGTAGCAAGCGCAATTTAATAACCGGCATACATCATTTCAATCACATGGGTCCCGATTATAAGATAAAAACCATTATGACGTCCTATACCATGCCACAATTTTGCCCCATAATCGGGTGCAACTATCATAACTATCCAAGTGTGTTCCAGTTATTACGACCCGTCGGCCACGGCCAACTCAATAGTCAGCGGTCATTTGGTGTAACCGGGCATTGTCTGGCTCCGTCGGACACGGCAACGTCTATGCCTAGACGGCATTCCATAAAGGAGCATCGACCCGGCCTCCACCTTGACCGGCATCCGTTCATGTGGGGCATCCGAACTTAATTAGGCATCGCCTCCTAACTCGTCGGGTGACGGGTGACAATAGTGACCACACGCGCACATACTTGGCCAAGGACACCGTGCTCAAATACCTCGTTTCAAATAATGAACTTGGCCAATTTTCTTCATATTAAAAATCCTCGGTAAAATAATCATGCGTGGTCACGTATTTAAATCGAATCATTAAACATAATACGCTCCCATTTTAAAATTTCATGATTTTATATAGTACATAAAAATTAGCGTAAAAACCGACACTTGGTATTTTTCTAATTAAATACCCATAAAATCGAGTTTTGCAATAA
Organism: Eucalyptus cloeziana; assembly: GCA_014182715.1. NCBI lineage: Eukaryota > Viridiplantae > Streptophyta > Magnoliopsida > Myrtales > Myrtaceae > Eucalyptus > Eucalyptus cloeziana. The sequence continues at coordinate 11,515,553 of CM024635.1, read as the reverse complement.
TAATCAATCACTGCCATCAAGCAATCAATTGCACATATAAGCCATCAAATTCACATATAAATTCATCCATGAGAACCAGCGTAAAATTTCACAAAACAGCTAATCCATCACTAATTATGCTAATTATGATTAATTAAATAAATTGAGATTAATTAAGTAAATCCAACTTAATTAACCTAACCATGGTTAACTAACCTAACCCAAGTTAACTAATCTAACCTAAGGTAGGCTCACCTAACTAAACTAACCACCTAACCAAGCTAACCTAACTAAACTAACCAACCTAACTAAGCTAGTCACACTAACCTAGGATTAACTAATTAATCATAATTACACTAATCTAACCCACTAAACGCAATTAACAACCTAATCCGGGATTAAGGAGTTAACTCACCAGAATTCAATGGCGGCATGCTCACGGCGATGACGGTGAAAACCCGAGACTCACGCATCTCCAACGGAGGCTCAACGGTGGAGGAAAATAGCCCTACAAGCCTTGACCAAGGCCCGTTTGGTTCCGTTTGAGGGGCTAAGGTGGTGAGGCGGCCAGGAGGGTGGTGGTTGCTAGCTGCGGGCTAATGGTGAAGTGGCTGTAGGCGGACGCGGGGCCGGGTGGACATGGCCGGCGGGCGGATGGCAATGAGTTGAAATGAACGTGAGGGCTCGATCAAGCGGATGCGTGAAGATGGAGAGCAAGTGTGGGGATGAGTGGCTGGTGGGGACCTTATGGGAGATGGAGATGTGAAGATGGTGGTGTGGCTGTGGGATGCTTTGGCGTGAGGAGGCGGTGATGATGAAGGTGGGGACGCTTGCCGCAACAAAATAGAAGGGAAATGGAGAATGAAGAAATGAAGAAGAAGGAGAGAGTAGCGGGAAGTCACCAAGCAAGGGTTGATAGCATGAGGGGAGGAGAGAGGAAAAGAGAGAAAGAGGGGGGAAAAGAAGGTCAAGGGGAGGGCCAATGAGAGTTTAGACATAATATCAAGCCACTCATGGCACTTTACACCAAAGTCTTCATCCTCACAAGTCAAGGGCTCCTCCAATGAGAATTTTGCTCTTAATTCTCACAAAACAAACCATTTTGGTAGCCAAATAGTCCATTAAATCAGCCCCTCCGAATTTCACTTATTTTATTGGTTGTCCGAAATAGATTTTTCCGCAAAATTCCGGACTCAACGAAATTTCTTTGAAAGATGAGACGGCGTCCTAAAAATGAATCATGACACGCTTGAACGTCCGATTCTCGAAACCGAATTCAATTTTGCGGTTAAAATCGACGGATGCGATTTTAGTACAACCTAACCTACCGGGTAACATTTAGGGATTTTAACGCGTTTGACCCGCGGTCGAGAATTCTCAATCCACATTTGTGCATGTTCAACTTGTAGACGACTCTCAATTGTTGTAAAACTCACAAGGTTTCAATTACGTGTTCCGAGTATAATGTCGATAGAAAATCGGGTTATCGTCGTTCGACGCAAATATCGCGGTCGTGCGGAATCACCCACAATTCGACTATGTAATTCCATCGAATCAACTTATATTCAATCACAATTTGATTATAACGGTATTGTATTGACCTTTGTCGATTATTATGGTCAAATAGTTGGTTTCTGATCGAATTCTCTTGTCTGTCGTGTTTACCTCCCTTAACGGCCTCACCTAATAGATTAACTCGTGAGGGGCCAACTCAGAGTAAATTAACCATAAGCGCGTCAACGAAACAACCATTTCATATATTCGAGATGGGGTCGAATTTCAAGATGTCACACCATACAAAAGATCCAACATCATACCCATGGTTTGATGGGTGAGCACCTAACTAGACTCGACAATGAAGACTATCGCCCTAGAGGAGACATAGGGATCTTACTTACCTTGGCAAACCTTGAAGACTAACTTAGATTAGCTTGAAGGATTGAGAATGCAAGGCCAAGAGAAAGGAAATGGAGGAGGAGGGTAGGTGTGAATGGCAAAGTGGGCTAAAGTGGTGGAAATGAATGTGAGCCTCCCCTATTTATAGGCACCCAAGCTAATTATTTTTCATCCAAGAAGTCCAATCATGTTTTTTTTTAAAGTGGCACGGCTATGGTATCAAGGTGGCATGCCTATTTGCAAGGTGGCATGCTTAGGATCCTAAGAGAACACTTGCCATCTTCTTATTAGACCGCCTATTGGCTTACTCTCCAAGCCTCAACTTAAGCTCATGATGTGCCTACGAACCTAAGGGACACATAAGCCCCTTTGATGCCTAATGTCCTCTTCTAATTGGTTGGCTCTTGCCTTGTTCACCAAGGCTATATTTTAGGGTCAAATAACCTAAGAGCCTAGAGGACACCTAAGCATGCATTACTAACTTCTTCTCCAAGGCAAATCTCAAGTCATCATTACCAAGCCAAATGGTCCACTCTAATTTTTCCAAGTGTCCCGTCTAAAGCCCTTAGTTGGCAAGCCTAGTAGTCCAATAATTCCACCTAAGGAATGAGTTGGACGGCTAAAAGGCCACACTGCAAATCTAGCTTGTAGGCATCATTGATGGTGGCTCACTTTTCGCTCTTCCATTGATCCACCTATACCTTACATTTAATGGAGTTTGACATTAATGATGCCATAGTTACCAACTCGGTAAATCTATAATCTTCAGTCATTAATGAGGGTCCGTGTATCATTCTTCGATTAGTCCACGTGTGTGTCACGTTTTCTAGAACTTCCAAGATATTTTTGACCTCTATCATGACCTTTGAAAAGTCAAGGGACACCTCATCCTCCTTCATTTAATGAAGATATTCTAGAATTTTCTCTACTTTATTCTTTCCTTCCTCAAGAAGGTGGTCTAGAGAATTCTATCATCCAAGTTGATTCCGGGGCTGAGAAAGGGATCATTAGGTACACATCGAAGAACCGAATCACATACACCGAGATTCGGCCACCGTACCCCATACTTGCCCAAACCGTCCCCTTGGGCAGTCGAAAGCCTAGAGGGTCGATCATTGGTCGACTCCTTGGCCGGCCCTACGGTCGACATGGTTGCGTCCATCTAGGTCCAAGATTGGCCCTCAGGTCAGTCCCTAGCCTATCATTGAGCTTGCCACGACCGATTTCCTTTATTTTCAGTCCTTGGTCCTTCGGTTGATTCAATGCCCATTCTAAGGCTATTCATGGCCTAGCACTAAGTCAAGACACTCATGGACCTTAAAATTAGTGACGAAATAGCCGGTCTAACCACGGGCTCATTCCGATTGGCATCCGATCCACCCATATGGTTCATGGCCGTGTATTACCGATCCACAATTAGACATTACCAATTCAAGAATCATTTTCGATCACGAAGAATTAAATAGGGAATGATATATTTTTGGTAGAAAGACGATCGCATTTCATCGCATCCAATTGTCCGTGTATCGATGCATAGCCGGGTAAAACCACCGCGATCGGGCACTATGACCGATCATGACTATTTGCCGATCCAAAATCATCCCATGACCAATCCTCGTGATAAAAAGTCATCTTATGAGCTAGTGATCCTATCCCACTGGTATGGTTGGTAGAACATTCACGGCCGACACCTCGACCATTTCGTGACCGGTCGGTGGTCGGGATTAGACCATGATCGACCTTGATTCTTTATCGATCAAATCGATTGATCCTATGGCCAATGGCCCATGGTCAATCCATTCAGGACCTTATGGCCGATCCTACGGGGTCGGAATTGAGGATGTTACAATAGCAATCGGGGACTATGCTTTGTTGTTTTGTTTAGTAATCTTAAAAATCTCATGTCTGCCATGAAGTATTTTCATTTAAAATTGCAAGAACGTCATCATACAATACCATTCGCAATCCAATTATCTTAGGTAGGCAAGTCTTATCATTATATCCCCACCAAGTTGCCAGAGCTCCTGTCACAGTTAATCTTCACAAAACCTAGCTCAAGTGACTCTACAAACCTTGCCTTTCGTCCACCAATCATGACTTAGCTCTCTTACATTTTTAACATGCAACAAATTCTAAAAGATCTTTTTCTAATCTGTGTAGTGACAGTTCTAGTATGGAGTGATTTATGTTTAATGGTTATTGCATTTCGAGTGTTCCAAATATACCAACAGGTGTAGGCAATCATTCTTAAGCGTTATCAACCTGTACCAAGTCATTCGATCTCCTAACATCACATTTGTAGAATACCAGCCCATACGAATAAGTGTCTATCGCCAGTGTCTCCCATACTTGTTAATTAACATAATCATAGGAATTTTCTAGTCATCAAAAAAATAAAAATCACCAATAGGGTATCCTAGTTCATTTTTTGTTGCAGTCAATTAGGTGTGTGTATAATTTTGTTCAATCACTCTTGCAATTCTTCATTATGCATGAAGGATCATTTTATTTAAGACTAATTGTTGATCCTGTTTTCGGACTTTTGGATGAGAAATATGAGGACGTTGGAAAGACTATTAACGGTGGAGGATGTAAGAAGCATGGAGTATTATGTTTCCTTTGTCTCTAATTTCTATTTGGATGAGAAATATGAGGGACATGGAAAGATTATCAAGTGGTCTTCGTAGAAATCTCTCCTCTCTCAAACAACTATCTTTTATAGTTGCCGGTACTTGCCAAAGGATGGCTTTTCTTCCTCTTTCAAGTATTTGGTATAATGCAATGTAAAATTCTGAAAGATCAATGCTCAAAACTCAATGGTGACTATTGGCACCTCATCCAAGAATTCCACTCATTGTAATTGATTGAGTTTGGATTCAATAAGAAGATTTCTCTCCAATGTCTAATTTTTATTCTTCAGGTAATGGTTTGGACTTCTTTCTTTCTTCCACACTTGTCGTTATGCTACTACTGCTGCTCAAATGTGACATCCCAAATTTTCAATTATGTTTTCTACTGAATAAATCGGGCATTTCATTAAATGCGCCTATAGGGTTGTTCTTAGAGCTGATCACTCTCGAGATAACTAGACCCGCTCGGGGTAGCCATTAAGGATTTTTAAGGCAAATAGACTTGAGAATTCGACTAGGAATCGGCTATTCAACCGTGCTCATCTTTAGAGACCATTATGGCACAATTAAAAATCGATTAAGGATCGAGATAGGTCGTTCAACCGAGATGTGTGGCTGATCATGGGTGACACCACTAAATTGGAAAATTCTCGTCGGCCGGCACTAGACTGATTTTTCTATCGTTTTGATACCCGTGTCCGTATTTGAATCTTCGAGATTTTCATGACAACCGAGAGTCGTCAATGCGCCGAGTAGGTTCATTATGGCTCGAAGAAAATCGACCACGAGTCATTTGCACTAAAAATTTCTGAAAGTTACCCAAAGTAGCCTAGGTCACACTAAAAACACGCCGAATTCAAATTAACCACGAATTTGAGTCCGATTTCAGAAATTGAAACTTCTGTCATGTAACAATTAATTCTAGGAGCATCGACTCGGTCTCAAAAGATTTTTCTACAAACTGAAACTTTCTAGGAAAAAGTCCTCCTAGGGCCGTTTTTGTCCGAAGAAGTCGGGACCGTTTTTTATTGCAAAATTGGGAAGCAAATGGGATCAATTGGTGAAGAAAATACCAATTTGATTGTTGAGGTGCTAATTGAATTTCGAGGGCCAAATTGGATTGAAGTGAGCAAGAACAAGTGTCCAATTAAGGGAGAAATGTTGGAAATTCGTATGCCCCCTATGCCTATGGTTTTGGACTATTTCAAGAGTTGCAAGAAGGCATCGGTGGCTGAATGAGGGCCAAGGATGATGCTGATGGTTGAGAATGGTCAAGGGGGACCATTGAAGAGAAAAAAAATGGCCATGGTAGGGCCCTTGCCCCCTTATCTCTCTTTTCCTCTCCAAGACTGTCATCCACCTCCCTTATTCCCCTCCTCCCTTGCTATTAGAACACCACCAATAGCCAAGGAAGCCACTGAAGCCAGCCAGTAGCCCCCTGAGCCGCGCGACGCCACCGTCTCCGCTGTTCGCTGTCCTCGCACATCGCGGCTGCCTCGCGCCGATCCGCGCGACCCCGACCCCCTCATATGCATCTCTTGCCATCCCGCCTGCATCCCAGAGCCTTCTCGACCAGCATAGGCCGCCGTGAGCCGACTCAGCCGTCGTGAAGCACTGCCAGTGGTCGTCGAGTGCTCGTGCCGCCTCCGTTGATCTTGTTAGTCTAAATCAGCCTCGTTTCCTTTATTTTACAACCAAGAACAAAGAGCAAAAGTTGTGGGTATCCAACAACTTGTTGGCCCATTTGAGGTTGTTCTCGACCCTAAAAGCTAGGTCCGCTTTGGAGTTTTCCATCCCTCGCGATGTTCCTGTCAATTTGAACCGACCCGCTCGTCGAACAAGTGAGTTTAACTCACTAATCCTCAATTGGTAGGTTAATTACGCTTAGGGGTTGATTATATTAAATTAAGCATGGTTTAGGTGGATAGATTAGCTTAGATTAGTTAATTTAATTATTTGCCGATGCATGTTAGGTGGTTAATTAGTGAAATTAGGGCCTAGACGAGCTCTAGTATTTAACTAGAGTAACTCGGAAATTTTCCATCAATTAGGCTTTTCTGAGCCTAAGTTGATTTATTGACATTTATTTAAAAATTTTCATAATTATTTAATTATTTATTTATTTTCTGGAAATTAGACCGGAATAGTCGGTGAGTGAAATTTCGTGCTGATTGTAGTGGTGCTCTTTGTTTATTTAATTGAGTATCGGATTGTGTGAGTTGATGTGATTAGTGCTTGTGTGTATTTAATTCCAAAAATGGAAAATTTTGGTAATTAATTGGAGAATTACCGAGCGTCGGTCTATAGCGCCAAAAATCTATTTTTGGGATTGCTGAAAATAGTGGGAGGTTCGAAAGTGAAAACCTTGTATTTTGGCTAAGGCTGGTCGTGTATCCACCCACGTGTATTTTTATCCAGGATGATAAAAATGGTAAATTGATAGTATGATTGGAAAAGTATACAATACTGGCTCGATGACTTTATATGTTGTCTTGGAGACATAACGGTATACAATACCAGCTCGATAGCTTTATATGTCGTCTTGGAGATAGAACGGTATACAATATCGGCTCGATGATTTTATATGTTGTCTTGGAGATAGAACGGTATACAATATCGGCTCCATGACTCTATATGTCGTCTTGGAGATAAAACGGTATGATATAACAGCTCGATGGCTCTATATGTCGTCTTGGAGACAAAACGTTATAATATAATATGTTTGGTGACTTGACATTTCATCTTGGAGAAGGGATAGTATCTTATATCGGCTCGGTGACTCGATAGGTCACCTTAGAGACAGAATGATATACTATTATTAGCATTTAGGGGGCAAGCTACTATCTATATATCACCTAGGGTGAACAATTTTGGATTTTAACCAAAATTATAGATAGTATTGATTGAGATGACCGGGAATGGTCTAGTTGATGTGGATTTGATAGAGTCGAGTGATCGATGACTCTATCTATGGTGATTGATTTGATGCTTGTTTGAATTGAACTAATTTGTAGGAAAGAACTAAGGCCAAGGTAAGTCCTCTGACTTGTGTTGTGCTTAGGCAGCCCTTACGGCGTATTTGCTTCCTAATCAAGTCTTAGGGGGTAGAACTCGCTGAGATGTAGCCTCACCCCATTGTGGGACAACATTTCAGGTCTATAGATGGCAGCACATCCAGCTTTTCCCGAACATTTTAGTATACCAGAAGAAATCACAGAACAAAAGTTCCACATTTCGATACATGGGCATGCCGAAGGACTAGAGTATGTGATGGTGAAATCCATCATCTGGGTTAATGCGGGCTTACCCAATAAGGTGCCCCATCAATATTGGGCATGGTATCACTATTATAGTGATGGGCGGAGGGTAGGCCTTGTACCGGAATTAGAGGTGCCTCTGTATGCATTGGAGGTAATGTTTGGGAAGGGAACCGCAGACCCTAGAGATGGATCGGTGATTGACCCAAATCCCCTGATCTTGAAGACCCAGAATCACCTGAGTATTCTGCGGTAGGCTCCAACTTGAGCATGGAAGAAGGAGAGATCGTTGAGGAGGAGGAGGAGGAGGAGGATCCAGAGGAGGACTCGGATGAGGATCCAGATGAGGATTGAGATACCCCTATCTCGCTAACTTTGTGTTGTGAACCTATTTAAGTAGAAACCGACTTATCAATTTGGCTTGTGTGTGTGTGTGTGTGTGTGTGTGTGTGTGTGTGTGTGTGTGTGTGTGTGTGTGTGTGTGTGTGTGTGTGTGTGTGTGTGTGTGTGTGTGTGTGTATAAGACTCGTTTGTTATATATGTATATAAGTGTGTTGGTTTTTCAAGTTCAAGTTTTTAGTCCTACTTTTCTATCCCATTGTTTTAATTGTATGTGGATTTCATTTATATGCTTCCACATGCGTATTAAAACGAACAGGGGTCGGCGATGTGTCCTGGGACGTCGTTATTATATCGACTAGGTGAGGGATGGGTGCGTGCTCGAGGATTGAGGTATGACATCAAAAATTCATTTCTATTACGAATCCTCAGCTCAATGCTAGGAAGTTCATGTTTGTTTGTTGACACCTAAATTTTGGTGACCCATGTAGTCATTTATCACATTAAAAAATTAGGGGTTAATTTTATCCCTAAAAAAATAATTAATTGCATAGCATATAATTTTAGGTGCATTTGTTTCTAATTTGCATTTTTTTTATTGGACCGGTGACAGGTGGGTTTGAATTAGTGGTTTTGAGCTTTAACTTGGCAGGCCGAACTAACCCATGAAGAGAGCAAATTGGCCCAAAAATTAATGATAAAAAATTCTCTTGTGAAAAATAGAATTTGAAATTTTTTCGGGATATGATGAATTTTTTTGGATAAGAGCAGATGTGAAAAGCAAATATTGCGAATATTACGTTTGTATATGTATTTGGAAAAATTGAAACCCTAACTTGTGGCCTATAAATAGGTTAAATGCATAGGGTTTTGTGGAGGACCACACGCATTAAATACACGGCCACTTGCAACACCAAATATTACGAGTTTTTTAGGTTGTGTTTGTAGGTTTTTTTTTTCCTTTTTTCTAGCGACCGTTCGATGAACTCAGACGTTCCAGTTCGCCACAATCCTTTGTTGGCACTCGTTCAAGTCTACTACCACAACATTATTTTATTTTGCCCCTTGGTGTCCGCAAAAACCCAATTCAAGGTCAACTAAGGACTTTGTCCTCACTCGACAAGTTTTTGCAGGTTCTAAAAGTCTACATGATGAAGACACAGAGATGAGCAACAAGCATCCATAAGCAAAAGAAAAAAAAAAAGACAAGAGAGTAGGTGCTTAGAGAGGAGACAAAAGCACAACAAAAGAAGAGAAGACTTTTTCCTCTTTTTTTTTTCAGTCTTCCCACGAGATCGAGTGCTATTGTCCACCGTTCTCCATCACTGCCAAGTTCCTTCAATGCAATAACCCGCCATGCTGAACTACTGCTAGTACCGAGCCACTGTGAATGCCGCCGTGATCATTGGTCATCCCCATCATCATCCGAGCTCGTTGTTTGCAAATTCCAATTTGGGAAACTTATCCATGCAATAATTTGAATTAGGTAATTATCTTGTTTGCCTTCAATTTGAATATTTTGTGATTCAATTTGATTGAGAATATTACATGATCATAAATTTGAGCAATAAGTGCACCCCCAATTAGCATTTACTTCCAAATTTGCAACCACATAAAATCTTTGATTCCATCTATAAGGTTTTAGATGGAATTATTGATTCTGCGGGAATAAAATTGATATCTTCATTTTTAAGGCTTAAGATCAATTTATCGATTTTATTAGTGAAATAATCAAGTTTGATTAGATATCGTTTACAACTTCGAAAAATGGATAATATCTTTGATGACCATGAATCATTTGGTGCTTATCTTTTAATTGCTTTATTTATCCCAAAAATCCAAAAAAAAATAAAAATCATTTGCATATCATGTAAATTAGGATTGATTTTCCTAGATATAATTGCATGATAGAATAGTTAGTTTTTTTAAATGCATGTTTAGATGGTATCTAGGTTAGATAAAATCTTTTGAATTAAATTGCACAACGAGATAATTTTTTAAGTTAAGATAGGATGCAGATTAGTCTATTCCTAACTTAAAATAGATAACATCTCACTTTAGTTAGATTTTTATTTTTTAGCAATTTTTAATTACGAATTTTTATAAAAAAAAATACAAAAATATCATGCGCATGTCATATAGAATTAGGTTCATGAAATGCATGTCATTTAGTGATTGTTACTAGGTTCATTTAATTAGAAATTTCCCGTCATTAAAATTAGGCCATTTTAGTTAAGATAATTTTGTACGTCATTGCATTGCATTGCACGTAATTTCTAGAAATCATATCTAAGACTATTGATGTGAATTCTGAGTTAACATTACAGATACTTTCGTTGCCGTGAGGTATGTCTTGTAATTCATTCACAGTTTTATCTGGGTGTTAAATTGGTGGTTTACACACCCGCATGATCGTCTCACATGTTAGGAAGGTAAATTAAAATCAATTCAACCTGTTTGCCAAACATTTTTTTTTTTAAATAAAGAGAAAGGTACCGAAAGGGCGTTAGAAAAATTTAGCGTAATCAAGTCACCGAACTCACAAATCTCTGGTTCGTAAGAGTAAAGTAAATCTCCCGTTACTTTACATGGGTTTCTAATCAACTCACCAAAAATAGATTAATGGCGACTCCTAATTGAAAAATCATTTGCATATTAAGTATTTGAACCTAAGTCGAGATTGGTATGGGCTTGGGAGAGCCCGAGCTAAGTTTAGGCTTAGTAATCCATTAGCCAAATCCTAGGTGGTTCACCCGAAATTTTGGTGACGACAACTTGGCGACTCCACTAGGGACTTGAGTTAAAACTCTTAGTGGACTTAGGCCAATTTTCTTATCTATTTGAAAAAATATTTTTGTTTGGCAACGAGGATCCCAAGTATGTCCCTAACATTTAAGATGTTAAATGTTCTTGCAGATGGGTAATATAAAGAGAGTAGTGATTGCTAACCCTTGTCTTGCAAGTTGGAGTTGGGGATCAATGTTTTGAATTCAGACTATTAAAAAGTTGTTTGATATAAACTGTTGTGCATGCCTTGCATTTACACTACACTCTTGCACATACAACTTGTCGCCGGACCTTGACTGCATAGGATCATTTAGGATGGTATTGAGATGGATACCACTTCGACCGCATGCCTACGGTATGAGTCGTCCATCTCATTCCCGAAATTTCTTTTTTGGTGTCAAGAGCACCCACCTCAGTTCGCATGCCCTCGACCCAGGTCGGCTCTTTGACCAAGCCGGAGTCAAGAGGACCCGACTTAGTCCACACGCCCACGGCTAGTCTGATCATCCTTATGGCTTCACTTTGTTAAGCTCGTCTAGAGTAGAAATCGAGCCTCACATCTCATGTGCATGTCTATGTGGTTGCCGTTGATTTTTCTTGATGAAGTGATTACGGAGCGATCTCGCTCACCCATCCGTACATGGTCAAGAGCTAAAATGATGGATCAAAACACGTGAGAAATTGCGACTCGAAGGAAAGAGCCAAGAGGACTTTTGAACCGTCTCATTTTCTTGAGATAGTCGAATTTGGTGCCACCATGAAGAGACTAGTGACATATCTAGAAGGAAGAATCTCTAACCTGGAGGGTTCGCATCACAAGACCAAGGAGGGTGAAGAACTCAAGCACACATGATTCATAAGCATTATTTTCTTGGCCCGATGAGGAAGCATTTGGAAAATGCGCATCGAGTTGCAATGATAGATCAATTAGCTCAATTGTTGCTCAACAAGATTGAGAACACAGTTCTAAAAAGTTAATATGAGTCATATCTCGATACCACTTGAAATATCCATCTTGAAGAGCCAAACAAAGTGTTTTGCATTTCCATGCTTGACGGAATTTTCATTCTTGCCCATTAAATGAGGGGCAAGTAAAAGAGGACCATCCATCTTTGGTGAAAGAGGTACGTCTCGTCCTTGAACATAATTAATTGTGGGAAATGACACTATTCTTTTCCTTGCCTATGACAAATTGGGGGCATGACAGATTTTGGTAGTAACCCGATTGAGACAAAATTTCCACCCAAACCAAAATGGATATTCCATGTGCATTTACTTTGATGTTGCATAGTATCCTATTCATGCACGTTGTTTGGTGCAAGGGAACAAGCAAAAATGGAGCGTATGTTAAATTGAAGGTCAAATTTTCAGTCTCGATTGATCAATTTGTGTGTTTGTTCCCTTTTGATAGGGGCAATCCAAGAACACCCATTGCTGAGACAATCCCTTTTGAAGGGCAATCTCTTGCATGAATGCTTAAAACCATATTTTGAGTGTGGTCACAAAAATTTTTATGCTTAAAGTTGCTAGACTCTTTTGAAAAGATAATTTCGATAGTGGTTTTACCTATTTAACTCACCAATTTCATGTGGAGATTTGTCAAGATAGACAATTCAATGGAGTGGCATCAATGCTTAAGAATGTTGAATGAGACGTGTCGGGATGATGAAAGGCAAGCCTTATCTTATACACAGTCCCCTACCTATACACTTGTTAGATGAGTGAATAAAGTTCCATATCTACAAGATAAAGAGTTTTCTCGCAAAAGGTACGACAACCGAAATAACAAGAGGCAGTTTATTTCTCTATCCCAAACACTACAGGTAATCCATTGCTTAACTTCTTTGAGCTCCATACACTTGTGGAAATTCTTTCAAATTACCCCTATCAAGAACCACCCTACATCGGGGCAAATGGGAGGTAAGATGGTATCATGAGGTGAGAAAAATGGAAAGACATTTTTTTTGCTATCACTTGCATCAATCTTCAAGTCGTGTTGTTATATTGAATTCATATAGTAATTTAAGTGTCCTAGGATGACAAAGAGCATTTATTTCTCTATCTTATACACTTATATCCTTTGTATAGCCCACTTGAGCCTACAATTTCATTTCTTTAAACTCAGTTGGTGATCATCCCCCACACCGGGGCAAGGCAAAAAGCAATTGTTCAAACAGTATGGTCTAAAGTGCTGATAGAAAATGAAGACCTCTCAAAGGTCCAAATGTTAAAGGCACTATATGGTCATTCAAAATAGAACCAAGAGGCATGAAAAAAAAGCAATGTGCTTGGTAAAAGTAAGGCCAATACCCATGAAAAAATAAGAAAAAATGAATGAGAACTAGGGGTATGAAAAAGCGGTGTGCCTGGTAAAAACAAGGCCGATGCCCATAGATGAAAAAAATAGAGTATAGCTAATGACTATCGATTGTAAAAAGCTGGTATCTCCAGCAATACTCAAAGAGCACAAATACCGAGCTTTTATAGTTAGTGGAGCACATTGCCAAGACAATCCCTGGTAAAGAAGAAGACGCGATAATGTCAAGATGATCATCAACTCTCACCCTTTACACATATTTTGAGCCTAATGATCCTTTTGTTGCTCAACCCATGAACATAGCCTACGTTACGTCCCTTGCAAAGTCTCTTCTGATTAGAGCACTTGAATTAACGTAGGGGTTCACATGTTTTAAATATCGCTCGAAGAAGTGCGAGTAAGATTATTTTTTCTCATTTTGCAGGGTTCTTGACTTGTAAACCTGAAGGTGATTACAGAATTATTCTTTCAATTGCTTTGACTCAAAGAGTCCCTTTGTTAAGCCGTTGACCAAGCCTACATTACGGTCCATATTAAAGACCTCTTAGATTGGTAAGGTCGTACTGCTTGCGAGACACTCGGACCCTTATTGGTATGATGATAGTGAGAATGAGTGATTCTCTTAAAATAACCCTTTCGAATGAGAGTAAGTGAAAGTCCTTTCTAATTGAAAGTCTCTCATTTAGTAGAAATCCAGGTATTGTCTTGAACGATAATTCTCTCTAATGGAAATTTAGGTGATGCAAGATTGATAAAAATCATTACACATGAACCTCACTTGAATTAATGCATGTTTGTGACTACAAATGCATGTTGCCTCTCCTACGACCAAGTTTTACAGGAGACATATCCCCCAAGAGCAAAGATGTTACTAGGTAAGTATATTTCTATCCATACCTTAAATACTTGTCATTGCACATATATTCCCTTTTGAGTATATCGACACTCGATTGAGTTGTCCCCCAAAGATTTTTCTCCAGATTCAATCTGATTAAGGCGACGAAAAAGGTTCGAGTCTTGGTCGATGATCTATGTTGCAAAGCTGGACAACCAAAGAAAGGTTCGGGTCCTAGCCAAGCAAAACCTTAGTTTAAGCGACCGTAGAAAGGTACGGGTCTTGGAAAAGCAATTTCCCCATTTCAGCGATTGTAGAAAGGTGCGGGTCCTGGAAAGTGATTCCTATTCGGAAGACCATAGAAAGGTACATGGGTCTTGGAAAGTGAATCCTCGTTTAGGCGACCGTAGAAAGGTACGGGTCCTAGACAATATTTATTGTTCGACAAGTAACCGTAGAAAGGTACAAGTCCTGGAAAAGCAATTTCCCCATTCAGGCGACCGTAGAAAAGTACGGGTCCTGGAAAAGCAATTTCCCCATTCAGGCGACCGTAGAAATGTACGGGTCCTGGAAAATCAATTTTTTCGTCAAGGAGACCGTAGAAAGGTACAGGTCCTAGACATAACTAAACACAGCCATATTGGGCGACCGTAGAAAGGTACGAGTCCTAGGAAAGCAGTTTCCTTACAAAACAACTGCCATACTGGGCGACCGTAGAAATGTACAAGTCTTAGGAAATCAGTTTCCTTACAAAGTCTTGTTGCTATTTTGGGCAACCGTATAAAGGTACGGGTCTTGGACATGTAACACCAACTATCTTGAATCACTCTACCCTCCTTGAAGGTAAGATATTCCAGGTAGGTTCCTTTGACATCTCAGTTTGGATCTAGATGTCTTAATTCTTTTTGTTAAACATTTCACTCTGGATGTAGATGTTTTTCGATTTTTCTCGTTATACCTTAGTCTGGATATAGGTATTTCGAGATAAAAAATCTTGACATCTCAGTTTGGACTCAGATGTCTTGATTATTTTCATTTAAACATTTCACTTTGGATGTGAACGTTTTTCAATCTTTCTAGTTATACCTTAGTCTGGATCTAGGTACTTCAGGTTCAAAAATTTTGACATCTCAGTCTGGATCTGGATATTTTAATTATTTTCGTCTAAACAATTCACTCTGAATGTGAATGTTTTTTCGACGTTTCTCGTTATACCTTAGTCTGGATCTAGGTATTTTGAGCTTAAAAAATCATGACATCTCAATCTGGACCCGAATGTCTTGATTATTTTCATTTAAACATTTCACTCTGGATGTGAATGTTTTTCAATCTTTCTTGTTATACCTTAGTCTGGATCTAGGTATTTCGATTAAAAAATTTTGACATCTCAGTCTGGATCTGGATGTCTTAATTATTTTCGTCTAAACATTTCACTTTGAATGTAAATATTTTTTCAACCTTTCTCGTTCTACCTTAGTCTGGATCTAGGTATTTCGAGCTTCAAAAATCATGACATCTCAGTTTGGACTCGAATGTCTTGATTATTTTCGTCTAAACATTTCATTTTGGATGTGAATATTTTTTCGACCTTTCTTGTTATACCTTAGTCTGAATCTAGTTATTTCGAGTTTAAAAATCACGACATCTCGATCCGGACCCGAATGTCTTGATTATTTTCATTTATACATTTCACTCTGGATGTGAATGTTTTTCAATCTTTCTTGTTATACCGTAGTCTGGATCTAGGTATTTCGGTTAAAAAATTTTGACATCTTAGTCTAGATCTGAATGTCTTAATTATTTTCATCTAAACATTTCACTTTGAATGTGAATATTTTTTCGACCTTTCTCGTTATACCTTAGTCTGAATCTAGGTATTTTGAGCTTCAAAAATCATGACATCTCAGTCTGGACTCAGATGTCTTGATTATTTTCGTCTAAACATTTCACTTTGGATATGAATGTTTTTTCGACCTTTCTCATTATACCTTAGTCTGGATCTAATTATTTTAAGCTTAAAAAATCATGACATCTCAATCTGGACCCGAATGTCTTGCTTATTTTCATTTATACATTTCACTCTGGATGTGAATGTTTTTCAATCTTTCTCGTTATGATATTTCGAGTTTAAAAATCTTGACATCTCAGTTTGGATCTAGATATTTCAATTCTTTTCGTTAAACATTTCACTTTGGATGTGAATGTTCTTCTCAGTCCCGATGTCTCAATTTATTACCTATTAGACTTTTCAAGGAACCTGGGTGAAAACTAGGTAATCGTGAAGTAAATGGAGATTTATCATGTACCTCAAGATGCTCTACCGCACTGATTGATAAGTAATTGTAGGTATATTCTTTTCTTTCGCATCATGCATTTGCATTAGCATCTCCATGCATCATATAAATTGCATTTTAAAATGGGAATTCATTTTCCAACAAAAAATCATTCAATGCATGGACATGGTCAAAATTTATGTCTGAATTTGTCTTTGAAGGTAACCTCTTCGAGCTCACCTTCAAAGAGGGACAACCGTTGACACATAAATTTCGGTGACCCGTTTAGTCATTTATCGCATTAAAAATTATGGGTTAATTTTATCCCTAAAAAAATAATTAATTGCATAGCATATAATTTTAGGTGCATTTGCTTTTAATTTGCATTTTTTTTCATTGGACCAGTGATGGGTGAGTTCGAATTAATGGTTCTAAGCTTTAACTTGGCAGGTTAGACTAAGCCCATGAAGCGAGCAAATTGGCTAAAAATTAATGATAAAAATTATCTCGTGAAAAATAAGAAATTGAAATTTTTCCGGGATGATGAATTTTTGGATAAGGGCAGATGTGAAAAGAAAATATTGTGAATATTGAGTTTGGATATGGATTTGGGAAAATTGAAACCCTAACTCGTGGCCTATAAATAAGTTAAATGCATAGGGTTTTGTGGAGGGCCACACGTATTGAATACACAGCCACTTGCAACACCAAATATTACGAGTTTTTTAGGTTGTGTTTGCAGGTTTTTTTTTTTTTCTAGTGATCATTCGACGAACTCAGAAGTTCCAGTTCGCCACAATCCTTCGCTGGCACTCATTCAAGTCTAAGGCCACAACATTATTTTATTTTGCCCCTTGGTGTCCGTAAAACCCAATTCAAGGTCAACTAAGGACTTTGTCCTCACTCTGACAAGTTTTTGCAGGTTCTAAAAGTCTACATGATGAAGACACAAAGATGAGCAACAAGCGTCCATAAGCAAAAGAAAAAAAAGACAAGAGAGTAGGTGCTCAGAAAAAAAAAGACAAGAGAGTAGGTGCTCAGAGAGGAGACAAAAAGCATAACAAAAGAAGAGAAGACTTTTTTTTTTTTGCAATCTTCCCACGAGATTGAGTGCTATTGTCCACCGTTCTTCGTCGTTGTCAGGTTCCTTCAATGTAATATCCCGCCATGCTAAACTACTGCTGGTACCGAGCCACCGTGAATGCCGCCGTGATCATTGGTCATCCCCATCATCATCCGAGTTTGTTGTTTGCAAATTCCAATTTGGGAAACTTATCCACGCAATAATTTGAATTAGGTAATTATTTTGTTTGCCATCAATTTGAATATTTTGTGATTCAATTTGATTGAGAATATTACATGATTCCTAAATTTGAGCGATAAGTGCACCCTCAATTAGGATTTACTTCCTAATTCGCAACTGCATATAATCTTTGATTCCATCTATAAGGTTTTAGATGGAATTATTAATTCCGTGGGAATAAAATTGATATCTTGATCTTTAAGGCTTAAGATCAATTTATCGATCTTATTAGTGAAATAATCAAGTTTGATTAGATATCGTTTACAAATTCGAACAATGGATAATATCTTTGATGACCGTGAATGATTTGGTGCTTATCTTTTAATTGCTTTATTTATCCCAAAAATCCAAAAAAAAAAAAATCATTTGCATATCATGTAAATTAGAATTGATTTTCCTAGATAGAATTGCATGATAGAATAGTTAGTTTTTTTAAATGCATGTTTAGATGGTATCTAGGTTAGATAAAATCTTTTGAATTAAATTGCATGACGAGATAATTTTCTAAGTTAAGATAGGATGCAGATTAGTCAATTCCTAACTTAAAATTGATAACATCTCACTTTAGTTAGATTTTTATTTTTTAGCAATTTTCAATTACAAATTTTTATAAAAGAAATACAAAAATATCATGCGCATGTCATATAGAATTAGATTCATGAAATGCATGTCATTTAGTGATTGTTGATAGGTTCATTTAATTAGAAATTGCCCGTAATTAGAATTGGGTCATTTTAGTTAAGATAATTTTGTACGTCATTGCATTGCATTGCACGTAATTTCTAGGCTTCATTTAAATAAAAGAAAATTTTAAAAAAGATTGAATGATTGCGTGTTAATTAGAAATCATATCTAGGACTATTGATGTAAATTCTGATTTAACATTGCAGATGCTTTCATTGCCATAAGGTATGTCTTGCAATTCATTCACTGTTTTATCTAGGTGTTAAATTGGTGGTTTACACACCTACATGATCGCCTCACATGTTAGGGTGGTAAATTAAAATCAATTCAACCTATTTGCCAAACAATTTTTTTTTTTAAATAAAAGACAAAGGTACCGAAAGGGCGTTAAAAAATCTAGCGTAATCAAGTCCCCGAACTCACAAATCTCTAGTTCATAGGAGTAAAGTAAATCTTGCGTTACTTTACTTAGGTTTCTAATCGACCCACTAAAAATAGATTAGTGACGACTCCTAATTGAAAAATCATTTGCATGTTAAATATTTGAACCTAAGTCGTGAATTGATATGGGCTTGGGAGAGCCCGAGCTAAGTTTAGGCTTAGTAATCCATTAGCCAAATCCTAGGCGGTTCACCCAAAATTTTGGTCGCAACATTGTCCATGGACAAGCTTCACATAATTTGCCACAAACCAGCTAGACTTTTGGGTTGCTCTATTTTGTTTGATAGGAAGCACGCAATGAAACGGTTATAATGCTAATGTGGTCCAGCAAGTCCACCATTATTTCATACAAATAATACTTGCATGGACTCGCTCACTGTGACATCCCCCTTCTCCCCTCTCTTTTGTCTCCTCCTTCTCTCTCTCCTCCTTCTCCTCTCCCTTACGTTTTCTTTCCCCCTTTTTCTACCATCCAACCCCCTCCCCCTTTCTTTCTCTCTCTCTTTCTTTTCTCCCCTTTTCCCCTCACGCTACCTCCTGCGGTCCCCTTCTTTTGTGCTTTCTTCTCTCTCTCTCTCTCTCCCTCTCTCTTCTTTTCCTTCCCTCTCTCTCGGCTGAACCCCTTCTTCTTCTTCTTCTTCTTCTTCTTCTTCTTCTTCTTCTTCTTCTTGGCTGCCGCTTCACCCATCAGCACCATTGCCGCTCCACGCCCAACTCCCCCTCACCATCATCATCACCACCTCTTGGCCTCCCCACCTTCGGCAAACGGGATTGCGTGGCGCCACGGCAGGAATCGCAAGGGCCACATCCCCATCCACGGCCCCTTTGGCCATGAGATTCAAGGGCCATCGCGCCGTCACTCGCCCGACATCGCTGCTCGCTCACTGCCTCTTGCTGCCGCTCGCTTAGCTGTCCGTGCCACCATTGCTTCAAGTCGCCGCAAGCCACCGCTCGAACCAAGCCTCCCCACCTTGGCCGTGAGCTTCAAGAGCTACCACCGTCGTCGTTGAGCCACAAGTGTCACGTTTTCGACGTCTTTGTGCCGCCATCACCGCGGGCTCACCGTTGCCAGAAATCGGTGAGTTAACCTTCTAATCGTGGATTAAAGCGTTAATTACATTTAGGGGGTGATTAGTTTAATATTAACGGCGATTAGTATTAGTTTATTTTAGTTTATCCTTAATTGCGATTAAGAATGGTTTAGATTACATTTAATTACGATTAATTTAAGTAATTACAATTAGATTAATCAATCGTTGTTAGATTAATTAATTGAGTTTATTTTAATTAATAATAATTTATTTATTTTAATTGTCATTTGTTTAATTAATCATAATTATTTTAAATAACGTCAATTAATTTTTAATTTATTATAGTTATGCTAATTAATTGAGTTTAGTTTAATTAATTGTAATTAGCCTAATTAATCATGATTAGCTTAATTAATCACGATTAGCGTAGTTAATGACGGATTAGCCATTAAGTAAAATTTTATGCTCGTTGTACTAGATGAATTTACACTTAATTCTTTTCGTTTGAGCATGTAATGCCATGGTGTTTGATTGCTCATATCATGTATTTTAAATGCTATTTTTTCAAAGATGATTTATTGGTAAGAAAATAGCAAACTTTGAGGTGTCGTGTTTGGACGCCGTATTTTACGTAATAAAAGGGGCAATGATGTTTTAAAATGAAAGTGTGCAAAGTTTGATGGGTTGATTTTAAATATGTGACAACGTGTGATTATTTTACCGGAATTTTAAATGTAAAGATTTTCCGAGATTTGTTATTTAAGTACAAACTCTTTTACACTGGGCTAATTGACGGAAGATAAAAATTGGCTTGAGTGTTGGCGTGCTTGTGTGGTCATTTAATTGAACCCATCACCCAACGGGAGTTTGGGGATGATGTCTGATGTTTATCGGATGCCCGGCGGGGGTCCGGATGCCGAGTCGCGGTTGAGGCCGGACCGATGGTCCTTTATAGAATGCCATCAAGGCGGGGGTTCTAGATGATGCCGTGCCCGATAAGGTGGGATGATGCCCGGTCATGTCGAAAGACCGCCGACTCGTGTGTTGGCCGTGGCCCAAGGGGTTGTAATAATTGAAACACGTGGGAATGATGGTAATGCATTGCGCTTGATTATGGGGTAAAACTGTTAGGCATGGTATGGGACGTGCCAAAACGGATTTTTCCTTATAATCAGGATCCGTGTGGATGCTTGGTGCATGAGAGTTATGTGTTCTGATTATTGATTATGCTCGTTGTATTGATAATGGCGTATGTGAAGTGCTAATATGCAGGGCTGTGCCAAGGCGAGGTAAGATTGTATGCCGTTGCATGATTAGGCTACCTCCGAGGCAAATTTGTGTCCTAATCGTGGTTTAGGAAGTTGACTTGCTGAGATTTTATCTCACCCCGTTGTTGTTAACTATTTTCAAGGCCGTAGCGTGGAGATCTGCTAAGTGCGGATGTGGTAGGTGCGAGATGCGACACTTTTTGGCTGACCTTGCCATTTGTGAAGTTTAGGTTAACCCTAATCCCTAAAGGTTTTTGAGAGGGTCGATAGAAAGTAGCCGTAGAAAGGTTTGTAATTATTAAACTTCCTAGGGGTAACAGTGGACAAATAAATATGTTGTTTTCAGCAATATATGATGTGTTTTACTATCCCTATTATTTGTTTATTGACTGGGTGTTTATTTTAACTGCTTTCACATGCATTTAATCAAAAGATAAGAAGAATGAGTCGGCGATACGTCCTGGGATGTCGTAATTTAATCGACTGCCGAGGGATGTTCATGCACTCAGGGTTCGGGTTGTAACACTCACAGTGCTGGAATTTTGATGCATGGATGTGCCTGTCTAGATGATGATATATCTTGAACTTTGTTTGACCCAACTATTGCTTATCTATCCACTAATGGAAATGCACTATGCTTTGCATGAGAATCACGAAGAATTGTTCCTCTAAATTGATATTTTTTTCTGAAATTTCAGTGTTTGTCATGTTTTCTCTTCCAAAGATCTTTTTTAGTGCTCTAGCCCATTGACTTGAATTCTCTCAACTGTGCTTGTTTTGCAGAATATCCCACTGTCAAAGATCTTTTCTGAAATTTCAGCGCTTGTTATGTTTTCTCTTTCAAAGCTCTTTTTTTTTAATGCCCTAGCCTCGTGACTTAAATTCTCTCAACTGTGCTTGTTTTGCAGAATATCCCACTGTCATCTTTATTTGGCAAAATCTCTAAGGAGGATCAAATGCAAATGCTGTTGAGGTAGGCAAATGATGTGCTTGACAAAAGAAGACAAAAGGCTATTTATTTTGGTAGGTGTACCGATATGCTCAAAACTATTTCTTTTTTTTCTTTGTTTTTGGTGACACACTTCAAAAGATTCATCTATCATGATGTCAATCATCGAGGTCTATATTCAAAGTCAAACGGAGAATCTTTCTTTATTTTTATTTTTTTGGTCAGAGGAGAATCTTTCTTACTTCCAACAACAGCAGCTACAGTAAAGATGCACAAAATAGGATTTGACTTCAAGTTGGTGAATGTGACAACTAAATTTGAATGAACCTGCAGACTATAATTTATTTAAACCTGACTTCCTTGTCAAAGTTCATAGTTTATCTTCTTCTATTTAAATTGCCACACCATCTCAAAGCGCATTTTCTTTTTCTCTGTTATCAAGGAAAGACAGAGATGAGCAATCAGGTAGACTATGCTCTGTCGATCTGTTAAGTGATCATGAAAACCTCACTTTTGCCACAATGAATTTCGATTTAAGATTGTGAGAAGGCCGTTCATCCAGTACCACTTGAAACCATTTATCTAGGGTAGGCAAGTCCTATCACTATAACCTCGCCAAGCTGCTAGAGCTCCTGTCACGGACCAGGCAAGATGCAGGCACTATCATCGCTAGTGGGTTATCCTAGTGACCTCGGATGGGGGAATATCAGCTTGTACCAGGAGGAGTGAGAAGTGAAAAAGAATTAATTTGCGTCTTGCAAAGGCTCTGTCCTCTTCATTTGCTCTCTTTCGCTTTTGCTTCACTATCTAGTCATAACATACAGTCCAGTCAAGTCACGGTCTTCTTGAGTTTTATGGTTTATAGTTTTCTCTCTCCATTAATTCATTATCACTTGGCTTCACCATGACCTATGCTCATCTCTTGGCTCAATAGTGTTCTCCTCCTGCTCATTCGAAGCTAGAGCTCGTGCTCAATAGTGTTCTCCTCCTACTCGTTCGAACCTAGAGCTCGTGCTTGTTGGATTGTTGTAATTGATCTAATCACATTCACTGGTCTGCTCCAGGAAGTCTACTCGGAACAGGTAAGTAATATCTATCTATTTGCTCTCTTTTTCGTCCCCAAACTGATGCATCTAGAACTTCGCAACCTAAAGCATACGGTGGTTTGATCCCCCCCCCAAAAAAAAAAAAAAACAAACAAACGTCTTTGATGTCTCCACATGGTCATCCTCATTGAAGGAGGAATTGGTAATCTTCTTATATCTTATGTAAAAGCCTATATTGATCGCATACTTACCAATAAAGAGAAGAAAAAAAAAAGCATTGAAATTTCAAGGATACTAATCAACATATGCATGCAAAAAATGTCAACAAAACACTAATATGCGCTGAAGTTTTTGACAAACATAGGCGTGTGCTCTAAGTCGGTCGTATATAGAAAATTCAAATTTTATCCTCTGTTTTGGATGCCCACAAGAAAAGTCTCGATATGAAAAAAAAAAAAAAAAAAAAGAAGAACAATTGACGAACAATTGACGAAACAAGCACCTGCGGACAAAAGCTATTTTATTTTGATTTGTCTAACCTTTGGTGTGCATTCCTCGAAAGTCTTGGTCGTTTTTATGTCCTTTTTGGTAAATGAACGTGTTGATCTTCCTAGAATAGTTTTCTCTCTCCATTGACTCATTTTTACCTCGCTTCAACATAACACCTTTGTTGTTCTCTACAGTGACTGATTCAACCATGACAATGGGAGAGATCGTTTTGGGTTCCTTTATGGGTTCCTTCTTTCAGGTCCTATTCAGCAAGTTGACTTCTCTCACATTAGTCTATGCACAACATGAAGGAATTAGCACTGCTCTCCTCAAGGAGTGGAATGAGATGCTAGGCACAATCAATGCGATCTGACCGATGCGAAGACAAGCAACTCGGTGGTAACCCTTTAGTGAAGCTGTGGCTAGATGATGTTAGGGACTTGGCCTATGATATGGAAGACTTGATTGATGAGTTAGCGATCAAAGTCGCTCAGCTTAAGTTGGAGGCAGAATCCAACACAAGCAAATTTCTAGAAAAATGGAAGTTCTCTTTCTTTGGCCAAGATAAATCCTCCGGATCAAATCCAAACCTAGGCTCGCTCATGTTTGAAACCAAGGTACAAGAGATTAGTGGCAGGTTGAAAGTGATTGTCACTAGGAAGGCTCGTCTAAGCTTAAGAGAGAATGTTGTGGACAGATCCAACTACACAAACAAAAGGGATCTAACAACTTCTTTACCAGAGCCTCAGTTTTATGGTAGAGAGAAGGAAGAAGCACAAATACTCAAACTATTGATTAGTGAAGTCGAAAATTCTGATGCCATGTTGAGCATGATCCCCATAGTTGGGATGGGTGGTGTTGGAAAAACGGCCTTGGCTCAACGGTTGTATAATGATGTCAGAGTATATAGCTATTTCGAGAAGAGAGCGTGGGTTTGTGTGTCAGATGTTTTTGATGTTCTTCACATAACAAAAACTATTTTGCGGTCAATCACTGGGTTGTCATGCCAGGGTGAAGATCTTAACGAGCTTCAAGTTAAGTTGAAGGGCAATCTATCTGGGAAGAAGTTTCTTGTGGTTTTAGATGATGTATGGAATGAGAAATATGAAAAATGGACTGCCCTCTTAAAGCCATTTGAAACGGGGGCTAAGGGGAGTAAGATCATCATCACGACTCGCAACCTTGCTGTTGTTTCCATAACTAGAGCATCACCCTATCATTTGAAGGAATTGTCCCTTGATAATTGTACAAGCTTATTAGCCTTTCATGCTCTTGGAGCAACAAATTTTGAGAGCCATCCGGATTTTAAAACAATAGGTAAGAAAATAGCTAAAAGATGTAAAGGTTTACCTTTGGCGGCGAAGATGCTAGGCGGTGCCCTACGTAATAAAAGGAATTTCCAGTGAATGGGAAGATACCTTAAATAACATAATATGGGATCTTCCGATGGTAGAGAATGATGAGGTTCTCCCTGTCTTGAACTTGAGTTATGTCCATCTTCCTTGCCATTTGAAGAGATGTTTTGCTTATTGTGCAGTATTTCCCAAGGATTACGAAATTGAGAGAGATGAGCTGGTACTCTTATGGATAGCCGAGGGCTTTTTAGATAGACAAAAAGTAAAGGGGAATAATTTTAGATTAGGACGAAATTACTTTGATGAGTTAGTATCCAGATCATTTCTTCAACAATCAAGTGTCAACGCATCTAAGTTTTCAATGCATGATCTTTTGAATGATCTAGCAAAGTCAATTGCAGGAAGTGCATACTTTAGCTCTGGGGAGTCTCACTTGGTAGCTAATGAAGAAGACACATCTCTTGGGAAAATTCGTTATGCATCATTCATCTCATCGCATTTTGCTACATCAAAATGCTTAAGAGAATATCACCGAATGAAGGTACTAAGAACTTTAATGCTACTACATAATGGATTTAGAGGGGACACTTTCTCTATTTCCAACAAGGTGCTACATGACTTGCTAACGGAATTGAAGTACTTGAGGGTGCTCTCAATATGTCATTGTGACATCGTAGAGGTACCAAATTGCATTGGTGATCTAAAACATCTTAGATATCTCAATTTCTCGTACACTAATATCAAAAGGCTACCTGAATCAATTGTCAGCTTATGCAAATTACAAGTTTTGATTTTAAGAGGTTGTCAAAAACTTTCAAAGTTGCCTCAAGGTATCACAAAATTGGTTAGTTTACAATTTCTTGATGTTAGAGATACAAGGAGTCTTAAAGAGATGCCGTTGGGTATCGGTAATTTAAAAAATCTTATTATCTTGTCCAAGTTTGTGGTACGACCAGAGAAAGGGTCACAGTTAGAGGAGTTAAAGAATTTGCCACATCTTCAAGGAGAATTATTCATATCAAAATTGCAAAAGGTGGAAAAAGTTAGAGATGCAATTGATGCTAATTTGCATCAAAAGCAAGGCCTTACCAACTTATCCTTGCATTGGGATGAAAATTTGGAAAATCTCCAGAATCATGAGCGGGAAGCACAAGTGCTTGACTTCCTACGACCTCACATTGATCTTGAAAATCTCAATATTTTGAACTATGTTGGTGCAAAATTCCCGTCATGGTTAGGTGGTCCATCCTATTCTAAGATAATGTCTTTGTGCTTGCGGGACTGTCCTAATGTTATATCACTTCCTCTGCTTGGACAACTACCTTCACTAAAGGAATTATCTCTTGAAGGTCTACACGCAATAAGAATGATAGGCTCTGAATTTTATGGAGATAAAAGGCCTTTCCCATCCTTAACAACTTTGAAGTTGAAAGAGATGTTGTCATGGAAGAATTGGTCTCCTTATGTTGGGGGCCAAAAAGAAGAAGTCTCATTCTCCTGTCTTCAACATCTTGTTGTCCGGAGTTGTCCTTCATTGATCAGAACATTACCTCATCAACTTGATTGTCTCATAAAACTTGAAATCCATTCATGTCCGCATTTGAATAATTCAACGAATGAGGTTTGTTTTCAATCTCTCCGTGAGTTATACCTTGAGGACTGTAACAAGGAAATCTTAAAGAGCTTGGTCAACCTAACTTCTTTGACCATTCTCAAAATTGAAAATCTTGCCGAGCTTGTTTGCTTTGATCATGTGTTTATGAGGTGCTTGGTCAAACTAAAGGAGCTTCATATAGGACGGTGTGACAAGCTTACATACTTGTGGCAAGATGAAAATATAATGCTAAATCTTACTTGCCTTCAAGAATTAGCCATTGAAAGCTGCCCTCGATTCACATCTTTTGTGGCAGGAGAAAGAGAAATAGAGCTGCCGTGCAACTTTGAAAGGATGGAATTGAGTAATTGCATAAGTTTAGAAAATCTTCCAAGCAAGGTGCACACATTCAAACATTTGATCATTAGGAGGTGTCCAAAAATCTTGGGACCAACCATTCCTCTAGATGACCCTAACAACAATAACCCAATATCTCAACTTGCGTATCTGCGGATTGTAAATTGTGATTCTCTAATATCATTTTTGTTTGCCAACGATAGACTTACTGCTTTGAAGAAACTTTGTATTTATGAGTGCAAGGGAGTGGAGTCGGTGGAAATGATCACCATAGAATCACTCAAAGAAATGACAATTGATGGCTGTCCAAATCTAGGAAGCCTACCACAGTGCCTTCACACACTCTCCCATCTCGCTCATTTGGATATAAGTAATTGTCCAGCATTGGAGATAGAGGAATTCCCTTCCCTTCCCATCACCTTGTCGTGTCTTATAATTAGTAATTGTCCGAAGATAAAGTCTCTACCAAATCAGTGGCATCATCTTACATCCCTCGAGACGCTATTCATCGAGGATTGCCAAAATATCAAATGCTTCCCCAAAGGAGGTTTGCCTCCCAATTTGCATCGCCTTTTAATAAGAGGGTGCGAGAATCTGAAGCAGCCAATGAGAGAATGGGGCTTACACCTACTCACATCCCTCCAATGTATGTTAATTGACTTTTGCATGGGAGGGGAGGGAGAGAAGGTATGGTTTCCTTCGGAGGACAGGGATGCGTGGAGTCTTCTCTTTCCTTCCTCTCTATTGTATCTTCGCATTTGCAATATGTGGAATGTTGAAAGACTATCAAGCGGTCTTCTCAACCATCTCTCCTCTCTCAAACATTTATGGATTGACTCTTGCCCAAAGCTGAGGTACTTGCCAGAGGATGGCCTCCCTCCCTCCCTCCAAGAATTGTACATAGAGAAATGTGAGATTCTGAAAGATAGATGCTCAAAACTCACTGGCGACTATTGGCCCCTAATCCAAGAAATCCCTCTCATCGAGATAGATTGGGTGCGGATCCAATGAATTGATTCTTCCATGCACCACCAGTTTTCTCGGATTAAGGGTAAGTTTTTGGTTTTGAAGGCATCAATTTTGATTCTGCCTCGTCTATTCGATGCGTAATACAAATTGATATTTTGTCATAAAGATATTTCCCATGAATTTCCAAAAACAACCCACTAAGGTCAACGAATGACAATTCGTTGGGGTTTTTTTTGTCCAGCAGACAAACTCAGTACTCATCCATTACTTCCAATTTTGACAACACGTCCTCTTCCTAGTATGCAAAGCTTCCCAATGGGCATAAACATTTGCTTTTCACGGAATACGACCACAATTTAGAGCTGAAAATTGATCTTTAGCTGCTTGAATCCCAGCAGGAGCTTCCTTTAGTCTTTAGTTGTACTGCTTGCGAAAGTTGATAATATCCTCGGATACCACAGCTGCATCTATCTCCACTACAACCTTGGGCCAGCTTCTCTTTTGCCACTGCAATGCTCTTTCCAACAAAAAGTAATTCAGCCTCCTCTGCAAATCTAACTTGCACCACCACACCCCTGCGGTTAACCATGTCCCCTGCCTAATTTGTGGCCACATTGCCTGTTGTTAGTTTGTTCGTAAAACATAGAAAAGTACTTTAGTAAATAGTTTGTTTCTTAAAGACAGTGTATTCATGTCTCAAAGTCCAATTCCATCTTCCCAACAATCCCAGCAACAGCATGTTTCGTTTCTTTAATGTCAGACCCATCGCAGTTGATATTCACAGAACCTAGCTTAGGTTTTACTACACGCCCTGCCTTTCATCCATCCACTGATGACATAGCTCTCTTAGGCAACAACTGCAAAATAGTTTTTCTTATCTGTATTACTGATGGTCTCAGGATCTGGTGATTTATGGTTAAAAGTTGCTGCATTCGGAGCTTTCCAGTTACACCAGGTGACGGCAATCATTCTTAAGAGTTATCAGCCTGCACTAATCATTTGATCTCATGACCTCACATTCGTAGAGTATCAAGCCTGAACCGATAAGTCACCATCACTGGTGATTAGTGTCTCCCATACGTGTGTGCTAACATAATCATAAGAATTATTCAGCAAAAACAAAATCATCCAAAGGGTCACTAATTGCTGAGAAAAGGAAAGCGAAGGATCCTGGTTCTTATCTTGTCTGTTCATTTTTTGTTGCTGTCGGGTGGATATGCATATAATTCTTTGTCTGATCACTCTCATAGTTGTTCATTATGCATGGAAGTAATTTTTATTCAGGACTAATTAATCGTCCTCTTCTAGGATTTTGGATAAGAAATATGAAAAATGTGGAAGAACCATCACTAGTGGAGGACACAAGATGCGTGGAGCCTCCAATTTCTTTCCTCTCTAACCTCTCCTTGGATGAAAAATATGAGGAACGTGAAAATACTATCAAGTGGGCTTCGCAGGCATCTCTCCTCTCTCAAACAGTCATATATTTTACAGTTGCCGGATGTTGAGGTACTTGACAGAGGACAGCTTCCATCCCTCCCTCCATGTATTCCGCATAATTTAATGAGAGATTCTGAAAGATCGGTGCTCAAAACTCTGCAGCGACTGTTGGCACCTCATCCAAGAAATCCCACTCATCATAATTAATTGAGTTCAGATTCAATAAGAAGATGTCTCTCCAATGTCTAATCTTTGTTCTCAAAACAAATAATACGTACATGGACTTGCTCTCAGTGCAGGAATTATGATGCATGGATGTGTCTATCTTTATTGATGATATATCTTGAACTTTGTTTCATGCCCAAAAATTGCTTATCTTTCCACTTATGGAAATGCACTATGCTTTGCGTGAGAATCATGAAGAATTGTTGCTCTTGTATTGATATTTTTCTGCAATTTCAGCGTTTGTTGTATTTTCTCTTCCAAATATGTTTTTCTTAGGCCCTAGCTCATTGACCTGAAGTCTCTCAACTGTGCTTGCTTTGCAGAATATCCCACTGTCTTCTGTATTTGGCAAAATCTCTCCCGGTGATCAAATGCAAACATTGTTGAGGTAGGCAACTGATGTGCTTACGTTCATCTTTTGCAACTTGACAAAAGAAAAACAAAAAGCTACTAATTTTGGTAGTTGTACTAATATGCTCTATACTTTCTTTCTTTTTTTGGTGACATGCTCTAAAAGATTTATCTGTATCACGATGTCAATTATCGAGGTCTTCATTCAAAGTCAAACGAAGCAGCTTTCGTATTTCCAACGGCAGCAGCAACTGAAGAGATGCAAAAATTGGGGTTTTCGAGTTGGCAGATTACAATCCATTTCATTCTGACTTCCTTGTCGAAGTTAACAGTTCATCTTTATTCTATTTAACTTCCCACGCCATCTCAGAGAACATTTTCTTTTTCTTTGTCGCAAAGGAAAGACCGAGAGGAGCAATCAAGGAGACTATGCTCTGTTACCATTTTGAGTAATTGTAAAAGTTTCACGTCTGCCTTGAAATATTTGAGATCGCGAGAAGGTCATCGTCCAATACCACTCGCAACCTAGTTATCTCGGGTAGCCAAGTCTCATCATCCAATACCATGCTGCCAGAGCTCCCATCACGGGCAAGGCAAGATATAGGCACTACCATCACTAATGGATTATCATCGTGACCTCGCGTTTGTGGAATATCAGTTTGTACCGTCAGGCCACCGTCGCTGGTGTTCAGTGGTCCCTTATAGTTCTGCGTTAACAAAATCATGAAGTCTATTTAGGATTAGCAAAATCATCAAAACAGTTTCATTTTTACATGCAATAATTGACTTGAACATGCAGGTTTCGAGAATACCTAAATGCCTCTTACCAATAAACCGCTCTAAGAAAAACATCTGAAGTAAATGTTGCCTATGAAGGTGACTATAAGGAGCGGTGCTGATGGCAACGGCTTGGCAGTGGCCGTGGGACGGTGGTGTGCTCTCCCGCCCCGTTCTCGCTTCTTCTTCTTTTTTTCCTTTTTCAAGTTCTTGCTGTTTTTTCTTTTTATTTTATTTTTTTTTTGCTTTTTTTTTTCTTTTATTGAACTTAAATTTGAAAAGATACATGAAATCTAGACATTATTCATTAGACAAGTACAAGAGAGATTATTGAATGAAAAATCACGGTATTAAGCAAGAAAAGAGTAGGACAAAAATTATAGTAACAGTAAATTTTTAAGCGTGACATGTAATGCATGGGGAAAATCTACTAGTAATGGAAAAACAAAGGCATTCGCATAGGGATGAAAGAGGAGGGATGTGAGAAGTGATGTAACAATGCCAATTTGCATCCTGCAAACTCTTATCTTTTCATTTGCTCTCTTTCGCTTCTGCTTCACTTTATAGACAAACAAATACATGATGTCCAGTAAAGTCTTGGTCTTCTTGAGTTTATGGTTTCTCTGCATGAACAAAGTACTTGTGGACAGAAAGCATCCTTGAAAGTCTTGGTCTCTGTTGAAACTCTTTGGTAGGTGAAAGTCTTGGTCTTCCGGGACTTTAAAGTTGTCTATCTCCATTAACTCATTATCGCTTCGCTTCAACATAATCCTTGATTGACTCTAAGGTTATTGATTCACCCTTAGAGGGCAGGCATATCTTCATAAAAAATTTATCTTACGAATGTTTTGTTGGTTTTTTTTTTTTTTTTTTTGAGTAGTCTTTCACGTGGTATCCATAGCGCTAAAAATTTGCAACAAAATGGGCGGCAATGATATGTTGAAGGGTGCTGAAGCAATTGTTGATGATTGTGAAGTGCTTGATAGGAGAATTGTGGTCCTTTGAAAAGAAAAAGTTAACCAAAGCATTTGCTTGATGATTAGTTGGTGATATATGAATTGTTTACTATTTCCAGAGTAAAATTAAGCAAATTGCTTCATGGATTCATTGGTATGTCCGACTATTTTCCTTGTTTAACCCAAATTAGGTGTTTCTATTCTCATTATCGAACAGTCAAAGTTAGTTGTCTTTGATGACTTATAGATATATAATAGAAAATAAGATGCCATTGTTAGGTGGATCGTCTACATTTATTTCAATCAGTGCAAGTTACAGAAAGATGCTTATTTGGCAATCCTATTAATTGTGGTAAGCTTCATTCATCACTAGACAAGAAAAAGGGTCTGGCATCGCCAACTAACAGTGTACAATCTACTAGATATACTCTAGGCATCACACTTGTGAACGGTAAAATCATGGAAAGGACCATGATTATACTATCAAGCGGTTTTCGATCATCAACTACTACTTCAACACCCTTCAGTAGATCATTGCTACCCATCTTGCTACGAATCTTTAGCACAGTAACTGCCACATAAAAGCCTACATTGATAGCATATTCGCCAATAATGCATCAAATGAAGACATTGAATTATAAGATTATTAAGAATGTACAGATGCCCAAAAAAAAAAAATCTTGGTCTTGGTCTTTTTTTGATGTTTTTGGTAGGTGGATGTCTTGGTCTTCCTGAGCTAAATAGTTTTCTCTCTTCTTGCTTTCAATAAGACAGAACTAAGCAAAATGATAGAAAAAAGTTCAATAAGTTGTCGACAATTTCAACTGTTGTTCGTGAGTTCCTAAATTAAAAGATTTAATTTAACAAGTACGTACACATTGATTATAAGTTGTGTGTGTAGCATGGGTACTTTACATGTGTGTACGTACTTGTTAAATTGAATCTTTTAATTTAGGAACTCATGAGCAACAGTTGAAATCGTCCATAACTTATATATAAATATAGATATATATATATGTGTGTGTGTATATGTATATGTATATGTATATGTATATGTATAAATTTGGTCTGTCCTCCTTGATGAGCCTTATCAATTATTACTTTCCCTTTCCTAAAAGTTATTAATTAAAAAAAAAAAAACAGAAGATTTAATCTAAAATGTAATTAGATATGAACCCAATTAATGAGGTCAATTAATTATGAGATATGAAATTATATTAGATTACTAATATTCATACACGTGCTATGCACGGACGAAGACACTGCGCACATATTTTCAGATTACATGTAATTAAAAATTAGGAATTGGAATAACATGAACTATTTCTGTGGTTGATTGTTTCCAAATATTACTTAAACCTTAGAACTCAACTTGGCATACTTGAACCAAATATATTTCCCCACAACAAAAAGAAAATCGTCAAATGCGCTAATCTAATTTGGTCCCAAGAAGGCGTCATTAGCACTTCAATACTTTTGACATGTGTATATAACTTTACAACTATCATTTATAATCGCCTGGTAGTAGTAATACATGACAAGCAAAATCCGAGAATATTTTTTGGCTTATAAAAAACATACAATTTGATTGTGTCTTATCTCAAGCATTTGGGATCTGGCTGAATAAGGAAAAGAAAGACATTCAAGAGGAGGCAATTATTCGATTTTACGTACGAGGGGTTGGAGCAAAAATTCCATAAGAGGAACCCCATCAATTTCATTCTATATCCATGGCTTCCAAAAATATTCAAATTGACTAAAAACAAAACCAGCTAAATGAGGTCGATGAAATTTCGTACCTTTCTGCTGGCAATCAAGTATCTAAAGTTTTTTTCAATTCAACCAATTACCTCTCATTTATTAATGGGGGTCAGCATGAGACCTCCATTGAAATCGGAAACGAAAAATATCAATGACACCAACGTATTAATTAGTCGTTAATTATCTGTATTGGTATCCAATATGTTTCTTGCAGTATTAATTTTGTCTCTTGCGGGTCAGAAATGACCTTCAAGACGATATTGATCCATCTTCAAAGAGTTGGAACAAATTATCCACAAAAAATGTTATTTAGGCAATTTCATGGTAATTGGTTAAGAAATCCTAGTAAAGTTTTATATTATGTGTGCCCATATGGTTATATCTGATGAAAATATTATGAATATAATTTCCAACAGAAATAAAAGCAAGGACAAATAAAAAGTCTACCTTCAATAAAATGTTTGATAACCCACTAAAATATTTCGAGGGTAAGGCTTGAAATTTTATGATCAAATGATTCCAAGAAAGAAACTCTAAACAAAATCGACATTGAGAAACTTTCTAACCTCTTTAGTCCCTAAAATCTTTTGGCATGTGAAATTAACAAAAATATCTCCTATTATCTTTCACGGGAGAGAATGAATAATCTTACAGAAGAAAATTATTAAAGGGAGACCAAGCAAAGAATTGAGAGGATAAGTTTGTAGAACAAATATAGCATAAACAAAAGTATGTGCGAGATTTGAACCTAGACCAATGATTGTATGAAAAACTCTTTGGGGCTATGACATTGTGATTATTTGAATTATTATCCCTTTCATAATAAAGTACCTGAACTTTTTATCGTTCAATCAACTACCTCAATTTTTCAAATGTGGGCCAACATGAGACCTTCATTAGAATTGCGGAAAAAAATGTTGACAAGACACTAATGCCGTTAGATGTCCATATTGGAGTCTAATGCGATATCTTGAGATGTGGCCACATCAATAAAGACATTGGATGCTAAGATTGTCTAAGTTGACATACACATTTCTCTCCTCATCACCAATCTGCATAAGTAAGCGATTCATATCTATAAAATCACTACAACATGGCCATTTAAGTTACGGATGCATAAAATTGAGCAAAATTTGAAGAAAGAAAAAACAATTGAGATTAATCCAGACCTAACGTGTAAAGGTTTTACGATTAACGGAAAAAAAGAAGTTCACCTGCGGATGGAAGGGGCAGGATGTGAAATGTGAATCAACAAACTTTAATTTGCGTCCCGCAAAGTTTTGGTCTTCCTGGAATTTATTGAAGTTTCTTTCCCATTACCTCTTTTTCTCTTTTGCTTCACTTTCCAGACAAAAAAATTGGGGAAATTCTCTGAATATTACCAAACAAGCACTTGTGTACAGATAGTATCTTATTTTGATTCCTCTAACCACTGAGGTGCATGTAGAGAGCACCCAAAGTTAAATGGATTACAAAGTGCTATAGCCTTGTCCCAAGAAAGCGTCATTACTACTTCAATACTTTTGATATATGTATATGACTTTACAAATAATTATCCAAAAAGTCTATAAATCTATTATACGGTGGCTAATTCAATAGTATTTTTTTTTTCAATTTGACTAATTTAATTATAAACCTTTAAACAATTTAATTGGAAATTGCTAAATTGACAGTTATGTCATGTTAGATGGCCGGCATCCACATCAGTGATTTCCAGCGAATTAGCCAGAATGACTACATTAACAAATCGTTAAAAAACTTTAAAACTAAATTGGCCACATTGAAAATTTAAGACTGAATTGATCGCCATGCAATAGGTTTAGAAATTTTTGGACAATTATACCTTAACGTTACAACTGTTATTAATGATCAACTTGTAGCAATCCATGATGAAGAAAACCAGGTAATATTTTTTGGCTCAAAAAAATATACAAACTATTGTCTACAAAAAAAAAAAAAAAACTATTTAGGCAAGTTAGTTGTAATTGGTAGACCAGACAGATAAATAAAGTACATATAAATGTGCCAGTGTCTCCAATTGAATAAAAGAAATCATGGTAAAGTTTTAAATTATGTGCCTTTGATTGGGACGGTCTAAGAATTCTCTCGACATGTAGAGTTTGTTTTCTACCTTCATGGTAGCTTTAAACCCTAAACCCTTCTCTTCGTCTATTCCATCGTCAGTCTTCCATTTTACCGAATTGCTAATCCATCTTCAAATTCTCCACAAATCAGTTCCTCTTGCTGCTCGACATGGATCGAAACCCATTTTACCGAATTGCTGCATGTTACCCATCTTTCACCAGATCAATTTCCTGGCTATCCTCTGTTTAGATTTCCTTCCGGTTTCCTACCTAGTATTACAAGCAGTTCAATCCATTTCCATCCCATCGCCAATCGCTATGTTTCGGACTCCAAGTATCTTGACCCAGTCCGCATAACTACTGGGTGTCTTTTTCCTATCACTAGCTTACTTATCTTGCAATAATCTGGTCTTCATCTTCCCAATTTCCGGTTTTATTCGCCCTACTTCCTTCTCTTTCTGACCAGATGCTGCATGTCTATTCATCTCTTAATTTTGTCTCTCTGGTAATGGCTACTTACTAAGCTCTGAATCCATGGCCGAACATTATGATGACGGCATCTCTCGGCTCGCTGCTCTATGTTCCCGAATGGGTTGACTTTGGCCAGAACAGAAGATTGACGTCTAGACCGATGCACCACCTGCAGCAACTGTTGAAGATTGTAAGTTATCTCTGATCGGTAAAGTTCTATCTAATCCACCCATAAACTTACAAGCCTTTCAAAGTACCCTTAGGCGTGTGTGGAGAACAGACCAGCTCGAAATCTCAGTTCGGAAAGAAGGGTTGTATGTCGCTAAATTCAAATATGATGCAGACAGACAACGTGTTCTAGATGGGGGCCCCTGGCTTTTTTCTGGCCATTTAGTCATATTCAAGGCCTGGATCCTTGATACGCCGTTGCATTGTTATGACTTTTCGACCTGTCAATTCTGGGTGCAAGTATTTGGTATTCCACTAGAATGGAGCTCTACAAATATGATAGAAAGAGCAGTCAGCCACATAGGTAAAGTCATAGAAGTTCGTATTGACAGCAAAGCGGGCACTTCTATCCGAACTGTAAAAGCCAAGGTTGATCTTGATATATGGGAACCCCTAAAAATAGGACAGCTGATACAACTCAATGGGAAAAGACTTTATGGTTAGATTTTCGGTATGAACGCTTATCCCATTTCTGTTAT
Source organism: Eucalyptus cloeziana (assembly GCA_014182715.1). Lineage (NCBI taxonomy): Eukaryota > Viridiplantae > Streptophyta > Magnoliopsida > Myrtales > Myrtaceae > Eucalyptus > Eucalyptus cloeziana. The sequence goes on along the minus strand of CM024635.1, from coordinate 11,478,982 downwards.
TCTTGTGGGAAACTCGGCCACTATGCTACGTACTGCAAGGACTATCCTTATACTGAAGCAAAGATGGAGGGTAAAGAAAAAATGGCCTTTGGTCAATGGCTAAGAGCGGAGGTTCGGGAACATAGTCCCTATTGGAAGGTTTTCTATGAATTGCAAACCATACCTGCAGCTCTGGATGAGGTCATCCCAGAAACTCCCCCTCCGTCCCATCAGCTGGTTGTAGCTCAACCCCCTTGTGATCACAATAACAGGGACTTTCCCCATGCACCTAACCTGCCTCTTCTTCACAACGATGCTGTCTTTGCCGAGCATTCTGTTCTAACAGAGAAACAACCAGTAACTATATCTGACCAGAAGTCTAAATCTCCAACACGAGTCGAGGTTGACCTTGCCTCTGCAAAATTGAAAGCTCCTCAAGATCCAGTCCAAGCAAAAAAGACAAAGCAATCCTGACTCAACACCACAGCAGGAACAAGCAAAAACCTGAAAAGGTATTCTCCTTATACTCCACGACTACATGTACATGTTGACCTAGATGACACACAACTTCTGGATACTCCTATCATGGAAGCCGAAGGAGTTGGACAATGGGCTATGGTGGCTTGCCCAAAAAAGCCACTAAGTGAAAAAATGAAACTTCTGAGCTGGAACTATCAGGGGCTAGGCAACCCCCTGACAGTCAAATCACTCAAGGCCTTAGTGGCTAAGGAGAGGCCCGACATTATTTTTTTGATGGAAACAAAGAACCAAGAAGTGGCAATCCAACGGGTACGAAAGCAACTAAGATATCCTAATTTTGTTTTGATGAATCCCATTGGTTTAGTTGGGGGGATGCCTCTTTTTTGGAATGTTTAGTTTCATATTACGATGGACCGATCGACTACGGAGTTTTTTGATATCATATGCACTGACTTAATGGGAGGTAATCTGATGAGACTCACCTGCATCCATGCTTCGTCTGATATTCAGCTACACCGGCTATTCTGGGCTGAATTAAGGTTTATATGCGCAATCAACACCCTTCCATGGATTTGTGTTGGTGACTTCAATGAAGTATTATATCCCTGGGAAAAAGTAGGTAAGCGTTCTGCTGACTCTACTAAGATGCATGTTTTTAGAGAAGTATTACACGATTGCTCACTTATGGATATAGAAAGTAAGGGTTGTTCTTTTACTTGGATGAACCAAAGGTCTGGTGATGATCTTGTCAAGGAAAGGTTGGATAGGGCTCTTTGTAATCTAGACTGGCGCCTTAATTTCCCTGAGGCTAAGGTGTTTGCTTTACCGGCGGTGAGTTCTGACCATAGCTCGCTGATCTTAATCACTGTAGCTATACCCTGTCGACGACATCGGCCTTTTATCTTCGAATCCTTTTGGATTCAAGACCCCGACTGTCGTGAAGTTGTTGCTCGATCATGGACTTCCGCACAGCCCCACATTTCTAATCTGCCTTCCAAACTTCAGGTGGTCTCTTCAGCCTTGGGTCGGTGGAGTAAATCCAAATTTTCTAGGGGGCATCGTCAACTTGCAACTTTGCACCAACAACTCCAAGATCACACTAATCAGCCTTTTTGTCAACATGATGCATCATTGGTTACTCACCTGAAAGAGCAAATTTGACAGTTATGGCAGCAAGAAGAACAATTATGGGCAATGCGTTCTAGAATCAACTGGCTCAGATGGGGGGACAAAAATACTAAATTTTCTCATGCAACAACTATACAAAGACGACAACGAAACAAGATTGGTATGTTGTGGGATGACAATCAAGCTTGGGTGCGTGATCCTGGAATTTTGAAGATGATGACAACGGGTTACTTTTCACATCTATTTCAGACAGTGGGACATCGAGACTACTGGCCTATTCTGAACCAATGTCCTCGGGTTGTTACTAATGAGATGACTATGTCCCTAATAGCTCCTGTTACCAAAAAGGAAGTTCGAGAGGCTACTTTCCAATTGGGACTCACCAAGGCCCCAAGCCTAGACGGCTTGAATGGACTCTTCTATCGGCATCATTGGGATATACTCCAGGATGAACTATTCTCATCAGTGCAGCAATTTTTTAACTCTGGCATCCTACTACCGGATCTCAATCGAACCATCATAGCCCTAATACCCAAGGTACCATATCCTGAACGATTAGACCAATACCACCCCATCAGTCTTTGTAATTATGCATATAAAATCGTTTCTAAGGTGATTGCCAATCGCCTTAAGCCCTACCCGCTTGTACTTATCTCCCAGGAGCAAAGCACTTTTGTCAGTGGACGTCAAATTTAGGATAATATATTAATAGTCCAAGAGGTTCTACATCAAATTAAAGTTAGAAACTGCAGATGTCAATTCCGGGCTGTTCTCAAAATGGATATGCAAAAGGCCTATGATAGGGTTGAATGAGACTTTCTAAATGACTATCTCCTCACTCTAGGATTTCATCCTACATGGGTACAATGGATCATGCAATGCATAACGACAGTATCTTTTACTGTCAAATTCAACGGTGAACTTTTGCCTTATTTTCAACCTACCCGAGGCATCAAACAGGGGGACCCCCTATCTCCCTACATTTTTATCCTTCTGGTGAATCTGTTATCCCATCTTATTCATCAAGCCATCACCATGGGTCATCTCAAGGGAATCAAATTGAACAAGTGGTGTCCCACTCTATCCCATCTATTTTTTGCTGATAATGCTATCTTCTTTTTAGACGGAAAATTGATTGAATGTCAGAATTTAGCGAACATTATAAATCAATATTGTTATGCTACTAGCCAAGCTGTCAATAGAAATAAATCTAGCATATTTTTCAACAAATCTTGCCCTCTTAGTCTACAAGAAAATTTAGCTGGAGTGCTTCAAATTCCAGTGGTTCAGAGGACTGGAAAGTATCTAGGCATACCATCGGATTGGGGCAGATCTAAACGGGACATGTTTGCTTGGATTTTGGGGAGGGTAAATGCCAAACTAGAGGGATGGAAAGAAAGTCTGCTATCTAAGGGTGGAAAGGAAATATTACTTAAAACTATCGTACAAGCAATACCTCAGTATGCCATGTCCATTTTTAGAATTCCTACATCTATTTGTCGATCCATTGAATAGAAAGTTGCACGGTTTTGGTGGCAGAAAGATAGTACTAAAGCAGGCATTCATTAGAAAAGTTGGGCTATTCTTAAGCGTAGCAAAGAGAGTGGGGGCCTAGGCTTTAGGGATCTTCAAGATTTTAATAAAGCCATGCTTGGGAAACAAGCATGGCGATTAGTTCAGAACCCAACGGCGCTATGGAGTACACTTTTTAAAGGGCTTTACTTTCACTCTGCTGATTTTATTCATGCTGAAAGGGGATTAAGACCTTCATGGGGATGGCACAGTATTCTAGTTGGGAGGGAGTCTATTTTACCTCATCTTCGCTAGTCAGTAGGTAATGGACAGTCTATTCGAGTTAGAGAAGACCGTTGGCTTCCGAGAGGAGTTATCGGAATGACCCATTATTTGTTACTGAATTAATGGACCCGGAGAGTCACAGTTGGAACGTTCCTCTTCTGCACCAACAATTTGATGCTTCCACAATCCAAGAAATACTCAATATCCAGGTTCGTCCTCAATACACTTCTGATAGAATTATCTGGACAGGTACTATAAATGGCACATATTCTGTGAAAAAAGGATATCACACCCTCAAGAATGCGACTCCTACTATTCAACAGAACATAGCATCTTCGTCTTATCACCCACCCAAGTCACTATGGAAAGTTATTTGGGCTGTGAAGCTTCCCCCTAAAATCCGACCTTTCCTCTAGTCGGTCTGCCATAACGCTTTAGCCATGAAAGCTAATTTATTCCAACGATGCATCACTACAGACTCATATTGCCCCATCTATTCCAACCTTATCCCAGAAACTACAGAACACCTCTTCCTACTATGTCCAGGGACGCAACATCTATGGTCGCATTCACAGATTAACATTCACATCACTCAGCAATCAATTACACAGATAGATGCGTGGTTAGTCGCTAAGCTAGAAGAACGGCGTACCTGCCCTGATCTGCAAATGATTGCAGCTCTGTTGTGGCAAATTTGGAAGGCACGCAACCGCTTTGTATTTCAGCAACAGCATCCCGATCATCTTTAGGTCATTCACATGGCTTATGCCCAGATTCGAACCTACAATCTATCTGATCTGTTGCCGCAGCAATCAACCTGCTCTTCTCCGCAACGATCGACCCACTATTCTCTGCATCCTCATTCACTATGGTGACCACTAGAACCTAACGTGGTAAAAATTAACATTGATGGGGCCTTTTATCCTGATAGTATCAAAGGAGCGATGGCAAGCATTCAAAGGGATCATTCGGGCTCTCTTTTAAATGGCTTTACCTGTGATTTTCCAACGACATCAGCTCTGCAGACCGAGATCCAAGCTCTCATCCTAACCCTTGATCATTTGTTACAAGAAGGGAAGTATGAGGATCATTTTCTCATTGAATCGGACTGTATGGCGTTGGTGAATGCTCTTCACGACTCGATCGAGACTCCATGGGAGGTGCGTTCCCTCATTGCAGAAGCGGCGGCGAAGATCTCTATTTTCCCTAACCTGGCTGTGCGTCACTATAGCAGAGAGGCTAATTTTGTGGCTGATTGGGCTACCAAGGCCCTTCGTAATGGCACTCTTGCTTCGAACTAGGCTTCGTCCCCACCAGGCTACCTTCTAGATCTCTTGTATACTAAGGCCCATGCTACGGGCTTCACTGGTTCTTTACGTTGATATATTATACTTCCTTTTCCGACCAAAAAAAAAAAAGTTTTAAATTATGTGTGCCCGAATGATTACATGTGATAATAATATTATTTATTAACATAATGTCCAACCGACAGAAAATCAAGTACATAGAAAGATTTTATATTAGATCAAATGTTTGATAATCCACTAAAATATTTCAACCGGGGAAAAAGAAGATTCTTAGGCTTATATATACGTTAAGGTTCCATTTGTTCCGCAAAAAATAAATGATTTAGAAAATATTTTCTTATCGATGATTGCTTTTTTTTTTAATTAAAATAATTAGTTGATAAAAAATGTTTTTACTATTGACTACAATTTATGTCTAATTTTTTTTTTTTTTTGTGAATACTGAAAAGTATTTTATGAGTATTCTATCATGACAAGCAATTTGAGTTAGACCAAAGAGCTTATGTTTTGATGCACATTGTATCCTTGAGTTATATAAATAAACTGTTCTCCTTTTTCTCCAGATCAAGACTTTTTGGCTGTCGTTTGAAAGAAAGGACCTTTTCTTGTGGCCATCCAAAGCAGAGGATAAGAGGTGATATTTCTTCACATGACCAACTTAGAAGGTATGCATATCTTCATCAAAAATTTATAAGTTACAAATGTTTTGTTGGTTTTTTTCTTTTTTAAGTATAGGCTTTTACATGGCAGCTATAGTGCTAAAAATTTGCAGCAAGATGGGTGGCAATGATCTGCTGAAGTGTGTTGAAATAGTTGTTCATGATTGTGAATTGTTTGATAGGAGAATCGCGGTCCTTTGAACATAAAAAGTTAGCCCAAAGCAACTTGCTTAATGAATTAGTTGCTGATTTTTGAATCGTTACTATTTCCAAAGTAAAAGTAGGCAACTTGCTTCATGGATTCATGGTGTACCTAATTCTTTTTATTGTTAGTGTAAAGTACATGTTTCCATTCTCCTTCTCGAACAGTCTAAGTTAGTTGTCTTTGATGACTTGAAGATGTGCGATAGAAAGTAAGATGCCATTGCTAGGTGGATCATTAACATTTATTTCAATCGGTGCAAGTTGTACAAAGATGCTCGTTTGTTAGTCCTATTAATTATGGTCAATTTCATTCATCGCTAGACAAGAAAAGAGGTCGGGCATCACCAACTAACAATGTACAATCTACTAGAAATTATACTCTAGGCATAACACCTATGAATAGGAAAATCATGCAAAGGACCACGATTCTCCTATCAAGTGGTTCTCGATCATAAGGTCACTGAGAATGTATGGCTGCAATTTTAAAAAAAAAAAAAAAAAGCCTTGGTGTTGGTCTTTGTTTAATGTTTTAGGTAGGTGAATGTCTCGGTCTTCTTGGACTGAATAGTTTTCTCTCTCCATTAGCTCACTTCTGATTTAAATAAGATAGAACTAAGCAAAAGGATAGGAAAACTTAAATAACTTCTGGACAATTTCAACTTTTTGCTCATGAGTTCCTAAATTAAGATTCAATTAAAAGAACACATACACCCTGATTATGAGCCGATGCGCGGCATGGATACTCTACTAGTGTGTGTCCTTTTCCTAATGGTTATTAGTTAAAAAAAAAAAAGATAAAAAACAGATGGTTAAATTTAAAATTTGTTTAGATTTGAACCCAATTAATGAGGTCAATCAATTATGAAATATGAAATTATATTAGATTACCAATGTTCATGCACGGGCAACGCGCAGACGTAGACATGTGAATATTGCGCACAGATTTTCATGTTACATGTAATTAAAAAATAGGAATTAGAACAAAATGAATTGTTCATGTGGTTGATTGTTTCCAAATATTACTCAAACCTTAGAACTCGACATACTTGAACCAAGTATAATTACCTACAACAAAATGAAAATCGTCAAATGCACTAATCTAATTTGGTCCGTAGAGGCCTCAACTACACGGAATGTCGATTTTAATTGACTATTGAAAGTTAAAAAAAAAAAAAAAATTCAAGAGTTACCATAAAGCCAGTGAAAAGCACCATAATTAAATGGACGCCAGAGTGTTATAGCCTTGTCCCAAGAAGGCATAATGTACTTCAATACTGTTGACTAGAGCCGTTAGATGGGTGGGTCAAGTCGGGTTTAGGTTGAGTCAAAAATAGTCCAACACATATTGACCTATTTAACTTGTTTTAATCCATTTTCATGCAATATAAATTTTTTGACCCATACCCAACCCAACTCATACCCGATCCATACTCGACCTAACCCATGTTAGTAAAACACTTCCATATTTAACCAAATTTAGGAAAATTTATTCTTGTGACTTCTTTTAAAGATTATATTGATAAATACTTCCAAATATATGAAAGCTTATTTCTTATCATTTTTTTAAAAATGATATTGTTAAAACTCTTTTATTAAATACAAATTTAATGGACAATTTTTATATTTTTTTTTTTTAAATTGAGGCTCTCTTTTTATCTTGAAAAAAATTTTATAAAGTCATTTTATTGAAAAATAAAAATATATATTTTTATATTTACCTAAAATTTGAAAATAAATTAAATATTTGAAAAATCTGATTGCTTGCCTTTTAATATTATTTATTTTTTTAAATATAATTTCTAATTAATTTTTTTAAAATCGAATTTTTTTAAATAGATTTTTCAATTTTTTTTTCTTTTCTTTTTTTCTTTTTTTCCTTTTCCTTCGCCAGTCGTCAACCACGACGATGGCTGACGAGCCGAACCTTACCAGCCTCAGGCGAGGCTCCATCTCGCTAGTTCGGCGAGGTTGAGCTCGCCAGAGGCCGACGAGCTCAAGTCTCACTAGATCGAAGAGGCTTGAGCCTCACTAGTCCTTAGTGAGGTCTCGGTCTCGCCAGATCGGCGAGCTCGAGCTCACTGGAGCTAGCCCGAGCACAATAAGCTCGAGTCTCGTCGAATTGATGAGGCTCGAGCCTTGCTAGTCCTCAGCGAGCTCGAGCGTGCTAGAGCTCGCCAGAGCCCAACAAGCTCGATTCTCACAGAATCAATGAGGGTTAAGCCTCGCCAATCATTAGGGAGGTCTTGGCCTCACCCGATCAACGAGCTCGAGCTCGTTTGGCCCAACCATCGACGAACGAAATGGAAGAAGGAAGAAGAAATTAAAAAAGAAAAAAAAGATTTCAATTTTTTAAAAATATTTTTATAAGAGGAAGAGAGAGTGTGGATGAGTATAATGGATTGAAAATCGATCTAAACTCAACCTATTTAAGAGCTATTTATTTTAGCCTTTAAATTTATAATCCATTTAAGGCAATCTCTTTAAAATTAAGTAATCCATATATGATCCATTTATATTTTAAATAGGTTATATATGAGTTTAAAACCCATTTTGATAGGTCTACCATTGACTTGTGTATATAACTTTACATTTATCATATATAATCGCCTAGTAGTTACACATGACAAAGGAAATCAGAGAATATTTCTCGGCTTATAAAAAGTAAACAATTTTTTTGTCAGAAAAAAATATATACAATTTGATTGTGCCTTATGTCAAGCATTTGGGATCTGGCTAAATAAGGAAAAGAAAAAGACATTCAAGAGGATACGCTTATTCGATTTTACATGCGAAAGCAATAACTTCATAAAGAAACCCCATAAATTTCATTTTATATTTATGGCTTCCAAAAATAATATAATTGACTTAAATAAAACCAGATAATGAGGTGCATGAAATTTCTTACCTATATGCTGGCCATCAAGCATCTAAAGTTTTTTGTTCCGTTAAATCAATTACCTCCACATTTCTAATGTGGGTCAATGTGAGACCTCAATCGAAACCGTGAACGAACGAGTCGATATGACATGAACACTATTAAATAGCCGTTAACTATCGACATTGGCGTCCGATATGTTCCTTGTGGTATCAATTTTGTATCTTGCGGGTCAGGATAGATGTTTCAGATGATATCATCCGTCTCTCAAAGAGTGGGAACAAATTATCTACAAATATTATTTAGGCAATTTCATTGTAATTGGCTAAGAAATCTTAGTAAAGTTTTATATTATGTGTGGCCGTACAGTTACATCCAATGATAATGTTATTAATATAATTTTTAGATGTAAGAAAATCGAGTACAAAGAACTTTTCAATCAAATATTTGATAATCCACTAAAATATTTCAAGTGTAAAGCTCAAATTTTTATGATCGAACCGTTCCAAGAAGAAAATCTAAAGGAAATCAATATTGGGAACTTTATATTCTCCCCATGCGCTTGACATTTAGCCAATGAAATCTTTTGGTGCATGAAATTAACAAAACCATCTCCTTTCTCTTTCACATAAAAGAATGAATAATCTTATAAAAGAAAAGACCGAACAACGAATCATAAGGATGAGTTTGTAGAACAGATATCGTGTAAACTAAAGTACGTTGAGATTTGAAGCTAGACAGACTAATGATTGTAGAACAAATATTGAGTAAGTACTTGAATTATTACCCATTTCACAATCAAGTGCCTAATTTTTCATTTAATCATTTACCTCAATTTTTCAAATTTGGGTCAATATGAGGTCTTCATTAAAATTGCAGATGAAAAATGTTGACATGATGCTAAAGCAGTCAAATAGTCGTTAAATGTCTGTATTAGAGTCCGATATGATATGTCAAAATATTGTCACGTCGGCAAAGACAATTGATGCTAAGATTGTATAAGCCAACACACACTCTTCTCATCACCTAATCTGCAGGATAAGTGAATCATGTCAACAAAATCATTATGACATGGTAATTCATCGATGTCTCAAATTGAGCCAATAGATATATAAAACAATAGAGATTAATCAAGAAATAACGCAGGGAAGTTTTAATAGTAATGGAAAAACAGATATTCACGTTAAGGGATGGAAGGGGAGGGATGTGAAAAGGGATGCAACAAACTCTAATTTGCGTCCTGCAAAGTCTTGAATGGCCTGAAATATCTTGAAGTTTCTTTCCCATTAGCACTATTTCACTTTTTCTTCACTTTCCAAACAAAAAAGCTCGCGATATGCAGTAAAGCCTCTCGTGTGTACCTTATTCAGCCTTTAATAACTAGCGGATGAAATACAAATTAGTACGTCAGTTGGGGGTCTGGGCCCTCGGAGGGGTAAAGTCCTCAATACTATGTTTGATTGGACATGGTGACAAAATTCGTCCCTATAGATGAAAATGACCCAGTAATTTTTTTTTAAACATATACATAGCCTCATAGCCTCCATGATTCCTCACATCCTTAAGCAAAATGAAGTTATGCCAACCTCAAATAACAAAACTATCGAATCTATTGAATCCTAACCTTAAAAGATCTCTCCACGATTCTTTAAGTTAAGCTTATATGAGTTTCTACTCTTTACCATGTAAGATGCAATAACATAAAAACTTTAAATACTCAAACAACTTTGATAGAAAACAACAAAAAAAATTGGCTCAGTTCGATTCAAGAAAAGAATGTAATGAAAAATCCAAATGGGATTAGAAGTCAAATACAGATTCCAGCGTCCAAAGATGCGCTACCATTCCTCCACAAAGAGAGGCAAAATGTGGGCAATAAGCAGGTGGTTACAACCACGTCTAGGAAGTATAGTATCGTCCAACAATCCCACATCTCCTAAAGTTAGGAAACCTCAAATTATCAAAGTAAGTATAATTAGCTCAAAAATAACCATTTGATAGATAAAATTTGTAAATACCTAAATTTTGCCCAAAAGTCATTTTCATATATTTTTGAAAAAATGGAATCCATTTTCCTTCAAAAACTGTTATTTTGCAATTAAAGCATACCGGAAATTTAACATGTACAATTAGGTTCCTTCGAATTTATTCCCCCCAAAAAAGTAAAAAATTAAAAGTAAAATGGGAACCTCTGAGGAAAAAAGACACCCGGCTGAATCCATCTTGTTTCTCCCGCTCGTTTCCTTTAAAGCCACACTGCCCTGCTCTTTCTTCAACCACCGTCATCATCAACATCAAACTCACGCCCACAGACTCCACTTTCACTCAATTCACTTCTTGCATGCCGGTCGATTGTCGCCAATCCCCGCCATCTTCAATCTGCCCAATCTCCTACAAACGTATCCTGGCCGTAGCTCCATCGATATCGTTGTTCGTCGTTGCAAGTGGTGGCCACGCTTTGCCATAGCTGAATTCACATACCTAAACTGTGAACCGCCGAATCTGGCGCTTGTTCCCCAGCTCAACAGTGTTCTCTTCCTGCTCGTCTGAACCTGCTTGCTGGATTGCTTGTCGTTGATCTAATCCCGTTCACCAGTCTGCTCCAGGAAGTCTAACCAGAATAGGCAAGAGATAGCTATCTACTTGCTCTCTTTTTTCCTCAAACTGATGAAGCAAGAACTTCGCTAACTAAAGCATCCAAGCCTTTGAAGCTTATTGACCCATTGGGAAGCCACTGACGTATGATCAGCGCCTGTGGGAAAAACAGACACATTCACTCTCAACCCAACTTCAAATTCATTCGAATCTCGCAATCTCATTCTCAACCACCAGCGATGGGACAATATCGACCGTCTCTGTCGATTTCTGAGGAAAGTGCATTGCCCAAAAGACTGAGTTACCACCGCACGAGCACAACTTGAGATCTCAAACTTTTTGGTAGAGCCTGATGTTTTTTTTAGTGCATATCGATGGAAGTGCAACAGAATACTACTCATTATTCCATCTGGCAAACTTTAGTGCTTACTTTAATGACAATAGCTGGATAATTTCTATCAACTGCTTAGTTTAAAGAAGCCACAAGGTTTAATGTTTTTCTTTTTATTGAGTAACTTTTTGGGGTAGAGTCTAATGTTTTTGCAGAGCATACCTATGTTTTCTGTGTTCGAACTGGAACAACCAAAGCTCATAAAGAAAATCCTCATAATAGATCTTTAGATCTTTGGAGACATCAATTTTAAAATTTCTTTTTGACTAATCCTGTGCCCCTCTTGGCAGGCTCCATCGTTAACATATTGGCAAAACTTCTTTTGGTGCTTTCCAATCAATTCATTAGAAAAAAAAAATTGTTTTAAAAATGACCTTGAAATTTCTAACGCAACAATTAATGGACATTATCTTTCTTTTAATAATAGAAGAGTTATTTTGAGGCCTATTCCAAACTCCGGTATATAATCTACCTATATTTTTCGTTAGAATTTGAATCCATCATTTGTTTCAATACACCTCCATATCCCATATTCGAAGCATCGGTGTTTACAAGCATAAAGGTGTACATAAGGTTTTAAGACTCTGAAACATCTTAAGAATCTCTGCAATAGAATTTTTTTGCTTTTCAATATCACCAGGAAAGTTATTTGCAAAGTCTATAGCTTTATTAATAGGTTTAATAGTGTTTTGACATATATTGAGTCCTAAAAATCTTGCTTTAGTTTGCAATAATTTCATACTTGGTGCTAAAAATACTAATCTATCATACTTAATAATAATATAAAAAAATTGAAATACTTAAAATGCTTTTATATGTTTTTAAAATATATATATATATATATATATATATATCTCATCTATATATACTATTGAATAAGGGACATTATTCTCAAATATATCATTATCATATTTTGAAATTCTAAAGGGGCATTTTTTAAAAACTAGGCATTACATGCCGTTCGTGGCAAAAAACGGAGCGAAGGCTGTCTCTTATTTATCGTCTGCATGAATTTTGAATCCTGAGTTCGGCAGAATTGTCTCTCGGCCTTTGCTCCGACGACAACCGCTCCTCCCCGCTCGGCTCCTCGCCGTTCGATCGCTAAAGCCAAGTCCTCTCTCTCTCTCTCTCTCTTTCTATGGTTTTCGGCTTTCGGTTCAATGAATCGAGCTGAGCTCTCTGTTTTTTTCTTGAATTTCCAGAGGAGAGGCTTCTTCGTCGACTTTCCTCCTTTTCAGTTTCTGTCGATGTTCGACCTTGGTCGTTGCTTGATAGTAATGACTGTAAGTGAATCGCTGCTTGAAGATGGCGTACATTAGTTCTTTAACGGGGAGGCGTTTTACCTGTTCGACAGAATGCCTGACTCAGTCATGGATGGTTAATTCCTATTGCATTCCATATACCAACGTTTTGATGTCCCATTGAAGTTGCACTGCTTGTCTCTTACTGCATTTCCCGTATAAAGTTGATAGAAATGCGATTATGTGTGCTTTTAGTATGTCAAATGTGGGTCGCGTGCATTTGATGTTCGCTGTTCATGCATGCATTTGCTGTGTTAACTGACATTGAGGATGTACATAGTATTACTCCTCTATGCTGCTGGACGTGAGAAGTTCTGGTACGTATGACTTTATATACATAGTCCTTGAGGTGCATAAATATGCATAGTGAGATGGGCATGTGTGGATATTGATGGCTCATCAAATTGTCATCGTTCACATGAGGATTGTGAGGATTTCAATATCATTTTGGTAGTGTTCTACTTGTGTGAACATATAGAGAGATGCTGCATTGATGTTACATTTGTTTTCCATCAAATTGGGGCAATTCAAGGCTTGAAACATATAAAAAATGATGGTATTACATGTTGCCCTGATTTGAGTCAAGTAAAGCCATTAGTTGTCTGGTGTTACTTGTGCGTAATTGGACCTCCTCGGTATGTGTATCCATGTAAGAAAGTGACGTCTTTGATTCATTATGATTTCATATTGGATTGTCACATTGTGATGCTTGAAGCGTGCTTAAGTTGTCCTAGTAGCTTGCTGTCCGTATGTATTTGTGCAGTGAATGATAAACTTGCATTTGTGGCTGGTGGGGTCTTCGTTCGGTTGAAGTGGTTATTGGCGCTTTCTGTTGGGCCAATGTGGGTGCCACTTTTCTCATATAGGACAATAGTGCATGGATGAAAGTTACTTTCTTTGAGGTAAAGAAGTTGAGTATATTGAGCTAAATCTTCACTGCAATATGTTGACTTCTTCTCAGCTTGCCCATCATGCTTTGAGATTGTAAAATATCAGCCCTCGTTTTATTGGTGGTGTAGTTGGTTGTTCATCCTTTAAAGATTAAAAAATTAAAAATAAATGCTAAGAACTTACTAGTTTCAATTAGGTATTCAAGCCTTTAAGAATAGGTTTATTGACTGTTGGATGAGGTGGACTTCACATGTTGATGACGCAAGTGAGAAATCGTGAATCCTAGAATTCATTCTTTATGTTGTGAATTCCCCTCTAGATCAAGTTACACCAGTCATTAGGTAATTAAAGGTAATTGGATGTGATGGTTGATCTGGCTAGGTTTGCCGGCTGCAATGGTGGCAACAGCATTGGAATGAGTCGCCTTGGCAATGGTGCTGATGCCAATGGCATGGCAGTGGCTGTGGGAATGGCGGTGCTCTCCTTTGCCCCATTCCTTCTTTTCTTTTCTTTTCTTTTTCTTTTTCAGTTTTTTGCTGTTTTTTTCTTTTTAGCTTTTCTTTTTGCTTTTATTAAGCTTATATTTGATAAGATACATAAAAATCTAGACATAATTCTAATAGACAAGTACCATAGAGATAAATGAATGAATAATTAAAATATGATTAAACATGAAAAAAAGTTGGACGAACATTATTGTTGATTTTGAGCAAGAGAACAACAATCAATGCCGATTATTAAATAATATTTTATTCAAACGAGGAAAAAAAAAAACCATGTGAAAAGTGAAGTAACAACGCCAATTTGCGTCTTGGAAAGTCTTGGACTTCTTGAGTTTTTGTTATACGCAGCAATGACAGTGCTAAAAATTCGCAGCAAGAGGGTGGCAATGATCTGCTGAAGGGTGCTGAGATAGTAGTCAATGGTAGGGAGCCGCTTAATAGGAGAATGCTAGTCCTTTTGAACACAATTTTCCTTTTCATGAGTTTTTTGCATAGACCATAATTTCAGTAGATCATACTGTTAGATGGTTATTTGCGACTCCTTTACCATTGCCAGAGTGAAACAAAGCAACTTGCTTAATGGATTGTTTGGTGTGGTTGTTGTGCCTGACCCTTTTTTCTTATTTAGCTCAAAGCACGTGCTTTTGTTTTCCGTTTTGAATAGAGAAAGTTAGCCATCTCTGATGACTTGTAGTTGTCTACAAAAAGTCTTGGTCTTCTTAAGTTTATATTTATGTACATGAACAAATATATGATTGTGGAAACTACAAATATCTGAGGATATTGTCCAACCATTACAAGACAAGCACTTGTGGACGCAAAGTACTTTCTATCGATTCCTCTAACCACTGATGTGCATTCTTGAAAGTCTTGGTCTTCCTAGCTTTGGTGGTGCGGTGACATAGTGGTTTGGTGGTGCGGCTAGTAGCTAGGTACGGGATGGTGAGGAGGCCGATGGCGTAGGATACAGTAGTGTGGTGTGGGTGGTTGCCTACTGGTGGCCTAAGAAGCACAGACACTCTCCGGAAGCTTTCGTGTCGTGTCCGACACACGATCAACGAGTGTTAAGAAATCCGACATGTGGTCAACTCTTCCCAACACGCTCCGACACACAAGTCCAAAATTTCGACACGCAATTCTGACATGCACGAGGTCAATTTTAAAAATTTTCAATATTTGAGGGGTTAAAATATAAATATATAAAAATAATGAAAATAACAAAAATAAAAGAGACCAAAGAAAATTCTCACTCTCAAGTTCTTACTTATAAGTTTTGACATTCCCATGAGTGATGATGAAACGCCCCTCATCTTGCCGGCGTTGCTCCACCGCCCCCGCAGACTTAAAGTTATGATTTTTTTTTTTCTTTTTTGCTTCTTTTTGCTTCTTGCAAGCATCGCCTGTGAGTTATCTCTTTTGTTCTATGTCATTAGCTTGTGAGTTATCTCTTACATTTTCTATGGCGAATTTAGTTATTTCCTTTTCTTTTGGTCGTACTTTGAGAGTTCTTGTCCTAGATTTTCATTTTTCTCGAACCTTGTTTTGCAAATGAGCTCCAAGCCAGTCTATATCATGAACTCCAAACTTTGTTTGGAACTATAAGAAATCTCATTAATTTCCGACGATTGTAAGAAAACATGACATGTTCCTTCAAATTTACTCTTTTGTGTTTGCAATTTTTAAATTTCTTATTCAATCTCTGTCAAATTAAAATAATGAATGATATTAACAAATGTTGAATTAATATTTTTAGTATAAATTAATTCTATGCTCTTTTTATTATTTATTTTTGTATTTATATATAAAAATATATATTTAATATATAACGTGTCAAAACGTGTCGGAAATCTCTATTTTTTGAGAAATATCGTGTCGGCGTGTCGTGTCGTGTCGTATCGTGTCATGTGTCGTGTGTCCATATCGATGCTACATAGCTGGTGACGATGCCTAAGCTATGGAAGACCTTCGACTAAGAGTTCGCTGTCGTCGTCAAAGGGGTGGAGAACTCAAGAAAATGGGGGGAAAGAAACTCAGCTTCACCGGATGCAAGAGGAAATCAATCCCTCTTGGCCGTTGACTCCTTGAGTCACGCGTACGGTGACAGCGAAGAGGCGAGGACAACTCAAGCAGAGCGTGGCTGTCCTTGAAGAATTTTAGTCGCCATCTGTCCCTTCCCATGCGTAGACGTGTCTTCCCTTTTGTTGACTGCATGGCTAAGTGGGCCTTCGTGGCAGTCAACAAGAGAGGAAATCCGGTGCCGGTTCCGCGAGATCGAGCCCCGCCCGACGCCGATGAGCTCAATCTCGCCTATGGCCGGTCGCCGGCTGTCGTCGTGGCCAGCGGCCGGCAAGAAAAAGAAAAAAATAAAAGAAAAAAATAATTATTAAAAAATAAAAGTTATATTTAAAATAAAAATATTTTTTTAAAAAATTATATTTTAAAAATAAAATCGAAAATATTTTTTAAAAATAAAAATTCGATTTTTTAAAAATATTTTAAAAAGAATTATAAAAAAATTCATTAAATTTGTATTGCATAAAAATGTTTTAACAATACTTTTTTATACTTTTTTTTTTTTTTACAAAAAAATCATTAAAATGGGCTTTTTAGGTTTAGTTAAAAAATTTTCATGTTATAGTTTTTAATTATTCAATAGTATGTTCACTTCAAATAAGAGAAGCATGTGCATAGTCTAATTATTTATAAATATTTCAATTTATAGGTTTTTTTTTTAACTTTTATTTTTATTTTATTTACCATTTTGAAATTAATTTGAAGTTTTAATCCAATTAGCATATAGTAGAAGTGAGTTTTCCTATAATATTAATAGGTTTTAGCAATACGGGTCGGGTCGGATATGGGTCACTAGATTTACACTACAAGAATATGGGTCAAAACGGGTTAAATGGGTCAAATATGGGTCAACTCATTTTCGACCTGACCCATACCCGACCCGACCCACCCATTTGCCACCTCTAATTTTTAGTAGATTATGTAATGTTAATTAATGATTATTGACTCCTTCACTATTTGAAAAGTAAACTAAAGCAACTTGGTTAATGGATTAGTTGGTGCACCTGACCTTTTTCTTGTTTAGCCCAAAGCATGTGCTTTGTTTTCCTTATTGAACGGACAAAATTAGTCGCCTTTGATGTCTTTACATGGTCATTCACATTGAAGGAGGAACCGATAATCTTCTCATATCTTAAACATATGCAAATTTTCAGCAATGTAACTACCACGTAAAAGCCTACATTGATCGCATATTCTAAAGCAGAAAAACAAGGACAATGAAATCATAGAGATTCTAATAATATATGAATGTGTGAAAAGGCAACACAACACTCGTAAGTAATGAAGTTTTTGACGAAAATACATGTGAGCTCTAAGTTGGTCATATGAAGAAAAATCACATTTATCCTCTGTTTTGGATGCGCACAAGAAAAGTCTGGATCCGAAGAAAAGGGATAACAATCAACAAAATAGGCACTGTTGGACAAAAAACTATTTTAGTTTGATTTGTCTAAACTTTGGTGTGCATCCCTTGAAAGTCTTGGTCCTTTTTTTTATGCTTTTTGGTAAGTGGACATCTTGGTCCTCCTGGAATTCATAGTTTTCTTTTCCATTAGCTCATTTTACTTTACTTCACCATAACACTTTGTTGTTCTCAACAGTGATTGATTCACCCATGGCCATTGGGGAGATCGTTTTGGGTTCCTTCTTTCAAACCTTGTTTGACAAGTTGAGTTCTTTGGCATCAGACTATGTGCAACGGGAAGGAACTCGACACCACCATCCTTGATGACTGGAAGAGGATGCTAGTCACAATCAATGCAAAGTGGTGGATGATGCAGAGGAAAAGCAACTTAGCGGGAATTGTCTAGTGAAGCTGTGGCTCGATGATGTTAGGGACTTGGCCTTTGACATAGAAGACTTGCTCAATGAGTTAGACATCAAAGCCACTCAAGTTAAGTCGGAGGTAGAATCCAGAACAAGTAGAGGTCAATGGAAAAGGAAGTTCTTTTCTTTTACACGACCAGGCTCACTCGTGTCTGACACTAAGGTCCAAGATATCAATGGTAGGTTTGAAGCGAGTGTCAAAAGGAGGGATTATCTAAGCTTGAGAGACAATGTTGTGGACAGATCCAACTACAACAACAAAAGGGATCCCACTAGTTCTTTGCCGGAGCCTCGGTTTGTCGGCAGGGAGAAGGAAGAAATGGAGATACTCCAACTATTGATCCGTGAGGTCAAAAATTATGATGCCACACTAAGCATAGTCCCCATAGTTGGGATGGGTGGTGTTGGAAAGACGGCCTTGACTCAGCGGCTATATAATGATGCCAAAGTGAATAGTTGTTTCGAGAAGAAAGCATGGGTTTGTGTGTCAGATGTTTTCGATGTCCTTGACATAACAAAAACTATTTTGCAGTCGATCACTAGGTCGTTCGATGACGACAAAGATCTTAACAAGCTTCAAGTTAAGTTGAAGGATAATCTAGCCGGGAAGAAGTTTCTTGTGGTTTTAGATGATATATGGAATGAGAAGTATGAAAAATGGACCGCCCTCTTAAAGCCATTTGAAGCGGGGCTAGCGGAAGCAAGATCATCATCACGACTCGCAACCTTAATGTTGCTTCCATAACAAGAGCTTCACCATATCATTTGAGGGAATTGTCCTTTGATAATTGTATAAGGTTATTGGCATTTCATGCTCTTGGAGTAACAAATTTTGAGAGCCACCCGGCTTTTAAAATAATAGGCAAGAAAATAGCTAAAAGATGTAAAGGTTTACCTTTGGCGGCAAAGATGTTGGGTGGTGTCCTACGTACTAAAAGTAATCCTGATGAGTGGGAAGATACCTTAAATAACAAAATATGGGATCTTCTGACGGTAGAGAATGATGAGGTTCTCCCAGTTTTAAAATTGAGCTATGTCCATCTTCCTTCCTATTTAAAGAGATGTTTTGCTTATTGTGCGGTATTTCCCAAGGATTACGAAATTGAGAGGGATGAGTTGGTACTCTTATGGATAGCAGAGGGACTTTTAGATGGGCAAAAGCAAATGAGAATATCTTGAAATTGGGACGGAAGCACTTTGATGAGTTAGTATCCAAGTCATTTCTTCAACAATCAAGTCTCGATGCATCTAAGTTTTCAATGCATGATCTTTTGAATGATCTAGCAAAGTCAATTTTGGGTCGGACTTGCTTTAGCTCAGGGGGGTCTAGGGTAGCAAGTAATGAACATGATGTATCATCTCTTGAAAAAACTCATTATGCATCATTCATCCCATCATGGTATGTTACATCAAAATGCTTGAAACCATATCAAGGAATGAAGGCACTAAGAAGTTTAATTCTGGTGCGTGATGGATCTTGTGGGGGCTCTTTCTTGATTTCCAACAAGGTGCTACATGACTTGCTAACAAACTTGAAGTACTTGAGAGTATTCTCGTTATGTCATTGTAACATTGTAGAGGTACCGAATTGTGTTGGTGATTTAAAACATCTTCGATACCTCAATTTCTCGTACACTCATATTGAGAGGCTACCTGAGTCAATTGGCACCTTGTGCAAATTACAAGCTTTGATTTTAAGAGGTTGTCAAAAGCTTTCAAAGTTGCCTCAAGGTATCACAAAGTTAGTCAGCTTACAGTTTCTTGATATTAGAGATACAAAGAGTCTAAAAGAGATGCCATCGAGTATCAGTAATTTAAAGAATCTTATTATGTTGTCCAAATTTGTGGTAGGACTTGAGAAAGGGTCGCAGTTGAAAGAGTTAAAGAACTTGCCGCATCTTGAAGGAGAATTATTCATATCAGAATTGCAAAAGGTGGAAAAAGTTATAGATGTAGTTGATGCTAATTTGCTTCAAAGCTAGGCCTTACAAACTTATCCTTGCATTGGGGTGAACATTTGGGAGATCTCCATAATCATGAGCGTGAAGAACAGGTGCTTGACTCTCTCGCAACCTCACACTAATCTTGAAAATCTTGCTATTTTGAACTATCGTGGTGTAGTATTCCCATCATGGTTAGATTGTACATCCTATTATAAAATAATGTCTTTATGCTTGTGGGACTGTCCTAATGTTA
This sequence comes from Eucalyptus cloeziana, assembly GCA_014182715.1. Taxonomy (NCBI): domain Eukaryota; kingdom Viridiplantae; phylum Streptophyta; class Magnoliopsida; order Myrtales; family Myrtaceae; genus Eucalyptus; species Eucalyptus cloeziana. The sequence continues at coordinate 11,458,776 of CM024635.1, read as the reverse complement.
TGTCGCTGTCTATGATTGGACAACTACCTTCACTTAAGGAATTATCTCTTAAAGGTCTACATGCAATAAGAATGATAGGCTTTGAATTTTACGGAGGTACAAGGCCTTTTTCATCCTTAACCACTTTGAAGTTCGAAGAGATGTTGGCATGGAAGGATTGGTCTCCTTATGCTGGCCCAAAAGAAGAAATCTCATTCTCCTGTCTTAAGCATCTTGTTGTTCGGGGCTGTCCTTCGTTGGTCAGGACATTGCCTTGTCAACTTGATCGTCTCACAAAGCTTGAAATTCATTCATGTCGGCATTTGAAAAACTCAACCAATGATGTTTGTCTTCCATCTCTCCATGAGTTGTTCCTCAAGGATTGTAACAAAGAGATCTTGAAGAGCTTGATCAACCTAACTTCTTTGACCACCCTGCCTCTCATCCACCTTATCATGACTCGGCTTACATTTTTATCGGCAACACACTCCAAATATACCAACATGTCTAGGCAACCATTCTTAGGAGTTATCAGCCTGTACCAATCATTCAATTCCATGACTTCACATTTGTAGAATATCAGCCCATGCCAACAAGTCATCGTCACCCGTGATTGGTGGTCTCCTGTACTTGTAAGTTAACAAAATCACAAGAATTTTTCAGCGAAAAAAAAAAAAGGTTATCAAGAGGGTATCCCGGTTCATTTTTTGTTGTTGTCAATTGGGTATGCATATAATTTTGTTCTGATCACTCTAAGCAGGAAAATTATTTTTATTCAGGACTAATTGATAGTCTTGTTTCAGATTTTTGAATGATAAATATGAGGAATGTGGAAAAGCTATCAACAGGGGAGGATGTAAGAAGCATGGAATATTCTGTTTCCTTGATCTCTACGTCTCTTTGAATGAGAACTAGGAGGAACGTGGAAAGATTATCAAGCGGTCTTCGCAGCCATCTCTCCACTCTTGAACAGCTACATTTTATGGGTTACTGGAACTTGCCAGAGGATGGCTTCGTTCCCTCCTCCAAGTATTCGGCATAATTCACTGTGAATTTCTGAAAGATTGATGCTCAAAACTCAGTGGCCACTATTGACACCTCATCCGAGAAATCCCACTCATTGTAGTTGATCAAATTCAGATCCAATAAGAAGATATCTATCCGATTTCTAATTTTTGCTCTTCAGGTAATGATTTGGACTTCTTTCTTTCTTGCACACTTATCATTTAGCTATTGTTGCTCCAGGATCGATTTCTATTTCGAATCCTCAATGCGATGCTAAAAGGGTTTTTCCATGGACAAGCTTCTCCGAAAATTTCCACAAACCAACTGCTGAAGGTCCAATGTTGACATTTGGGTTGCTCTGTGTTGTTTTAACAAGGAAGCACGCAATGAAATGGTTATAATTCTAAATGTGGTACAGCAAGTCAACCAACCATTGCTTCATACGAGTGACTATTCATCAAAACAAAAAATACTTACATGGACTTGTTTACAGTGCTGGAATTATGATGTATGTGCCTGTTCGTATCAATGATATATCTTGAACTGTTTGATGGCCAAAAATTGCTTATCTTTCCACTTATAGAAATCTACTATGCTTGACGTGAGAATCATGAAGAATTTTTGTTCTTATATTGTTATTTGTCCACAACTTCAGTGTTTGTTATGTTTTCTCTTCCAATTATCTTTTTTTTAATTTCTTATATATAGCTCAGTGACCTGAATTCTCTCCATGGTGATTTTTTTTTGCAGAATATCCCATTGTCATCTTTATTTGACAAAATTTCTGAAGAGGATCAATGGAAACGGTACCGAGGGTGGCGACTGATGTGCTTATGTTCATCTTTTGCAACTTAACAAAAGAAAAACAAAAGGCTTATTATTATTGGTAGGCGTACTACTATGCTCTAAACTGTTTTTTTTTTATCTTTCGCGACATGCTCCCAAAGATTAATCTGTATCACGATGTCAATTATTGAGGTCTATATTCATAGTTAAACGAAGAACCTTCCTTACTTCCAACAACTGCAGCTTCTGTAAAGACGCAAAAAACAGGATTTAAAACGGGTGTATTCGAGTTGGCAAATGTGACAATTAAATTTGAATGAACCCTACAGATTATAAGCCATTCAAATCTGACTTCCTTGTCAAAGTTCATGGTTCAACTTTCAATTTAAATTCCCACACTATCTTAGAGCACATTTTCTTTTTCTTTGTTGTCAAGGAAAGGTAGGAAGGAGCAATAAGGAAGACTATGATCTGTCTGAATTCGAGAGATATCTCTATGTGAGATTCTGAAAGATCGATGCTCAAAACTGACTGGCAACTATTGGCCCCTCATCCAAGAGATTTCTCTCATCTACATTGGTGGTGTTCAGATCCAATGAATTGAAATTGATCACACCCGAGCCATGACAAAAGATATAGCTCCATTGACTACTTTTCCTTCTTCAGGTAATTGTTATGACTTCTTTCGCTTCCAGTTGCCATCTGCTGCAATTCGTTGTTCCACCTAGAGTCAGCTTTCTGGGGTTGGGGTCGGTTTTTGGGTTTGAAGGCATCAATTTCTATTATGTTCTTCAGTTCAATAGTTAATATTGATTGATTTCTTTCCAGGGAGGTGTTTTTCAAAGAATTTCCAGAAACCTGCCACCAAAGGTCAGAGACTGACATTCGAGTGTGTCGTGAGTGTCCTTGATGGGGTTTTTTCTTTTTAGGCCAGCAATACAAGGTTGAAATAAGCACCTGTAATAAGAAGGATGGGTGATGCGGATGTAGACCCCAATTTTGGCAAAACTACCTCACGGGCACAAGCATTTGCTTTCGTAAAATACAACTAAAATTCGGAGCCGTAAAATGATCTTTAGCTTCTTGAATCCCAGCAGGAGCATCCTTTAGTCTTTAATTGCGCTGCTTGGAAAAATTGATGATATCCTTGTATTCCACGGCTACATTCAGCTCCACTAATACCTTGGTTTAGTATTTTCTTTAGCTACTGCAATGCTCTTTGAACAGCAAGTAATTCAATGTCCTTTGCAGATCTAGGCACCACCACACCCCTGCAGGCAATCATCTCCCGCCTTTCCTTTTTGGCCATAATCTTGACGACAGCATGTCTGGTTCCTTCGATGTAAGACCCATAATAGTTAATCTTCGCAAAACCTAGCTCAGGTTTACTCTGCCTTTCATCCACCCAATTATGACCCAGCTCTCTTACATTTTTACAGGATACAGAGTCTTAAAGAGCTTTTTCTAATCTATATAAACGACATTTTCCGGACCGGGTGATTTGTTGTTAAAGATTACTGCATATTAAGCATTCCAGATATACCAACAGGTGTAGCCAATCATTCTTAAGCATTATCAGCCCATACCAAGTCATTTAATCTCCTGACTCACATTTGTAGAATATCAGCCAGTACCAATATGTCCCCATCACCAGTAATTAGTGGTCTCCCATACTTGTCAGTTAACATCATCATAAGAGTTTTCCAGCAAATCATCAACATGGTATCCCGGTTCATTTTTTGTTGCAGTCAATTAGGTGTGCGTATAATTTTGTTCTGATCACTCTTGTAGTTGTTCATCATGCATGAAAGATAACTTTTATTCGGGAGTAATTGCTTGTGCTGTTTCAGACCTTTGGATGAGAAATATGAGGACTGTGGAAAGACCATCAATGGTGGAGGATAAGGAGTGTCGAATATTCTGTTTCCTTTGTCTCTAATTTCTCTTTGGATGAGAAATACAAGGAACGTGGAAAGCTTAAGTGGTCTTCGCGGCCATCTCTCTGTTAGGGAAATCTTGAATATGACAAAATAAATCAAAGGCTACTAACGTGTTTAATGGTTGAGTAATAGACTATGCAGATGATTGAACATGTAAAGGATATTATCAAGTCTATACTTGGAAAAACCAGAAGACGGACTCTATGCTGAAACTGAACTTGTTCAGAATAACGTCCAAATTGTAAAGTCCATTTCAGAAGGAAGACAGTCAGACTCTACTTCAGTCTGAAGACACTCAGACTCAAATTGTAAAGTCTATTACTCTCAAACTTTACATCCAGATTTGACAGAACATAACTCAAGCCCCGAAGATATAACGACTAGTGATCTGGTTTGGATTCCAAATCAAGATTGATTTGATTGACTCAATCTAATTGATTGACAATTAGATCTTGAAGACAAGAACTTTTTATATGAAGAAGCTTTACTTATGGCAAGATTCTATTTGTATGGGCGATCAGAATCAATTTGGGATTCTACTTTTGTCATTCAACGGCTACCAAATCTTCTAAATACAGAGCTGTCTAATGGGTATATTGGAAGATGATCCTCAAGATGTTGTTCAACGGCTAGTTTAGAAGTGAATGGGTATTTAAGGAAATGAATGACCGATGAGCAAGTAAGAGACGGAACGTAGAATTTATAATTCCAAAGTCTGAGCGAATTCGATCATACACTTGTTTTTAGTGAGCTTAAACGTTTGTGATCTTGAGAGAAATACCAAAAGAGTGACTTAGTGAAATAATGTGATCTACTACTAAGTATTTGCACTCAAAGTTGTAATCTCTTGTTGATTGCATAGTGCAATCCAGCAGAAGGCTGTTAGCGTGGGAGAGTGGACGTAGGCTTGATCTAAGCCGAACCACTATAAATCCTGTGTTCTTATTTTCTTTCCTGAACTTTATTTTATTCCGCATATATTTGCCAAGATTTCGTTTAAACACCTATTTAAACACCTATTCACCCCCCCTCTAGGTGTTCATACTAGCACTTTCACTCTCCTCTCTCAAATGGCTATCCTTTATTGATTACCGATACTTGCATGAGAAGATTTCTCTCCAATGTCTAATTTTTATTCGTCAGGTAATGGTTCATACTTTTATCTTCCACACTCAGTCATTTAGCTACTGCTGCTGCTCCAGGATCCATTTATATTACAAATCCTCAACATGATGCTAAAAAGTTCAAGTTTTTCCATGGACAAGCTTCTCATTATTTGCCACAAACCAGCTAGACTTTTGGGTTGCTCTGTTTTGTTTGATAATGGAGCACACAGTGAAATGGTTATAATGCTAATGGGGTACAGCTAGTTCACCATAGTTTCATATGAGTCACTATTCCTCAAAACAAATTATACTTACATGGACTTACTCATAGTGCCGGAATCGTGATGCGTGGATGTGCCTGTCTGGATTGATGAGATGTCATGAACTTTGTTTGATGCCCAACTATTGCTTATCTTTCCACTTATGGAATTGCACCCTGCTTTGCATGAGAACCATGAGGAATTGTTGCTTTTATATTGATATTTTTCTGCAATTTCAGCATTTGTTATGTTTTCTCTTCCAAATTTCTTTTATTTTTAATTTTCTATGCCCTAGCTCAGTGACCTAAGTTCTCTCAATTGTGCTTGTTTTGCAGAATATCCTCACTGTCATCTTCATTTGGTAGAATCTCTCAGGAGGATCAAATGCAAACACTGTAGAGGTAGGCAAATGATGTGCTTATGTTCATCTTTTGCAACTTGACAAAAGAAAAGGCTATTTATTTTGGTAGGTGTAGTCATATGCTCTAAGTTGCCTTTCTGTAGACCTGCTCCAAAAGATTAATCGGCATCATTATGTCAATTATCGAGGTCCATATTCCAAGTCAAATGAAGAGGTTTCTTACTTCCAACAACAGCAGCTACTGTAAAGATGCAAAAAATAGGATTCAAAATAGGTGTAATTAATTTGAATGAACCTGCAGATTATAGTCCATTTAAATTTGACTTCCTTGTCAAAGTTCATAGGTCATCTTTCTTCTATTCAAATTCCCACACCAGCTCAAAGCACATTTTCTTCTTCCTTGTTGTCAAGGAAGGCGGAGAGGAGCGATCAGGGAGACTATGCTTTGTCACTCTGTTAAGTCTTCATGAAAGCCTTATGTTTGCCACGCTGTATTTTGATTTAAGCTTGCGAGAAGATGGTCATCCAAGACCACTGGCAACCCAATTATCTCGGGTAGGCAAGTCTTGTCATTATAACCCCATCAAAGCTGCCGGAGCTCCCGTCACGGACAATGCAAGATACAGGCACTGTCATCGTTAGTGGGTTATCCTCACGACCTCACATGTGAAGAATATCAGCTTGTACCATTAGGCCTCAATCACTGGTGATCAGCGGTGCCACATAGTTCTGTATTAGCAGAATCACGAGGGCCATTCAGAAAATACAAAATTACCATAACAATCACATTTTTTAGACTAGGTTCGGGGAGTACCCTGTTATGTCTTGTTGATTTTTGGTTGCAGTCGGTTGAGTATGTGGTTGACTATGTGTATAATTTGTTTGTCCGATTAGTCTTGTAATTGTTTATTTCGCATGACAAAGTAATTTTTACTGTGGGCTACTTGATTTTCTCACTCAATAATTCATTTTTTTGTTCCCATTTTTTATCTCATGTGCCATATATCTATCTCCTGGTTGAACTTGAAGAATCCAATACAGTGACTGTGATTCAGTTGAGATAATTACAATGATGATTGCGATCGGCGAAAATTGAGGCATTAAAGAAAATGTCTAAGGCCATAGTGAGATGAACTCCAATTAACGTGAAAAAAAAAAATGTTACTCTTTTCATTTTTTAATCCGTTTCGCTTTTTACGTAATGAATAAGCAATCTTTCTCAACAATTTGTAAGAATTTTAGATGTTTTCGAAGTACTTACCTTATAGTCAACCCAAGTTAGTTGCCTTTATACGAAGTGTTATGAATCTTCTTGGTTTTTTCTTGACAATATATTTTGATATTCTATATGACTAAGTTAAATAATAAATGCTTCGGGAATACTTACATAATTGTGGCCAATGATTTAGATTGGTTGATTGTCCCAACAACACTTATATGGATGTAAATCAATTATATAAGCAGAATCATAAGTCAAGGATATCATTTGCTATGGTTAAAATAACTTTTGAGCAATTTTCCTCTTGGAAAAGGGAAAATGGAAAATGGCTTTTGCGAAACTTCAAAATATGTCAATGTCAAACAATAATGACAAGTCAATATTTCATATCTATGATATAACATTGTTCTTCTGTTTTCTTTGCCAAAAAAATTACATAACATAAAAGCAATCCATTGCAATCAACTGCTCTTAATATTTTTTGACCAAAAAAGAAATCTAAATATTTGAAGCAGGCTATAATATCAACATTTCGCATGTGAAGCGATATTGATACTTCAGAGCTTATATATTTCCCTTAATAGAGTTCCTAGTTTAATAACAAAGAGAAGCAAAAAAAAAAAAAAGAGTTCATAGTTAGTTCCCCAAAACATGCCCCTTCTTCAAATTTAGTATGAAATAAAAGTGAATTTTTTTTTTTTAAAGGAAGATTTTATACATAAATTTTCGAAATGTTTTAGGTGCCATTAGCGTTAAACGTAAATTCCTCATTTTGACAATTGTAATTTGATTAAGTCCTAACACCACGCTTCAAAGGCATTGAATGGGCCACCGTTGGAGTGTTGAGCCTCAAAGGTAGATAGCCCAAACTCTTGGGCCTTAATCCCAAAATAAATCGGATTGCACTTGGACTTGACATACAATTAGGGTAATAAGGTAAAAAAATGTTGTTCGGCTGGGACAACACTCACCATTTATAGAACTATTGAATGGGGAGCCTGACGGACCAAGTTGGATATCGACCATCAAAATTCTTACCCAGCCCGGCCTATGATTTTGGAAACTATTGTACTTTCTTAGTATAATAACATCGTTGGAGCGAGCCAAAGCCCAAAAAGAATGGTGCTTGCCCAGACTTGTTTAGGTCTTGCATTCACCAAACAATAAACCACGTCAGGCAAGTCTTGGTAACTCCAAGGTCTAAGAGGAGTCATTGCCCTCAAGCTCGCACAGTTGTTTTCCCTTATATTTGGCTAGGCTTAGCCGAACTCAATGGGCAATTCTTTTTTTCGCTCTCAAGCCTGCTCAAATGAATGAATATATCTTGCATTCAAATACAGTTTGGGCTATTCAAATATCCAGTTCCATCCCAAGAGAAAATATATGATCGATAACATACTTGACATCGGTGTGGCTATTTTTCGAGCGAGCTTCAAACTTAGGGCCTAATTATGTGCGGAAACACACAATCAAATATGGATAACAATGATTTATTACAATTGCTCTCTTTAGATTTAGTAAATGGCAGGCTTGCAATCTTTCTAAGCCCCTCTCCTTCCTTATTCTAGCGTAATAAGATGAGTCACCATCATCACCTAACAACAATTTCATTGGAACTGTACGGTGAGTCGACCAAAAGAATATCAGCATCCATGGAAATCCCCGAAAGACAAAACTTGATCCTCGGTATTTTCGTCGAAGGATTCAGTGTGAAACAAAAGCCGTCCAGCAACATACCACCATGCAAAACAAATAACCACTCTCCTATAAAAAATTTTAAAAAGGCAAGAAAATCACCAACTATTACGCAAACAGAAAAGCCAAGTTCTAGGCTTTAGAATATTCTTATGACAAAAGAAAAATCCGATGATAATTCATTTATAATCAATCACAATGTGCTTGTCAATATCAAAAAGTCGAACTCAAACATTGAGCTAATAAGTGGGGAGAGACCGATATAAGATACTTCAATATTCCCTTGTAACACTTTGACACCCTTCCCCCTCCTCGCGTGCAAGTTACAAATGAAGTGGATAGAATGTAGCTTTTATAATGTATTAAAAAACCCAATTCAAAAACTTAAACTAATAAATAGATGATTACCACATGTACATAAATAGCATATAAAAATAAACAAATGATGTAAGATACATTAACAGTTCGGAATTGACCTTACCTACTATCCGGATTTTTCCTAAGCTCCGCTAGCAATCATTTTACATTTTTTAGCTTATTTTTTTGACTTCATGCGAGAGCAACTACATTGATTCTGAAAATATGAGGAGCAAAAAGTCAAAAATGTTGGGTCAACTAAACTTTACTATATATTTAGTCTGACTGTGGATCTGACAAATCACATAATGTCAAGAAGACTTCCGCTCTCTAGCCTTTATTCCATTTTTTTGCCCTAAAAGAATCTAAGTATCATCGAAATCAAAACCCTAAATATAAAGGACACCCATGCCTGACCAAAGCTCTAAAACTTCAACTTTTAACTTTCATCATACTGCGTTTACCAAGGACTCTGCTTCTTGTTGTTTGGATCCAATTTGTCATTTTATGGAAGAGAGAGAGAGTAGAGAGAGAAAAGTCGCACGTGCTAAAAGCACGCATGTAATGGACACTATGATTTCGCATGAACTACTCTCTCTCTCTCTCTGTATGTCTGACAAAGCAAGTGTTATGATGCTGTGATTGCTCGTTTATAAGGTGAAGTCAGTGTCTATATCTTCTTCTTTTATATTTTTCTCTTCGTGGGTTGACATTGAAATGGAGTTCTTGATTTAGTGAGATATAAATGAGGGGAGGGAAATTCACGTGACAAAAATGGGGCACCATCTGCTCATTTATGTGCACAAGAATGTTCATGAGATTCATTTGAATTGGGAAATGTGTAGATGCTTTTAGATCAGATCACACATCATGTACAGGGACAGTATTTTCTTGATCTTTTAAAGTTAATTCCTATATAACTCGGGAAGTGACTGGCTTTATCATGTCGAGATATTAGGCAAATCTTGAATTGTTCTTGTGCACTCTGATCTTGATCAATTTTTTATATCTGTTTCTAGCATCACCTTACTTGTCAATATGATCAAAGAGGTGATTTCTTCTTATTAGTGCATATTAGCATTGGAAATTCTTCATTTATTTGTGTTGTTAAAGATGAGTGAATAAGTATATGCTCAATTGGCACACGGGATATGGTGTTGTGTCTCAAATTAGATTCGATATTCGATATACAATTTCATCAGACGACACCTTGACATTACTGCAGTTACCATCATGGGAGTAGTTTTAGTAATTGACGACAGGAAGGGCAATGCTTGAAAATAACTTTGTGTTTCATGCAATACATTCTCGTCAATTGTAGTTTGCTATATTTTCTTGAGAGAAATTATTTGTTTCCTTTGAACGCTCAAATGTGAACACGATTTGGGGAAGATATTTGTCGATATACTTATATGTAGATGCCAACCAAAAGGGTTTAAGTACAGTTTTAGTTCTTCCGCTATTGTCACTTTATGCAATTTAAGGGATAATGATACTACAAGTCTCATAATTTTTGTATGGCAATCACTTGAGTATCATAACTTTTTTTTAATCACTTAAGTGTCATAACTTCTTAAAAACATTCACTTGAGTGCCACTACGTGCTAATTTTTTTTTTTTTAAATATTCGCTCAAATATCGGAAATCCGACATGGCGTGATACTTATCGTAAACATGTTCAAAATATTATGACACTAAAGTGACTGATTAAAAAATTATATTACACTCAAGTAAATGGAAAAAATAAAGTTATGGCCCTTAAAAGGACGACCATACGTAAGTTAAGGACTCAAGTAATTGGAAAAAAAAAAAAAAAGATATAGCACTCAAGTGATCGAAAAAAAAGTTAAAGCATTTAAGTGATCAAAAAAAGTTATAACCCTCAAATGAACACTATACAAAAGTTATCGCACTTGTGATGCTCTTATTCGGCAATTTAGTTCTCTTACCTTTTTAAGCAATCTAATCTTTTGACTTTACTAATTTGTACAATAAAATCCTTTCCATATGCCTCCCATTACTAATACTGTCAAATTGACAATGCAGTAAAATTTGACAAGTGCCACTAATGTGGCACCACATTCTCAATTTGGGAATATAATAGAGGGAGAAAATATACCAGCTGTCTAGCCCTGTCTAGACGCTGGCTAAGGTCATATAATATACTAAAGAAGTTTCGATGACCAAAAGATATGGCAAACACTGTTAAAATAAGTTCTACAACTTTTCTATGGCCAGTAAATATTATTTGTCTGAAAGAGAGATTTTTATGTCTGCTTAAAATGTTAAGCAATCAATTCACTCAATCAATCACAACGCAATGAAATATCACGAGCTTCATTATTCTCTTTAAAGATAATATCTCGAGAACATTTAGTATTTAATGATTGGTTTAATGAGTAAAAAACTCAGCACTATTTGTGTTTAAAATTAAAACTAGGCATAATAGGGGTTCATGGATATCATTGTGTTTGGAAAGATACAACCTTATACTCAAAGCCAACATGGGCATTTGCAAAACATCGGTATAAACATTCAGGTTTGCCGATTAGTTTTTCAAGAGCACTTCTTAATCATACTTGAAAAGATCGTCATCTTCAATGCATTGACTATACATAACACATAGCAAATGGTATATTGAAGCAGAAGCATTTCTTTATGTAGGTGTTTAATGGGAAAATTGTTCAAAAATCCTAAATTTATTATATAGTGGCCAATTCAGTAATAAATGTTTCAATTGTATTAATGTAGTCATAAAATTGTTGAAAATTTGCTAATTTAGTTATGGACCTTTCAATTGCACCATTTTAATTACAGACCTTTTAATGATTTACCAATGTAATCAATTCGACCAATTTTGGTTTGAAATTGCTAGCGTGGATAATTTTTATAATTTCTTTTAATTTTATGATTTTTTTTCCAATGATGGGCTACAGAGGGAAAAAGGGAAAAAAAGAAAAGGAAAAGAGAAAATAAAAGAAGAGAAAATGAAAATAAAAAAGAAAAAAGAAAAAATTACAAAATTACAAAATTATTTATGTTAGTGTTGACTATACCACATAGGACAATGTCGCCATGTCATGAATTTTCTGTCAAAATTAGCTAGATTAACTAAATTGATAAATTGTAAAAATATTTAAAATTAAATTAGTGCAATTGAAATGTTTATGGCTAGATTGGTAAGTTATCAAAAAGTTTAAAACTAAATTAACATAACTAAAAGATGTAGGAACAAATTGATTGATGTATAATATATTTAGGAATTTTCAGATAATTTCATTTGCGTTTAATAAGCGTTAGCATAGGCGTAGAGTAGGACCGATCAAAAAATAAAAAGAAAGCGTCTCGTATGAGTCTTAGATTGATTCATCGAGCTTCATCGGGCATGACTCGTGTCGCAAGACCCATGATCCAGGGAATACAAAGGGTGGGTCCCAAGAACTATAAGATTAAAAATTAAAAGAAAAAGGGAAAAGATGGACCCCGATGTGAGCGGCCAACGATCCCTATCATGTCGTCTAGTGTCCCCTCATTCTTAGGGAACGGCAATAATGATCAAATCGAAATCCTAAGGAAGCGGTCAAAGGGAGCAGTTAAAGATTATTCCGTAGGCTCGAGGTCCGTCGCCTAATCATGCACCGCCAATCATCGATCACGCACGATTTTGCTGATTTTCAACGGTGGATATCCCAATCATAGCGCGGACCTATGGCTGGTAGCGTGGACCTGAGGCCTACCGGATAACTTAGCCTTCGAAAACATTTGCGCGCCAAAATGCTTTCTCTCTCCGACCGGACGGCACGTGACAAACGTAAGTGAGAGAGAGAGAGAGAGAGAGAGAGAGGATGTCGGGCGGGTGAAGGTAGATCCGGGGGGGTTGTCTGCTTTTACAGAGGAGGAAGTTTCCACCAAACGACACACTTTGACAGAAAAAAATAATAATGTGATGTTTTTTAATCAATATATAGAGAGTTTTATAGAAAGTGATTTTTTTAATCAATATATATATATATGTAAATCGGATAACAAATACAAGGGAGAAAGAACCATGTAATTTATGTATATTTCATGATGAAGAATATATGAGCTTATTTTAAAATTTATAAGATAACTAGTTAAAGTAACAAAATTGAATGAGCACCATTGTATATAAAGCTCGAATAAATTAATTCCATTGATAAATAGTCACATATATGTGCATTGCCGAGCAAGAGGGTAGTATTACTTGATTTGAAATGTGTAAAAATCACACATTAATAGAAAAGAATTAATAATTATAATTTAGAGAAATTATATAAAATGTGATGTCTTTCAATCAATATATTTAAATGGGATGACAAATACATGGGAGAGAGGACCATGTAATTTATGTATATTTTTGTGTATTTCATAATGAAGAGTAGATGAGCCAATTTTAGATTTTGTAAGATGATTACTGTTCAAGGTGGCAAAATTTAATGAACATCACTTTACATAAAGCTCGAATAAATTAATTTCGTGGATAAACAGTCACAAATAATATGTGCATGGTGGACCGAGAGGGTAGTGTTGTTGGATCTAAAATGTGTATAAATGTATATGAAATAAGTGATTAAAATTTTTATGTCTTCTCAATATCCTCCTAAGCTCACAAATAATATGTGCATTGTGGACTAAAAGGGTAGTATTGCTCGATCTAAAATGTGTATAAATGTATCTGAAATAAGTAATTAAAATTTTTATGTCTCCTCAATAGCCTCCTAAGCTCATACTTCTAGGTCAAACATTGTATGCAAGATGAGTCATCATTCATCCCCTTTGCCTCTTTACACTTGAAATTTTTTTATTGCCAACCATTCATATTTTGCCATTTAATGTCGTTTTTTTTTTCCTAGTCTTGATTTTACAACATTAAACTTCAAGCACAAGGCAAGTATAACATGCAGAGAATCCTGCTTTAGATACTCTTTTACAAAAGAAAATAAAAATTCACACTTTGGGTTGCTAAACCCTAAAAAGCCCAAGTTGTCATTTTATATTGTACACTCCTAAAAGTAAGTCTCTCATGTTTGTTGACTCCCCCTTCTAAGTTCTAATTCATTAATAAATATTTTTTAGAGGGCCACTTTTTATTTTTATTTTCTGGCGTCCCAAAAATAACTTATCATATGCAAATCAACTGGTGGGACTGTGAATCCAAGAACACTGAACTAGATTGAATTTTGCTCTATTTTATTTTTCCTTTCAAAGAGAGAGATAAAGAGAGAGGGGACCAATAATGCATGTGATGCCTGGAAGCGAAGTAGGGTTTTTGGTTACACGTTTTAGAAATAATTTATAAAAAAGTGTGAAAGAAAAGTAAATATTTTTCATCGTGCGAGCCCATTGCGAGAAAGTAAATGATATGATAGAGAGAAGGGAGAGGGAAGAAAAAAAAATACAAAGTAAAAGGCAGTTGGAAAATATAAATATAAAACAAACAATTCATATACTTTATAACATAATTAATATTGTTATTCCGCTTGCGGAGCAATTATTTTACACCGTCAATATATCAAATTTTGAGCCCGTGAAATTGGGTATGCAGCAATAAATAATGTAAGAGGCTAGCTTCATTCCCCTTCACCAAACGTTCACGGGAAAGTCACGTTTGCCATAATTTCGGTGCCAAAAAGTAATCTTTAATTCTTACCTGCAGCTTATCGACAGCAATGTCATCCTTGCTAATTTTCAAGATAATATAAATAGTTACGTTTATGATTGATGCAAGAATTAGTCTCATAAAAAGGCCATTATTCTAATTAATCGGGAGTGTTGGGATTCCTAATGAGCATATCGGACCGTCGAAACTAGGAACCGCTCGATCTAACCAAACTAGACCGGTTGGTTTGATTTGATTCCTAGAGACATTGGCTTGGGTCCAGTTTCATTAAAATGGAATTGGTAATTTTTGGTCCGATTCCCAATTTTGGGAGAACCTAACTGACACTTTTTAAAAAATATAAATTTTTTTAATTTCTTAAAAATAGCAATGAATCTTTAAATATACTATTTTATTTCTTAAACACATAAATATAAATTAAATTAAAATTAAGATCTTCATGAAATAAAAAAGTGGCCAATTCTATCGGATTGGATCGGATGGAGAACTGATCACCCCTAATTGGGAAAACTAATATAATAGAAGTACACATTTTTTAGTCGTATTTAGACTTAATTGTTGGTTGACTTAGAATGTTTTAATAGGCCATTTGCACCGAAAGAAATAACTTTTATTATGTCCTTTCCTATATGCACTAATATAATAGAAAGTCCTATGGTATATTTTTTAATGAAATCTCAAACTTGCGTTTTGTTTGGAAAAAAAAAACAATCCTAGATCCGTGTATCTTTAGGAAAAATATTTCTACGTCTGTTTGGAAATTGTCTTTTATAATCCGTGTTAATCTCACATTAAATGGAATTTTAATATTATTCAACATATTCCACGAATTTTAAGAATATAATTTACACGGTGCCAATTATCTTCTTTCGTATTCATCGGATATGAGCTACTAAAAGTACGTACATAAGATTTTATTTGGCTTTCTCGGGTAAACTTAGAGTCTAGAATTATATTAATTTCATCCATGGCCAAAATTTAAAATTGACAAATTTTCCCAATGCAAGGCGCCAAAGAATAATTACTTTAGTTTAGTGAGTTTGAAACCGAAAACCATGACAGTAAATACAATGTAAATTGTGGCAAAAGGAAAGATATGATTTTAATAACATAATATTAATTATGATTTATGTCCTTCGTAATATTAAAACGTTTTGGATTTCCAATTAATGGCAATGAGATTTCGTTTATTTGTACACGGTTTTGCGCATTTACTTTTTTCATGATGAGCGCTGAAATTAATATAGTAAATGCTGAGGAAACACATTAACAGTACCTGGAGAAGTTATGAAAATTGTAATAAATGGAGATTGAGAATTCAATTGAGAGAGAGATCTCCTCCAAGTGGTGATTAAATTATAAAGTACGAAATTGAGCACATTTAGTTGGGCCAACTGAATTATTATTCATGACATGTTAATACTTATTGACAACCGAAATTCCATATCCATTCTTTTGAGTAATAATTATGCGATGATTTTTTCTAATTCAAAAAAGGAAAAGAAAAGCCATTCTTTGCCCTTTTCAAATAAAGACAAAATCATTTTTGCCATGCATAATCAGATTCATGAGATAAATGCATCGAGATTTCCGTGTCATTTCAATCTTGACCTCACAGTACAATCCTCGGATGCTAAAATATAATGTAACGGATTCATCATCAAATTCGACTTTTAATAAAGTTAAATTTATCGACAATCACTTTAAAATACTTTCTTCGACAAAAGAGAGAGTCAATTTGCCAATTACAATTTCACATCTCGAATGGCCAGAGCTCGTATCATTTGTTCATCGAATGAAAATTTGGCAAGTTTGTGCAAGTTAAAAACTTAAAATCTAATAAGAAGTCATGTAAAAATATTACTCCATATATTCACCCGATGCCAAGATTAAAAAAAGGAAAAGATGATCACGACACTGTCCCAAAAGCCAACATTTGTAATTTACCTTTTTTATTTATGGCAACACCAAACCCAACGACATTTTCTATGCCATATTGTCCCCAAGAGCCAACATTTACAATTTATTTTTTTATTTAAGGTAACACCAAACCCAACAACATTTTACCAAAAAAAAGAAAAAAAAAAGGAACACTTACTTTAGGAAGGAAACGAGGAACAACATGAAAAAATAAGGGACAGCTGTGGAGTTGCGAGGTGGGCCCCAGCTTACTAAAGTTTATCGCCACGAGAAAATCTCTCTCTCTCTCTAAAGTTTCTCTCTCTCCCGCCTTCCCGCTCCTTCTTGAATCTCATCTTCTCCTCTGCAATCTCCTCCACTTTTTCACTCTCCCTCTCTCGCTCTCGCTCTCCCTCTCTTCCTCCCGCTCTCGGAGGAGATACCCAGAAAGGGAGAGAGGCTTTAGAGGGAGAGAGAGCGGGGGGTGGTTTGGAGAGAGAAATGTGAAGCAGCTTCTTCTCTGGAAATGGATACTCCAGAGAGGAGCCAGATCGCCGCTCCCATCTCCAAATTCGAGGTACTTTGCGCTCGCCCCGCCGAGAATCTTGAGTACCCACTTTGGTTTTTTCGTCAATTTCATCTCTTTTTTCCTTTTCCGGGAGGGGGTCGGGTTGGTTTTGGCAATTCTTGGATCTTTTGGAGGCTCGGTTGCGGGGTGTTGACTCGATCCCTGCCTGGTCTGCATGCTCTTCTTTTCTATCCCATCTGGGTCGTTGACCTTAGTTTTGAAATGGGGATTCTTTTCCTTCGAGTTGATTGAAGTGTTTTCAGCTTCTTTGGAGTTTCTGAGAAGAATCCCGGGGGGTTTTAACGGGGGAAAGAAGAAGCTTCGAATTGTTTAAGGTTGTTCGGAAGTGTGGTCTGAACTCCAGCTAATTTGAGTAGATCTCCACCTGGTGATGTGAATCTCTCTATATTTAGATCTCTGGCGAGTCAATGCTGGGTGGACCTTGCTTTTCAGTGATAATCTCTCTCTTGATTTTACTTCGAGCCAGTTTGGGCCATGGTGTTGGAAATTCGAAGCAATTGTCTGGATTTTCTGTCTAATTCTCCTTCTTGGGGGTCAGAAATTTCTGACTAAGTGTTTAATTAGTCAAAAGTGGTGTTTTTTGGGGGAAATGTCCACAGATGTTGACTGGCGACCATTTTTATGAGTGAACTACAGATCCTGTGTTTAATGCACTCGAGGTTGTATGAGGGCTCAGCTAGGTCTTAAGTGGTCATGCTCCTTCTTCTTTTATGTATTTTCTTTTCAATTCCCACAGGTCAGTATTATTGTCTTGGATCGATGAGTGGATCTGATTGAATGACCACTTTTTGTTGGTCTAACATGCCCACAAACAGCTTTGGCAGGCAGAGTTTATCATATATTCACAGTAGCTTCGCATTTGAGAGCTCTCGGTTGTGAGATTTTCTATATTCTGGCTTTTATTCCAGTTGGCATGTTTTGTTGCAATAATTCTTAGTATATTTGACATGGAAATAAAGTATGCTGTTTTGAAGGATGTGTTGTTATGCTTGATTAATTTTTGCATTTTTCACGGAAGCAGAACTTAATTTGAGAATCGGCTAATTGAACTTTTTTCTTTAATTCAGTACTTTCTGGTTAAGAGTCTCCATCTTGCACTTGTTTTTAGTGCGTATAAATCTACTTTACGTCATTTCTGTGCATTTCTTTCTTCAGATAAATATATTGTGTGATCCGTAATTAATAGTTTCCTGATGATTGCAGGACTCCCCAGTTTTCAATTATATCAACAGTCTCTCCCCCATAAAGCCAGTGAAGTCCATACGAATCACTCAGGCATTCAGCTCACTGACTTTTGGATCTCTTCCGTCCATTTTCACTTCTCCACATGTCAGTTCTTCTCACAAGGAATCGAGATTTCTGAGAAGGTGATTATCTGTCTTCCTTGTTTAGTCCTGCACAGTTGGCTCAGACTGCCTTGCTTGTATATGTCTGCTAACAGATATCTCTTGTTTTAGCCATCAAGACTCGGATCCGTCAAATATCGGAACTTCTTGTAAAGATGAGAATAAAATTCCAACAGCTGAACGCGATGTTTCAGATGTGGCTCAGTTGGCTGAAAATGAAAGTGAGCTGCAGGAAAACTTTGATATCCTGGTTCCCATTGGAGAATCTTCTGTTGAGCCGCTTGATGAGCACCAAGAATTTGCACTTGACCTGCCGCAATCCTTAAAGTACGACTGTGGCAGTCCAAATTCCGAACCAACGCCATGTAGCACTGCTGCAGATTGTACTGTGTCCAAGTCAGATGCTCCTGTTGTTGAAAAAAATTCCCAAATAGACTTACCTGATGGTAGGTCACATCAGGAGGGAACTTCTCAACAGAAAAATGATACAGGGTGTGGATGGGAGAGTTTGGCTTTAGAGTCGACTGACCTTTTAATCTTTAGTTCCCCTAATGATGCTGCTGCTTTTAGGGGACTGATCCAGAGATCACCAGATGTAGAGGTGGGATATTTCACTTCTATGGTGTCAAATTTTCCTGAGAATGAGGTTAGTGAAGAACTGAAAAAGCAGTTACTGTATCAACTCACTTTTAACGAACAGCATGAAGCAGAGGAGCCCTCTTGTCAGCCTGTAGATCCCAGCGAGCAGAAAGACACAAATACTTTGCCGAATGGTGTCGTGATAAGCAATCTGGATAATCACACTGGTACTTATTTGAGTGTAAATATGGATAATGAGGTGGGAGCGCATATTCCATTTGCTAATAAGGTAAAAGACAGCTTGATTTTTACTCCACGTATTCTCTCACAAAATTTCCTGTTCTTATGTGCTGGCACAGCAATTTCCTGTTTCTTATGTGCTGGCACAGCATGTAAACTATAGATATCTGCCTCTTCAATAAGTAGACCAGATGCACAGAATTCCCTGAACCAAAATTGCATGCTTTCTTCTTTTATTCTCACCAAAATTCTATTAGAACTTAATGATACTGTTCCAATTCCAATTGCTTTTTTTTCCCCTCAATTCATTTCTAATAAAATCGATTACTAATCCATCTGTGAACTCATTCTTACTGAAAACACATGCAATGTGCTTGTCTGTAACATGCTGTGATGATGCTGAAAGTGACTTTTAAATAGTATTTGCAACTTCCGAAGCATCTTCAGTCGGAAATTCATGAAAAAATCTCATCTCTGTTGTTAGTTTCTCGATACTTTTAGCTCTTGTTTTAATCTGAACAGTTTCAGTATTAGTCTTCCAGCTCCACCTCCAGCCATTTGAAGAAACACTTCTTGCTTGTGTTAATTGCTGAAACACAGAATTCTGTTGGATTGTATAACAAACTAAAGTACCTCTGTCTGTTGATATGTAGCCTATCTCTGATCTACCTCGTGGTATGAGAAGGCGCTGTCTTGATTTTGAGATGGCGGGAACTCAGCAGAAGAGCTTGGACGGTGGTTCAGATGGTAATTCTTCACCACTACTTAAATCCGATGAGAATAATATCCCAAAAAATAAGCAACTGGTCGTTGTCAAAGGTGGAGGTGATTCTTCACGGTGTATTGTACCTGGAATTGGCTTGCACTTGAATGCTTTGACTTCAACTACAAAGGACTCCAGAATCGTTAAACATGAAAGCTTGTTATCTGATGTCCAAGCATTAAACGTGCACATGTCCACAACCTCGTTGCAGTCTCCCTTGACCAATCAGGAGTCGCTTCACAAGTCTTTGACTTTGAGTAATGCTGAAGACATGGACCACGATAATGGGCTTCAGGTTGCTGAAGAAGTTTCTCAAGCACCCACTGATCTGAACTATGAAGAGAATGGCCAGACTAGTCCCCGAAAGAAAAGGCATGCATGATCTGTTTATAACTTGATGTTCAAGACCGTATATTCAGATACTACTTTTGATGCCTCCCTTCCCTTTCCTTATATGTGCTATTTGATTTGCAGGAGACGAATGGAGAATGGCGGAGAAAGTGAGACCTGCAAGCGCTGCAATTGTAAAAAATCAAAATGTTTGAAGCTGTAAGTTCACTTATCAAGTATTTTCTTTTTTAAACCCTGGAACTCTTTATTCACTGAATACCCTTTTTTGTGTTTAACGATTAGTATACTTGCCATCCAGTGTTGGCCAACAAGCCATGGAAAGCACTTAGTCATAAAGTCTTCTATGATGTACAAAACCAATAATTTCACAATGCTGTACATTTCAAACCTAAGTAATTGGTCCTTTTTTTTCCTTGGCCCCAAATAACCGGTCTTGATCCACTACAAAAGAATCCTGTGGCAGAAAACTGCTTGCAGAAGTGCTGAAATGATACATAGAAAGAAAACTGAGCTGCGGTGTTATTCTATTGTTTGAGCGAAGTTATTTAGGCCTGAGAAGTTATGAAAAAGCAATCTTATCATATGTAGAAGTTATGTAATCGTTTAGATCTGAACTTCAACCCTTTAATAGAAGACTTTGCACTGGGCCTTTCTATCCTCAACGCAGGCTGAGTCTCCAATTCCCTTCGAGTGACAATTTCACAGAAGCCAAAAGGGCATCCTTGATGTCATTGTATTAGGTCATAACTGTAGTGTAATCCTGATAAATAATTGAGAGATGATTTTTGTATACGACCCAGAAAAGTAGGATGGTAAAAAATTTTCGTCAGCTGAGTTATTCCAGCGAAACTTAAAAATGGAAGAGACCCTAGAAACAAATCGTCCTCCTAGGCCATTTTTGGCAAATCAAAACTGAATTAGATGAACAATTTTAGGAAATCTGGAGGCTATTAGTATGCTAGTTGACCTTTCAAAATTGTCTATGCAGTTACTGTGAATGTTTTGCTGCTGGTGTCTACTGCATCGAGCCATGTGCATGTCAAGATTGCTTCAACAAGCCTATTCATGAAGACACTGTTCTTGCAACTAGAAAACAGATCGAGTCACGTAACCCACTTGCATTTGCTCCAAAAGTCATTAGGTCTTCTGAATCTGCTTCTGAATTTGGGGTAAGAATATATGATATGTCAACTCTTTTCCTGCTCGTTGGCAAAAAGGGGAATAAATTGAAACACTGCCTACAATGTAATTTCGTCCTTTTGTCCTGTGCAGGAAGATTCTAGCAAAACGCCAGCTTCAGCACGACATAAAAGAGGATGCAATTGTAAGAAGTCCAGTTGCCTCAAGAAATACTGCGAGTGCTATCAGGTTTTTCCTTTAAGATTGTGCTGACCAATTTGATCTTCTGCTATAATTCTTTATTAATGTTGGTTTTTTGTTTTAAAAAGGGTGGTGTTGGCTGCTCCATTAACTGTCGATGCGAAGGGTGTAAAAATGCATACGGTAAAAAAGATGGTAAGTGCTCCTCACGTCACCCTAGCATGTGGCTCAGTGGATACCATCACCAACCTTCTACCTTTCTGCTACTTTATTCTGATGCGTTTTTTTGCACTATTTTATGGTCTCGAAACTAAATGAAATTCCTAGATTAAAATTGTTCACTGTGGAATTCAGGTTCTGCTTTGAGAGGACCAGATTGCGAAGAAGAAGAAGAGACTGAGAAGTGTGAAAAGAACAAAGCGGAGAAAATTCCTTGGAAAATGGAAAATGAGAATAATGATGAGCTAAATTTAGCTTCTGCTCTTCCAAGCACACCATCCGGGTTTCGCAGGTTTGGTTTACTTAAATTCTTTCCGTCCTTTAGTCTCTCTCATTTTAGCTCCTTCGCTAACAGGTGTATTTTCTGGTCATTTAACTTTATCTGTGTTTTGCAGACCTTTGGTTCAGTTGGCATTTCCATCGAAGCTCAAGCAGCCGCATTCATCATTTGTCACCATTGGATCCTCTTATGCATTGCACTCTAGCCAGAAAATGGGAAAACCAGATCTTCTCCTACCGCCGCCACCGAAATTCGAAAAACTTCCTCTAACTAATACGGAGGATGAAATTCCCGAGATCCTCTGCAGCAGCAGCACGCCAACAGCCAGCATAAAGAGCACCTCTCCCAACAGCAAGAGGGTCTCTCCGCCACACAGCGACTTTGGAACCTCCCCGAACCTGAGGAGCGGTCGGAGGTTGATTTTACAATCGATTCCATCCTTTCCTTCTCTCACTCCTCAACACTAGAAGTGAGCCAAATCATGATTTTCTGCTCGAGAATCGCCTTGGTACTTCCTTGAACTTCGCCTCGTAGAGACGCTTGTCGCTCAATTGCAATTTTTAAGTGTCTTTTTCTTTCCGTTGGACGCACAGTATAATAAAAGCTGTAGCATGCTCTTAAGAATACCGATGTATATTGTAAAATAGTCAAGTTTCAGTTGATTCAGCTCCACAGTTCCTTTTGCTCTCTCTTGACTGCATTCATTGTCTAAGGGTACTCTAAATTCCATTTTTTTCAACCTTGTATCAATCTGGGAGGGGGCATGAGAAAGTATTATCATGAATCTTGGAAATTCGGAAAAGGGTGAGATCTTTTCGTGCTTGATATCTGACCATTTCTTCAATGAAGGGCTTATGCCTTGGTATTCATAATTTTGGAGTGATCTGCTCCTGCAAATTCCAAGGCCTTGGTTCTTGACATATCGAGTTGTTCCCGAAGCTCTGACTCAACTGGAACAGCAAATTCAGCCTTTGAGCAACTGCACTCGGGCATGCCTGTTGTTTATTTTCTCAAGAGTGGAATGGAGGGACAACTTTAAAGATATATTTTCGAAAGGATGCAAAAAACATACATTATTTTTTACTAACGATCATTTCTATATCTCCACTTTTGATAATATCATGTACTTGAATTTTACCTTTCAAATTTACTTTGCATCTTCATATTTATTATCTTTGCGTCCTAGTTTACGAAAATGTCATTTCCTTTCCAAAGAAG
Organism: Eucalyptus cloeziana; assembly: GCA_014182715.1. Lineage (NCBI taxonomy): Eukaryota > Viridiplantae > Streptophyta > Magnoliopsida > Myrtales > Myrtaceae > Eucalyptus > Eucalyptus cloeziana. The sequence goes on along the minus strand of CM024635.1, from coordinate 11,435,623 downwards.
ACCATCCCCAAATTCTGAATTCTCACATCAACTTAAAATACTCCAAACCAAACCAATCAAACCCTAAGCAAAATGTCAAAGTGAATCTATAAGGAGGTACAATTTGGTTTTTTCAAGTTTTGTCTAGGTGCACGTGAATGGTTTTCGTAAGGTTAATGGGTCAAAAGTGAGATGCGTTTTTGATACTTTACCTATGTTTTGTGGTTCATTTGGTGATGATAATAGTTCGGATTTGCTTGACCAAAAAAAAAATAAAAGTTTGAATTTGTCCCGGCGAAAATTGAAACTAGGTTCTCGATTAGATTTCAAGTTCCAGTTTCTCAATGTGACAAGCTGAATTAGATTGATAAATATCCCTATTTCCATCATTGGTCATTGGAAGCTTTCGATTCAATTTGGTTCTATTAAATATGTCGCATAAACTTTAGGCTTATTCTTAGATCCCCCATTTTAAATTATTATATTGCACAAACATAATTAGATTGTTATTAGATTCGAGACATAGACATTTAAGACTTGTTTTATTAGTAGTAGATTATGAAATGGTTACTTATTAGGAGTGTTGTTTAACGATCGTAACTTAGTAAAATAATCATTGTATTCTTTAATAATTAAAAATAAATTTTCAATTTTACCAGTATGCCGTTTTATTTGTCACTAACACACTAACACTATAATGAATTTAACAGGTTTGAATACCTTGTGATTTCAAATAGTTGTTCCCACTTATTTATTAGTAACTCATCATTTTTCTCAAAATTGATCACTTGAAAAAATTAGTTGATAAAAAATAATTCCATTTTCAACAATAATTTTTATTTAATCATTTTCATGAACGATGAAAATATTTTTTGTTTACTCATTTTTGTAAGCAATACCAATGATCATTTTTAGAAATATTTCAAATCATTCATGTATTGCTAAACAAACGGAGCCTAACTAACATGCCTACCAAATAATAATTTTACCATTCTCAAATGTATGTTCAAAATTCACTTATTGATGAAATGATGATTTGACCACCCTCAAATCAAATACTACATTACTTTGACCTCGGTAAATTCCTTGCGTTGCCGGTTACTCGTTACGGCGCTGGCCTTTGCTAGTAAGGGTGCGTTTGGTAACATTTCTGTTTAAAAATTGTTCCGGAACGAAATAGAAAAAAGTGTTTATGTTCCGAGGAACAATTTTTGAACAAAAAAACGTGTTTGGTAAACTTATTCCGGGATTAAAAAATGAACAGAAATACGTTTGGTAAATTTGTATTCTCTTTTTGTTTCTTTTAATTTTCTTCTTCTTTTTTTCTTTCTTTTTTCTTTTTTCTTTTTTTCTTCTTTTGGCCGGCGGCCTCGCCCAACCACGGCTAGGCTTGCTGGCCTTGGCAAGGCCGAGCCTCGCCGTGGTTGGGCGAGGCTCGGCCTCGCCTTGGCCGGGCGAGCTCGGGCTCGCCTAGATCCAAGAAGCCCGAGCTCGCCCGGCCCACCGACGAGGCTCGGCCTCGTCGAGCCACCACCAGTGAGGCCTCACCGGGCCACCGCCGGCCGGCGTCGCCCGGTGGTGGCTTGGTGAGCCCGAGCCTGCCCAGCCACAGCCTGGTGATGGCCCGGCGAGGCCGAGCCTCGCCGGTGGCTGGGCGAGCTTGGGCTCGCTGGATCTGGGCGAGTCCGAGCTCGCCCAGCCAAGGCGAGCCCGAGCCTCGCCAGGGGCCGGTGACGCTCGGCCTCACCGGGGGCCGGCGACGCTCCGGCGAGGTCGCCGGCCCTCAACGGCTAGTCGCCGGCCATGGCCAAGGCCCGTGACCGGCCAAAGAAAAAAGAAAAAGAAAAGAAGAAAAAAAAGAGAAGAACAAGATAGGAGAGAGAAAATCTGTTCTTAAATTTTGTTCTAGAAACAAGAAACATGTTTTCCTTGTTTCTTGTTTCTGTTCCAAAAGTGTTCCTAGGAACAAAAAAATAGATTTGGAACAAAAATGCAAACAAACGCGTTTCTGTTCTTTTTTGGTTCCCTGGAACAAAAAAACAGAAATTTTGTTTATAAACAGAAATAAGAAACATTGACAAACAGGCCCTAAGTTGCTAATTTCGTTGATGAGATTTGTTTACAATGGTTTACAGTTAAATAATCGGATAACTTGGCAAATTTCTCACTTGGTCGGTAGATTATTTCCCTAAAAGCTAGCATTCTTTAGTGGGTTACTAATTTCAGTAAAAGGTTGCTAAATTTAACAACGAGATTTTACTTCCAATTTTGGTAAATTACTAGAGGATTGTGTGTTGGTAAGTTCCTTACTAGGAGAGAAACTCACCACCCTAAAAGCGAGTCTATAGTAGCAAATTTATCTATTTTCTGGTGCGTTTCTTTCTTAAACAATACGATTCAATTCTCAATTACTACATCCTATACAGCTTGAAAGTGTCCTATCGAATATTATGTTCATAAATTTCTCAGCTTGTTGGTGACTTACTTAATTAAAATCATATTTACGATGGTGAGTTACTTATTATAATTATAAGTTAATTTCGATTTTAATTATAATATTAATATCGTGAAAAACCCCAAACTGGTACACCTGCGACAAATTTATCCCAAATTAATTTTTAACTACAAAAAACTCCAAACTGAAACATTTATGATAAATTTACCAAAAACTCCAAACTAATACACTTATAATAAATTTACTCTACGTTAGTTTTCGTTAAATTTTACTATTAAATTGCTGAGTTAGATAACACTTGGTAGTTTATGGGGATACCAATTTGGGGTTTTACCCATTCATTTGTTAGGTGTACCAGTTTGTGATTTTTCTTTGTTCTAATAAAATTTAACGTAAATTAATAGATGATAAATTTGTTATGGATATACAAATTTAGGATTTTTGTAGTAAAAAAAATTAGTTTGGAATAAATTTGTCACAATTGTACTAGTTTAGAATTTTTTATGGTAAAGAAAATTAATTTAGACTAGATTTGTCACATATGTACCGGTTTGAAATTTTTGTGGTATTAACCCTTAATTATAATAGCAAATTCCTTGCATTGTCAGTAACTAACTAATTGTGGGTGAACCTACGTTGGTAAGTTTACTAATTTCACCGTTAAATTTTTGCTTTGAATGGTTAATTTATTAAATAAGTAGATAACTTAAATTTCATCTGAAGTTGGTAAAAATAAAATCCTTGCTCTTGTCGTCACTTACACTAATGTTTGCTAGAAGGGATTAGGCGGGAAGAGCTAACAAACGAAATTGAAGATATTTCTCGATTTTCCGAGGAAACTGCCGTTGAAGTGTCAACTGAGTTCGTTTCTAATTCGATATTATTAGCAAAAGATCCGATGTGGTCTCTCCCTAAGCCTCAGTTACAATTCATTGAAATCTTTTTCAGTTGCCACTGTGATTATATATTAGGGAAGAAAAAATGAATAATATTTTTTAAGACGTAGCTTGATCACAATTTGACTCCACAGTTATAAATATTATCCGCAGAATGGGGATAAAATTATCTTTTTCTCTTCATTTCTTTTAATCAATTTGCAAAGTTTAACGTTGAATTAAACAATCGCAGATTGTAGCCAGCCATTAAAAATCACTTCCATTCCATTTTTAAGCGCTAAATTTACTGACTTCCGCTAAACTCTTTTGAACACCTCCTCGTAATCGAGATTAAGCAACGCTAAAGTGCAAACATCGAGTTAAGAAAGGTTATATGATAAATATTTTACTAAATATATATTTGGCTTGTCACTCGTAGCCTCTGAAAACTTGTTAGCCTCCACGAATTGCTAAATAGCATAAATCAACAACTTTTTAAGTGAATTAAATAAACATAAATATTTTGAAATTTCAAAAAAATCTAACAATTTTAAAAACACAATATAAGATTAAGCATTACCTCACCTGAAAAGCACAATTTACAAAATGAGCAAAGAAAATGTCAATATTAAAGATGGGTTTGAAAATTCAGAAATCAAATATACGATGAAAATAATTAATTACCTAACATGCACAAATAGAACATTAATCTGTTTCTACAAATCTTAACATAAAAAGCATAAATAAGCAACTTTATTAGCGAATTAAACATAAATACTTGAAATTTTAAAAAATTAATTCAATTCCAAAAATAAAACACAATATAGGATAAAGCATTACCTCACCTAAATACTAGAATATACAAAATGAGAGAATAAAATATCAATGTTTAAGATGGTTTTCAAAATTCAGAAATATCAAATATATGATGAAACAAATTAATAATCTTATGTGCGCAAATAGAACATTAATTTGTTTCTACAAATTTCAACAAACTTGCAAGGTGATTCATCTTTAAAATTTCATCAAACTTTGAATTGCTTAATATTCATCTTTTTTTTTTTTTTTTTTTTTGGGTCAAAAGAAAGACACTGTTTGATTTGAGCCCTCAAGAAAAATGTGATTGTCAAGTGATCAAAAACTGATCTTTGCAATTATTACAATGTGGGAGGAATTTGATAGAAATTGAAGTTGATTTTGTACGAGCAGTTTAGAATAGCAAGAGTTAACCAAAATAATTCATATTGGAGCTTGATTAATCTCCAGCAATGTGGGAAGGATTAAGTTTTATCATGCTAATATTTAGAGAAGAAAATAATAATAGATGGCGCACGAGATAAATGTACATAACCATGAAATTATGAAAGGACACGGTGTACTCATCAACAAGATTGTCAATTAGTCATGACTTATCATTGTTTTATTGCTAATTGCATAGGGCTTCCAAAAACTACGAAATAACACTCATGCAAGTTGTGACAAGCACTTGTGTCGACGTTGCTATCACAACCTCGACATCCATGGCAAGTACTTGTCTACCCTTGCGATTAAGCGCTTGGAGGGCACATATAGATGCAAGAACATAACGGAGGACTGATGGAGGGGTCGCAGGTGCCTTGAGACCCCGGACCATGCTTTGCATTGCAACTTCGCTCGCAATCATCGCCTCCGGCATTACATGTTCCTAGATCTTCTGTGCAAGCCTTCGCCACAGTTGTCTTCATCATCAATCCCGCTTTTTGAACAAAAAAGTAAATAATTTTGGTACCACATTCATGCCTAATGAAAAAGTAGATGTAACATGGATTTCTCTATCCTTTGAAAGGGAAGAATATAACCTGTGAGCGCGAAGAAGACGAGGAGGAGGCAATATGCTCGGAGGAGTCTAGCCATTTGAATTGTTTTGATCGTGAAATGACTTGATTCAATAGTTCTATGAAGCTACTGGTGCATCTTTATTCATAGTTGCTAAGTTATTTATAGCACCCGTGAAGCATAAATTAAGAAAGAGATATTTGTGTCTTCAATATAATGAATTTGAGATTTTTGAGCAATTAAAGATTTTGGAATAATGAGGAAGGAAATATAATCAGACACGCATTAGGGCCATAATATGTAATTTCCATTTACACGACAAATCTGAGGTCAAATATGGGGTCCACTCCTAATTTAAGATTATTTATTATCTTTTTCTTCTTCTCTTGGTTTCTTATCTCTGTGGTTTTTTTTTTTTTTTTTACCTGTCCCATTTTATAAGAAATTGGTGTCTCTCTTCTCCACGAGAGAGGCTAGAGTATTCAGGAAAGCAAAAAATTAACTTGCAAGACCAATTCTAGGGTTTGAGCCTTTTGCATTTTGATATTCAAAATTATTAGATGTTGTTTGTTTGATTTAGCTAATATATCTTTTTACAAGAGAGTAGTCTTTGAAATGGGCGGCTAAGCAGCTAAATGAAGAATATTTTTTAAAGTTGCCTATACGACTTGTTCCTATCGCACTACGTTCCTAATTTGAAGATCATATCCCTTCTTTAATGGTTATATGGAAATTTTGATGTATTTAGAATTGGCAAAAACGTAAATATATTGGCAAATATTTTGAATGGGTTATCATATAATGCAATTACAATTGCAACAACTTTCTTGTCAAGGACTAATTTTTCAATGTAATCAAGTAAAGATAACATTTCATATAATGATCATTAAGGGAGTTTTTTTCCCTTTAAATAGGCATGGTTTTTAGTGGATGTTTAGTATTGTTAATGTACTAAACTTTATCATATTTTTAATTTTTTTTCAGAAAATATCTTTTTAAAAGTGGTGTGGTTGTGGTGTAAAAAGAAATGAAAATTTCATAATAGATTCACCGCATTAAATAAAAGTTGCGCAAGAAAAATACATGAACTATAATGTAAGGACACAGAGTAAAGATATAATTAAAAGAAATGCATTCATTAAAACTGGAATCAATTCTAGATCGTTTCAAGGCTGTTCTTTGTCAATAATATTGGGAAAACAAATCAAAGGATGAATTATACATTGATTGCATTGTATCACATGCGGAGATTTCCCAATATTTTTAGGCTTATGTGTTGAATGAGATGACTTCACCAAGATACGAGTGCTCTGCCGTTTCAAGGAAAAAAAAATTATTCTATTTCCATGAATACAAATACACATATATGCTTAAAATAAAATGCCTGCGAAATATTAGAAGGTATATACACATATATTTGTGAATATAATCTTATATATCCTTGTGTTCATAGGCATAATTTAAATCTCTTTCGTCTGATTTTTTTTTTCCCTTCTTTCTGTCTCCTTTGATCTTTATTCTTCTTCATTACCTACTCTGCAGGTCCAAACCCAGCAACCACAGTAAGACGAGGAACCCCCACCTTCGCAGCTCCGTAAAACAACTGATGGATTTATTGTAATGGGCCTAAGTTGGCCCGGCCACGATGGGCCTAAAGGCCCGGCCCACGGGAATAAGGCCCATGGAAAGGGGAACCTATAAAAGGGATGAGAGAGAGAAAGAACGCACCTTTTGGCATTTGTAAGAACGTTCTCCATTTTCTTCAAGAATTCTCTTTCTCTCCAAGGCTAAGAAGCGACGCCATCTTCACTTAACGACGATTCTTCGACATCGCATCGAACAAGACTGTTTTCTCTTCCTCTTTACTGCGTCGGTGTCTAATCTGTGGCTAACAAGTTACGCTCGAATCCGTGGTGTGCTTTTTCGATCGGTGATACGTGACAATTCCCGGGCTTATCTTCCGCATTTGATTTAGGGGTTTGGTTTAAGTGCCGAATCCGGTTTCTGGGGATCCGACGATCCCAACATTGGTATCAGAGCATCGGTTCACGTTTTTCCCGACCAATTTACTGTTTTTGATTGATTTTCGCAAAAAGCATTTCGGCCGTACGGATCGGGGCGAGAAATCCCGACACCCGAGCGTTCTTCGCCATTTTTTCCTACTTTTCGTAAGTCAAAATCAAAATCTAATGGCATAGGGAGGAAGGCGACGTCGAGACGAGTCCGGGGACATGTTGCACGCCGCCGGGGGACGCCGCACGCGCCCACACGGGCCGCCAGAAGGCGCTGCGCATGGGCGCGACGCGCCCAGACGCGCTGGGCGTTCGTCCCGGCGCGGCGTGCACACGCGCCGACGAACCGGCGCATGCATGCTGCCGGCCGGCGAACCGGCACGCGCCGGTCTACGAACCGACGCGTGCGTGACGTCATCATTGACATCGTTTTGCCGAAAGGTCACCGGCCGGCGACCCGACCGGCGACCCGACCCGACCCGCCTGGCACGTGCGCGGCATGTGCGGGCTGACGTCTGCGTGACGTCAGCCCACGCACGCGCACCGCACGTGCGGTCGGTCCGTCCGACCCGGGCGACCGGTCCGGCGACCCTTCCGTTGACCGTTGACTTCCGTTGACCGTTGACCGACGACCGTTGACCGTTGACCCAAAAAAAAAAAAGATTTGTTTTTTTTTTTTTTTTTTCCAATTGAGTCAATGTGGATTATATGTAATCCCTTATTTGTTCTGCATTTGTTGCAGGAACAATGCCTCCTCTTCAGTTACATACGCCTATTCGCGTGATTACCGATAAACAAAAGGCAAAGCTTTCTAAGTTGATAGCTGAGTTGACTGATTATCGATGGGAGGATGGTGACTTAATTGATCATGTACTTGAAGTCAACGGGAAGATACAACAGGTCATATGGAATGGTCATCCCATGCCACAATCAGAGATGGTGCGATTTTTCATTAACACTCTTCCACCTGAATGGCAAGATGTGTTGAATCGCATATGGGATGTCAACGGTGCTGCTTCATATAAGAAAATTGTGAACGATTTTGTTAATGAATATTACTGCATTGTTACAAGGGAAAAAATCAAGAAATTGAACAAAAGATGATCTTTCCCAGTTCGTGTGAAGGTTTTATGTAAGATGTATTAGCTGTTTTTTTTTTTTTGTTGAGTGTGCTTAGTGGACATCTTATGTAATGTTAACTATCTGATTGTTGTTGTTGTAGCGACCTATATGTTAGTTGTATTAACTGAAAGTATTATTATATTATTGTATGTCAATTATCCGTTGCTTTCTGTTATTGCTGGTTGCTGTGGGTAGTTAGCTGTGGGTAGTAATAGAAGTTTTTGTAGCTTCATAGAATTGATTTTGCATATGACGATCATATTAATGATAGTTTTAAGTTAGGATTTTTGGAGGATGATTGGAAACGTAGTGACCTTTTGATTCTAAAAACATTACTTGAAATTATTCATTAATATGATGAGTCTCAGGCAAAAGGGATGCATAAATGATAGGCATTAATAACTCGTGCATATATGTCTGATGTGTTCAGATCAATGGCTTCAGCCACAAAGAGCATAGTTGCTGAGCTGAACAAAGGTGAAAAGCTCAATGGTGACAACTATGAAATTTGGCAAATGAAAATCCAAAAGTATGTGCTGGAAGAGCAAGAAGCACTTGAGGCTCTTAACCCGACCATGGTAGAACCCGAAGAAGGAAGCACTTTGCACAAAGATAAGAGAGACAAAGAAGCATTTGCTGCGTGGAAAAGAAAGAACTCTTTTGCTCGCATCACGTTGCTGAGTAGCATGGAAAATGACGTCATGCGAGAGTTTAGGCGTTTTGACAATGCCAAAGATATGTGGGAAGCATTGGCGGCAAGATTTGGTCATACTTCGGTGACTAGACTGAGGCAGCTCACTATTAGGTTTGACTCTTATAAGAAGCCTCATGGTCAGACCATGAAGCAACATCTTAGAAAGATGTCAAACATGATAAATGAGCTTAAAGATGCTGGCCATGTCCTGACAGATGAGCAGCAAGTGCAAGCAGTGATTCGTTCATTGCCTCAGAGTTGGGAGCATATGAAGGTGCACCTGACTCATAATAAAAATATCAAAACCTTTGGGGATGCAATGCGTCATCTTGAGCTAGAAGAGGACCGCCTGTTGGCGGCTAAGCCGGATGCTGAACTCTATCATGCTAGTTCTAGCTCAAATGGAGCTTCGAGCTCCAAGCGCAAGCGCCCTAACTGGTTTGATAAAGGGAAAGGCAAGGAAGCAGGTCCTTCAAGAAAGAAACCCAAGTTTAACCAACATAAAAGAGGAAAGCGTCCTCGCATGAAAAAGCTTGCAAGGGTGAAATGCTACAACTGTGACAAGAAGGGTCACTATGCTCGCGACTGTCGTGAGCCAAAGAAGGTATACACCCCTTGTATTTTTCAGAACTTTGCTTTCGTGTTGAGTTCTGTATTCTTAACTGAGTCTAATCCTTTGTGGACTGTGGATTCAGGAGCGACAGACCATGTAGCGAAGGATAGAGGATCCTTCGTGGAATTCCGACGAGTACCAACCGGAACTAAGTGGATCTACGTGGGAAACAACTCCAGCTGAAGTGAAAGGAATTGGCACATGCCAACTGAATATGCGTGGTGGACGCACTTTGTTCCTACATGATGTGTTGTATGCTCCGGAGATTCGTCGAAATTTAGTGTCTGTTTTAGTCTTGGTTAAATTAGGTTTTAATATGAACTTCTATGATAGAGGTGTGGATTTGTTTTTGAATGCAAATTACTATGGTTGTGGTTATTTTCTGGATGGTTTCATTGTATTATATATTGATTATGTTAATGCAAATTTTTGTTATTCCCTTCTCACGTCTCCTAATACATATGATAATGATGTGAATGTGTGGCATGCTAGACTTGGTCACATTGGCCAATAACGTATGAATAGACTAGCCAAAGAGGGCTTGTTGGGCAACATTGAAAAAGTCGATTTGCCCATATGTAAGCATTGCCTAGAAGGGAAATCGACAAGGAAACCATTTGGAAAAGGTAAAAGAGCTGAATTTCCTCTGCACTTAATCCATTCTGATGTCTGTGGTCCAATGAATGTAAGAGGAAGGCATGGGGCTGTTTATTTCATCATTTTTATAGATGATTATACTCAATTCGGATATGTCTATTTGATTTCTCACAAATCTGAAGCAATAAGTTGTTTCAAAAGATTTATGAATCTGGTAGAGAATCAATTAGACAAGAAAATAAAAGCATTGAGATCCGATCGAGGTCGAGAATATTTATATGATGAGTTCAGAAAATTATGTGATGAAAAAGGAATAGAAAGACAGTTATCTATTCCATATACTCCCCAACAAAATGGTGTTGCGGAGAGAAGAAACAGAACCCTACTGGAAATGGTTAGGTCCATGATGGCACATGCTAACTTACCTATCACCTATTGGAGTGATGCGTTGTTAACTGCTGCCTATATACTTAACCGTGTGCCTTCCAAATCAGTTACTTCCACTCCATATGAGTTATGGACAGGTAGAAAACCGGACTTAAGTTTTCTTAAACCATGGGGTTGTGCTGCCTATACGCTTGAATCCTCTCACAAGTTTGGGAAATTGGGTCCCAGAGGAAAGAAGAGTATTTTCATAAGATACTCGGAACACTCAAAAGGGTATGTGTTCATAGGTGAGCAGGAAAGTGGGAGTATAACTGAATTTGAATCACGGGATGTCACATTCTTAGAGGATAAATTTCCTAAGAAGGGCGAAATAGGGGAAGACAACACCCTATTTGAAACCTCGGATCAAGATAATGATCTTAGTGGAGTTCGTCCAAGTGGGAGTAATATGAGAAGTGATGAATTGAATTCAACTCATTCTCAATTGCAACCACATGATGAGACGACATCATTATCTAATCCCAGTGGGAGCATAATGGGAAATGATATGCAAAGTGTACAAACTCCCATACGGCGAACAAGTCGCCAAAGTATTCCCCGTCGACGTTTTGACATTGAAGGGGAAACTTTTATGGTTGCTCTACCAGATGAGGATGAGCCTAGAAATATTAATGAGGCTCTGAATTGCCCTAGTAAGGAAAAATGGATTCATGCAATGGAAGAGGAAATTGAGTCAATGAAATCAAACAAAGTCTGGGAATTGGTTGATCTTCCAAAAGGACGCAGAGCTATTGGGAACAAGTGGGTTCTCAAAATAAAGCGAAAGGCTGATGGCTCGATAGAAAGGCATAAGGCTCGCCTTATGGCGAAGGGGTATAATCAACAGGAAGGAATTGATTATGAAGATACGTTTTCTCCTGTAGTGAGATTTACCTCGATTCGCATTATTCTCGGCAATAGTATCTAGTATGGATCTTGAGTTACATCGATGGATGTAAAGACTGCTTTCCTCAATGGAGAATTAGAGGAAGAAATATACATGGAACAACCTACTGGTTTCATAGTGAAAGGCCAAGAAGAAAAGGTATGTCGACTTTTGAGATCGATATACGGCCTTAAGCAGTCATCGAGACAATGGTATATACGTTTTCATAATACCATAATGGCATATGATTTTACAATGATTGATGAGAATCATTGCGTATATATCAAAAGATCCAAGGATCAATTTGTGATCATATCATTATATGTTGATGATATACTGATTGCCGGAAGCAATATGGAGTTTGTTCATACTGTCAAGATTTGGTTATCTTCCAACTTTGAGATGAAGGATATGGGTGAGGCTGCATACATTCTTGGAGTTAAGATTTCAAGAGATCGTTCGAAGAGATCGTTGTCTCTTTCACAAAAAACATATATAAATAAAGTTCTTGAACGATTTCGTATGCAAGATTGTAAACCCATAGATACTCCTATTGTAAAAGGTGAAGGATTGAGCCATAGACTATGTCCGAGGACTCCACAAGAGAATGAACAAATGAAACATGTTCCTTATGCTAGTGCAGTTGGGAGCTTGATGTACGCTATGATATGTACAAGACCCGACATATGTTTTGCAGTTGGAATGGTGAGTAGATACCAATCCAATCCAGGTCCAGCACATTGGAAAGCCGTGAAGAGAATACTGAGGTATCTGAAGGGAACTGCTGATTTCAAGTTGAATTACCAAGGAAATGATCTGTGACTTGAAGGCTATTCATATGCTGATTGGGGAGGAGATTTAAATGAAAGGAAATCTATATCTGGATTTGCTTTCTTACTGAACAATGGCGCCATATCATGGAGCAGTAAGAAGCAAACGTGTATAGCCTTATCCACGATAGAAGCTGAGTCCATGGCATTATCAGCAGCAGTACAAGAAGGAGTTTGGCTTAAGAGATTTTTGGATCATTTAGGTGTTATTGATAAAGCTGCACATCCGTTATTGGTTAACTGTGATAGCCAAGCAGCTATAGCGTACACTAAAGATCCAAAATATCATGGCAAGACCAAACATATAGATACCAAGTATAACTTTGTAAAAGATATGGTTGCACGAAAGGATGTGAACTTGCAGTACATATCTACGCATAGAATGGTAGCAGATCCTATGACAAAGCCAATACCTAGAGACGTGTTTTGTGGTTATGTAAAATCTCTAGGATTGCGTAGAGTCTGATGTACTGGATTGTAATTTCCCTGAATTGTTCATATGTATGAACTAGTATTGTTTCATTATTAATGCCTATGTATCTTTGTTTGATCTTTATGCATCTTAATGCTTAGTGCATTATATTATGTTGAGAAAGTATGTCGGACAGATAAGAGATTAACCCATTCACACGGGTAATCGCCTCTATTTACTATGTGATAAATAGAGATGAGACGGTTTTTAAGCTTATTATCTAGGTGATAATCGAGAGCTCAAGCTTAAAATACGTATGTCGCCTTAACTGAGTGTTAAGATGAGGACATAGTACTTACGATGTCCGAAAGTAAAATAACCCACACATTTTACTTTATCTGTCTAAGATGCCAGATGTGAGTTCTGATGAATTTTGTGAATGAGTAAATACATGAACTCAAGTTAGACATTGGGTATGTCTGAACTATCATCTGTACGGTATTGATGGTGTAGACATACGCTCCATGGGAAAGGAGTTAATACCGTAATACGTATTTCATACTACGTATGCATGAGACGACCTATAAGAGTGACAAAAGTTTGATCTCAACTTTTATGACGTGTGAGACTCTTGAGGAATAGAGTTCCTTAATTTTTAGTGCCCTCATGACTCTTACTTATTCTCAAGATTTCTATTTAGTGTTTGCTATCTTAGAATGTTGCCAATGGTCATGAGATGATTCGATCTAATGGGACATTTCTAGAAAAGCAAGTTGAACTGAAATTGAGAGTTTGAAGGAAAGAGGAAGATCGGATTTGTAGAATCACATTGTGGTTTTGTATTCACAGGTCGACCAATTATGACTGTCTTTGAGATAATCATAATTGTGAATACAATATATATATATATCATTGTTTGAATGAGATTAAGAGAGATATAAATGTGATCGATCGATCTAGGGTACTGCATACTAAATTTACTCGGAAAATGATGCCCAATATGAGCTGCTATATATTCCTAACAGATGTATAGCAACGAGCTCTCGAAGTATGCTGGTCGCACGGATTATTCACCAGTATGAATGTTGAAAGAGGAAAAGAGGATTTTCAGTTGATGGGCCTAAGTTGGGGCTATCCGCCCATGTTGGTTTTGACCCACCATGTGCGAGTGGGAGATGATGGATTTATTGTAATTGGCCTAAGTTGGCCCAGCCACGATAGGCCTAAAGGCCCGGCCCACGAGAATAAGGCCCGTGGAAAGGGGAACCTATAAAAGGGATGAGAGAGAGAAAGAACGCACCTTTTGGCATTTGTAAGAACGTTCTCCATTTTCTTCAAGAATTCTCTCTCTCTCCAAGGCTAAGAAGCGACGCCATCTTCACTTAACGACGATTCTTCGACATCGGATCGAACAGGACTGTTTTCTCTTCCTTTTTACGGCGTCGGTGTCTAATCTGTGGCTAACAAGGTACGCTCGAATCCGTGGTGTGCTTTTTCGATCGGTGATACGTGACAATTCCCGGGCTTATCTTTCGCATTTGATTTAGGGGTTCGGTTTAAGTGCCGAATCCGGTTTCTGGGGATCCGACGATCCCAACAACAACGCACTGTCACCCTCACCGATCGGTCTCCTGGGCTGCACATCTCTACCGTTTTCTCACTCTCCCTTGGCAATTGAGGTTGTGGTCGCTATGAAGCGCGACCTCCATGGCTGGCATTCCGATGTATCACAACTTTGGGAGCTGTTGATGATTTGTACATTTATGGCCCGGCTTTTAACTAGGGTTCCACTAAGAATCCTCAGGAGGTTGAGTCATTGCCCAACAACTCAGCACCAATAAGTAACTACACAACATAATAGGTTTGATTTTTTTTAATTTGAATACCTTGATTATACATAAACGAAAAAAGGAGAAAAAAATCAACGGTTAAAAATCATAAAGTATCCTCCGTTGAATCGCTTCCCAGCTTATCACGAGAAATATAGCTAGCTGGAGTGATCTGGTGCAATAATTTCCTTCGCGGGAAGTTATCCATGAATGAATACGTCATATTTCCCAACATCTATTGCTACTCCCTACCTGTCCAAACATAATGACTTCTTTAATCACTTTTTTAGTTCGACCAATGTTAAGGGGATTGATTTCCAAGTAGGCTGATCTTTGACCTAGAACTAGAGACTTCCAAAATTTAGGAACCTAGAATTGAAATGATGAGGTTCGGTCCCATCCAATATTTGGGATTAGGACTGAGCAAGTCTTTTGTCATTAAAAGGTTTGAAAGTAGAAAGGCGGCGTGTCTTTTTCCTTACAGATCAATATTGGACATGACTAAAAAAAAGAAAAAAAAAAACAAATGCAAAATAGAGATCAAGTGTGAGATCCAACATTTGCAAGGAAGGAAAAAAACTATCTTTTTACTTTTTAAGACAAAACAGAGCTCAAGTGTGAGATCCCACAATGACTAGTGGGAGTTTGTGATAGTTTAATAATTATTATAACATACTTAGGCCTTTTTAATAAAATAACAAAAAGTTAAAGCACCGTATAATGTCAATTTGGCCTAGTTCCACCCTAGAACTAGTAACCGGATTGAATAGTGCCAATAAACACTGGAACTAGGAACCATCTAGAACCAAACTATGTTGGAACTAGGCTAGTGCTCAACCCTAGCCAAAGTGCATATATGTTAAGGAAAATGCTTGGCTGACTATACCGTTAGTTTGAAAAACGAACAGTCAACCCTCACCCACACATTTTCATGTGAGAGAGACATTAGCGTTTCGCTTGAAAATTTCCACAAGCTTCCAATGAAGAAAGGACACCGTGTGGCCATCCTTTGACTGTCATGCTGTAGACAATGATGCTAGCACAACTCTGTAGGTTATGCTAATAGACGATGTCCAAAATTTACAAAATCTTAGATAATCAAATGACATCTTCATGAAGTCATAAAAGTTTCCGTAGTGTAGGTGCCATGAATTTTGGGTCATCGCTAACTTAGACATCCTGAACTATATTTGTTTTCTGGAGATTTTTGTTTCTTTTTTTTTTTTTTCCAAATAAGAAATAATTAAATATTAAATTATGCCTTCATCTAAACCTTAAGCTTTTAGAACAGGTGACAATGATCCTGCCAAATCTTATATGATATCAGAACCAGAGGTCTTGAGTTCAAATCTTATCAAACTCCATTTAGCTCCCCAATTAAATTTCCACACTTAGTACTAAGTAAAAGACCAGACTAAGCGTGAGACAAAATGTTAGAGTAATTAAATATTAAACTATGCATTTATCTAACAATTTAAGTTTTTAGAACAATTAGCAATGGTCTCACAAAATCTCACATTCATTTTAATCTTTTGATGCATGCAATCGATTTTTTATGTTACTTGTTACTAGCAACTTTCGTTAATTTATTAACATGATTATGGTAAGAAACGACCACAACACCTTGCCTAGCACTACAAGAATATAGGACTGTGGTGACGATATTATCTAGCAAAGAAATTGTGTTTCATCTCTATAGACTAAGCAATGGCAATGAAACTTTCAATTGGACAATTCATGGGAGAATTGTCCAAAAAGTTATAAACCTATTACAGTTTTGCCAATTCAGTCCTAAACCTTTTAACTTTGCCAATTGAGTCCTAAACCTTTTCACTTCTTGCCGATTTAGTCCATTCAGCCAATTTTGGCCGGAAAATGCTGACGTGGACACTGGCGGTGCCACGTAGGACTGTTGGCACTGACGTGGACAATTTTAAATAATTTTTTAATATTTTTAAAATTATTTAAATTTCAGTTTTTTTCCTTCTTTTTTTTTTTTTTCTTTTTGGCTTTTTTCCTTGGCCTTTTCCGGTGGCCGGCCACCGGCCACAGGCGACGGCCTGGCGAGGCGGCCTTGGCCCCGGCGAGGCTCGCCCTCGCTGGGGCTCGCCATTGCCCGGGCGAGCGTTGGCCTCGCCGGATCCGGGTCGGGCAAGGCCGACGCCCTCGCCGAGGCTCGCCGGCGCCGACCGCTTGAGTGTCGACCTCGCCTGACCGGATCCGGCGAGGCCGGCCCTCGCCCCGGCTGGGCGAGCATCGGCCTGTGGTCGGTGGCTAGCTGTAGCCCACTCGGCCAGGGGTGAGGCCGACGCTCGCCTGGGTGAGGGCTCCCCTCGCCAGGGCCAGGGCGGCTTCACCCGGCGTTGCCGTCGCCCGGCTAGGCCTCGCCTGTGGCGGGCGAGGCCAGCCGGCCGTCACCTGTGGCCGGTGGCCGGCCACCGGAAAAGGCCAAGGAAAAAGCCAAAAAGAAGAAAAAAAGGGAAAAAATTAAAAATTAAAAAAAAAATTAAAATATTATTAAAAATTGTCCATGTCAGCGCCAGCAGTCCTACGTGGCATCACCGGTGTCCATGTCAGCATTTTCTGGCCAAAATTGGCTAGATGGACTGAATTGGCAAGAAATGAAAATGTTTAGAATTCAATTGGCAAAGTTAAAAGGTTTAAAACTGAATTGGCAAAATTGCAATAGGTTTAGGACTTTTTGGACAATTTTCCTGATATATATATAGACCAACAGTCAACTCTCAAGTAGTATATATTAATTACCACAGAAAAATGAATGAGTTCTACTATGACTTCAATGCCCAAACTCTTTGTTTTGTCATCAAAATCCATAAAATTGTACGAATGTTACAAATATATCCTCCATCACAATTCTGTCCAATGTTGACTCTTAAAAATCCTATGTGACGGCCTACATGGACAATGATAAGAAAAACAAGCTACAAGGATCAAGAGTGAACACTATCGATGCAATGTATCACATAGACTTGATTCATTTATGCGGCTATTGTCATGAAGAGTTCATCTTCCCTAATCTTATCACTCGGAAAAACGCTGAACTGCATTCGATTTGTCCCAACTTTTGCCCCCAAACGTAGTTTTGGTAAGCTCCACTAAAATTACCAGAACTACGTTGGATCCACGTCAGCTCTGTTTTCCTATGTTGTCTATGTAAGCCGCGCCACGCAGGACTTCCACTAATGACTTGGGCAGAAGTGTGATGAAAGATATAATTAAAACCGGCACATGATGCAGGTTTCCAAGATTTTGGTGACACCCAAAAAAGGTTCGGAGGTATCAATGTATCATCGTCAGTGGACAGACTTTTGGTGGTGTTTTCCTATTGTAAATTCACCATGCGAGGCATGGCCCCAAAAGACTAGTCCCAGTGATCACACAGTAGGTGTCTATTGAAAAATTAGACAATAATATAAATGACGCCTGCTTTATTGCAAAGGCACTCCACAAGCACTTCATTAAACTCAAGTCTTCCAAATGACAAGGCAAGACAAACTGCATTACCCCCAGATCACCAAAAGCAAAGAGCATTTGTGAGCTCTCACATGGTACAGAAGTGCAGGGACAAGAAAGGAGTGGTTCAAGAAGGGTAGGAAGGATCCATGTAGCGATATCGATAGAATCTAAGCAATTAAAGGAAGAAAACATCGATTATGGAACTGGCTTGAATTAAACCGGGCATTAACTAGAGATTATGTTAATAGCTTGTCCTATCCAAAAGCATCGCCTCCAACAATGCTACAACGCAGCAAGCAAAAGGGTTTTAGCTTAAAACACCTCTTTATACCAGACCAAGTGAAACAATACAGAGAGATACTGCAGAAAATTCTAATTCTCGTCTGAATCATTAATAAGTATGGAAGGAGCTATGTAACCATCTTCTCAGCTAAAGAACAAAACAACATCGCTCAATTATCAAAACCCATTAATTCTTGCTGAAGCAAAACATCGTCTGGTCTGGAGAAAGGACTTCAAAAGTCAATATGAGAACAATAGAACCCTAAATTTAAGCTCCAATGACTTCGGTGGCAACCTCGGCCACTGGTTCGTCAGCGGGCCTATCCAACTTGACGCCAATGTCTTCTGAATAATCACCATGGACCTATCATGGCAGCAGGATAAACAAACAGTTAGGTTACGGATTTTACAATGAATTAACAATCACAAACTACACTATCCAAATAAAAATCACTTTCATTTTATTTTCAACACTAAATTTACTGCCATTCAATAATATCTGATTAACTCGCCCTGTAGTTCATACTGAGCGACTCTATAAAGCAAACTCAATCTTGTTATCCAGTCAAGCACAAAATGAAAACCAAGGTTCTATGCAAACCATTTTACTAAGTAAACCACACTAGGCATGTGTCATTAATAGGCTCTCAAAATTCATCACCTCCATCAAGAATGTAACTTAGAATTTTTTATTCAAAGCAAATATAAGCATTTCAGTTCATGAAATTAGGTTAAGAAATTGTCCCTCAATATCTCCGACACAATTAAGAAATTAACATAAATAGAAAAAGAAGCATACCTCCATCAATTTTCCGAGATCAAACTTAGGAGCCTTCAGAATCTTGACCTTCCGAATGAAAACATTCTGCAGAGGATAGATGCTTGATGTTGCCTTCTCAATTTCCTTCCCAATCATCTCAGGAATGAACTTCCTGACCAATTCCTTCAGGTCGCAAGTAGTAGCCTGGTTGACCATAATTTCCCTCATCTTCCTGCGAATCTGGAACAGAAGCATTTCTACTTAAATTGCCACCATAATAGTGTAGCCAATCTCTTAAGGAAAAGTATATATTGGCACATCCAGCCACTGCCACTACGTAAATTATTAGAGCAGCAAAGCAGAACAAAAAATTAAAAAAGAAAGCAAACTTATGATGTTGAGCATGCCATCAATCGATGTACCATGCAGGTTAACTGTAATGCTTCTACTGATATGGTAAGAGACTGGCATTCTATCATAGACCACAGAAATAGAGTATCCTGCATGACGGATAAATCACCTGTCTGATCTGGCTGGATTGTGCATAGCAGGTCCTCTTGACCTGATTCGGACGTCTCTTGGTGAAGCCGATGCAAAACATCCTCAAAGTGTAATTATCCGTTGTCTTCACATCAACATGAGCTTCAATCAATGTCTGCCATTTTCTCACCAAGGACCTCAACTTATCTGTTGTGAAGTCCATTCCCTGAAATTATATAAAGGAAAGGCATAGGTCAAATTCATTTCAAAAGTTGTAGATTATACTCAAAAAGGATGATGACCATGTTAACTTGACCTTACCCAGAAACCTAATTAAAAAAAAAAATCTTACCCAGAAATTAGTCAGGACATTCTTTCCCTGAACATCTTCACTCCTCAGACGAATCTTTCTGTAGGCATGGTCCTCATCACCCTGAAGGTCAGCCAACGACACCTCAAACACTCTGTGTTTGAGACCTTCTGAAGCAATCTGCAAATGTGCAAAATTGGCATCATGTTAAAAGAAACTATCAGGAACAAATAACTTCTGGACATCTAAAAGCTGTGTGGAGAGGGGGGGTTGCCAACAAAGGTGTTATAAGTGAATAAAAAAGATATCAAAAGGCACTGACTTCAGATTATACTTATTCTTTTACCCTCATAAGATCCTTACAAAGGGCATGGCAAGATCAGCGCTGAATTTTCACAAAGAAACCAGCTATGAGTGCCACAGAGAGAACGACAAATGACATGTTCAGCACTGTGCATATCAATATCTCCAATTCTTATCACAGCTTAATCCCCAACAGTAAGACCTTAATGCCTTGTTCTTCAAGGGGAGAATCACAAAAGCAATCGACAGTATTGGAGCAAATAAGCTCAACGAAGCTGCTCTACACATCAACCACTACAAAAATAAATACAGCAAGAAAACTAACAACGATGTCTTAAGTGTTACCTAGACCACCATACTCGCAATGCATTTAGATCAAAGTCCAAAGAAGCAAAGAGATTTCACAACGAGCATTACGCACATACACTGCAAAGACTTCCCCCATTTTCTAACGAAGCCAATCAGATTAGATTAAACGAAAGCGAAAAAGAACACACCTTGGTACCCTGAGTGCGGGAAACCAGAGTCTTGCCCACGTTCTTCACGGAGAACACGGATGGGGCCTTGATATCATACCAGTCCTTCTTGGCAAACGGATCGACGCTGCACAAATGCCCCCACAACAACAACAAGAACAACAAAAGACGGACAAAATCAGAACAAACCAGAACATTCAACAGATCTACGAACACCCAATGAGCCCCCCCAAAAACAGGAACACCGAAACTCACGCCTTCTTCTTGCCTCCCTTCTTCCCCTTGGAAATCCTCTTGTTCTTCCTGCATCAAACCACCGACCCATCAGTCCAAACGCCAAAGTTTCGAACGGCAAGAACCGACCCACGCGAGAGAGAGGGGAGAGTTACCCGACGGCCATGGTGGGGAGGAGACTAGGGTTTGCCTCGGAGCGAAGGAGCTGCTGGCGACGGCTCTACGAGCAAACTCCCCCTTCGACGCTGTGGTGCAAGCGAAAACCCTAATACCAGCTCTCGCAAGTGTGCGGGATATTTATATGGGGGTGGGCGAAAGATGCGGTGCGTGCGCGTCCTCCGTTTATGCGTGGACCTGGGGCAGAAGGGTAATATCGTCAAGATAGTACAATGCATTTTTCTTTTTCTTTTTAATTTTTTTTTGGAAAAAATGCCACCAAATCCCAAATTATATTATCGTGATTAATTTATTATGAACTTTTTTGAGGTATTAAATATTTCAAAATATATCTACTATGACGCATTTATTCTAAATTTTTTTTGTGATACAAAAAAGAAACCAAAATTTATACTCTTGTGATATATTTAGGGTGCGTTTGTTTAACAGAAAACTCAATAATAAAGGAAAATGCTTTTCGGGAAAGCATTTTCCAAGACATGGTTTGTTTTCCTTTGTTTAGTGATGTATAATTGAAAATGTTTTCTGTCGTTTGGATCCCATTAAAAAATAATTTTGCACTTCATCATAGGAAAAAAAATGACTTTTTAATTTTAAAAATTCAAATTTTTAATATTGTCGTTTTTTATTTACTTTTATTTTCTTTCTTTTTATTTCCTTTTTCTCTTTTCCTTCTTCTTGTCCTTCACTCCTTTGCTTCCTCACGCCATCCCTTCTGCTTCACTGGCAATTCGTTCATGGTTGGCTTACGGAGGGTGAGCTCCAGCTATCGTCGGAGGTGACAAGCTCATCAGCTAGCCGCTAAAGGCTACGAGCTCGCCCAATCTGGCGAGGCTTGAGCCTCATCGAATGGAGGCCACGAGCTCACCTAATCTGGCGAGGCTTGAGGCTCATCGACCTCGGGCAAGTTTAAGCCTTGTTGTCGAAGGCCATGAGATCACTTGATCTAGTGAGGCTAGAACTCACTAGCCATACTTGTGGCTGGTGCGGGTGGAGAAGAAGCAAAAAGAAAAAGGAAGAAAAGAAAAGAAGGAAATTCAATTTTTTATTTTTAAAATGTTTTCCAAAATTTAATTTTTTTTAAAAATATATTTTTATAAGAATAATTGTTTGCAAACCAAGCATCAAATCTAAGCTTCAGTAGATTCGGAAGATGTTTTCCAGTCCTTTCAAAGGGGAAATCATTTTCCCGAATTTAAGCTTTGTTAGAAAACGTTTTCTATTGATTAAAAAACGTTTTCCGTTAACTCATTTTCCGAGTGAACCAAACATCGAAAAATGAGGAAAATGATTTCCCGAAAATGTATTCCTGAGAAACAAACACACCCTTAGGGTTTGTTCGTTTCGTGGAAAATGAGCAATTTCCGGAAAATATTTTCTCAGAAGTCATTTTCCAGGAAAAAATGACAATATTTTCTGGTGTTCGGCTAAAGTTTGAAAATGTTTCGGAAAATATTTTCCAGTGTTCGGTAAGGAAAATTTTTTCCGCTCCCCAATTGGTAAGCGTGAGCGTCAAGCTCGAGACTCGCCAGATCGACAAGCGCGAGTTTGAGATCGAACGACTAGCCAAGAAAAAAGAATATGGGAAAAAAAAAGAAGAAAAAGAAAAAAAGAAAATGAAAATGAAAATGAAATTAAAAATAATTCGAATTAAAAAAATGAAAATGAAAATGAAAAAAAGAACTCGAATGAAAAAAGAAAAGAAAAAAAAAGGGGGAGGAGGAAGTTAGGATTTGTAGAGGTGTGAGATAAGAGAGATCAAGTGTGGAAAATGTTTTCCACTTTTAAAAAATGGAAAACATTTTTTCCTACTTTAGAAGATTTTTTTTCTTTGATGGAAAACATTTTCCTCAAGAAATTCATTTTCCGTGAAACAAATGCCGGAAAATCCAAAAAATGTTTTCTCGGAAATTATTTTCCGCGAAATGAATGGACCCTTAGTATTCGTCATGTCTCCCTTGAAAATCATCCTTAAAAGTCTTATGTGATTGCTGACTTGTATGATAGACTTCAAATGATACTAGCGTGGTGCTAAAGTGGACTAAGTGAAGGAAAACAATGCCATTTTTTTATCTGGCGTGGTTGAAATTTTTAGAAACGCTGTTAATTTGGGCTCTGTCTATTTTTCCCCTTTACTCCATGTTCCAAACTCTCCACCCTCAAGTTTTCTCTACTGAAGCTCCATCCTCTAGCTCTCTCTCTGACTTAGCCTACGTTTAAAGCTTCATTGCTCTCTGCTCAAGTTCTCTATCTGAAAGTCCATTTGTCCACATGAACATCATTGTTTTCCCCTCTTGCGGTTCATTTGAACTTGATTCGGGGCTCTAGGGTTAATATCCTGCTCAAATCTCTCTCTCTCTCTCTCTCTCTCAAGAAAGCTCGATTTGCTCAAAGCTCGATTGCTAGCTTACTAGTGGAAGGCAATTTGAGGCTTTAGTTTGTTTGTTGGTTGATTCTCTCTCTCTCTTAAGGAAGCTTGACTTTGACTGAAGTTCAATTTGTTCGAAACTCGTTTGCTTGTTGAAGGCAATTTGGGTTTTTCTAGAGGTTTCCTATTTGTCTCCCCAAGACTTCGTGATTTAGCGCTTTTTCTAGGTTTACTTTTTGCTAGTCTCGATTCACCAACATTCTATGAGTATTCTCTCCACCAATCTTTACTTTTGAGGTGCTTGTTTTGGCAATTTCTCTATTATAGTGAATTGAAGCTCCCAATCGAGTCGAGCTTCCTTGAGAGGGAGAATCAACCAACATATACAAAGCCCTAAAAACGCAAATTGCCTTCAGCTAGTCAGCTAGAAAATGTGTTTCGAGCAAATTGAGCTTTTGAGAGAGAGAGAGAGAGAGAGAGAGAGAGAGAGAGAGAGAGAAAAATAACGTTGTTCGTGTGGACAAATGGAGCTTCAGATAGAGAACTCGAGCATGGAGCAATAAAGCTTTGAATGAGGACCAAGCGAGAAAGACAAACATGGAGCTTCAGTAGAGACAACTCGAGCATGGAGAGTTTGGACATGCAGCAAGGGGAGAGATAGATGAACTCCAAGTGAATGGCTCTCCCTGATATTTTAGCCACATCAAAAAAAAAAAAAAACCATTATTTTTCTTCACTTAGGCTACGTTGGTGCCATGTCAGTTCCATTTGAAGTTCAATGTCCAAGTTAGCAGCCACATAGGACTTTTAACGGTGATTTTTGATGAAAACATAACGGAAGGTAAATTGTCACATTAATATAATTTTGAGGTTAAATGTGTCACAATATGAATCGTTTTGGGTTTTTAGTGTCATATAAAAAGTTTAGGATAAATTTGCCATATTAGGCATAGTTTGGATTTTTGGTAGCATCCTCTCTCTCTGTGTATTATCTTGTGATTGTGAGTTTCATTATGATATTGACCATGGTCTAATGTCTTTGCAAAATTGGCTTAGACTACTCATAGAAATGGGCTAGTTCCTAGTTCCAAATTTTTGGAATTGGTACATGCGAGTAAGTTTCAGGTTCTAAGTGTTGAACCTACACACCCATGCACCCACTCGGAACCGGTTAGAACCTTTTTTTTTGGTTGGAAGAGTGATTTATATTCTTAATTGAGCTTAACTTCCTTATTACTTTATATTTTTATTTATATTGTATTGATGTTTTACTTTTAGCCGATTTGTCACTTATTTTATTTTGCTATAATTGTTATTGTCTTATTTTTTTTTTTTAATGAAGCAAAAAAGAAAAAGAAATTTGAGACTAGAAAAATAGGTTAGTCCCAAGATAAATAAGGTAGGTTCCAAGTTCAAAAAATTAGAAATTGATTTTAACAGGATAGGTTCTAGATTCTATAGTTAAAACCTATTTATTATAATACCGATCAACCATAGTAAAATATCATTTTACAGTTATTGGACAACCGATAGGCGTGTTTGGAGCTAATTTTACAACTGAAATTTTCTATATGCCATTGATTCATTTATTTCCTAAACAATTTAGATGATTCATGCCCGATCTAACCTAGCGCACATCCAAACCAAACCCATCCAAAAAACAGAGAACAAGGCCCCAACATATGCGAAACTCTTTTCTTGTTCTTTAAATTAACATGCGAAGAATGTTAAAAATAGTAATATATATATATTAAAGGTCTGGCTTTGTTGCCGTTGCTGCAGCCACACCCCATCCGCCTCTCGCGTCGTCCCCTAGCCGCAGCCCCCATCGCCTCTTCTGCCGCTGTCCCCAACTATCGCCAGTTCCAAGCTCCCTCACATCCTCTCCGCCTCCGGCATCTCTTCCAACTCTACCTCCAATCGCAAGCCTCCTTCGTGCGTCGGCGGTTTGTACCACCAACACCGGAGGCACAACAGCAAGCCCCTGAAGCTTCCTCGCATACTCTCTGATCAAGCCCTAACTACGATAGTTATGCGAATGTTCATGGGGAAAGAGTTTGAGCGATGAACCAAATTACCGGTGATGAGATTGAAGTCACAAGGCACAATTGCTTCATCCTTCTTGAACGGAAAGATGGGTCCTGGCTACAGGATTCAGGTCTCACGTCCGTTGTAATGGAAGAACAAAGGCGTCCAGCGTGATTACTTTGTCTATTGCGCGAGGGAAAGATGAAGACCAGTGCTTGCTTGCGAGACTATCATCGGCGAGACCTTGGTTGTTACTGGCGAAGCCACCGGCGATATGGGCTACCGTGGGCGACATCGCCGACGACGCAGGGCACCAGTTTTGGGTTACCCCTGTTTCTTCGCCCTTTCCCACCGCAGATGACGTAGGTAGGGTTTCCTTTCCTCTCTTCTTCTTCTATTTTTTTTTTATTATATATTTCTTCAACTTATAACCTTTTTAAGCTTAATGGATTACGAATAAATTTATTTCTTAGACCCATTCAGGCTGCATTTTGTTTAATCCAATGCAAATGCTGAAAGTCCAGACAGAAAGCAAAAACCGAACCGAAATTACATGAAACTTAGTTTTGGTCGGTATTTCAGTTCGGTATTTCGGTTTGGTTCCGACATCCCTACTTTCATGTATGATCCTCACATCCCCAAGGCCCGCTTCATGTATGGATCGCCATTGCAAGTTCTCACATGTGTAGGCCCATCGTAATTAGCCCATAGAAAGCCATGCTACATAAAAGCCCACAGAAAGTATACCTAGGCCCATAGTCCTACTACCGACGGTCCGTCTCCACTTCAAACTTTTTTTTTTGGCCGAATGTGGGAGATTTAATGAAGCTATCAACCTCTCTACCCAACTCCATTTCAGTTCTTAATCCTCATAATAAATGCCATGACTGGGTTGCCATCTTAGAGAAAACCCGCCAACCAATCTGTCATTTGCCTCTGTCCTTTCTTGTCATCAAAACTTGTGCATGAAGTCCCTGTGTTTTTCGGTCAAGAGCATCGTTGTTCTGTCATTTTCAACAGCAACACTGGAGGTATGATTACAAACATGAGCGTATCTCCATTTCTTTCCACTTCGAACGAAAGGCTTCCGATGGAAACAGCACGAGATTTTCGTCGTCTGCCATTATTTTTCACACGTTTTACAATGTTGAGAATGAAGCATCGCGAGCATCATATGGGGGAATGAAATTGACTCAATCAGCTTTTTGACAAGATGAAGCAACAATTGAATGACTGTCCCTTTGATAAATACATTGGAGTTTGCTTTAAGTTAAAGGGGAGACAACACTTTCTTCAGAGACATGCTCAGCTACATAAATTCAAGATGAGAAAGTCAAAAGAGAGAGGCAAGAGAGAAATACAGATTTTACACTTAGGTTGCATCAAGTAGGTGCATCCTATTTTTTGAGAGAGAAGAAAAAAGAGGGAGGATTGGGAAATTGTCAGAAAACTCAGTAGTTGACTTCATGAGAAAACTAGCTCTAGACTCTCTTCAATTTGAAGATGGGCAGTGAGTTTGATACGGCAGCTTCTTTATTGTCATCCACAGTGGTCACAGAGAAAGCACTCATTAAAGGAAGCTCGATCAGTACCTGTTTCCATGAACCTGCATTAAAAAAAAAACAAGTAATTACTTAGCATATATTGAGTTTCTCTTTTGATGTGTCTTTACCATTTTCAGAGTTAGCACTACTCACATCAAATGAAACTAGGGATCTGCAGTAATTGGCGTTTGTGAGCACTGTGCTGGTGGATCCACACTCACTCTCCTTAAGCGACATCGTCGACTTATCCAGCTTGATTGACCAGGGATACTGGTAGTTTTGGGCCGCCGACCCGACGTGTGACGATGACCGCTGCATCCTCATCGCGCGTGGCACGTTCCTCCCCTCCATCGAGGGCCTTCTCCGGCTCGGCTGCCTCTCGTAGTAATTTTCTGGCCTCTGTTTCGGCGCGCTCTGGGATCGGGCCTTGGCCCGGGAGGACTCAGTGTTGGCCATGTAGTTTGGGTACAATGGGTAGTCGTAAGAGAGGGATTCTGCGTACTCGGACCCAGGGAAGGCGAAGGGTATCGGAGCAGGGTCAGGCTTGGACAAGGCTGAGGAGAACTGCGGGCTGCTCTGAGCCATCCCGAGGGAGTAATCCTCGAAGTGGCCACTGCAGGTTCTTGGGCTGAGCTCCGTAAGGGCCGACGGCGCCGGGGATATCTGGTTGTTCTCGGGCTTGAAGTATGCCCGGTGCGCCGAGAATTTGGGATCGATCCACTCGGGCTCCGGATGAGTGGAGTAGCTATTCCTGCTCTTTGTGCTTGCTTTTGATTCCCCTATGTCCATCTCTACAATCTTTATATTCTCCTCCATCATTTTCTCAGATTCCTAAATGCATAAATCAAAGATTCAGTCATCATTTCCTAATAGATCAATATCAGATATTAGAGGTCACTGTTCCATCATGTTAGGTGACTAACAATGCGGGATTAGCTTTTCTTGGCCAAAGAAATTGGATCTTACATGGTATATGTTGCGGAACCGATTGTCTTGAGTGGATTTCCGGTGCGTCGAGAGTCTTGGGTCGGTGGGCTTTGGGACCTCGGCGCTGCGTAGCCTGTTTGCCCGGGCCCTGGCCTGGACCGTCACCAATGCCTGTATGCACCGGAGAGTTGCCGTGGCCTGTTTCCTCACCAGGTGACCCCTCACCAACGCCTGCAACTTCACCAGCCCTTTCAACGCGCGAAGTGCTTTCCTCGCCTGAGAAACAATCCAAAAAACAGATCAGATCACACTAATCCCGTTGACTTGGCTCTTGTTGGAATGTGCTACTCGTCCATGTCTCA
This sequence comes from Eucalyptus cloeziana, assembly GCA_014182715.1. NCBI lineage: Eukaryota > Viridiplantae > Streptophyta > Magnoliopsida > Myrtales > Myrtaceae > Eucalyptus > Eucalyptus cloeziana. The sequence continues at coordinate 11,407,350 of CM024635.1, read as the reverse complement.
AGGAATGCTACATCTACTTTAATCTGTGATCTCTAGGAGTATAGCATTTTTTACCAAGTAAGATCTGAACACTGATTGGATCTTGATTGCAGCAGCCTCCTCAATGGCGCTGCCTCTTCTGTTAGCAGCTGCAGTCAGCCGGATCACGGCAGCTGCAGCCTGTGCAGCTGCCACTGCCGCATCGGCGGCGGCAGCAGTTGCTGCTGCCACGGCCATCGCGTGCTTCTTCTGCTCATTCTCAGAGTCTAGGGTGGTCAACAGGGCTGGTGGTGCTGCAGTAGTATAGGCAACAAGTTCTGAGGAATTCAGGTCCTTTGAAGGAGGAGTTGCTGGCGCGGCGGACGATCGCCGGAAGCTCCACCGCCGCTTCTCCTTCGGAGTCGTGGGCAGGAATGAGATCGGGGTCGTCGGGTTTTCAGACGAAATCAAGGAGGGATTGTGGGTGTGAATGGCTGAGCTCTTGTCCTTCTCTTTGTGATCCCTGTCTTTCTTGCCCGTCAAGAAGTGTCTGAGCCACTTTCCTGTCTTTCCCATTTCCCTTTCCTCTCTTCAAATCCGCCTAAACTGCCAAAAAGAACATGGAGGAGGAGGAGGAGGCAAACGAAAACGATTTGAAGGCAATGCTTAACCACCTGTTTGGAGCACTACTACTGCAATGATCTTTCTTATTATGGAGCACAACTCAGCTGCAAGATTTTCTTTTCTTGTTTCTGGTTTGACAGCCTCATCTCACTGTCTCATTACTTTCTCTCTCTCTCTCTCTCTCTCAACCACCGTATGCAGAGAATTATGATGGGTTTTCTTATTGGCAACACAGGTTTTAGAGAGAGAACTATTTTGTCCTGTGGTGGGGGGTGTGAGGGAAGCTGAGAGGAAGCAACATGCATAAAGCCACACCGCCGATCCCTAGGAGAGCTAATGAATTGGTGAGTTGTGTGATACCTTACCTTCCATTGACATTCTTTGAAACGTTGTCGCATTGGAGGAATCGTTTTATAATCTCGAGTTACTATCGATAAATGCCATCTTATCTGCATTAGTGATTGAATCAATGTATCCAACAGTTTTCACTATGGCTGTCACATTTAGTATTCACCCAATCTTATTCCAATACCCATCTTGCCCTGGCCGCCTGCGCCCACTAGTCCATTCTGGGGCTGATTTGGTAATTTGGGTAAGGGTATTGGTGAAAATTAGGCGTGGGGTGATGATCAGAGACCATGTGAAAATGGGTCGAAAGAACATGGGGAATCCTTGTAAAATACTCATTTTAAAGATTCGGGGGAGAAGATGTGCATTTGTCCCACTTGGAGATTCATAATGGGGTCATTGTATTGCGAGCTCTATCCTTAATTTTATTTAGTATTTCACTAATATTTTATAAATTTGTTGGGACTTATAAGAGATCAGAGAGACAAGGGGGCAATGGTCCCTTAATCTGGATGGTTTGCCAACCGGGCCTTCACGTGCTCTCGACCAGAGCGCACAAGCACATGCAACGCAAGAGAGGAAACACTTGCCTGAACCGGACACACGAGCAAGCCCGGTGAATCCCAGTCGTCGGATGAAGCCGGTCCTACATGAGTCGCGCACGATTCGACGGCCGAGATTTGCTGGGCTCATTTGCACCCGTAATGGGCAATAGTTTTTGCAGAAAGAAGAGAGGTGTTTTGCCTGATGAAGTGTACTTTAGGGTTTGAGGTGAAGGGCTTTTTCCATGTTGTCTCCAAACCTTGGTATTCGCCAAGATGCAATTTCCCTCCGTCAAGTCATCTTTCGCGCTCTTCTGTCTCTCTCAGTTCATGCATTTCCCAAAAGAGCAGAAGTAAGTAAACCCTCAACGAGCAAAGGCAATTTAACCTGTGGGACTGAGATAGTGATAGGGGCTGGATTATCATGTCGGTAGGTCGTGAACAGTTGAAAAGTGTTAAAGAGGAGTTTCTATCGTCCATTGACTCGAGCATTTAGTGAGTCATATCGATCATTTGGTCAAAGCGTATCGTGCCAAAATATCTTCCGTTACATGCCTTACCCAACAGCTGGTATGGCAACCTGATAATACCGAGCATTGTATCTTACAAATTCCTCGTTTCAGAATTAGGAAAGAACTAGTGGACTAGGGACCGGCTTTCGTTTCTTTATAAAGAGCCCTTACTCGGATAGGTAAGCTCACATGACGACATGAATTGACACAATTAACAATCCTCAAGAATGGTGCATTTGATAAGTCTGCACTCACACGATGGAAGACATGGCATCCTAGAGTATTTTGATTAGGAGACAATGCGATTACGACATCAGACCTATTGTATCTAGATAAAACATTTGACCTTTGAAGAGTTGAATTATTGACTTATAGGAATATTTCAAAAATTCTTCTATTTTTTTTACTTCAACCAGAATATCACTTTGCATCCTCCATTTTGAAAATGACAATCTACAGCGAGGCATTGGATTGTATTTCGCACGTGAGTTTACTCACCAAACAATCACTTTCTCTTCCTAGAAATGCATATCACTTCTCTCTTCCCAACCAACAACTTTTCTTAGATCCACTGTCCAAACGCAAACTCAGCTGTCTTTTTCTCCGTCGTCCCCGCCAGCCCTGCTTCGCGCTCGTCGCTGGCCACTCCCCAGAAAGGACTTGGCATTTACTACTGTTACTAGGAACCATTTACTGCCTAGCATCGGCTGCAGAAGCGGGTCCATCAGGCGTAATACCTGTGCACAAGGAGCCACTGCCGAGGGATGGAGACGCAACGTGGGAGAGCAGTTGGTGGGGAGGCAAGCCAAATCAGTGACTTCAAAGCTTCCATGTTTTCGGCTTTTAGATAAAGCCAACGGGACCGCCCCAGGGTACAACCTGAAGGTTGGCCCTTCTTCATTTCGACATGAATCTTAATGGGAAAGCCACGCTTTGTCTGCAATATATGGGTGGTCCAGAATTTCAGATGGGGTTAGCTCAGTGGAGTTCAATGTGTTATGTAGCTATCAAATGTCTCCATATGCGGAAGCATCAAAATCAATATCCTAAGATGTCATTGCCGAGTGTACCTGATTCTTGGAAGCTTGCTGGATCAAGTCACTGTTCGTTTTGCGGAAGATGAATGATTTTGAAAATATTTTCCTAAAAATGAGTGTCTGAAATAATTAGCTTTTGGAAAATATTTTCATGAATTTTTTCACGGGTGATGAAATTTTGTTTGTTCATTCAATTTTTATAAGTAATACAAGTGATCATTTTTAGAAAAGTATTTTTCAAATCATTCATTCTTGGCGAAGCGAACAGAACCTAAGAAGAAAAGGGGAAAGACGATTAGGCCTTGCTCTTGTATGGATTGGGAGTTGTACAAGTTGGGCAAATTCACTCAATAATTCCCAAAGATCTTTGACTACATAGACTTGAGGATGTTGAGAAGCAGCAGAAGTAAATTTATAAAGATCTTTTCCCTAATGAATGATGGGACTCAATAGTTTACTCATCTTTAAGAATGGGAAATAGCATGATGTTCCACATGAATTTTTCGTGTAAATAAAAATGGTTTAAATGGGGTTGGGACTTACCTTGACCATTGTTAATGTTAGGTGTAAAACACCGACGAAACATCAACTCCCCATAAACGAACCCATCACCGTAACTTCCTAGATGCTAGCGGGGAAACCTAACACCGGTAATATACTTAACCCTAGATTACATAGTATTTGTTGCAATAGTTGGAGGATTTTCTCGTCTTGTACTCAGACAATAATTAGGATTATTTCTTGCATAAATGGGTCCATTTCCTAGATCCGAGCAAACCAAATCAGATAAATTTAGGATAGAGGATTTGTGATGAATTATTTTGTTGAAACCTGACTAGTAGAAATTGCATCAAATTTATAAGAACTCAAGAGTAATGTACAAAGCCCCTATTCAATTTTTACCAACTTAGCCTAGCCCTTGGTACTTACAGGATTGTAATCTTTTAATTTAGTAGTCATTTAATTTACAAGTGTCCTTCTGCATAAAATGTATACTACCCCAACGATACTTATGAACGTCATGTGACTCTCGTATTGTGACGAACATGAAATGGTTACATGCAAGTATTGCTCCGTAGCGTGGATCTAATGGAGGAGGTGGTTTTATTTGATGTAGACTCCACGAACAAAGAAAAGAATGACGGCTTGAAAAGCGAGCGATAGGTTGACCATTCCGAATACTCATTCATGATGGGAGGTGCAATAGACAAAGGGATTGATAAACTATTCAAGGGTCGACCGGGTACCAAGTCATCGTACCTCGATAGTAAAATGATTGCACTATCTTTTATGAGATGACAAAATTTACGTTTTGTCGTCCGTCATTTTCTTGCTAGCTTTATGCCTCAGCACTAACTGCTCTCATGTCTTGAATTAACTCACTTGAGGTTTGGCATGTCTTATATTGAACTTCACGGTTTTGTTCTTTAGTGTACATATAGGATCTTTCCCATTCTGGTATTGCTCTTACTAAAGCATGCTTAACACTAGAGTTCTAATGTTAAATGTCTTCTTTTTATTTTGTGAACTTATCAACGACAATTCCAGCTGATTTAACGGGTTAGATTCGCACGTCAACAATCAGCATTCAATTTTAAGTCTGATATTTTGTATTTCGTCAAAACATTGATGTTGATTTTACCACCACTGATTATATGGCTTCTCACAAGCAGCATGGGTTCGACCATGAACATCTTGGAGAACTCTCCGCCCTTAGGACAGGGTCGATCTTGAGAAGCCATAGTTTCATTCCTTAATTCCATCTTTCATATGATGTCAGCTTGTGCTGCTCTTTCCTTTTCTCTGTATCTCCTGTTGGTTATTGACTCATTTTATGAGGTTGAATATCGCTTCGGTCTACAGCGAGGTCGAACCTCACTTTACAACGAGGTCAATGTCTCTTTGTCATACGAGCCCATTTTCTTGCCTTCTTATTTATTTATTTATTTTTATTTTTTTTGGTCAGTCCTACTCTAATCTTACTCTAACACTCACTCTCAGACTTTTGTCTTACCTCATTGCAGGGCGTGGGAGTCGAAACTTACTCCTAAAATGAAATCTTCCCCACCCCAATTCCCCCCGAGAATGTGGGGATTTGAACCTCCAATCTCCCCCTTTCAAGATGAAAGGGTGGCCACTGGGGCGAACCCCCAGTGGTTCTTGCCTTGCCTTCTTATTGACGCGTTGATAAAGGTAGAAAACTCAAGATTAGGATTTCTAATCGTGATAAAACCCTTTTTCGAACAACAAGTGTTAGTTTTCATTTCTTTTATTTGAGAATGTCATTTTTAAATAATTTCCTAGCTGTTTCCAATAAAAATCCGAAAAGTCAAATGGTTGTCGTTTTCAATAAAAACCCAAAAAATCAAATGGTTAAGTTTCAGGTTGACCAAAGTAAAACTCAAACCCCCACATCAAAAATTGAGTTTTCACGCAAAAAGATTCCTTTTAGTCCCAATTTAACTTCAGGATAATTTTTTTTTGCAAAAATCGATTAAGAGACTTGCTTTCCAATTTTTAGTTATAGGGCTAAAATCAGCCAAAAGTAAAATTACTTTCATTCTAGTCATAACTATGCTTAGTTCCCTCTACGATATTTGATCTAGAGATCATCATCCATTCACTCGATCAATCAATTTTGAGATCGGGAGTGCCGAAATATGGATTCTCATTTTCAGCCCTAATTAGGGGGTTCGGGTCAATTCTACATGATTTGCAAACGAACATTTTCATTCCACTCATTTTTTTGGAATATATCCAAATCAGGGGTTAATTTTTTTGGAATATATCCGAATCCATTTCAATTTGAGGAATTTAGCTTACTTGAATATGAGAAAACCAAGATAATGAACTCTGATTGATGAAATTCAAGTTGACTCATTTGAGACTAAGCTACAATTTCAAAAATTGAGGTTCAATTTCATCATTGGACCCCAATTCAATTTTAGCATAAAAATTGCGCTATCAATTCAAGGTCAATTTGAGTGCAATAGGTTACTCTAGGTATGGGCAATTAATTTGATAGGTGCCTCGCAATTTTAATTAAATTCAATTTCAATTAATTTGCATCTTTTGGACTGACAATTGCATAAAATTTTCCAATTTAGCCCAGGAAATCCGATTACGTGTACCCATGGCATGAGGCCAATGTTCTTCATGTTAATTAGGCAATTAGGCAATTGAAAATTACCAGATTGCATTTAAATAGTTCAGTTGGCCTAATTCCTTCAAAATTGGAGCATTTTCCTTTAGGTTAGACCATTTTTATTCAAATTAGACAAGATTTCTTTTCAATTTGGTCCATGAGTGGGGCAAAATGCGTAAAATTCAAGCAGATAGGGACCAAACCGTCCGAGGGGTGGTTGACCTGGCCGAATTGGTTTGGATTGGTCAAATCAGTTTGACAGGTCACTGGTGGAGGAGGTCGATTCGGCCCTCCTCTAGCCGATGCTTGGTGATTGATAACTAGTACATGGTGCCTCGCTTTGTGTACAACTCCCCTATGCCCTCCAATTTCTTAGATTTTGCAAATTATCCCTGGTTTTGGGAAATTATGAAAATGCCCCTAGATAAACCTTAAGTCACGAAATTGATCCGGACTGTTCTGGCGAATCATCACTATCTAAGTAAGCACATGTCAAATTCCAATCTTACTTAAATCACCAAGGAAATTAATTAGACTTGTAAGATCAATCCTTAGTCGTCACATTAAATCGACGGCTAGGATTTGATAATAAAACCCATTTTCCCTCCAAATTTGAGTGGGGCCCCACAAAATTTAGATCAATTCTCTCTCTAGCTCTCTATCTCTCTCTCTTCTCTCTCCTCTCTCTTTCCAGCGTGGCTTCACTGATCATCACTCATTTCTGACGCCACACCGGCGCGACCGCCTTTGCCTAGACGCCTCCTCATTGGTTGCAAGTGCCGCCTCCGCCTGTTGACAGAAAACCGCTAAACGACGGCTTTTTCCTCTCGGATCCAACATCGGCGTGTGTGCCGATGAACACACGGAGCTTCCATCCCGATCCGACAATCCGGTGACTGATCCTTCCCTCTGATGACTTGCAACAGAGATCCTTGAAGGCCCTCTTTTGAATACACAAAAAGAATTTCAAACTTAATGAAACTAATGCCAAATCATAGCTTGAAAAGTTCTTTAAAAATTTCATGGAGAATGCATACAAAGATTTACATCATATGAATTTATTAAAAATCGAACAATGCCCAAAGATTAGTTCTGGAAACTAGATTTTTAGCAAGTCATGCAACTTCAAGAGGGTCAACACAAATAGCAAATCATGTTTTTATTTTCTGAAATTTTTTGACAATGAAGTTAAGCATTTCCCAAACAAATCTCATGAAGACCCTCTCACCTAATTCGGGGGAAAAATGCCAAAAAAAGTCTTAAATCTTTTGTCTTTGTGCCAATTTAGTCCTAAACATTTTTATATTGTGCCAATTCAGTCATTTTCGACCAATTTTGGCTGGATTTTGCTTGGACTAGACGCCTGTCGGCGTTGACGTGGACAACTTTTAATAATATTGTAATATTTTTTGTTTTTTTTTTTGATTTTTCTTCTCCTCTTCTTCCTCCAGCCCGGTTGTCGACCTTGTCAACTAGCTAGAGGCGATGGATGGCGAGGTCAAGGTCTCGCTAGCCACCTCGCCAGTGGCCGCGAGGGCGGCCTCGCACTGGGCGGCGAGGATCGCCCTCGTCGGATTTGGCGAGGGTCGAGCCTCGCCCATGGCCGGCGAGGGCAAGCCCCGCCAACTCGGTGCGAGGCCAACTCGAGGCCGCCTCCTCGCGCACAACTGGCAAGGCTCACCCTCGTCGGCCATGGGCGAGGCTCGACCCTCGCCAGATCCGGCGAGGGTGAGCCTCACTGCCCAGCGCAATGGCTGCCCTCGCGGCCATTGGTGAGGTGGCTGGTGAGGTTGACCTTAACCTCGCTGGCCATTGCCTCTGGCTGGTCGTCGAGGTCCGGTGACCGACTGGAGGAAGAAGAGGAGAAGAAAAAAAGAAAAAAATCGAAAGAAAAAAAATAAAAAATATTAAAATATTATTAAAAATTGTCTACGTTAGCGCCAATCGGCCACGTCGCCCGGTGTCCAAATCCGATCGAAAAATTCGGCCCAAATTGGCCGAAAAGGACTGAATTGGCACAACATAAAAATGTTTAGGATTAAATTGGTACCAAAAAAAGGTTTAGGACTAAATTGGCACAAAGACAAAAGGTTTAAGACTTTTTTGACACTTTTCCCTAACAATCTTTAATATATTATGATAATAACAATGTATTCTAGATCATAAAAAATTAAATAACAAACAATTATAAATTGTTATGAGATCTATTTTTTCAAAAATTTATGGTTTATAGTAGATTGTTATTTTCACACTTCCTCAATAACAGTTATGAACCACTGGGGGTTCGTCCCAGTGGCCACCCTTCCTACTTTGAAGGAGGAGGTGGGGGGTTCAAATCTCCACATTCTCAAGGGGGATTGGGGTGGGGACAATTTCATTTCAGGAGTGGGTTTCGACTCCCACGCCCTGCAAGGAAGCAGGGCAAAAGTCTGAAAGTGAGTGTTAGAGTAGGATTATAGTAGGACCGACAAAAAAAAAAAAAAAAAAAACAGTTATGACTATTGGCAGTTAAAGAAAGAACTTTTCTATAAAGAAGTGGCGTCAATTCATTGAATCAAGGTTTGGGTATTCTTCGGCAACGGGTACTCTTTGTGAATGTTTTGGAATGGGGATGTTTGCCTTTTGTACCGCGATCCTTCGAAACTTAAAACAATTTCTATCGGCCGACCTAAGCACCCGAAAACCTTACCGGATTCAATGGTTCATGTCGTAAGTTAGCCGGCCATACCTCTTACATGCTATTGTAATCGGCAAGTCTCCCTTTTAGGGCTGGGAATCTGTCCATAGCACTCAACTAGTATGAGCGATCTTCCTTCCCGTGTTCTCTATTTATCATTCGACAAGAAGGAAAAGGGAGGAAGAAAAACGAAAGGGTTGGTTTGACTTGCTGACGTGCCTAATTATCATTCGACAAGAAGGAAAAGGGAGGAAGAATAACGAAAGGGTTGGAAGAATAGAAAGATTCTTTCATGTGTTCGTAATTGCGGTACAGGACGAAAAAACAACTCTGGATTTGTCCTACTTGATCCTGAGTATTATAAAAGACTGATCACATACACTAACGTTCCACTCAGGAAAATAAGGAAGAAACAACAATGGAACAACCTATGCTGAGCAATCTTGCCTTCACTCAGGAGGAGAATCAAGCTGCCCTCATTTTATTAGAGCTGAGGTATCACTTCCTGATGGTCCCGCAAGGCTGGGGTGCCCGAAGAAGGAGGTCAGCTCGCCGCTTCCTGATGGTCCCGCATGGGTGGGGAACCCAGAGAAGAAGGTCCACCCTTGCAGTCCGTCTCCGCCGCCACAGCCAGCGAATTGCCATGGCAAGGCTGCGGCAGCACCTCGGTCACCTCCTTGGAAGCCTGCCGCGTTTACGCTGATCGAGGCCAAGAAGGATCCAACTTTCTGTATGTAAAACACTAAAACTCAAAGTCAAGGTTTTAGGCAAACCATGGGTGTGTTTTCATGGCTCGTGCTATTACAAACTTTCTGTATGTAAACCAGTACAAACCCATTTTTGCTTGCTTCCCACAATTCCCTCTAAAGAATCTAGAGCAAGAAACTTAAAGAAGAGCGAGCACTTCACTGGGAACTCGTTGAGAATTTTCTCTCATCGGCTTATTCATAAATTTCCTTCTGAAGTGTTGGTTCTTTTATCACTATTGGGTGAATGCAATTTTGAATATGTTCTTGGTGTGTGACATACGTTTCCCAAATAGGGTTTATGAAGGGCTTGTGTCAGGTTGTTGAGGCGATCTGGAAATATATACCGTACTCTATTGCGAGAAAGACATAATCAGCTCATCTTAATTCATTGTTACCATCTGAGGTACTAGCCCTTAATTGGTTCGAGCAGGAACCATCTAATTCCCATCCGGTTTACATGGTGATACTCGAATGCCGAACATGCAGTAAATCATCTGCTTCTTGAAGTCATAGAGTGAATCCTAATTTTATTATTATTTTAAGGTCGTTTCGCCATTGCCTCGCTTCTCCACTTACAAAGTGTCATAGCTTACTGAGTTTGTCAAGCTACCTTACCTATCGAATGGAAGTTGTTTGGTAGTCTTTGAAAATAATTCGCTGAAGCTAGACCGATACGAACTCTGAATATTTGGAGTCACTCTATCTGTTTAAGTTTGATTTGGCGAAACCCTAGCTGGCAAAGGGAAAAACCATCACGTAGGAGTTCATCATTATGATTAAAGAAAGTCAGTTTGCTGATAAACAATCATCTTTATCCTCTTTCAACTGTCGTGGGATGATCTCACGTGCTGCAATTAGGGAAATGGTGGCACCGAATCGGAAATTGCTCGCCAAAGGTGGAGGGCGTGTTCCGCTTTTGTCTATTCGAATTCACGCCAAAGGAGAATTTACGACTTCAGATCACTTGCTCACCTAAGATATCGTTATATCAATTCATTTGATCGATTTGCTTGGTTCGCAAGAGAAAGGTCACCCGACATATTATATATGTTGTGACATCTATAATATGTATTTTTTTTTAGCAACAACATATATAATATGTTCACTTCTCTTTCTTATCGTCATTCTAACATGCTTGTTTTATAGCCTTCGACGGAGCTGCAAATTGATAATCGTTGGGATATGCTAATTGAAGATTGAATGTGGTCTCGGTTGCATCATTAAAATCTTATTTAGATGTACCTTAAGTCTTCGCAACGTATTATGACATCATGTATAACCAATTTAGTCATACATGTACACTACTTGGGAAAAGTGCCAAAAAAGTCCTAAACTTTTTGTCTTTGTGCCGATTTAATTCTAAACCTTTTTTTTTGTGCCAATTTAGTCCTAAACATTTTTACGTTGTGCCAATTTAGTCATTTTCGACCAATTTTGGCTTGATTTTGCTGACTAGACACCAGTCGGCTGATGTGGCTTGATCGGCGTTGACGTGGACAACTTTTAATTATATATATATTTATATTTTATCTTTATTTTTTTTTCTTCTCCTCTTCTTTCTCCAGCCGGTCACCGAACCTCGGCGACGGCCGACGAGGTCGGCGAGGGCGTGAGGAGGCAGCCTCGAGCTGACCTTGCACCAAGCTGGCGGGCCTCGCCCTTGCTGGCCATGGGCAAGGCTCAACCCTCGCCAGATTCGGTGAGGGCGAGCCTTGTCGCCCAGGCCTCGAGGGCGGCTTCGTGCAGGGTGGGCGAGGCTCGTCCTCTCCGGCCGTCGCCTCTGGCCGATCGCCGAGGTTCGGCAATTGGCTAGAGGAAGAAGAGGAGAAGAAAAAAATCAAAAGAAAAAAAATCAAAATATTATTAAAAGTTGTCTAAGTCAGCGCCGATCAAGCCACGTCAGTCGGCCGGCATCCAATTAGCAAAATCCTGGCCAAAATTGGTCGGAAAGGACTGAATTGACATAATATAAAAATGTTCAGGACTAAATCGGCAAAAAAAAAAAATTAGGACTAAATAGGCACAAAGACAAAAGGTTTAGGACTTTTTTGGCATTTTCCCCCCTAATTCAGCATGCACGATTTTGTAAGAATAAGCAAACTTGTAACGGTCACCGTGGGAAAATCAGCATTACAGAAGTAACCATATTTAGTTCATAGCTATTTTCACCATCCTAAAGCAACTCATTCGATCTGATATTTTTATACAACATTGATCAAGAAATGTCCAATAATTTTCATGAAGACATCACATCCTGATTTAGAACATATGAATTTATAGAACACCACACATTGACAGGTGTCATTTAGGAATAGGCAATTTCCAGAACCTAAATTGTTCGGTTTCAAGCAATTCATATCAACCTAATGCACTTCTTTCGACCCAGCAATTGTAAACAGTGCAGATCATAAGGTGACAAACAACATTCAGGAAGACCTCGACTTCCAATTCCAAGGGTTTGATTTTACAAAAATTATTGATTGCATGCAAACCAGTCATAACAATCAATTTCCAGTAACAAATATGTTCGGTTTAAGCAGAATCAACCTAATCTAATCATGTCCAATCCTCATGAAAATTATATAATTTGTAGATAAGGAGGTAATGAACAAATTCTAAGGAGACTTCAACCAAAAATTTCGAAGGTATGATTTTACAAAAATCGGGGAACGCAAATAGGGCAATTAGCATAGCAAAGTCACAGTAGTGAACACATGTTCTAAACGCAATTGACCTACGTAAACTAGCTTCAATCATCATGGAAATTTTATATGTTGTAGATTTGAACCTAATGAATAATTTGCATTGAGGCACTGACTTAAGAATATAAACACAAGAAATCATAGAAAATTGGCAAATAGAAAAAGGTCATAGAAACGGAACGCTTGCAGAACACGACAATTTTCTAGATTTGACTTCAATTTTGTAAGACTCATTTGACCTAGCAAATGATGGTCAAATTGAACAAACAAGTTCCTACGGAAATCTCGGAAAGTCTTCTACAAAACATTAGAAGGCATCAAAGATAATCAAAATCATATACAAGCTCAATTGAAGATGTTATACAAATCTGTCCAATTTGTCATCCGAGTTTCCAGAATAGACATACATGCAATCAACAAGCAATGCACTCATGTTCAATCGTCATCAATAATCACCAGCTATCCTAATCATCATCTTAATCATCATCAGCTGTCCTAATCATCATTTTAAGCATGTAACAGTGTCCTAGGATTTGAATCATAGCCCTGATCGCCTAACATGATCTCGCTTCATCAGATTCAAGTTTAGTAGGCGCTATACCTTGATTTTCTTGAAGCTCGAGCCAAATCGAACTAAGCAATCACCACTTCGGGGCTTAGGATTTGTCTAAGGATGTCAAAACGAACTGAGGAACACCAAAGGAGGTTGTCGACCACTAGATTTGGCTGATCAAGTCATCAATTGGATCTCTAGCATCGAACGAGTCTATTGGAACCAATGAGGATGCCGTCGGTTTAAGGAGCTCCAGTGATGATTCGGCTAAAGTACAGCCGCCACAAGATCGTAAACTTGTCAAGGAATGGCTTCACAATGGTCGAACGACTAAGGATTGCTGTCGGAACGCAGTGGAAGCTTGGGAACTGTTGGTGAGCTAAGATGGCTTGGAGCACAAACCAAAGATTGTAGAGCGAACACCACCGATCAAGCCTCGTCGGTGTGCGGAGGCAGTAGCTGAGGTTGCGACTGAATAGCGGATGTCGTGTTGCAACTGAATAGCAGACGTTGTGTGGGAGATCAATGAGTGATGGATAGCCAGAATAAAACAGCACATGGCAATTGTTGATACTTAATTTGTGTTTTCAAATATATAATTTTTTTATTAATTATAAAATTAACTAATTAATTAAATTAAAAAAAAAAAACGAGAGAGGCCGGGTTGGGCCGGATCCGACCTCGGCCCGGCCCGCCTCTCTTTCTTCTTCCCCCACGCAGCCTAGGCGCAGCCCATCTTCTTTTCTCCCTAGCGCGGTCCACGCGCAGCCCATCTCTCCCTTTTTCTTTCCCCTCGCGCGGCCAGGTCCTTCCTCCCCTCGGCCCGGCTTGCGCCCAGCCGTCTTCCTACTCCTGGTGGTCTTCGCGCGCAGAACTGCAGAGGCAGGGGAGCGGCAGCAGCATGGTGATAGAGAGAGCAAGAGGTTCGGGGTTCGGTGTGATCCGCGGGTCGAGGAGCAGGCCGGTCGAGAGGCTGGCAAGGCAGGAACTGGGCATGCCTACCGTTGGCCTTGAAGAGCTGGGAGAACCTGCGGTTTGAATGCGCATCCGGAGCTCTCTCGCTCATTACATGGAGGTAGGTGCACGTCGGCCAATACGGGCATGGACGCTGATAGATGTTGACACAACTTCCCGTGCTTTGAGTTGGAATGACACTTTTGGGAAGATGGAAAAAGAAATGACATCCACACTTTAAGACATTTGATCCCTTTTAAAAAGTTCCAATCGGGACTTACCCGATCGATGAGACTAGGGAGGCATCTCACAGGCGCGTGATTTACCTAAATAAGTGGGCAAAAAAGGTAAGCGACTAAGGGTCTGCATGGTAACATTTCTGTTTCTCCCAATTTCTGTTTTTTTGTTCCTCGGAACAAAAAAAATGTAAAACCCATTTAGTATGCAAAGTTGATTTCTATTTCCCGGAATAAAAAAAGTTAGCTCGGGAATAGAAACGAAAACAAAAAAATTGCTTCTTGTCCCAGGAACAATTTCTAGAAATAAGCAAATTTTCTTTTTTATTTTTGTTTTATTTCTCTCTTGCCGTGGCCACCTCCAACCGCTCGGAGCCACCACCAATCGCCGCTCGCCCGCCGATCGTGAGCGATAATAAAAAAACAAATAAATAAAAAACAAATAGAAAAACAAATAAATACAAAAACAAATAGAAAAACAAATAAATACAAAAAACAAATAAATACAAAAAAACACAAGAAAATGAAAAAACAAATAAAACAAATAAAAAAATAAATACAAAAAAAATAAAAAAAAATAAATACAAAAACAAATAAAAAACAAAAAAAATACAAAAAAAACAAATAAATACAAATAAAAAAACACAAGAAAATAAAAAAAAACACATAAAAAACAAATAAATACAAAAAACAAATAAATACAAATAAAAAACAAACGCAAGAAAATAAAAAAAAAACACATAAAAACAAAAAATACAAAAAAAAACAAATAAATACAAATAAAAAACAAACGCAAGAAAATAAAAAAACAAATAAAAAAATAAATACAAAAAATACAAAAAAAACAAATAAAATACAAAAATACAAAAAATAAATACAAAAAACAAATAAATACAAATAAAAACAAAAATAAAAAACAAATAAATACAAAAAAAAAGAATAAAAAACAAAATAAAAATAAAAAAACAAATAAATACAAAAAATAATTAAAAACAAATAAAAAGAACAAATAAAAAACAAATAAATACAAAAAGAATCGTTGCGTTATCAAACGCATTTCTATTCTTTTTCTATTCTAAGAGTAGAAATTTTGTGGAGTTACTGCAAACGGGTTCTTTTACTCGAAATTGTTCCCTGGAATAGAAATAGAAAAGAACTATTTCTGAAAAAAAACTCTTCCCCAGCCAAGAAGCGTTACCATGCGCACCTTAAGTTTCCTGGACTACATTAATCTTTAAGGTTGATATAGTGCTTATAAACCTAGGATTGGATGTGAGTCTCTTGTGCCAGTGCTAGAGTGTTTCGTGACTTGATATTAAGAGCGCTCGAGCCAAAGTTTAGCATTTCTAAAACCCTTAAACCCAATGTAACTACCATCTAGCATTTGCATACATTATTCCCAAAATGCTATTTTAGGGTCCCAACTTTGGTCTCACTGATATTTTTTGCATTCTCATCTTACCCTTCATTGTTCATCTATCTATGACACTATGAAACCGGCACTAGAAATTTGCGGAGGAGGTGAGGGACGCCAGGCTATAAATGTTGCTTGTCTTGCCTTGCTGAGATCTCTATTTATTTATTTTCTCCAGATCTAGCTCATTAATGGCCGTGCGACACCAATAAAGGGTTGCCCAACGCTCTTGCTCAATTTGGAGCCCTAATCGATGGAGTCGAGTGCAGCTAAGTTCGAGATGGAGAGATCTCAAGATGGAGAGATCTGGAGATGTAGAGCTCAAGGAAGAGAGGGCAATGATCTGCTAGCCTAATGGAGGGGGCGACGGGGCTGTCACTCACTTGGGTTGTCCTTATCAAGGTCTTCCAAGGTCGCCAGCTTTGACCATGGAGAGACATGATTGTGTCACGGTCAAGAGGTTTCTAGAGCTAAAGGGCTGTGCCTTCTCGAGGAGGACCTCTTGTGCTCGCTTGGGTTCCCAACAAGAAGACTTCCAGAACTTTCCAAGGGCGGGCGATACGATCATTATGCCAAATTCTAGAAGTCTCTAGCCATTGATGTCGGTAGTTGGTAGATGAGGCGGTGCAATCTCGTCCACCGGATAAAAAGTTAATCAACATATGTAATTTGAGGGCCTCTAATATAAAAAAGGGTGCCCTCCCCCTCATTTGTATCCATCCAACTATTTTAGTAATACAAAACTCCTTTCTTTCCAGAACACCTATAGTGGTGTTTAATTATTAGAAACCGAATTTCCAAAAAATTGGTTGATAGACGGTATTCAGATAAAGATCCTATTTCCTTTTTACTTAAACCTTGGCACAGATCTAAGATGCCACCCTAGAAAGATTCGCGGAGAAATAAAGAGCAAAAAAACGATTTTTGTTTTTTAACAGTTTGGGGAATGGAAACTGAAGTTCCTTTTGGTTCTCCCAGAAAACAACGTTCATTTTTTGAACCCATTTTTAAAGAACTCAGAAAAAAAATTAGAAAATTACAAAAGAATCCTTTTTTAGTTATACAGGTTTTAAAAGAAAGAATAAATCTTTTTTTTAACCTTTCAAAAGAAAGAAAAAAATCGGTCATGAAAACCATTCTATTTTTAAAAGGAATAATAAAAGAACTTTCCAAAAGAAACCCAATTCAATTATTTGGATTAAGAAAAATAGATGAATTGAGTGAAACTAAAAAAGAAAAAAATGAGGTAATCATTTGATTAATGAATTGTCCATTCAAATTCGAACACCTTTTCCCATAAATAAGGCGTGTTTGATTATGGGCTTGGAGACAGCTAATCGTTCTGCTCCTCCAGCCCGATCTCCAAGCCCGAATTGGCCCAATATCAAACCCTATTTGGCCCGGTAAATTGGGGCTGGGTCTTTAATTCGGGTCAGCGCGTACCCGCCCGCCGATCTCTATCCCAAACGTGCCGTTGCGAGAAGAAGAAACCGCCAAACGGCAAACGCAAAAACTCTAAAAACCTCTAGACGCCGAGCGCCATCCGCCCCGCTCAGCTCCACGCGCCGCCAGCTCCGGCCGTCGTCTCGCCGCCAGCCGGACCGCCATTGATCGCTAGCCGGAAGTCAATTGAGAAGTCTCTCTCCCGATTGGTTTGAGCAAGTTTTGGATTTCGGGCTACCTTCGAATCCGAGCTCGGGCGAAGAAGCGGTAGCATGGCGGAGGAGAAGGAAGAGGTGAAGACGTTCAAGGAGCTGGGCATATGTGAGCAGCTGCTGGAGGCATGCGAGACTTTGGGGTGGAAGAACCCGACGAAAATCCAAGTGGAAGCCATGCCTCATGCCCTCGATGGTGCCTCTTCTTCGTCAATATTCGATTTTCGGGATTTTTTCGATAGGCGAGCCGTGTCGTGTCGATGGGCGGTCGCCTCAAGGCTAGAATATGAGCAAGAATGCAAGATTATCGAATTGGTTCAATCTTTGTTCCGAGCGAGCAATGACCTTGATACTTATATAGAATGAATTCTGCTTAATTTTCCTTAAAAGAACCGAATTTGTTTAGATTTTTTATGCTACGTGAAAGTTGGAATGATAACGAGAAATTTCCTTACCTGTCCAATTTGATATGGAGTGGATTGTGCACTTAAAGGCGGTTGATTTGCGTATTTTTGGTAGATTGTAGCTAGTTCAGAGCATGAAATCTTCGAACATGTCGTTTGCTTTGGAATGAATGAAGGCAGATGCATTGTAAAATGTTTGTCTTAGCTTGGTTTAATGGCTCCTTATTGACGAGTTTCTATTGCGTTTTCTGGCTATCAGTGTTAACCAGACTTAAGTTACTCTGGTGATATATAGATGCTATATGCAAATTGATTTGCCTTTGCTTCTCTGTCTTTTGTTCCATAGGAAAAAGATATGATCGGTCTTGCGCAGACAGGGTCCGGCAAAACCGGGGCGTTTGCTCTTCTTATACTGCAAGCTCTATTGGACTCTCCGCAAGCCTTCTTTGCTTGTGTGCTCTCTCCTACGAGGTTGGAGTTACTTCACTTTATTTGGCGACAAGCTGATACTGTGGCTTGCCACATGTCTTACTGTAATTAGTGGATAATGTGCCATTATATTTTCTAGGGAACTAGCAATCCAGATTGCTGAACAATTTGAAGCTTTAGGATCTGGCATCGGAGTCAGATGTGCTGTGGTAAGCTTTTGGCTAAGTAATAATTTTTCAAGCATACTGTGGTGTTTGTAATTAAGATCCCCATTCCTGTTTATTTGGAAAAGTTGCCTTGCTGCTGGTACAAACCTTTTGATAGTGGAATAGACGGGCCCTTTCACATGTACTTGCTCTGCATTTTTTGTCTGATTCATATCGGTGAACTTTCACTAATTGCAATTAATCGGTTTTGTCAGTGTGTGCGTGGGCTGCCCCAAATCTGCATCTTTTGGTATTTGTGAAAAAAATTATATTCTTTTAGAAAATAAGTCTCCTTTTAAAAGTGTAATGTGAATATCAGAACATAATAGTGAACCAATTTGCATCTAGTGTGTTTTATCCCCTCATTTGAAATATGTCTTGGTTTCAGCATCTGTGAGCTCCACTGTCAGAAGTAGATTGAAGTAGAGTCAGTTGGTGATTGAACTTTGCCTATCTTCAAGCAATTATGCTAGTAGTTTTCTTTTTGTTCTTTTGTCTTGGGGGGATGTGTTCGGCAGCTGTTTGATGAAAGTTCCAGACTGCAATTCTGCATTTGCACATGACTGAGAAGAATATTTTCTTGATGCTGCTTCCTTTTGCAGCTTGTTGGTGGAGTTGACATGGTGCAACAGGCAATTGCCCTCGCAAAGTGGCCTCATGTTGTTGTGAGTACCGCTGATCAAAACGTCATCTCTCAAGTATCTGTTTCAGTAGACTGCTTGATTTGTGTTTCATATTTGGGGATAATTAACTGAACTAGTGGACATAAACTGCCTCAGATTGGCTCTTCCCTTCTTTCCAGTATATATCAACCATTTGCTGTTATTTGCATGTTAATTGAGCTTAACTTTAAAAGCTGAAATTCTAAGCTCATCCTAAGAGTCAGTAGACAGTTTCAAAATCTTGCTTGATGCCTTTGGGCATATTATTAAATGTTGAGGTATCGCACTTTGGTCTTTGTATGGTAATCGCTTCTAAGATGCTTCATCTATAACAACTTGCTTAGTGAGTGCTATATTCCATCAATAATTGCCTTTTATCTCCCTTCTTAGTTTCTTGTGTAGTCACTGAACTGACATGCTATTCAGTAAATTTATCAAGATACATCTATTAAGTCTTCTGTTGATACTCAATTATCTTTTTATATCTTGTCTTGGACAGGTGGGAACGCCAGGACGTCTTCTTGATCATTTGTCCAACACCAAAGGCTTTTCTCCTCGCATGTTGAAATATCTGGTAGGCAATTTATACAGTGTGGGCCATGCAAAAAATTTATGATGTCGGTTATAACATTCTGTATGTTCGATGCTTGCAGGAAAATGTTCCATCAATTTATTCATACTATGTCAAAGATTAAAAAATGCTGCCTGAGCTTTTCTCTGGTTCAAAATTTGGACTAGGTTATATTTCACGCTTCTAAGAAATCATACAACATTGTGCCTAGTGCACTGTTGCGGAGAGATTGGATGTGATCATTGGAGAGAACTTATTAAAGGCAGTATGTTGGTAGAAATTATAAGTCTAGTGGTTTGAGGTGACCATGGTATGTATGAATTGCTTAAGAGGCAAATTGCATTTAATATTTAGGGTGTACCTAGACCTTTACACAAACTTCTAATCAGAAATCCTTGAGGAGGCGAGTTTTGAGTTCTTAGTCTAACTTGACAAGCATTTTACAGTCCCTGGTGATTTGGAGTCATTCTAGACTGCCACATGATTACTACTTGTAATGCTGATGCTAATGGTGATGCAACATCTGTTCTTTAAACAGGTATTAGATGAGGCTGACAGGTTGCTAAATGAGGATTTTGAGAAGTCCATCGATGAAATTCTGAATGCTATACCACGTGAAAGGAGGACATATCTATTTTCTGCCACTATGACAAAAAAGGTATTCAAAGATGTCGTGAAGTACATATAGCTTGGCAATTCCGTGGTACCATTTAATGGGGATATTTGTTTTATCATTAAAAGAAGTAGTTGAAATAACATTGCCATGGTGTGAATCTTTCCAAGCTCCTTAGATTTTTGTTGAAGGAACTTTGGGCATTGAGTTTCTTTTAAAACACCCTCAGTAGGAAATTTACCTTTTTCTTTGCTCTGAGACAGATTTGACCTCTTCTTTTTCTTTTCCGTTTTATCATATACTTATCTTGGCTCGAGTGACAGTAATGGGGACTTAAGTAGGTCATAGAGTTAGGCGAAATACAGTGATCGTTACTTTCAAAGTTCTTTAATACTGTTGGTATGTTGTGTTTCTCAACCAAGCTGTCGCAACTTCTACTTAGTATGATTAAAATTTGCTGATGTGATGGTTGGATATCCTTTTGGTGCCTATTCAAAAGAGAGTTTCAGTTCTTTTAGTCTAGAAGATAACAGCTTAATGGACCTGCTTGGAGTATCATCTTATGTATGCATTTAATTTTCAGGTTAAGAAGCTACAGAGGGCCTGTTTGAGGAACCCTGTGAAGGTATTGTTAGCAATTCCAATATCATTAAAATCTGTATAATTATCATCTAGATTCTATTATTGCAGTATTCTAATCCTGCACTTGTGCGAATCTCTTTTTTACTTTCAGATTGAAGCTACATCTAAATATTCCACTGTTGATACACTGAAGCAGCAGTATTGCTTTGTTCCTGCCAAGTACAAGGTATTGTCCTTTCAACTGTGGACCTATTTGTGTGAGATGTTTACTGAGCCTGCCTGCCACCCTTTCTACTGCTTGTCTACACAATGAAGCTAGCCTTGATGGTGCATCCAATATCTGCATGTGTTATATTGTGAGAATGTGCCAAACATCATAAGAAACGTGGATGAATTCTTCAAGAAAGATTCACTACTTGTATATCATGAGGGGCATGACATAGGAAAGAATGTGATTCATGTGGCCAACCCACTTACTGGGAAAAGGCTTTGTTCATTTTTGCCGTGGTTGTATTTGCAGTTATGTTGGGGCATTGAGGAAACTTAAGAAAAATAAGATCTGGCTCTAATTTTATTATGTGGAGTAACATTCTAGGTTAATTGTATTTATCACTTCAAGACATTGTTGGTTTTTTATATCGAAACTGTTGAAGTAGGTTTTCTCTGTTCTGATGATTTGATTCCTCTTAGTCAAACATTTTGTTCGCTATTGTACAGGATTGCTATCTTGTTTATATTCTCACTGTGATGAGTGAAAGTACGACAATGGTTTTCACTCGAACATGTGATTCAACTCAAGTTTTGTCCTTAATTCTTCGAAATCTTGGACTAAGGGCAATTCCAATCAGTGGTCAAATGAACCAGGCATAATCTCTCTCTCTCTCTCTCTCTCTCAGCACATTTTTATCAGCTCATAGCAAACCACATTTGGAAGGTATGTGCTGATCTTTGGTCATCCAATTTTTCATGGCAGTCGAAGAGGCTTGGAGCTTTGAATAAGTTTAAAGCACGAGAGTGCAATATTTTGATCTGCACTGATGTTGCAAGTAGAGGACTCGATATTCCGGCGGTGGACATGGTTATAAATTATGACATCCCATCATCTTCTAAGGTAAGGCTTTGCACTACTTTTGGTGGTTTTAGATGTTTAGTTTTTGTAGACCTACTTGGCCCATTCTTTTTCGTGCCACCTTGACAAGATGGACAAATTTTCTTCTCTGGGTATTGCTTTTCATAGCCACAAATACTAAACCCAGTTAGAGAAGCAAAGTTATAATAAAGTATACTAATGTAGCATAAATCCGAGCATCTGCAGCTTTGGCAGCTAATACCCAGAGGTCCGATGTAGGCTTGATTAGCTAGCTGGCAAACCAGGACACCATCTTTAACCGTAAATGGCATGATACCCTGGCCCCGGGGATGAAACTCACATAACTCGTTTATGTCTAGCTTTGTGGACCTGGGATATTTTTTTTTGGCATTGGCTAATGGGGTAAAGTGGATCACGGTTGCATTCTCTCAATTATCTGTGCTTTTCTGATTCAACTTTTTATGGTAGGATTATATACATCAAGTGGGAAGAACTGCTCGAGCAGGACGATCTGGTGTTGCTATCTCACTGGTGAACCAGTACGAATTGGAGTGGTATCTACAAATAGAAAAGCTGAGTGGTGAGGAAGATATACTTTTATGTCCGGAAAAGCTTTGCAGTTTTATGGCTTTTCATTAGACTAATCGAAAGATGTACATCAGGTAAAAAGTTACCCGAATTCCCTGCTCAAGAGGAGGAAGTGCTATTGTTGGAACGTGTTACCGAGGCCAAAAGAATATCACAGATGGTATCGCTTCATCCCTATATATCTTTGTGCGTGCGTGCGTGCGTGTGGTTGCTAGGACATATATTCAACTGAAATGCACACCAATGCTTTAGTGAAGTATTCATGTCCAATTAAAACCAGGGTTAAGCTGAGTAAGACACAACACAAAACTAAACCTTAGGAAACATGTTGATGGGCTTGATTGTCAACAAGGGAAACTTTCTTGGGCCACCCTTGGAGCCCATTGCCATAGTAATTGCCCAGCTGCGGTAAAACGGGGGAGGGGGATATTGTTGTGATCTGATGGCGTGAGCAGATGCTCCAAGAGGCCTAGACCCTCAATGTCATCAAAAAGAAAGTCATTTCTGTTCATATGCAATGAGTGGGCAGCTTTTCTGTATTGTGGTAAAACCATATCCGAAATTACATAGTGATGATTAGCATTTTTAAGTATACAGCAGTGGTTTGGGCAATTTTTGGTCAATACCTTCCTTTAGCAGAGTTAAATATCAAGTGAAGCCTCCAACGGCGTGTCCTTTTAGATAGAGATGATGCTGAGTCTAGAGTTCTTGGACTTCGCAGAAAATGAAAGAAAGCGGTGGCAGGAAGAGAAGAAAGGCAGGAGGAGATGAAGGTGAGGAAGAAATTGAAAAATACCTGGGTAACAAGAATGGGAAGAAGTCCAAGAAGTCGGAGAGATAATGAGATCTGACTGCTCAAGCAAGAGTTTTCAATGTCGATCCAGTGGCAATGTAAATTTTTCGGATGAGGCATCATTCATCAACACAATGGACTGGGTTCATGGTTTTTATTTTCAAAGAGAAAAATCATCCCTGGTTTTTCTCCAATAAATGTTTTTATGTCACTGTAAATTTCAGGAAATGTTCCATTCTAAATGAGAAGATATTGTGATAATGCTCAGAACTTTAGTCTCCTTCAGTTCGTTTGATATTTTGTTTTCATTTGCTTGAGTGTGGATGTTCGGATGTTTGATTATGCACCCGGAGTATGAGAGCCAACTCCATCTCAACGACCAATTGGCGGGGCTTCGCTTGAGTCCACATGATCTGATAGCTAAAATGGAGTGCTATTACACTTAAATACACTGAGGCTCACCCTTGCGTCTTTGGTTTGACTTGATTAGCTTTCTCTGTTTTTAAATTTGGGCACGAAAGTACCCCCTCCTTCCAAGTATGATATATGGTTGCTGAAAAAGCAAATTTGTGACATTTCCCATCCAATTTCACTTCCATTCTCTTCTAATTTAATCCAATTGAAGTGCCACAAAGCCAAGGTAAGTGCCCACACCCAATTCCATATTTTCCCTCGCCAATTGAATCAACTTGAACGCCAAAAATGGAACACAAAACGGCTCTCTAATTTTCCCAGTCCAATTTCGCCAAACTTTGATTTTTTGCCAAAAACTCGGGTTTGCAGAAAAATCTTTGGAGGATAAGTTGACGTTCCTAAAGTGAATCGTGACATGACAGAACGTGACATGACATAACTTTCAATTTTTGAAAGAACTTTCAATTTCTGAAATCGAGTTCAAAGTTCAAATTCGCAGTTAATTTCAACCGAGTGCGATTTTAGCGTGACCTAACCTGCCATGTAACTTTTAAGAATTTTTAGTGCAATTGACCCGTGATCGATTATTTTTGAGCCACATTATACATCTTCAACTCATTGGCGATTTTTGGTTGTCGTGAAAATTTCGAGGTTTCAAATACAAGCACAGGGTACATAAATGATAGAAAAATCAGTTTAGTGCCGTTGAACGAGAATTTTGCAATTAGGTGGAATCACTCACATTTTAATCATATACCTTAGTCGAATCGACCTATTTTCGATCTCTGATCGATTTTGACAGTGCCGTATTGACCTTTGCAGATTAGTACGGTCGAGCAGTCAATTTCTAATCGAATTCTCAAGTTTATTACGTTAAAATCCTTAACAGCTTCACCAGATAGACTAATTATCTCGTGAGTGATCAATTCAGAGAAAAGAACTATAGGTGCGTCAATGAAAAATCCAATTAATTCAATTGAAAATGGAATCAGAAAATCAGGATGTCACATGGCCAACAATTATCAAGGAGACAAGCGAGATTGAGCCCAACTTAGTCATGTTTCGGCCCATAAAAAGTCTAGCTTGGGAGTGGCTTTAGGTTGATTGAGCCCATCACTCCGGAAAGGCCGAGCAAAGCCTGGGCAATTAACCAGGATTAACTATATATACACTTCGGAATTCCTCGTAATTAGGGGCCACCAATTCATAATTCATAACATACATTGAGACATACACAAAAGACTCTTGCCAAGCCCTTGGTCGAGATTCCTCACGGCAAAAATTGTCCTTGCCCCTCACCGGCAAACCACACTGGCGTCACGCCTCCTCTCTATCATCGTTGCAGCCACCACCGTTAGCCTCTCGACGAGCTGCTTCATTAGCACTACTACCCGATGACGATGAGGTTGCTGCTTTTTTACGTTCCTCCACCGACGACAATGTGTTGGTCCCTCCCCTTTCATAGGCAAAGACTTGTAGTTCCGAGCCACCAAGACATGATCCCAATTGCAAAAAGCTACCGTCCTGCACTAACACCAATCCGCTGCTTCGATCCACCTACTCGAGTCTCGGTGCTTTCGACGGTCAGCCTTTACATCATCGTACCTCTTGGTCGTAACAGACGCCTACCCGAGCTATTACTTTCGGTCCCACAACGATGAGCAATCTACACCAAGCCTAATCATCCACAAGCCTCACTCGAGTTCCTTGCCAAGTCGCTGCAATGAGAGAGGCCGAGTACCATACAATCCTTAGCAGTGATCAGCCAACCGATTTGGCATTACCAAGCCACCACTGCGAGCACCACCACGTGATTGTCATTGCCACAATGCACCTCCTCGTCGCACTAGCCAAGCTGAGCAACCCCTCGACCAGCTAACTCTTTAGCCGACCAAGCACCGCCTTTCCTTTGGTCGTGAACCATCTTGCGGTCACCATCCAATCTGCTATCCATCGATTCAAATTTGGCGACATTAAATTCGAATTAGGCAAAGGTCATATCCTAATTCAATTTAAACATTCCATTGCTCAATTTTTCTCATTATTATCTAGTTTGAATATTTAATTGATATGCATATCCTTTGCGAATCTCCAAATTTAGAAAATTTCCTAAATTAACCACTTGCATAGGTCGACAATCCTGTTTTATCTCCTGCCAAGATTTGATTCTTGGCCACACGGAAAATTGGACAATCATGTCCTTAAGCTACTGGATAGATTGTCAATTTTATTTGTCACCAAATTTGAATGGAATAGATGTGCTTTGATTTATTTATCAATTAGATTATTAGGTATTTCATTCATATTTGCGTACTCGCATGATCATCTCACAAGTTAGTGGATAGATCAAAATCAATTTAAATGCCTACAAAACATTTTTCTTATAAAAGAAATGGTACTCAAATGGCATTAGAGTAATCTAATGTAATCAAGTTCCTGAATCCACAATCTTTAGTTTGTTGGAGTAAATTAAATGTCTTGATATTTTACTTGGGTTTCTAATCAACCTACAAAAATAGATTAATGGCGGCTCCTAAATGAAAATGATGTTGCATGTTAATAACTTAAACTTAAGTTACGAATTGCTATGGGTATGGGAGAACACGAGCTAAGTATAAACTTAGTAATCCATTAATCTACTCTTATGTGGCATACCTTCACAAGGGTCGTGATAACTTATCGACTCCATTGAGGATGAAAAAACACTCTTAGTGGAGTTAGACCCATTTTCTTGTTTTGAAAAATATTTTTCTTTAGCTGTGAGGATATTGTACATCCCTAACATTGAGTGTTAAATGTTTTTGCAATTAGAAGCTACAATGAGTGGAGTGATTGCTAACCATGGCTTGCTGATATGTGTTGAGCAATGAATGTTTACTTTCCGAATAATGAAACAATGTTTGATGTAAACTATTGTTCATGTTTTTAATGCTTTAGCACTACACTTTTGTATACACAATATACTATAGGACCTGGGCCACGTAGGATCTCCTAGAATGGTATTGAGATGGATACCACTTCGAACGCGTGCCTGCATTACAAGTCGCCATCTTAATCCTGAAATTTCTTTTTGGATGTCAAGGGTACACACCTTTGTTCATAAGCTTACAACACATATCGGCTCTATGACCATGCTGGAGTCGTGAGGACTCGATTTAGTACGAGTGTCTATGGCTAGTATGGCTAGTCCCATCGTTCTCTTGGCTCTACTTTGTTAATCTATTTAGAATAGAAATCGAACCACATGTTTCGTGCATATGTCAATTGATTGCCATCATTTTCTTAGTGGAGCAAGTTTTCTATCCCTACACTTTGTAATTTACTTATTGTGCACTTAGAATCTATCACATCAACTAGTACATCGATTTATTATGTCGATCTTAGTATACCAGGCATTGCTAGCAAATAACCGGTCGAAAGATAAGTCATTGCTACGAAAACGGGAGCAGAGCACAAAGAAAGCAATAGAAACGATCCATGCACAAGATCAACAAATGAAGGAAGACTCAGCGATGCCCATGGTCCGGCAAGTTAGTCCTTGTCCACCATGCAAGGGCTTCATCATCCTAAAAACACCCCAGTCCTACTCAAATAAACACGATTTTATTATTCATGAGTTTAAAATGCTTAACTTATTATCCCGTAAATACATTAACTGCTCCATATATTATACCAATTTATGGCATTTTTAACAACATAGTTGAATAATTGCACTCAGCTCTTCTACAACACACCCCTAGTTACATTGTTTGGTCCTTTTCATTGCCTTAAAAACCACATAGCAAACAAAAATAAATTCGTACAAAAGCTCGATAAATTAATCTTTGGGAAACTCTATGGTATAAGATGCATGGAACCCTAAAGGTGGTGTTGTCCTTGTCCTGCCAATCAATTATGGAGGAATTAAGAAGTCTCATCTCATCATCAACATCGATTTTGTGTAATGTGGAAAGGATTAGTTGGCAATCACGTGGCGTATTTATTTCTCGATCCTTTGACTCGTTGTTTTGTTTAGGGAGACACTGCACCTATTGAGATTTGTCACTTTACTTGGTCTAGGCACTTGAGTACATCATCATGTCTTCCTATTAAATAGATATAAAATATATGGGACAAATCTTGCAAAAGCATTTATAATCTAATTGTAGACAGTATGGATGGAGAAGAAATATAAGAGTGTATTTGTTTCACGAAAAATGAATTATTTGAAAATTTTTTCTAAAAATAGTCCCTTGACCACTTATAAAAATGAATGAACGAAAAATATTTTCATCGTCCACGATAATATTTAGAAATAAATTATTGTCAATAATAGAAATATTTTCATTGACTAATGATTTTAAACAATACAAGAGATAATCTTTAGGAAAGTATTTTTCAACCATTCGTTTTTTGCAAAACAAATAGAGCCTAAGATAAAGACTAACTTCTTAAACTTCTTATTATAGATCATTAACATGGCTAGGAGGTCAATTTTCATTATCTTCATGTCCCATTTGATGGGTCGTTTTGCGTGAGGATTTTGTTGGGAAAGCGAAAACGTCTATGCCAAGCAAGCATTGTCTCTAAAAATAAATTATGCACGTCCTTCTTAAAGGGTAATAGGCAGTGGGGTCCATTGATACCGCTGCCATTTTGCTTTTGTTAGATTTTAGTATAATTTTTTTTAGTATTTCTATTTAATAGACTAAATTTTACCCCGTGTAATTTAAATTAGTATTCTAAATCTAGTTCTAAACTTAGGAGTTCTTTTCTCCCGATTTAGATTTGGGAGTTTAATAATGTTTTTAGGGATTTGATACCCCCATACTTTGTCCATGTACAGGTCCTCTAGTTTCAATGATGATTGCAGGAGTTCAAGCGTCTCACTAAACTATGAAGATTTGCTCTTCTAAAGGTTAGATCCGTGTCTATTCAACCTATTTTAATTGTCTGCATATAGCAATGGTGTAGAGGAAACTGAACCTAGGGGCGCGATAATCATAGTTATTGGAGAATAAATTTCCGATATATGCTCATTACTGACGACGATACGAGATCTAGTGATTGACCACCAATTATTTTGCTTGATAGATTTGTTCTTTTAGAATGAGTGTATGCTTAACCCTGCTGGTGCTTTGTTAATCCTCTTTGTTTTTTGGATTTGGCTTTCTTTTGTAGTGTTTTGGTCTTTGCTTTATTTCGATTTGTTTTATTACGAAAGTCTATATACTTCTCATGTATCCTTTTGAGTCATGGATACAAATTTTTTCGACCAAAAAAAAATTTCTTAATCCCATAAATATTTTTAAATGAAAGCACAATTAATTCTGCTCCGTTAGTCTTACATTTTGCCCATGAGGTTTAGAAGTATACATAACTCCCACCCTCCATACATCCTTGTAGTTTCCTAAACTTCAAGGTGTGATCTAGATTCCGAGAAAGCTCAAGGGGAAAAGTGCAGATTCTAGAAGTTGGTGATGCGTAGGGTGAAATAAAAGAAATTTAGAGATAACTTTATGTTATTTTTATAGAAGAAAACCGAAGACAGAACATATGGATACAGCTTGTTATCTGAGAACACACTATTCGCATAGTACAAATATTTAAAAATATTTGATGTTTTGATTGATGTTTTTATTTTTCATTTGGAGAGTTCATTGGATGGACTATATTAGAAAATTTTAAATGCATGTGCATATGATTAAATAAAAAATGGAGGACCCGTTTCGCCTTTTTTGTCTGCATGTCCTTAAGCACATGCAAGGTCGGTAAGGGTTTACGTCGCTGCTATGCCTTTTGCCTTTGTATTTTCCAATTTTTCTTTTCCCCCCTTCTTCCTGGGTGTGAAGCAACCTAAATTCCTCTTGGCATGTCCTGTACTGTTTTTCTAATAAAAGAAAGAGCCTACACCAAATGTTTAACCGTCACTTTTAACAAATGTTTGAACATTTAAAACAACCCATGCTAAGGCTTGGGTTCTCATTATGTTCCCCGGCGGCTATTCGTTAAGGCACTGGACAGAGTAATGTGCCCGCACCTTAATATTCATAGGTACTGCACATAGTCGGTGCGTTTCATCACTCTAAAAGCCATTGATTCGACGCTTCCTAGCTTGAGATGTGGCGTGTTCATATCCCTAGGCACCAAGCTCCACCTCTAAAATCTGCTTCACTCTCTCATAGTCTGCTCATCACAAACTAAGTTGTCTCTGTTTGGAACAAAATGGCTTCCCCATGGTGCTTCTACATGTCCATTTTTCTTGAACCTATCATATCAGCTGATTGGTGCGCACAATCTCTCTCATTCTATAAAACCTCTTTGTCTCGAGAACGAAATGAATGCCCTGCTGCAATTTAAAGAGAGATATGAAATCGCCAATTTTTCAAATGATCCTCTCGCTCGTCCCAAGATTCTGTCCTGGAAAAATAGTCAGGATTTCTACTCTTGGGAAGGGATTGAGTGTGACAAGAACACGGGCCATATAAGTGTTCTTGACCTGGGAAGTAGTTTTCTCTATGGTTCTATTGACAACAACAGTACCCTCTTCCAGCTTGCTCATCTTGAAAAACTCAATATCAGCAACAATCACTTCAACTACTCTCAAATACCATCCCAAGTTGGAGATCTCTTGAGATTAACTCATCGAGATCTCTCTGCTTTTGTTTTTTTTCGGCCCAGTCCCCATAGAAATCTTCAGGCTGA
This sequence comes from Eucalyptus cloeziana, assembly GCA_014182715.1. Classification (NCBI taxonomy): domain Eukaryota; kingdom Viridiplantae; phylum Streptophyta; class Magnoliopsida; order Myrtales; family Myrtaceae; genus Eucalyptus; species Eucalyptus cloeziana. The sequence goes on along the minus strand of CM024635.1, from coordinate 11,377,208 downwards.
CGAGGCTGGTGTACCTCAAACTATGTTGCAATGAGGATCTACATGGTCGACATCATTTTAGTTATAAACATTTGTTGAAGAAAGCGCCAAGTCCCCATAGAAATCTTCAAGCTGACAAGGTTGGTGTAACTTAACCTGTGTTGCAATGAGGATCTATATGGTCCACGTCATTTTAGTTATAGCATTTGTTGGAGATGAAAGCGCCAGGACTGAGAAGCCTAGCTCAAAATCTAACCAGCCTGGAAGAACTTCTCCTTGGTTCCGTCAAAATGCCGTCCCTTCCCAATACTCTGGCGAATTTGTCTTCACTGAAAAGGTTGGACATGGATGGCTGCGACCTGCACGGTGTATTTCTGTCTGCCATTTTTCATTTACCGAAGTTGCGATATCTTGGGGTGGGTAAAAATTATGTTCTCACAGACCGATTGCCGGACTTAAACTCAAGCAGTCCCCTTGAAGAGCTACAACTGCCACTCACGAGCTTTTCTGGAGAGCTACCCACTTCAATCGGAATCCTTCCTTCCTTGAGCTATCTCGACGTAAGTAATTGCAAATTCTCAGGATTTATCCTGGCTTCACTTGCTGATCTTAGCAATCTCAAATACCTAGATGTCTCAATAAACCCATTCACTGCCCAATCCATCTCCTTTTTTTTATTGGGTTGGGAAGAAGAAGAAGCTCACAACTTTGGCACCCGAAAAGATCAATTTATATGTGTCACAAAGCTGGTTAGAGAACCCGCAGCAAGTAGAAAGAGAGAAAGAAAGAAGAGAGAAGGAATAGAGAGAAGGAGGAGAAGGAGAACGTAAAAGAAACAAAGAGAGGGTTGTAGTTTTCTGTAGTAACAGAAACCCTATACCCATTGTATTTATATAATATCCTTATGTAAGTAAAAAAGGAAACAAAACTCTGATAATAAAAGAAGGAAATAAAACTATGATAATAAAACTATGATAATAAAGGAAACTCAATTAAAGTAACTTAACACTCCCCCTCAAGCTGGAGCATATAGGTCACCCATGCCCAGCTTGGAACAACCAACAACAAAAGCAGGACGGAATAATGCTTTGGTAAACATATCAGCAAACTGATCTCTAGAGGCAACGTAAGGAGTAGCAATCAGCTTCTGCTTCACAGCATCCCGAACAAAGTGACAGTCAACTTCTATATGCTTAGTTCGCTCTTGAAAAACAGGATTCCCAGCAATATAAATAGCTGCTTGATTATCACACATCATATCAATTGGTTGATTAATAGAAAATCCAAGCTCCTGGAGAAAAGATCTCAACCACAACAATTCACCCACAGTATGTGCCATAGCACGATATTCAGCCTCCGCACTAGACCTAGCAATAGTAGTCTGTTTCTTGCTTCTCCAAGTAACCAAATTACCACCAATAAAGGTGCAATACCCAGTTGTAGACCGTCGATCATACGTTGACCCAGCCCAATCAGCATCGAAATAGCCAACAAGAGTTGAAGTACCATTAGGTTTATAAATTAGTCCTTTACCGGGAGAGCTTTTAAGATATCGAAGAATGCGACGACAGCATCCCAATGAGCCTTCTTAGGTGACTCCATAAACGACTCACCACACCAACAGCAAAAGAAATATCGGGACGTGTAACAAGTAAGATAAATTAGTTTCCCAACCAGACGTCGATATTGTTGCTTGTCTTTAATTTCATTTCCATCATCAACTCCAAACTTTTGATTTGGATCCATAGGAGTATCAATTGGCTTGGAAGCTAGTGTACCAGTCTCAGACAAAAGATCAAGAACATACTTTCGCTGAGACAAATTAATACCTTTTTTACTTTGTAAAACTTCAATACCCAGAAAATATCTAAGGGTTCCCAAGTCTTTAATCTGAAATTGCTGCTGAAGAAAGGATTTAACCTCCAAAATGCCGCTCACATCACTACCAGAGACAATTATATCATCCACATATACCACAAGAATGACCACCCCGATTCCTTCTTGCGAACAAACACGAGAATGATCTGAATAACATTGGTGGAAACCACATTTGGAAATCACTGAACTGAATTTTTCAAACCATGCTCTTGGAGACTGTTTCAACCCATAAATAGCCTTATGTAGCCGACATACTTTCCTATGATTCTCCCCCGAGCAACATACCCGGAGGTTGCTCCATATATACTTCTTCAGACAAATCACCATAAAGAAAAGCATTCTTGACATCTAATTGATATAATGGCCAATCAAAATTCACAGCAAGAGAAATAATAACATGAACAGAATTGAGACGTGCCACAGGGGAAAAAGTCTCAAAGTAATCCACTCCATAGGTTTGAGTAAAACCTTTAGCAACAAGCCGAGCTTTAAGACGTTCAATTGAGCCATCTGGATTGTACTTGATAGTGTACACCCAACGACACTTCACCACATCTTTCCCAAGAGGAAGATCAACTAATGACCACGTTTGGCGAGACACCAAAGCTTCCATTTCCACATCCATAGCTTTCTTCCACTCAAGGTGAGACAAAGCCTCAGTGGTAGAAGTAGGAATTGTGTGAGTTTGTAATGATAGAGCAAAGTCATGTAATGGAGAAGGAAGATGTGAAAGAGAAACATAATGCTCAATAGGGTAAGCCAAAGAGGATTTTTGTGTGCACGATCGAGTACCTTTGCGAAGGGCAATCGGAAGATCATTTGGACCTGGAGACAAGGAGGAAGATTGAACGGAGGGCATGGAAGAGCTGGAAACTGGTGGTGCCATAGACTGCTTTTGCCGCTGATACACCTGCAAGGGAGGAGGTACTAGAGAAGAACTAACGGAATCTAAGGGGATAAGATGTGGGATAGGAGGATCAGCTACAATGTCAGTTGAAAACATTTTACCCTCGGCAGAATAGTATGGTGTGCCCTCGAAAAAAGTAACATCAGCACTAACATATTGGGTACAAGTTGTTGGATCATAACACCGATATCCCTTTTGTATACGTGAATACCCAAGAAAAATACATTTAGTGGCACGAGGAGATAGTTTATCAGAACCGGAACGTAGGTTATGAACAAAACAAACACACCCAAAGATGCGCGGGGTAAGAGGGAATAACGGCTTGTCAGGAAATATAACACTAATTGGTGACTGATGATTGAGGACAGTGGAAGGCATACGATTTATGAGATAACATGCGGTAAGGATAGCATCACTCCAAAATGATTTTGGCACATGCATATGAAATAAGAGTGAACGAGCAACTTCTAGAAGGTGACGGTACTTTCTCTCGGCCACACCATTCTGCTGAGGGGTATAAGCACAACTTGTTTGATGTATAATGCCAAGATTAGAACAAAACAAAGAAATTGCTTTCTGTGTATATTCTAGAGCATTATCTGTTCGCAAAATTTTAAGGGATGTATTAAACTGATTAGTAACTTCACGATGAAATATTTGGAAAACATGTAAAAATTCAGAACGGTCATGAAGCATATAAAGCCACGTTAAACGAGAATAATCATCCACAAAAGTAACAAAATACTTAAAACCATTTCTACTAACAATACGGGAAGGTCCCCGGATGTCCGAATGAACAAGTTCAAGTAAAGTAGATGCACGAGAATCATTACGACTAGGAAAAGAACTACGATGATGTTTCCCAAGTTCACAAGCTTCACACTCAAGAGTAGAAATTGATTTACACTCGGGAATTATTTGTTGTAACTTAAATAAAGATAAATGCCCTAAACGAGAATGCCATAATAGGGGGTTAATAGAACTAGCAGCTAGACCATTGGCATCAGCAGTAGAGACACCATTCAGATAATAGAGTCCATCACGTTCATGCCCTCCACCAATCTTCTTCTTTGTTTGAAGGTCCTGAAAAACACAATAAGATGGATAAAATGTAACTGAACAACTAAGAGCTTTAGTTAACTGACTAACAGATAACAAATTTAGAGGAAGTTGGGGAACATGTAAAACAGAGGACAAAGATAAGGAAGGTGTAAGTGAAACAGTCCCTGATCCAATCACTTGAGTGGAGGAACCATTAGCTAAAATAACTTCTGATGAAGGACTAGAGTTATGGTGGGAAGAAAATAGTTCTTGCTTACCCGTCATATGACTAGAAGCTCCCGAGTCAATGACCCAAGGGGTGCTAGGAGACAAAGTAGAGGAAGAGGCCATGTTACCTGTACGTGCAAGAGTGGCAATGGATGAGAAATTGGAAGCCTCTAGTTGTTGGACACGCTTGATGAGTTGTGCAACCATATCATCTCAAGTCGTAGACTCAGAAGAACTACCTCCGGGTGGGATAGATGGGTTTATGTCACTGTGAGACACAATTCCAGCACTCCCTTCAGACACAACAGCGTTTGCAGTAATTGATCGCGGAGCCCACTCAGGCTTGCCATGCTTGACCCAACAAGTGTCAATAATATGACCAGATTTGCCGCAAAATATACATTGACGGCTATCTCGATCAGAACTTTGTCCACTACGTCCACCACCACGACTACGACCTCCCCAGAAACCACGACCTCTATTGGAGAAACCACCACGACCACGACCACCACTACTAGACATAAATGCAGAATTGTCTTTAGATGACGTAGAAGACGGAGGGACAATGCGCTGAATTCGACAAAATGCTTCATTCATAGAAGGAACTCTCTCTCCAGCAAGAAGTTGACTCTTCACAGGCTGTAAGTCAACATTCAAGCCAGATAAAAACTTGGCCACTTGAAATTCAGCTCGTTGTGTCTTAAGTCTCTCAAGATCAGTAGTGATGGGCTGAAAAAGATTGAGTTCTTCCCACATACCTTTCAAAGCACTATAATACTCTCCAAGAGACTTGTCTCCCTGTTTAAAATTAAAGATCTTCTCATATAATTCATAAACTCTAGACATATTTTTGTCTTGTGAGTAACTCTCCATAAGATCATCCCATACTCCTTTAGCAGTTGTGTGGAACATAACATTAGCAGCGATGGATGGTACCATACTATTCCATAACCACACCAAAAGTGTATCATTCTCTCTCATCCAATCACTATAGTTTTCAGAATTTTCATCAGGAGGGTCTGTAGTAAGATAATGGAGTTTCCCTTTGGCATTAATATAGACCTTCACAGCTTGGGCCCATAACAAGTAATTGGAAGATCCATTTAATTTAATGGTGGTAATTTGAACATTGACACTATCTGTAGAAGCCTTAGTATCACTCATGATGATAGTCTCAATACAAATATATCTACCACTTAATCAAGAAGGCTGAAACTTTAGTGCAAGAAACAAAACAGCAACACTAATGTATAATCGATGTAATTGGCTTCATCAATAACCAAAGGGAACCCAGCAAAATCAGTCAACCATAATCAATTAAATACTCTAATTCTTGAATCCGCTGAGCAGTAAGTGTTGTAATCCATGTTCAGAAATCAAACCTGATGAATCTGATATCTTCTGATCTCATACATATCGAGACTCAAAGAGAAAGCCGATAAAAATTGCAACTTTAGGTGGTTGCGCACCAGAGAATAAGTAGGGTTACTAGGGGACTCTCAAACCAGCAATAGGATCAAGTAATCAGGTAGTTAGATTTTGCTCTGATACCATGTCACAAAGCTGGTTAGAGAACCCGCAGCAAGTAGAAAGAGAGAAAGAAAGAAGAGAGAAGGAATAGAGAGAAGGAGGAGAAGGAGAACGTAAAAGAAACAAAGAGAGGGTTGTAGTTTTCTGTAGTAACAGAAACCCTATACCCATTGTATTTATATAATATCCTTATGTAAGTAAAAAAGGAAACAAAACTCTGATAATAAAAGAAGGAAATAAAACTATGATAATAAAACTATGATAATAAAGGAAACTCAATTAAAGTAACTTAACAATATGGCGAGATTCCACCTTCAATCGGAAACTAGTCTCAACCTATGGAGTTAAACTTTGCTGACAACCAATTAAGCGGTGCCATCCCATCTCAGCTCATGAACCTCACCCAGCTGACTTTTTTAGTCCTTGCAAGCAATCGACTACCGGGTTCTATTCCGTCTTGGCTTATGAACATGACTCCACTGGTCATGCTTGAACTTGCAGTCAATAAATTCCACGGCGAGATACCTTCATCAATCTCTCAACTTCAAAATCTCAAGGTCCTCCACCTTTACGAAAGCAACTTCAGCGGTACTATTGAGCTAGACAACTTTTACCCGATGCATGCTTTATATCCGTACACCATACCTCTCTCATAACATGTTGAAAGGACCACCCTCCGAAGCACTGTCGTCAACAATGTCCTATGTATATCCAACAACCAACAACCACCTTACGGGAGCATTGCCAGCATGGATCTGCAATTTGAGTTCAGCAATCACACTAGACTTGTCTTCTAATAATCTGACTGGTGTGCTTCCTATTTGTTTGGGCAATATCAGAGAATCACTCATGGTATTGAACTTAACGGAAGCATTCCAGAGCTCTCGATGAGGGGGATGCAACTGACGATGCAATTGACAATGATTGATTTGAGTGACGACCAGTTGCAACGCAATTTATCGAGGTCCTTGGCCAATTGCTAAAAGTTCGAGTTCATCAACTTTGCAAACATTCTTATCATGGACACCTTCCCATCACGGTTGGGATTACTACCAGAGCTTCGTTTTCTTATTTTGCGATCCAATAAATTCCACTATGTCATAAAAAGGCCTAAATATAGTCATGCATTCCTTAAGTTGCAGATACTTGACCTCTCTTCTAATGCATTTATTGGTAAGTTGCCCATGGAATTCTTTCAGTCTTGAAATGCCATGAAATTCGAGACGCAGAACTTTACATACATGCATAGAGATATATATCCACCAATATACCTTGTGGGCACCTACTATGGCTATTACGATTTTTTCATAACTGTGATTTACAAAGGGCTTAAATAGTATTATCCAAAGATATCATAAGTCTTCACAATCATCGATCTCTCCAGCAATTCGTTCAAAGGAGAGATCCCCAGTGCCATAGGTGATTTCAAAGGACTGCAAGGGCTGAACCTTGCCAATAATTCCCTCGCTAGTCACATCCCATTATCGTTAGGAAATCTCACAGCATTTGAGTCATTGGACCTTTCTCAAAACAAACTCACAAGACAAATCCCCCAAAAGCTAATAGAATTAGGGTTCCTTTCTTTCCTAAACATGTCTTACAACAATCTGACCAAGTCTATGCCTAGAGGGAAACGGTTCGATATGTTTTCAAACAATTCTTTTGAAGGAAACTTAGGACTATGTGGGGAATTCATATCCACAAAATGTAGAGATTCGGTAGATAAGTCAGGACAACCTTCAACCTACCAAGAAGAAGAAGACCTAGGATCACCAATTGAACTCGATTGGAAAATTGTTCTTTTGGGCTATGGGAGTGGCTTAGTGATTGGAGTGGCCATTGGAAATGCATTCATCTCTTGGAGACATGATTGGTTTAAAGGAAATGTCAGGAGAAGGCGACGGCCTAGTCGGAGGCAGCCCAAAAGAGGTAGGAAATCCTGGTTAGGCAAGTTTTTCAATTTATACAGATATTAGAACTTCCTTAAAAACTGAGTTGGGTATATCCTTCTTTTTCTTAAATGTACGTGCCTCTTTGTAGTATCTTTATAGTTATTTATGTCAACCTTCATTTTCTTCAGCTAATCTCTCATCACAACTATTTATAGAGCCATTGTCAACTTGTAAACCTAGCTCATGTCCACCTTTTCCTATCAATGTTCAGGCAAGAGTACTACTATTGAACATTCAAATCTGAATTGCCACAGAGATTTTTTCTGTCTAGGGTTCACATCACTTGCGGAAACCCATTTACGAGTTCTAGTAAAACAATCAACAGCAATGGTACAATGTTCTCATAACTTTATGCAAATCTAGACTCTCATCCGTACCTTGATCATTTGCTCTAGTTATTTGTCACCTCACAAATCATACAAACAACGGTTGTATTGACATTTGAAACAAAATCTGCATTTGGAGATTGATTGGACAAGAACCATGACAAATGATTCTCGTGAAAAGTATACATCTCTTTTGCTTTTCGGATCTTTTTTTTTTTATTATTATGTTTGTGTGGTAAAAAATCGAATTCTCTCTGATAAAGTAGCATATCATGCTGAGAACCAACATGGCACAGGAGAATTTCCTAAATTTCTTACCATGCTTGCTAGTCATGTACTTGGTTAATGTCATTTGATTTATGTGTTTGATCTTTTCTTTTCTTTTTTTTCTCTAAGAATGATCATTTGATATATTGACTTATTGTTGACACCTAATTTTTTGCCGATAAATCAAGTTTCTATCTTTGTAAAACCAAGGAAAATAATAATAAATCAATAAACGAGAGTCCAATTCGGCCATTTATGCGAGGACCTAAACCCATTTGCCTGAGCCCATCTATTAAGCTAAAGTCGCTCACTTCAGCCCGGTCCACTAACCCATACCACTAGCCAAGCCCATCAGGAACTTAGCTACCCATCAGCCTAGCCCATAAAGCCCAAATTTAAAGTCGCATTAAGTAACTTCTGCACAGGCCCAGATTCACAAGTTTAAGTCGGAGCCCACAAAGCCCGTGAGAGTTTGGCCCATAAAGCGCGCGGGGACCGGGAAGAACGGAGGAATTCTGGCAAGGGGACGTTGGCAACAGAACCGGCTCTCCCTCTAGCTTCCTCTCTAATCCAACTGACTTTGGTAATTCCTTCTCTCTAGAATCCAATTTCAGAGAATTCATAGTTGATCCTTCTTCTCCGGACATCGCTCACAGTTGCCGCTGTTGATGGTCGCTTCAATCCATCTCTACCGCCACAAGAAAGAGGCTCTGTTCGCCCTGTGCTCGGTCATTGTCACTGAAGAGCTTGAGTAGCGGTTCGCCATTTACTCTTTCGCTGATTCCCATCTTCGAAGTTTGCTTCTGTGACTGTCTTTCTCTGGTCCAATCAATAATCATTGCAGGTAAACATTTTTTGTTTACGAACCGTATCTGCTCTGTTTTTGCTTAAAGACAGAGGCCGAGAATCCTACATACTGCTTGTGTATAAATTTATGTAACCAAGCTTCTGCGGGGGGTTTGAACTCATTGTGTTTTGGTGATGATATGGAGACAAATTTCTGGCATGCCACTTAGCTCATAGCCGGCCTTAATAGGCTAATGATTACCTTCAAGTATGTTACAATTTCATAGACAAATCAAAATCAATCGATTTTTTTCAAGATATGTGAGATAAGAATTTGGAAGAACTCAAGGTGAAAAACCTCGCCAACGAGGGCAAACACCCCAAGTATGGTCAAGACCGTTAGCTCCCTACTTGGCGTTATCTCTAAACACGCTCACCCTATAACCCCACTATAGGGAGGATCGTGACACTTCTTTCAACTAATTTAATCACTTGGAATGGTTCTCAAGATAGAGGTTGGTTAACTATAGCTTGAAGTTAATGTCAAATGACTTGAAATGCAACGCATAATTGAATTGCAAGAAATTTTGGGTTTTACTAGGAAAGTCCGAATGGAACTCTTGCCAACAGCATCTTGGGTGACGCTAAAAAAGGAAATTTGACTTCCCACAAGGTTTCCTTTCTTTATTAAAGTTGAAGTCCACGTTGACGTCAGAGAATGGCTCATAGTATTTTTGAATAAAAATATTCTGTTGTTAAGTTTGATCTTTGATGCATAGGGGCTGCGCTTAATATTCACATAATGTATTGCGGAAGTTCCAACGGGAGAATTGAGAACATGAGAAAACTCCTTCGTTGTGACTAATTCCTGTAAGTTCAGGTGCCATCTAAGATTTGGAAACGCCTAAGAATTGAGTATTCATGCAATTACAATCTCCTCTTTGTTAGTTATAGTAGAATTATCTCATTGATCTCACACCGTGGGGTAGATCACCTCCAAATCACCTAAATTTTACTGTGTTTACATTTTATTTCTGTAATTTATCTCTTGCTCAATCCATTTCCTTTGTTTGTGGTTCCGCATTAGTCGTATCAGGACTTATGTCCCTTTCTTTGCAGATATGTGAAAGAAAGGCAAGAGGAGAAGGAAGAGAATAGAGAGAGAGAGTCGTGTAGGAATTTCTGTATTCCAATGTATATTGAATGTACAGTTTAGTCTAATAAATAATACAAATTGTATTCTGTGCAAGGAAATAAAAAGATCTAATAATCAATCTAGATCTAAGTTTAACATTCAATTTACATAAATACATGAAACGTAATCAATCAAGATTAATCAAGATCAATCAAGATCAATCAAGATCATCCAAGATATGGGACAAATCCGCATATCTTCTAACACTCCCCCTCAAGCTGGTGGCTTATATATGTCCAAGACGCCTAGCTTGTTAAGTAGATATGCAAGTTGCTTCTGACATAAGGGCTTGGTGAACATGTCTGCTGGCTGTTCTGTTGTCCCAATTCCTCTTGTCTCAATTACTCCCTCTTGGATCTTTTCACGTGTAAAGTGACAATCCACTTCTATGTGCTTGGTTCTTTCGTGCACTATAGGATTGGATGCAAGTTTAAGAGCCGCATCATTATCACGGTACGGCTTCGTGGATCCTAGTACTTCTACTCCAAGATCCTTGAGCAATCCTCGCATCCAAACTACTTGACATGTAACCTTAGCCATAGCTCGGTATTCTGCTTCGGTTGAAGAAAGAGATACGGTTGCCTGTTTCTTGGTCTTCCAAGAAAGAAGAGATTCTCCCAATTTTATGCAATATCCAGTGACAGATCTCCTACTAATAGGACAAGTTGCATAGTCTGCATCACAATATGCTGACATTCTCAAGTCATTTTTTCTAGATAGAAGTATCCCAAGTCCTGGACATTTCTTCAAGTATTTCACGACTTTCAAGGCTGCATCCAAATGAGATCGCTTTGGCTGATGCATGAACTGACTGAGTGTCTGAACTGCATATGAGATATCAGGTTTAGTCATTGTCAGGTATATAAGTTTCCCAACAAGTCTTTGATAGCCTGATGAATCACTGAGTACATGATCATCATTTCGAGATGTTACTTTATCATAATCTGCAGTGGTCAGCTTAGTGTTCTGTTCTATGGGAATTACAGCTGGCTTGCATCCTGAAAGACCTGCCTCTGATATGATCTCTAAAATAAATTTCCGCTGACTAAGGGAAATTCCTTTGTCAGAACGAGCAATTTCAATTCCAAGAAAGTATTTTGGCGCTCCTAAATCTTTAATATGAAAGGTAGCGTGCAAATATTCCTTGAAATTCTCTTTAGAGGTTCTATCATTTCCCATGACAAGTATGTCATCAACATAAATCATCAGATAGATAGATGACATACCTTCAATACGTGAAAATAAAGCATAATCATGTTTGGACTGTTTGAAGCCTGCTGTTGTAAGAGCACTAGCAAATTTTGCATACCATTGTCTGGATGCCTGTTTCAATCCATAAAGGGATTTACGGAGACGACATACTCTATTCTCCCCCTGTCTCTGTATGCCTTGAGGAATATCCATGTATATTTCTTCATCCAGATCACCATGGAGGAAGGCATTATGAACATCCATCTGGTGTAGATTCCAGTCATTAATGGCAGCAACAGCTAAGAAGGAACGTACTGTAACATCTTTGGCAACTGGAGAGAATGTCTCGTGATAATCAAACCCTTCTCTCTGGGTGAATCCTTTAGCAACTAATCTTGCCTTGTATCGTTCAATGGAACCATCAGCACGATACTTGATCTTATAGACCCATTTGCATCCAATTGGTTTTCGATGATGTGGTAATGGAACAAGATCCCATGTATGGTTGTCAGTAAGTGCCTTCAATTCGGCCATCATGGCTTCTTGCCATTTTGGATCAGTAGAGGCTTCATTATAACTGGATGGTTCCTTGTTGTCGGATAAACGACTAATACAACATCTATGCTCCTTAGATAATCTATGAAAAGAAACATAGGAGGAGATTGGATGTTGAATACCTGGAGAGTTGTGAGCAGCACATACATAATCCTTGGTCCAAGTTGGAGGTTTTGTAGCTCGTCCAGAACGCCGAGGATATTCAATTCCAGTTGGAGATGGTGATGTCTCTTGTGAGAGAGTCGGTGCAGGGTCAGGGATATCCACAGTGGCAATGGAATCTTCTTCTGCTTCTTGTTGGGTATGTATATGTTCTGAAGTATTTAAGTGCACATCAGAGTTTTGTGAAACAATGTTGCGAGAAGAATCAAGACTCCGTGGTTGTGGCATTGGTATGTAAGAGAGATCTTGATAAGAAGCCTCATCGGGGAAGGTCGACTTAAGGGAATTGTCTCTGGACCTTCATTTGGAGATGCATTTTCTGAAAATGGGAAAATATTCTCATGGAAAATCACATCTCGGCTGACGAAGAATTCCTGAGTTGAGATTTCAAGAACTCGATATTCCTTTTGTAGATTTGGATATCCCATAAGGATGCATCGACGTGCACGTGGGCTCAATTTATCTCGAGGTCCCGTTGTTGCAATATAACAGAGACAGCCAAAGATCCTGAGGTGGTTTAAATCTGGCTTCTTTCCAAAGAGCAGCTCAAACGGTGTTCGCCCGTTCAGGATTCGAGTAGGCATTCTATTAATAAGATATGCTGCTGTAGTGACACAATCGCCCCAAAAATGATCTGGAACAGATGCCTGAAATTTCAAGGCACGAGCAACTTCCAGGAGATGTCGATGCTTCCTTTCAACCACGCCATTTTGTTGTGGTGAATATACACATGAATGTTCATGTTGAATGCCATGAGAATTGAATAATGAGGAGCATTCATGACTAAAAAATTCACTTCCGTTATCAGTACGTATCCGCTGAATGGATTTCTGGAATTGATTCTTAGATAGTAAGATAAAATTCTTCAAGTGAGAAACGGCTTGATTCTTAGAATGCATCAAGAAAAGCCATGTTGCCCGAGAATAATCATCTACTATAGTAAGAAAATAACGAGAACCATCATGATTGACCGTATGATATGGTCCCCAAATGTCCACATGAATTAATGCAAATATGTCATTAGAACGTGAAGTCTTGGAAGGAAAAGGTGTTCTTGATTGCTTTGCAAGGGGACAAATAGAACACTCAGGATGTGGAAAGGAAGCACTATGACCCAATCTCATGTGCATAGTAAAATTTCTATCATTGGTAGTGGAATTACACAATGATTTCTTATTGGAAAGAAAATTGAAATTACTTGGAAAGTCTGTCCAGAAATAGAGTCCTTCAGAGAGATTACCCAAGCCCATCAGTCTGCCAGTCGAAAGGGCCTGAAATAAACAGGTGTCAGCATAAAAAAATACCCGGCATGAATTCTCTTTGCAGGCTCTAGACACAGATATGAGGTTGAACTGGAATTCTGGGACATAGAGCACATTCTGGAGAATAATATGTGGACTGAGATGCACTGTGACATAAGTGGAACTGCCATTGGGTAATTGAATGGAGACGGGATGATATAAATTTTTATTTATATCTGAAAATAATCCCTTGTCGCATACAATATGGTCACTTGCCCCAGAATCAATAATCCATGCTTTTCTGGAAATATAATTAATTAGGCAATGTGAAATACCTTAGAAATTTCCCCCTTTTGAACTATCCATTTTTTGTAATGCCTGCATGAGCTGCGAAATCTTGGCCAATTGAAATAGCCTGATCAATTTTTGGACCTGTTGGTCCAGTGACTTGATAGGCAGTGGAAATTTTTTTTTCTTTATCACCTGGTTTCCCGTGTAATTTCCAACAGTTGTCAACAATATGGTTAGTACGCTTGCAATAATCGCAAAAAAATTTACCCTTTCCTTTAAAAATTTTTGCGAAATTTCTGGATGACGTGGCGAAGATCTGGCCGTCCGTTCCTTTGATCGCGATCTCCTGTCCACCGTCGGATCCGAGCGCGTAATCCCCACCTTGGATGCCGTCCGATCCTCGCGTGAATTCCTGGCCGTTCGATCCACGCGCGAAATCTGAGCCACTGGATCCACGCGTGTGATCTGGTCCGTTCGCCCCATCCCTTTTAAAGGGGCGCGGATCCGCATCTCCAAACCCTAAGAGGGTTTTCCTCTCGCGAGCTAGGGTTGAAGAGCTCCTGGCGGCCGCGTCTCTTCGTTCTCCACGGGCGGCGGGAGCGAGACTCTCGCTGTTCCTCGCATGATCGACTGATGCGAGTCGCTGACTCTCCTCTTGCATCGCCAACTGGAAGATTCGTCCTATTGTTGGCATGGGATCCATGGCCAGGATGTGAGATCTGAACGTGAGGTATGATTCGTTTAGAATCATGAGAAATCTCGTGGCTTTTTCTCTCTCTTTGATCTGTTTGTATTGTTTGAGAGTCGATTCTGGCCCTTCCAGTCTTTCCTCCGCTACTTCGAGTTGATTCCACAGAGACGATAGTCTGTTGAAGCAGACGATGACCGTCGAGTTCCCCTGTTTGAGTTCGATGATTTCCTGCATTAGGTTAAAAATTTTTGCTTGATCCAATTTTCCATACATTTCTCGTATGTTTTCCCACATGGTTTTAGCATCCTCTATGGGTGGAAGCCCAGTCGCGACCTCTGGTGAGAGGCAATTACCGATCCATGTTCGGATGAGGTGGTTGCACTTTCGCCAGTGTCGGGCTTGGCGTTCATCCGAGGGGATTGCGATGGTTCCATCGAGGAAACCATCTTTATCCTTCGTTGTCAACGCCCGCCGGAGCTCCTCTGACCACTTCGAATATACTTCTGCTCCGGTTAGTTGTTGGTTTATCAGTCAAAGCTCCGGTCCGTCGGCGTTGGAAACGTACAAAGAATCGCCCAGTTCCGGTCGCCCAGTGAACGCCGCCGTCGGAATAGGCAGAAAACCGGGCATGAAATTTGGGTAGGGATTCGTCCCTTGGCCCGATTCGCCCGACCCGATCGGATGACCCGTATTGAGATATCCCGGGTAGGGATTTTGACCCGCACCCGAGTTGCCCGAACCGCTTGATCCGCCCGTCTGCTCTATCACGATGGCTGGGCTTGCCCCATTCGTGGCCGGCGGGCCCCCATCGTGACTTTGGTGGCCCACGAAACTAGGCAGTGATGACATTGGGCTTGGCCCATAATAGAGTGGATACGGAATCCACTGGTATGGTTGGCCCGTCGTGGGTTGCCCCAATTGGATCTGAGCCTGCGTGGGCCGCCATTGCTGAGGTTGGGCCTGAATCAAGGGTTGTTCGGATGTTGAGATTGGTGCAGGGGAATTCTGGTGCAGTGGAACTTGCGGAGAATCCTCTCCTCCGGTGTCCCTGCTGTCGGCGCCCAGATTGGAGTCCTGCTGAGAAGCCATAATAAGTATTCAAAAAATAAGTAATTTTCTTCCTTCAAAAGTATGCCTTTTAATGCCGAATTATCAATCCTTTTGCAGGTTGAAAACTTCCTTCGGCAGCAACTTGAGGCGGAAGCGTGTCAGAGACCGGTGCTCTGATACCATGAAAGAAAGGCAAGAGGAGAAGGAAGAGAATAGAGAGAGAGAGTCGTGTAGGAATTTCTGTATTCCAATGTATATTGAATGTACAGTTTAGTCTAATAAATAATACAAATTGTATTCTGTGCAAGGAAATAAAAAGATCTAATAATCAATCTAGATCTAAGTCTAATATTCAATTTACATAAATACATGAAACGTAATCAATCAAGATTAATCAAGATCAATCAAGATCAATCAAGATCATCCAAGATATGGGACAAATCCGCATATCTTCCAACAATATGACCTTAAATATTAGCATACGCTACTATTACGTAGTAGTGACCACAATCTCGGTAATATTCTACGTTCCTTTTGGCCACCTGTTTTGGTTTCAAGATTAGGAACAACTTTTTTACATGAACCGGATTCAGAAACAAAAATTACACCATAGATGCCTGGGAAACTGCTTGGGTACAGCCTAACTGGAAGGTTCATTTATGAATTTCACATCAAAACTTTTGCAATGGTGAAACTTACATGCTTTGGAAGAAGAAAATGAGTGGTTTTGGCCCACTGCTAGATTAAATGATCTGGTTAAAATTTAGGCTGAGTTGTGTGGGACTTTAAAGCCGTGCTCTCCACCAGATGGAGTAGCCTTCTTAAGGCGTGTTTAGCAACTTGTCAAACAGTAAAAATTTCTATTCTTTTATTCTCATGAGTAGATTTAGAACAGAAATCTGTTTGGTAAAATTTTTGTTCTCGAGAATAAATTTCTTCTTGGGAATAGATTTGGAGTAGAATTGAGAAGTAAAAAAAAAAAGTTGATTCTTTGTTTGCAAAAACAATTCCAGAATCAAACCAACCTAAATACTTTTTATTCTCTTTTCTCTTCTTCTTTTCTTCTTGTTCTTCTTCCTTCTCTCTTCTTCTTACAACATCGCCGCCATCTGCCGCTGCCCATCACCAGCAATCGGTTGGGCTAGCTCCAATGAGCTCACTGTATGCTCACCGGATCTGGTGAGGCCAAGCATTGTCAGTGGCCAGGTGAGCCTCCCCTGGCCACTGGCGAGCCTCGCCTAGTTGGGTGATGCTTGACCGAGGCCCACCTATTCGGACGAGGCTTGCCCAGCCACCAACAAACCTCACCTAGATTGGTGAGGCTCGATCTCACCTAGATCTAGTGACGCCGAGCTCGTCTCGCTAGCGGCTAGCAACTAGGCAAGCTCGGCCTCACTAGATTTGGGCAAGGTCGAGCATCACTTAGCTAAGGCTCGGCCGAGCCTTAACCAGCTGTCGACAAGGCTCGGCCGACGAGGTGTAACCTCACCAAGGGTCGATGACGCTTCGCGAAGTCGCTAATCATCTTGAGGCCAACGACCGGCCAAAGCTTGAAAAAGAAAAGAAAGAAAAGAAAAAAGTAATCAAATTATTTAAAAAATTAAAAGAAAATGGTGTGGATTAGAAATTTTGAGAATGGTATCAAACGCAATTCTATCCGAGAATAGAAATTTCGGGTAATCACCAAACGCGTTAAAATATTTATAAATTATTTTCCAGAATAGAATAAAAAAGAATCATTTTTGACCAAAAAATGTTCTCGAGAAATTACCAGACGTATCCTTAAGTTCTAAATGTCGTGATTTCACTCAAGTTGATGCTGGGACCTTGACTAAGCATAAGAAGGCGCTATTGACGTGCAACACAAGTTACACGCGAGTCACCTATCGCATTTCCTTTTTCCTTTCTTCTGCTTTTACCTTTTTTTTTTTTTTTTTTTCTTTCTTCTTTTTCCCCTTCATTTTTTTCTTTTGTTGTCACCATTCTTGACTTTTTGACCAATCCAACGGTCAAATATGCTAAATTATTAGACAATCTACTTTGCTCGACCGAGCCCACGGACGAGGCTCACCCAACCACCGGCAAATCTCACCTAGTTTGGCGAGGCTCGATCTCACCTAGATCTAGTGACGCCTAGATCTAGCGATGCCGAGCTCGCCCTACTGGCGGCTAGGCGAGCTAGGCCTCACTAGATCTGGGCAAGGTTGAGCCTCGCCTAGCCAAGGCTCGGCCAAGTCTTGACCAGCTACCGGCGAGGCTCAACCGATGAGACACAGCCTCGTCGAGGGTCAACAATGCTCTGCGAAGTTGCCGATCATCCTAAAGCCGGCGACCGGCCAAAGCTTGAAAAAGAAAAGAAGGAAAAGAAAAGAAAAAATAAAATTATTTAAAAATTAAAAGAAAATGGTTTAGATTAAAAATATTGAGAATTGTATCAAACGCGATTCTATCCCAAGAATAGAAACTTTGGATAATCACCAAACGCGTAAAAATATTTAGAAATTATTTTCGAGAATAGAATAGAAAAGAATCATTTCTAATAAAAAATTGTTCTCGAGAAATTAGCAAATGTATCATTATGCTCTAAGTATCGTGATTTCACTCAAGCTGATGGGACCTTAAGGGCACGCATGACAAAATTTCTAGAATAGAAATCAATGTCTATTCCATTGACGAGTTTCTCAGCAAAGAAATGCGTTTGATAACGATTCAAAATTTATATTTCTAGAGTAAAAATTCATTTGATAAGAGAATAAAATTTTTATTTCTAGGAGCGGCGACGACAGGCATTCGGTGGCCGGAGTCGACATCCGGCGATCGGCGTCCAGCGATTGACGGCGGGTGGTCGGAGTCCGGCGTCCGACGGTCGACGTCCGGAGTCTAGCGTCCGGCGTCCAACGTTCAGAAGCCGGCGACCGGCGGCTAGTGGCGAGTAACCAACGGCCCAAGTCTGATGGTCAGTGGCGGGTGGCCAAGTCGGAGTTCAGCGACCAATGGCGGGTGGCCAACAGCCAGAGTTCGGTGGCTAGCGACCGGCGACTGGCGGTTGGCGGTGGGTGGCCAACGGCCGGAGTCCGACGGTTGACATCCGATAGTTGGTGGTGATCGACGGGCGGTCGAAGGTGGGCCTCCAGTGTTCGGTGGTTGGCAATGAGCAGCCAATGACCGATGGGTGTCCAACATCTGGCAGCCGGCGATCGCCGGTCGGTGACGAGTAGCTGGAGTCCCGTGGCTGACGGCTGGCGTTCAGTGGTTGACAACTGGCATTCGGTGGTCGGTGGTCGGTGGTGAGCGGCTGATGGCCGAGGCCAATGGGGGGCAGCCGGCGACTGGCGGCGGGCATTCGGAATCCCACGAGCGGCGGGTGGGCGACGGGCGATGACGAGAGTGAACGATGAAAAAAGTTTTGATTTCTAATTTTTATTCCAGAAATAAAAAAGTTAAAAATTTTAACTTCTGATTTCTACTCCAAATTTATTTCTAGAGTAGAAATTTGTTCTAGAAATAGAAAAATAAAAATTACATCATCAAATGGATTTCTGTTCCAATCCTATTCCAGTGAATAGAGAAACAGAGAAATAGAGAAGTAGAAACGTTGTCATGCGCGCCCTAACTAAGCAGAAGAACGCGCTATTGACGTGCGGCACGAGTTATGCGCAAGTTACTTTTCGCTTTTCCTTTTTCCTTTCTTCTGCTTTTACATTTTTTATTTTCTCCTTTTTTTACCCTCTCTCTCGCGTGCTTTCCCTTCACGTCCACTTTCTCCTTTTGTTGTCTAGTCAAAACTTTTTCTCACTTTTTCTTTTGTTGTCACCATGTTTGACTTTTTTACCAATTCAACGGTCAAATATGCTAAATTATTAGACAATCTACTTTGTTCTACACAACGCAGATCACAGCCCTTTATCAATAAACGTGTTTTGATATGTGTCTGTTCTCTTCTTTGCTATTAGCTTCGATGATTTTTACATTATGATATATGGGGTTGTTATTCATTGAATGTGAGAAATGCCAAGTAAAAGTATTTGTCAATTCAGACACAAAAGATGTTGCCTTAAAGATTAGCTCGAAATTTTGATGATATAGACGGGTAATAGAAACTCTGGGGTATTTGTATGATAGAAAATTAAGTAACACTGTTCAAAAACACTTTGAACTGTCTTAATTTCCCTAGAGACATTACACAACGTAAATCACATTCCCCGTAATTGACCCAAGGACGTGCACATTCATATCATAAGGCACGAGGCACTACCTATAAAATATGCTTCATTCTCTCATACTCGTCGTGTTTTTATTTTTGTGATAATTACTTATAGTATTATACAATGAGCTTCATTGATAGTGATAAGCAATTATCGTATAATAAACCTTGCTGTAGGACTCTATTCTCACTTTAGTAATAAGATTTTTAACGAATATAGCTTAAATTCAGAAAAAGAGATATGAGAATAAAATAGTGTTTAACCTACCGTGGATCTTTGATATATACATGGTCGACCACTTTCAAATGTTTTTTTTTTTTTTGTAAAGGTAATGTATGTATTAACTTTTACCCAAAACGGAATATACAAAAAGGGAGACTCGACACCAATAGAAGGGCCTTGCTCCCAAGGTGACAATAGGAATTGTCAATAGGAGTGCAAGGGTGTCATGGCAACCCAAAAGGAAACAAAAAGGAACGGCTAAATCTGAAAAAATAGACGGGCTGAGGCTCCAGTTCTGCTACAATCTTCTATTGGCAGGGGTATGTGGCACCTGATGGAAGGTCAAGGCCTTATCCCTAACAACCTTGTCAAGGCATTTCTTCATAGCCAGTAAGCAGAGAGTCCGATCACGGAAAAGGATATTATTCCTTTCCTTCCAAATAATATTACATAAGGCTCCAAAGGCGAACCGAGAGATAGTAAGGTGAAAGGAATCACCAGATAAATACTTGATAGCCCACTGTAGGTTAACCTTCCATGAGCTATTACGCCAAGGCAAATTACATCTAGAAGCCCAAAAAATGGCTAGAGCCCCAATAGTAGGACATCCAAAGAAAAGGTGATCCACAGAGTCAGGACAACAAGAGCAAAAAACATTGTTTGCCTCGGAGATTCTGCCATAAGCAAGAAGCAAAACCTAGGTAGGTAGTCTATTTTTGGTGATCAGCCACAAAAGAAACTGGTACTGGGGGATTAGCGAGCTATTCCAAATAAGAGGGGCCCAAGGCATGGGCCGCCTTCTTGGCCGAATGACATCCCATGCCAACACAGCAGAGAAGACTCTAGTCGGGTGGCCCAGCCAGTAGAAACGGTCAGGAGCATGATTAAGAGCAGGTAAGGGCTCATTCCAGGAAGCAATCTCGTCCAAAACTCTGGAAGCCTAACCAGGAAAGGACAAGAAATCTGCAACCGAAGCCTTCCTAGGTAATCCAGAGTGATAGATGTCCAAGTCAGAGAAGAGAAGATTAAAAGGTCCTTTGGGGTGTCAATTGTCAAACCAAAAAGATATGGAGTGACCATTTCCCACACGCCAACAGAAAAACTGGCGAAAGTCCTACCGGAGGTCAAGTAATTTCTTCCAAGACCAGGAGCAGATGGTAGGTTTAGCAGCTATCCAAAAGTTCTTATTCTTCAGAAAGGTGGAGTGAATCCATTTGCACCACAAGAATTATTTGTCCGTGAATAAGAACCAAATGTGTTTAAGCATAGCTGCCTTATTGCTTTGGCGTAGTCTTTTGATACCCAGGCCTCCTTCATCCTTTGGGAGGCACACAACATTCCAAGCAACTTTGGCACCTCCCGTTCCTAGATCTGGACCCTTCCAAAGGAATTGCCACAGGATCTATTCAATTTTATCAAGCACTGACATTGGCAAAATAAAGACATTTGCCCAGTAAACCTAAATCGAATATAGCACTGACTTGATAAGTTGTAGCCGACCCGCAAAGGAGAGAAAATGTTGTGTCCACAACTGCACCCTCGACGTAATTGTATTAACCAAAGTAAAGCAATTGGCCTTCCGAAGCCTAAATGCAATGATAGGCACTCCCAAATAACGAAATGGCAGCAACCCTTCCTAAAAATCAAGGAACTCCTTAAAGAGATTACGAGATTCAGGGGAGACTACATAAAAGAAGATCTCACTTTTGTGCACGTTCGGAACTAGGCCACTATAGAGGGAGAACCTATTAGTAGCATCCTTAAGAAGAGATAAAGATTGCATAGTTGCTTAAGCAAAGAGCAAAATGTCATCTGCAAAGAATAAATGAGAAAGCCAAGAAGGCTTGCATCTCCAAAAGAACTTGAAAGTAGGCTGGGTGGTTTGCATGATGAGAATACCTGTAAATACCTTCATCACCAAAGTAAAATGGTAGGGCGACATAGGATCACCTTGTCTGATACCTCTTCCACTGGGAAAGAAACCGTGGAGCTCACCATTGAGGGAGACAGAGAATTTGGGTGTCTGGGTGCATATCATAACAAGTTTTATGAAATGCGCAGGAAAACCAAACGTTTGCAGCGCTAACTCGATGAACTCCCAATTCACTGTATCATAAGCCTTGTGGAAGTCGACCTTGATGACGCATTTAGGTAGATATGGCTACAAGTGAAAGCCTGAGAAAAGTTCTTGGGCCAGTAAAATATTGTCATTAATGCGTCGTCCTTTAACGAAGGCATTCTAAGGAGGATTGATGATCGACGGCAGGACAGACGCCATCCGATTAGCCATAATCCCGAAGGAATTTGCCCGAAGTAAAGAAGTCCTTAACCGCCAAGATTACTGACGGGCCAACTATGTCCCAGTTGTGCTTGAAGAACTCCACACCAAATCCATCAGGACCAAGGGCCTTACCATGTGCTAACGAAAACATAGTCTCTCGAATTTCCTCCTCTGAGACAGGCCTTGAGAGAAGATGCACCTGATTGTCAATGAGAGAATGCGCCAACACCGATCAGATTTCTTGTACCGAGGGAAGGGTAGAGAGGTTAGAAGGCGCCAAAAGTCCTTCAAAATGAGAAACAAATTTCTGATGAATTAAAGGTGGTTCATGGATCAAATTCCCAACTTCATCCATCACCGATAAGATTCTATTATGAAGTTGCCTTCTATTGACGGAGTGATGGAAGAACTTGGTATTGAGGTCTCCCTCCTTCAACCATTGAACTCTGGACTTTTGTTTGTAGAACATTTCTTCCTAGAGACAGAGGTCGGAGAATGCCCGAAGATGGTCTCTCTCACTATCGGCCAAGCCCTGGTTGAATGAGTCTAGTTGAAGGGCATCTTGAATGGATGCTAAGGCAGTTCTAGCTTCAGCTGTCCTGGCTGAAATGTCAGAGAAAGAGTCTTTATTAAGCCATTTAAGCCTAGCCTTCAGCAGCTTTAGCTTGTAACAGAGGATGAACATAGCCGATCCAATCACTGGAGTGTCCCAAGTTTGCCGAACAATCAGGCTGAAAGACGGGTGTTTTATCCAAAAGTTGAAGAATTTGAAAGGCTTCCTCGTGTTTGGAGTAGGGAAAATTCTTATGATCATGGGGGAGTGATTAGAAATTCCAGACGGAAGAAAGGATGCCTCGGAAAAGGAGAAAACACTGCCCCAGGAAGAGTTAACAAGAACCCTATCAACTTTCAAATGTTAATTGCCACAATATGCGTGAATCTATTTTATTTTTATTTTTTTGTACATCAATTAAATCACCAAAATATGTATAAGAATTAGAGATTTTCTAGCACTAGAGATTTTAAAGTCCATAAAAATTGAATTTATAGGCCAAATTCACATGTGAGAGTGCCTCGGTTGACCCAAGTCTCCTCGGATGAACCTCAATTATTTACGACCACTTTCTCCTTTGTTGATTAGTCAAACTTTCTTTTTCTTTTTCTTTTCCTTTTTTTTATTGTCACCATGTCTGATTTTTTTACCAATCCAATGGTCAAATATTACCATTTCACATACTTTTTTGCTGCTTTCTCCACGATTGACTCAAGTCTTCCATGCAGCTACACGTTAAGGCACTGCACAAGGTAACGCACACGCACCTGATTATTCATAGTTACCGCACGTGTTTCATCACTTTAAAAGTCATTGGTTCGATGCATCCTAGCATGAGATGAGGCGTGTTGATTTGCTTCACTGTCTCATTCTCTGCTCATCAAAACAAAATATTCTCTGTTTCGAATAAAATGGCTTCCTTGTCGTGCTTCTACATGTCCATACACTTTCTTTTCTTGTATTTGTCATCTCAGCCGATTGGTGCGTACTATCTCTCTCATCCCATGAAAACTCTATGTCTCGAGGACAAAATGTCTGCCCTCTTGCAATTTAAAGAGAGATACAAAATCCCCAATGTTTCCACCCATAGATTTCATGCTTTCTTAAATCAGCAAATGAGGACCTTGTTTGCTGCATTGTAATGCGTGGAGATGTCGAGAAGGTTAAAATAGAGGATCTCAAGAAGGTTAAGCGTGTGTGGATCCATGTTCCCAGGTTGGTTTCCCATAGCTGGGCCCGAGACTAGTGCTCGAGCCGGGGTCCCCGGCACTCAAACTTGGGACTCCAGTTGTACACAAGATTTATTCCCAAATATCTATTTCATAATTTTCTTGCAATAAATATTAGTAAATGACTTTCCTATTGGTTGGTAGATACAAACCAACATGCCTTGAAAATAAGTTCCTTCCGAAAAATTTCTAGCAAAGTTTATTTTTCGAGAAATAAAGGGAACTTGGGTTTGAACAAACTGCCTTGATTGAATATCGGACTGAATGTAAAAAAATTGTTCTTTCCTATGAACCAACGAGCATTGTTTGCACAATGAAAGAAGGATCTTGATGTTGCCAACAATACAGTTTAGTTATCTTTGTTTTCTATTTATTTCAAAGACAGAAACAATACTGTTCCAAACGGTAATTAATCTTAATTTCTCCGAATGCATTACACGGCGTAAATTACATACCTAATCACGGACCCAAGGAAATGTCTACGGATCAAGAATCCAAAGTCGAAACAGCACTAACATTGCAAACAAAGAAGTCCAACACAGCGCAACCTAAGTCTTCAACTACCCTTTATTATTTTCCATTTCATTTACTTTTTTGCTGCTTTCAGTACAGTTGACCCAAGTCTTCCATGCAAAATATAATATATATGTGCTTTTTGCTGCTTTCTCCACGGTTGACTCAAGTCTTCCACGCAAACGGAGATCGATTGGCTGAGTTCAGAGTATGTGCCCGGCAGCTGCCCGTCAGCTACCCATTACGACGCTGCGGAAAGTAATGCGCGTACACATAAAATATTCATAGGTACTGCACATTGTGCGTTTCATCACGCGAAGAGTCATTGATTCAATGCATCGTAACACGAGATCAAGCGTGTTTATATGCCCATGCACCCAGCGCCACCTATAAAATCTGCTTTACTCTCTCATACTCTGCTGATCAAAACAAATTTGTCTCTATTTTGAGCAAAATGGCTTGCTCGCCGTGCTTCTACATGTCCATACACTTTCTTTTCTTGTACTTGTCATGCCAGCCTATTGACGCACACATTCTCTCTCGTTCTATGAAACCTCTGTGTCTCGAGGATGAAATGTCTGCACTGCTACAGTTTAAAGAGAGATATGGAATCGCCAATGTTTCGGGTGGTCCTCTCGCTCATCCCAAGACTCTATCCTGGAAAAATAGTCAGGACTGTTGCTCTTGGGATGGGATTGAGTGCGATGAGAACACAGGTCATGTAATTGTTCTCGATCTGGAAAGTAGTTTTCTCTATGGTTCTATAGACAACAACAGTACCATCTTCCAGCTCGCTCATCTTGAAAAGCTCAATCTCGGCAACAATCACTTCAACTACTCTCAAATACCGTCTCGAGTTGGAGATCTATCAAGATTGACTCATCTCAATCTCTCTGCTTCCGTTTTTTCTGGCCAAGTTCCATCAGAAATCTTCAAACTTACAAGGTTAGTGTACCTCAACTTGTGTTGTAATCTGAATCCACATCATGATAGACTTTTGTTGGAGATGAAAGCGCCGGGCTTGAGAAGGCTATCTCAAAATCTGACCGGCCTAGAAGAACTTCTCCTTGGTCTTGTCAACATGTCGTCCCAAGTGCCCAACACTCTGGCGAATCTGTCTTCACTAAGAAGGCTGAATATGGATGGGTGTGACCTGCACGGTATATTTCCGCCTGCCATTTTTCATTTACCGAAGCTGCAATATCTTAGTGTGGATGGCAATGAGGATCTCACGGGCCGCTTGCCTAACTTCAACTCGAGTAGTCCTCTTAAAGAGCTGCAACTGGGAGGTACAAGCTTTTATGGGGAGCTACCGGCTTCAATCGGTAATCTCCGCTCTATGGAGATATTGAATCTTCAATCCTGCAATTTGACAGGGTCCCTACCCCTGTCAATCGGAAACCTTCCTTTGTTAAGTTATCTTGGCATAGCTGCTAACAACTTCTCAGGATTCATCCCGGCTTCATTTGCTAACCTTAGCAACCTTAAATACCTAGATGTCGGAAATAATCCATTCACTGCCCAGCCCACTTCCTCTTTGTCTTGGGTTTGGAAGATAGAAAAGCTTGCCACTTTGAACCTCTGGAGGATCAATTTATATGGTGAAATTCCCCCTTCAATTGGAAACTTGTCTCAACTTGTGGAGTTATCCTTTTTTGGCAACCAGTTAAGCGGTACCATCCCATCTCAACTCATGAACCTCACTCAGCTAACTGATTTGGATCTCCGAACCAATCAACTATCAGGTTCTATACCTTCTTGGCTTGTGAACATGACTCAACTAGTTGTGCTTGACCTTTCACGCAATAAATTCCACGGCCAGATACCTTCATCAATTTATCAACTCCAAAATCTCCCAAGTGCTCCGCCTTTTCAAAAACAACTTTAGCGGTACTGTTGAACTAGACAACTTTCTCAAGCTCAAACAATTGGGGGTGCTCCAACTATCATCTAACTGGCTATCATGCCGCACGAGTAGCACAAATGTTATTCTTCCTCAACTTCTGGTCCTAGGACTGGCATCATGCAATTTGAGCAAGTTTCCAGCGTTCTTGCAAAACCAAAAGGATATGAATTGGTTGGACCTGTCGGATAACAACATTACGGGAGAAGTGCCCATTTGGGTGTGGGACGGAAGATTCAAAAGCCTGCAGTACCTGAATCTCTCCCATAACTTCTTAACTGGCCTTGATCGATATCACCCGATCAATCCTTTATACATGTACACGATAGACCTATCTCATAACATGTTAAAAGGACCACCCCCAGAAGCACTAGCGTCCATATTATACTATATAGTATCCAACAACAGGCTAACGGGAGCATTGCCACCATGGCTCTGCAATTTGAGTTCAGCAATCACACTAGACCTATCTTCTAATAATATGACTGGTGTGCTTCCGGTTTGTTTGGGCAATATCAGCGAATCTCTCATGATATTGAACCTAAAAGGCAACAATTTCCACGGGAGCATTCCCGAGGTTTTGTTGAGGGGGACGCAATTAACGATGATCGATTTGAGTGACAACCAGTTGCAAGGCAAGTTACCGAGGTCCTTGGCCAATTGCAAAATGCTTGAGTTCATCAACTTTGCAAACAATCTTATCGTGGACACTTTTCCGTCATGGTTGGGATCTTTACCAGAGCTTAGTGTCCTTATTTTGCGATCCAATAAATTCCATGGTGTTATAGAGAGGCCTAAATCTAGTTCCACATTCCTTAAGTTAAGGATACTCGACCTCTCTATTAATGCATTTACCGGTAAGTTGCCTATGGAATTCTTTCAGTCTTGGAATGCCATGAAATCCGAGACGGGAAACTTTGCATACATGCAAAGAAACCTACAGCCATCAGGTTACCTTGTGTACACCTACTATGGCAATTACGATTTCTCCATGACAGTGATTTACAAAGGGCTTAAATGGTATTACCCAAAGATATCAAAAGTCTTCACAGTCATCGACCTCTCTAGAAATTTTTTCAAAGGAGAGATCCCTAATGTCATAGGTGATCTCAAAGGATTGCAAGGACTGAACCTTTCCAACAATTTGCTCAGTGGTCACATCCCATCATCATTGGGAAATCTCACAGCACTCGAGTCATTGGACCTTTCTTTGAACAAACTCTCGGGACGAATCCCCCAAAAACTAATAGAACTCAGGTTCCTTTCTTTCCTGAACATCTCTTACAACAATCTGACTGGGTCTGTGCCGAGAGGGAAACAGTTCGATACATTTTCAAACAATTCTTTTGAAGGGAACTCAGGACTCTGCGGGGAATTCATATCCAGGAAATGTCAAGACTCAAGGGATAAGTCGGGAAAACCTTCAACCCACCAAGAAGAAGACTTGGGATCGCCAATTGAACTCAATTGGAAAATTGTTCTTATTGGGTATGTGAGCGGCTTAGTAATTGGAGTGGTCATTGGAAACACATTTATCTCCTGGAAACATGTTTCGTTTGAAGGAAATGCCAAGAGAAGGTGACGGCCTAGTTGGAGGCAGCCTAGGAGGGGTAGGAACTCTTGGTCAAGCAAGTTTTTCAATTCCGGTAGATGTTAGAACTTACTGGAAAAATAAGCTAAGTATTTCCTTCTTTTTCTTAGATGTACTTGTTTCTTCATAGTATCTTTACAAATATTTATGTCAAACCTTCGCTTCTTCAATTAATCTCTCATCACATCTGTACCCCACCTCTCTAATGTAAAATTACACTTTTTGTTCTTTTTTACAAAGCCATTGTTAGCTTGTAAACCAAGCTCATATGCGCCTTTTTTCTATCAATGTTGAAGCAAAAGTACTCCTATCTAACAATCAAATCTAAATTGTCACATGGATTCTTCTTTATCCAATGTTCACATTACAATGTGAAACCCGTTTATAGATTCTAGTAAAACGATCAATAGCAAGACCACAGTGTCCTCATAACTTTACGTAAATCTAGGCTCTCGTCCGCACTTCAATCATTTGCTTTTTTTGTTTCTTTGTCATCACACAAATTATGCAGACACTGTTGTATTAACATTTGAAACAAAATCCGCAGTTGGAGGTTGATTGGACGAGAATTGTAACAAATTATTCTCTCGGATCTTCTTTTACGTTTTTTCTGTTGGAAATAGGATTCTCTCTCATGCAGAGAGGGTTGAAGTTTACGCACTTCAATCATTTGCTTTTGTTTTTTTTTTGTCACCACACAAATTATGCAGACACTGTTTATTAACATTGGAAACAAAATCCGCAGTTGGAGGTTGACTGGACAAGAATAGTAACAAATTATTCTCTCGGATCTTCTTTTACATTTCTGCGGTTGGAAATAGGATTCTCTCTCATAGAGCAGTATATTATGCAGAGAACCAACATGGCATGGTTGAAGTTCTTAAAGCTCTTATCTGCTTGCTAGTCATGTACTCTGGAATTTGCACAGTAAATCCATTTGATTTTTCTGTACATCCATTTCTTTTTCCCCTGAAAGGATAGTTTGATAGGATGGCTTCTCTACAGCTAATTTAATCACTAATGGTTCTCAAGATAGTGATTGGTTGATTATGGCTCGAAGTTAATGTTGATTGATTCAAAATCCGACGCTTAATTGAATCTTAAGGAAATATGGCTAACATTAGGAAAGTCCGAATTGAACTCTTGCCAATAAGATAGTGATTAGTCTTCGTTTCCTTATTGAAGTATATGTTGATGTCGGAGAAGGGCTCGTAGTATTTATGTATAAAATTATTCTGTTATTGAGTTTCATCTCTGGTGCATAGTAGGTGAGCTAAAATGTGCGGAATTTGCGAGAGTCACAGAGCATTGAGAGCGTTCTAACAAGAGAATTGAGATTTTGAGAAAACTCATTCGTTGGGATCGATTCTTTTAAGTTCGGGTGCTATCTAAGACTTGGAAACACCTGAGATTAGAGTGTTCAAAGGATTGTAATCTTTTTGCTGATTATAGCGAAATCATGTCATCGATCTCTTTGTATATGTCCCTAAAAGGCTCAAGAAAGAAAAAAGAGGAGAACCTTCTGAGGGAGGGTGACCCCTAGTGAAGCTTCCGTACTCCTGCTCGATCGAGAAGAAAAACTTGATGAGAAATTTGGGGAAGAATGCATGTGAGCACCGACACATTAAAATAAGGCGTTATCCAGACTGGGTGCTAGGGTTATCTAGACTACCACTGGAAACCTTCACTCGGTTGTGGCAACACGACCCACTAAGCTGATCCGTGCTTCGCACAGTGTTATTCAACTGACTTATCGGCCTAATACCCCTAGTTGAATGACACTGTTCACCCATCGCAAATAGAGATGATCAATGGGAGGGCAGCCCACAAAGCCTGCGAGGCTAGAAAGACAAATATTTAGCCAATGGGCTTTCGTCAAAAAGTTGAGCCCGCCCGACTTCGGCAAGACTAGGAGGTTTTGCAGAGTTCCACTTAATCTTTACTTATCCCAATGATCACTTAAAAAACGATACCATAAAATGAGGAGAGGCAGTCTAAATAAACGGGTTTAGGAAAATCGACGGATTTTTCATGACTTCATGTGAATTAATATAATAAGTCG
Organism: Eucalyptus cloeziana; assembly: GCA_014182715.1. NCBI lineage: Eukaryota > Viridiplantae > Streptophyta > Magnoliopsida > Myrtales > Myrtaceae > Eucalyptus > Eucalyptus cloeziana. Next base: position 11,347,379 of record CM024635.1, on the reverse strand, counting down.
TTTCGTACAATTTTTTTTTTCTTTTATTGATTGATAGAAGGCAGATTTACTTATATCGAACAAGCAATTTCTTATGAATAAAAAAATATGGAATATCTTACATAAGCAATATTTGCGAAGACATACCTGCACGTCTCATTAGCCTACCAACATTAAAGACCAAATATAGAGAAAAGAACCTTAAAAAAAAAAAAAAATTGGTCGAAGAACCTTAAATATTGAAACGTGTGATAAACTAGAGGGGGCTTTGGAATGGCACGTCAGCCCAAAACCCAGAGACGAGATGATAGCGATAGGCACATGGTCACTGGACTTGTCAAAGACGTTGCACATTTTCCCCCATTGCACGTGTGAGTTCCCCTTGTGGCCGGCGCCCCAGACAGCACATATATGATATTCTCAATTTGAACCCTAAGGAATAGAATTATGATGATAATCGATAAATCATGTAAAAATAAGGAATGGTCACCTTAAGATAAAAATTCAATTTTTCATCGGCGGACTGTGGATTTTCGAAAAAAAATGAAAATAGGCTGCAAACGAGGAGCCATTAGGGCCCAAGCTGCAAGTGGGCCCAACGGGCCTCACGCCCATCATGGGCGGCCCGGGTGGGCCCATCAAGGCCAATTAAGCCCACACTTAGCCTTTTGGAAACTTGTACATTATATACCCATGTGCATGAATAGTGCTTTGGACTATAGTTTAATTAAATCCCTAAATTATTCCTTCTAGAAGCTTGTTGGCTTTTTTTTTTTTTTTTTTTTTTTTTGATCGGTCTAGAAGCTTGTTGGCTTAACGAGACAAGAATTGTTATCTTCCAAGGAGGGATAGGCGCCTATTTGAAGAGGGAAAGGGGAGAGTCTAACTTGGTTAGTTTCCTTAGTTCATTTCCAACTTGATCACATACTTGAAATCTAGCATTTAATTGAAGAATGGATAGGAAGATTTTCAAGAACTCTTGGTGGCCATTCAAAAGACTTGGGCAAGAGTAATTCAAGGAATTTTGTATTAATTCATTAAAGTTTTGAGGAACTTGGAAGAGAAGTCCCTATTCTCTCACTCATTTTCTCACTCTCATCCCTCAACTCTCTCTCTCTCTCTCTCTCTCTCTCTCTCTCTCTCTTCCTCACGCCATCTCTCTCTCCCCCTCTCCTTCTCTCTCACCACATACCCCCCCAATTTCTCTCTCCCCCTCTTTCTCTCCCTCTCCTGATTGCTCATCACCACTGTCAACCGTCGTCTCACGGCACAGCTCGCCACACATCGTGACGCCGTTCCCCATCTTGCTTGTCATCGTCCTCTATCCAACAGTGCCACTGCCCACCATTGCTATTGCCGTCCACCGCCATGACACACTACCGCCACCCAAGGTCGTGAGTCGCTGTTGCCGTTGCCATCCTCACCGCCATCTCACACTGCTTCCTTGTCGTGCCGCACACCACCGCCACCATCCATCGCCGTGATCCACGTGCCATCGTCTCCACCACCGCTCACTATCAAAGCTTAGAAGCCAATCCAGTGAGTGATTTCCTGAACCTTGATTAGGATGGTAGTTACGCTTGGAATTAGGGTTAGAATTAAGGTTAATGATAATTAGATTAAGAGATAGATGGATTAGGTGATAGCTTATCTGGATAAGTGATAAGTAATTGTAATAACTTATCTTGATAAGTGATAAGTAATTGTAATAACTTATCTTGATAAGTGATGAGTAATGGTGATAGCTTATCTTTATAAGTAATAAGTAATGATGATAACTTATCTTGAAAAGTGATAAGTTTTTATGATAGCTTTTCTGAAAGTGATAAATAATAGTGATAGCTTATCTTGAAAATTGATAAGTGCTTGCGATATCTTATTTTGAAAAGTGATAAGTTTTGTTGATAAGTAAACCCATGGTGTGATATTGTGTGGAATTGAGGGATCATTGCCATGAGAATGAAAGTTAATAACATTTTTTTCTAATGTATTGTTTAAAAAGAAAGCTTAGAAAGGCATGATAGGAATGATTCATGAAGTACTGCGGTGAGATGTCAAGTTTTATGTGTTTGCATTGATAATAATAGAATGAGTTTATTGTATGATTAATTTGGTGGATAAATAATCAATAGGTGATCATATGGAATTATTTTATGGTATTTTCGTGTGTAAAAATTGCTAGTGTATAACGTGTGAGGATTAAACACTCTTCCATTAGCTAAGTTGGAAGATAAAAATTGGCTTGAGTGGTTGATATGCTCGTGTGATCACTTAAATGGTTATGTACTCGTATGACTACAAGGGAGTCTGATGTATTCTGGATGCCTAGCGGAGATCCAAATGCCGTTCGCGGATGGATTTCGGAACAATGTTCTTAATTGAATACCATCTTCGAGTGAGGTCGAGACATTGCCGTGCCTGATGGAGGTAGGATGATGCCTGATTACGTCGGAAGATCACCGACATGAGTATCAGTCATGGCGAAGAGCAATCATAATAACCCGGACTCGTGTGGATGCATTGTGCATAGAAGTGATAATGGTTGTGTCTAGATTATTTGTGTTTGTCATGTGCCTACTGGAATTGTGGACTCACGTGGAGAATCATTCATGTAATTGTTGGATACGTCATTAGGGCGTTGTATGGTGAGTTTCTCATTTCATACTTATTGATGATGCAAAGCAAAGGTTTTACTATTGATCTACCATCGACAATTAAGTCGCACATAGAGGGTGTCTCCGAGGTGAAGTACTCTCCTTTGCGAGGTTTAGGGAGTCCACTTATTGAGTTTTCTCACTCATTGTGGTTTAAATTTTTCATGCCCAAATCATGAGTAGTCCATTCCACCACGTGCATTTTCGGGTGTCCGTTGATTAGGACACTCGAGTGACCCCCTTCCCAAAAGAGGAGACCAACATCGTATACGAGAAGTACATGACGATTATCTGAGTGGACGAGGGGCTGACAAGCTCGATGCCCCACCAGTTCATGGTATGGTATGTATGGTTCGGAGGAGAGCTCTTCAGCCCTCTTTGCGGTTTTGATGGGCCACCAAGCGGGGGATCCAGGAGTGCCATCTAGGACCCTATGATCGTGGATGTCCTTGACAACTCTGTCACTGACCCGGAGTCGGACTCAGACCCGAAGCTTGATCCCAAGCCCGAGCCAATGTACTATGACACGGACATGTATTAGGCACGTAGGGGAGGTATCACTTTTTGAGGTCGCCCTGATACGATAGAGGAGCTAGGTTAATCCCCAATGCCTTTTGGTAATCGGAAATAATCCGTATTGTGGATGTGTAATTATCAAACTTCTAATATACTAAATTGATGTATATATGTATATATGTATGAAAGCGTTTGTGTTGATATGTTTCCTTGCTATCCCTATTAATGTATATGATTGGATGGAGTTGATTCTGCTTCCGCTTGTGTTTAATTGAAAAATAAAATGAATGGATTGGCAACGCCTCTTGGGATGTCGTAATTAAATGATCAAAAGAAAGAAGGGATGCCGCGCGTCGGAGAATTAGGGCGTGACATGCCATGATGATGTCTGAGATTGCCACCACCTAGCCAGCACCCTGCTCTTGCCCGCCTTGGTGATGAATAGGAGGAGCAAGGAGAGAGCGGCGAAGCTGCACGCGATAGCATTTGGCCACCACAAAGTACTTGAAAAGAAAAGAAATTAAGAACATATTTTGTGTTAAGTAAAAAAAAAATTCCGTTCGAACTTGTCATGTACTAAAAAAAACTACTTCATTCAATTCACGTTGTTGTTGCAATGAAAATGATAAAAAAATTATCGTATTTCCATCGTCACCAAGAAAAAAGATTAATCCGTAATGAAATGAGGGCAGCTGATGCAACTTTTGATGCCCGAAGACTATCATTACAAGTGTTAGGATACACGTGTGATTTGTGTTAGAGAAGTCTCACATTAAATAAGTAATGTACTGTAGAATAGTTAATATATGCAAGTTGGCCTATAACTCATTGACTTAAGTTTTTTAGTGAATGTGAGTCTAACTAGATTTATTAAGGGGCTCAAGATCCCTTTTGGTGATCTTCCTAGGTGAAATTATTGACTTCCGCTGTGCATTCCCAATAAATAATATCAAAGCCAGTGGTTGATTGGTGCTTCACTTTTGTTGTGCCGGTGGGCAATCTCCCGATGAAATACTTTTGCTGAGCATTCCCAACAAATGGTATCAAAGATGATGTTTGATTAGTGCTTCACTTCAATTGCGTCAAACTCAAATGTGATGTGGTGTAAAATAGTTAATATATTCAAATTGGCTCATAATTTATTCGCTTAAGCTTGCATATCAATCTCAATGGTTGATTGGCGCTACACTTCTGTTGTGCCAAACTCACATGTGATGTGGTATAGAGTAGTTAATATATATATCTAAGTTAATTCATAACTCATTAATTTAAGCTTGTATTTCAATCTTGAATCTACGTTATTTTGCCATGGCTGTGAGTATATTATAGAATGCCTTCATCGCATGTGCTGCTATGGAAAGCTTATTTTCTCTGGAAGTGATTCACAAATTCAAGATCGCAAAAGCAATTCATAGGTGTGGATCCTACGCAGCGACTACAATGACGCTACTGGAGTTTACTTCCACACTATCGGGCGATCGGCCCTCCTGTACTCCCTCGATGACTAGGTTGCTAAGTCGAGCAACTGTACTGGCTAGGGAGTTTTTCCGAAACTATCTCCGGCCCATGGTAAATCAACTTCGATTCATGTTCCAGACGGGATAGAGCTGTAACTTGTTCTATAATTGTGCAAGGACATCTAAAGCTGGTTAATTTTTCTCATCTTTCAGATGAAAACATAAGCGCAGCTTTTGACCTTTTACTGCAACTTGATAAACATTCTGTTGAAATTGTCTAAGATGGACTTTCACTGATTAGTGTAGAAATTAGTACTCCTTTACCACCATACTCATAGACATTTCCATCTTCTTCCCTATTACCCTATGTATGTGCGGAAAAACTCAGGATGTTAGTCGCAGTATACGAAATTGAGACCCTTATGTACTTCATACCACGAGAATGTCCTGCTTAATCTTCTCAACAGTGCAGTCTTCGACATCGTACATTGCAGCCGTCACCGTTATCCTCATACTCCCTTCACGAGCCACGACGTGAGAGGCAAGAGTTTCTACTCGATGTCGGTCAAAGACACTAGTTACGTCGGTCGCCAAATTTCGTTGGATTGACATCGTGAACACAAAGCAAGCGAGATTGCTGTCAGACAAAGTGACGCTGATCGATGTGCTGTTGGTTATTACTTGGTCAGATGACATCTTCAGCTTCTCCAGCCTCGCCCTCTCTTCTTCAAGGGACCTGATGTAAAGAATCGCTTCTTGCAAACCTTCTGCCCTTGGAACCTGCAGAAACAAGAAATTAATAAACATGATCGATAGACTAAATTGAGCCCATAAAATTTACCGGCATTTTGCTTGGCGATATCATTGACTTAGATAGTGAACTGCTAAAAGATAATTACTTAAGATGATGGAGATGATTTTGCTGTGCACGAATGATCAACATGGCTATTAGGCTCGCAATTTGGTTTAGAATGCCGTAATCATGTCTGCGATTCATGTCGATTCTCGCCACTGTTAAAAAGCACCCCAGTTATTTCACTCTACTGAATAACCTAGATCGACTAGGTTTGCTGGAATCAAAACTCAGGTCCCATCTAATCAAAATTGTATACTTTTTATCCTTACATACTATTAGCAGAGTCGTGCTAAGTGCAAAAGATCAATGGGAATGCGACAGAACCTTGGGACATATGCCAGGGACCATAGACCGGAGCTTCGAGTGCAACCCAGTGATATTCTATGTCCTAAGCTTGTCTCTCTTCGAGCCCTTGAATCTCCCTTAATCATCATTCTCCGGCCTCCCCCAGTTTCTTACGCTCGATCCCTGCATGACAATGGCGGTCTTGCCGCGACCTTCCATGGCGAACTCCCTAGAACTTCTTGCCGCTAAGGGTCTAACAGAGCCTGTCTTCAGATTTCACTTTCACTGAGACATGTCCGATTTATGTTATTCCATGAGTCTGTAAGCGAGGGATTGCTTTTCTGCAGAGGGCGGTTAGAAATGTGCAACTTACGGAGAGACAAGACTATGATTCTGAAAACTCTCTCTCTCTCTACATGTGTCGTGTGTCTTCGTTTCGATATCTCTTTATAGTACCAAATCAAGAATAACATGGTCCCACCACCTCACGCGCTGCGGGCCACTTGGCCAAGCCATCCCCCACGAAAGGACGGGTTAAATCCTGCGCGTGCGGCCATAGTGGTATTAAGTGTGACGCCTGGTGGGTTTTGCTTAAGCGTCAAAGCAAAGTATTACGGCGCGGTTGTCGACGCCGCAGTTCTGCTTCTTTCTGTCTCCAAAAAAAAAAAAAAAAAAAGAATAAGATGGTCCCATTGACTCCGCCACTTGGCCACAGTGTGCTAAAACAAAAGAATCGAGACGGCAAGATGAAGTTTTATACTTCGTGATCGACCAAGAATTCTTAAACGCATCGATCAAGAGCCGTAGCCGGGCGCTGCAGCGTTAGCCATCACAAGTTATCTTGAAAAAAAGGGGGGGCATTGAGGTTAGAACTATTGGTATCAGATGCCCAAGCTTCGTTGATTAAATCAAGTGCCATTTTCAACTGCCTCTTAGTTCTACTTATCACTTTCTCCACCAAATTTGTGAATAAAAATTACAACGTAAATTTCAAAAAAAGAAAAAAAAAAGAAACTTGAAAAAACTCATATAGCATTCCACATGTTAATGTTTGAAACTTTTAATAGGTTTCATGCCATTGAGATTAAATAAAAATCAAAATTTGAGTTCCAAAAGATTTTAGAAAATATTGAAAGTGAAAGTCACTCTAAATAGATTTCATAGACGATAAATAATTTCCAATTTATTTATTGGTAACACGTAATATTTTCATATGATTAAATCTTGATTTTGAGCTTTCCTATGTTTGACAATTGACATACCCGTGGTCCAGCTATAGAAAATTCAACTCGGTTCCGTATTCTTTACGTAACTAAGCCTTCCACTTTATGAGGAATAACGATGGGCTCCCTAACCTCCCTAGGAAATAACTATTTCCACCTTGGCCGATTTCATCAAAGAGCTTATAAAACGCCTAATCCAAGACTCCTTATGCTCGTTACCATCAAACTCACGGCCCTATCAAATAACCAAGGAATAATATTAAAATCAAAATAAAACTCTACATCAACTACGAAACGACTATGCCTTAACTCTAACAAAAGGACTCGTACACACTAACAAATCGCATAATCAAAGCGATTGTTCAAGCCGTTCGCAACACGGAGTTTAAGTGCAAAACTTGATTGCGCCAAAACTTTCTCCTTCGAACCCCGATCCGAACGTACCTATAGTCAATAGAAAGCCTTTCAAACATATTACAAGAATCCCAACTTGACCGTCCCAAAATCAAACCGAAAAGTGACAAAGTATGGGCCCAAAACTGCTGGACGCGTAGTGTTCACTGCACGCGTGAAACTTTGAAATTTTGTTTCGAACAAACCATAAGCTCAAATCACGATCCGTAAAATCTCACGGCTCCACAACACCCTAAACTATCATTCCAACAAAAATACACGGCTCAATGACTCCAAAGCTGGATTTTGCCGCTCGATTTTTCAAAAATTCCGAATTTGAGCCATAAACCCATAAATTACTTCAATTGGACGAACAGTGTGCCTAATCTCTTACCAGGCACTGCGTTATGGAGTCGAGTCGGCTTGGCAAGACATTCATCGCGTGCACATGCCAAAATCCCTTTCCTTTCTTCTTCTTCCTTCTTTTCTCCTCTTTTCTTATGCCTGAACATGGGCTTTCTTTTCCTTTTTATCTCTTCCCTCTTTTTTTTTTTGTCTTTTGCTTTCATTATTTAAAGTGGTCCACCACCTTTTCTTTAACTTTCTCAAAAATCTCAAATATTACAGACCCATTGTTCAGACCCACACTCCACGCCCCAAGAGATGGTCGCCGCGGCTTCTCCACGGCACGGGACTCGACTATAAGGACGGGATCCCGTCAGCCACGGCCGACCATAGGGATCTCGCCATTACTCCCCCATAAAATTTAGAAAGTTAGGATCAACAGGCGAGACTTAATTGTATCCAAGGGGAACACCACAGTTTTTCGAGCATTAGATTTTCCCTGCATGTAGAAGCCTCAACTACCCAACCCGACCCAGGAGAAAATCTATCTGTATTGACTTCAGATTGACTCAGTGATCCTGTTTTTATTGCAGAAAGTTCCACTTCAACTACCACCCGAAGTAAACCGAAGTCGTTCCGAATATATTTCACGTCTTTGAGGACAAGCGAGAGAGACAAAAACGGAAGTGGGTCGACCGGTCTTTCGTTTTTGATCGTCGGGTCGCCGCCCCGCAGCACTTGCTTAGCTCGCCTTCTTGATCGGCGATGGCTTCAGCCGTCGCTGCTGCTGCTGCGGCTGCTGCTTGTCTCGCCGTGATCTCCGTTCTTCTGCCCACGCTTGCTCTCGGCAACGTCTTGCCCCCTCTCCTTCCGCCCATCGCGGGTTCGCGTCGTTACCTCCCTGAAAACCATGCTCCTCTGTTTCTTCGTTTTTTGATTCGGTTACTGTTCTTGTGGTGTTTGACGATTTGGCTCAGAGAGGAGTTTGCTTTGTTTTCGTCTGGGGCTGTCCTTTTACGGACATTTGGTCAACTGGGTGTTCTCGACTGCCGTTCGATTTGTGTTTGTTTAATTTGGTTTGTTTTGGTGCCTCGATGTTGCAGGTGATGTGTGCAAGGAAGTGAATTGTGGGAGAGGAACGTGCAAGCCCAGTGGGAACAGCACTTTCTTTCATGAATGTGAATGTGAACCTGGATGGAAGCATACTTTTTCAAGCACTGATCTTCATCTGAATTTCCTCCCTTGTGTAATTCCTAACTGTAATCTCTCTCTCTGTCTCTCTCTCTGTCTCTGTCTCTCTCTCTCTCTCTCTGTGCAGCTGCTATTCAGGATTAGATGTTGAGATAAAAGTGAATTGATGTGAAGCAATGATCTCGGTACATGTCTTCTGTTGGGTTGCTCTCTGTATTTACCGATAGTTTTGTATGGCGAATGAAGAGATGGTAATGGATGATTCACAACAGCTAAGTTTCCAAAAGAAGACTTTACTAAATTACTGATAGCGGGGATAGGTCAACTTCTGTCACACTGCCTAGATTGTCACGAAGTACGTCCGACTTAGTTTCATGTTGTGCATAGAAGAATGTTTCCAGTATTTGCCGAAGAAAACAGAAACAAGAGTTTATAAGCTGGGGTGATCCTTTGTCTGTTTGATCCGTCTGTTGATAATTTATTTTCAGCTAGTCATCCTTCCAAATGAGTTGAGGTGGACCATATGTGGAACCATCAGTATGCAGCATTTCCTAAATGGAAGAAGAGGAAATCTAATCGGGTCATAGGGCATGATCAAATATGAGTCTATGAACACAATGGTTTTAACTGTTTATCTGTTTAAGCTATAATATAGTGTTAATTGCTCCTTTCTGCTTTGTTTGTATCAGTTTACCAGGTGGATTCTCTATGCATTTTAAATTATTGATCATTATTAATAATTTGAAGGTGAAAAGAACCCCAAAATAATCAAAGAGGAATGTGTCATAATCATCAATTTCTAAATTATTATTTAGCTTGAGTTGGTAATGGAGGTCAATCAAATCATCATCTTGTCTATGGTTTCATGTTACTCTGAGATTTTGTCTGACGTTGTTACTGCGACAGAAGTCCAACCCAAAGCTATTAGTTGGAGAGAGACTACATGAAAAAGCGCATTGAATTGATAGATGGGGGAGCCTCATACTCGAGATAAATCTAAGGGTGAAATTAGCTCTGGTGTCATGTCAAAAAGTAATGCTGAAAAAGTTAAGCTGCTAAGAGAACGGAGATTACTTGAATATAAGAGTTGTATAGGCCCTGTAGACAAGTGATGTGGGTTAGTTAACGTTAGAAAGAAAGTTAAACAAGCAACCATGACATGCGATGTTCATGGGATACCTAAACTGATGTTGACAAGCGTATTCTCATTCCTCCACCTAATAAGACATAAATTTGGATATTCTGAATATTGCTATTGATTTCTTTTCTAAAAAGTTATAAGACACAGACTTATATGGTAGCTGAAAGGAAAGACTTAAAAGTTCGCTGTCTTAATGCATGTTGGCTTGAGCCTTTGCTAACAATCCCACTTTCTCGTCCTGTCTTTCTTCCTCGGAGCTCTGACTGTTACAACTAGACGTAGCATGGTTTAACTTCTCTATGATTACATGTTTATAGTTAAACCAACACTCAAAATCAATGAATAGTGGCAAAACAAAAAACATTGATGGATACTGATCTTTCTAGAACTTATATTACCAGACTTGCTTTCACTAGTTGTTAGCCAAATGAGAGAGAAAAGTCCATTTAATGTTAAAAAGATAGGTAGTGTCAAGATCATAGAACTTGTCTACGTGTCCAGTTGTTTTAAATGGCAAGATGTCCTATTAAGTATCATCTATATGAGTTTGAAACTGCAGTTGACTGGATCAACTAGACTTGAGGCAATAATCTCTTTCATGTGCCAACATGCATCGTGTACAAGAATGAAATATCCGATACTTAACCTTATAAATTTTACTCTTATAGTTGTTTCTTTTGTTCGTTAACTTTATGTGATTTGGTTGCTGCTCTGATACCATTTCTCTTGCTTCCCCTTTTTTTGCAGGCACCCTCAATTTCTCATGCATGAAATCCCCTGCTTCACCTGAGGAGAAAGCAAGACAAGCTAACGAATCAATTTTCAACCGTAACTACTTACCTTTGATCTGCTTGATGTCTCAAGTTGCTTTATGCTGGTTTGTAGATGAGTTTATGCTAAATTCGGTTGCTTTCTCCATTTATAGCCTGTCATTGGGCTGATTGCGGAGGTGGCTCCTGTAACAAGACTTCAATTGTCTCGTACAGTTGCCTATGTGATGAGGGCTACTACAATCTCTTCAATCTCACTGCTTTCCCATGCTACAAACAGTGTGAGTCCTCGATTATTTTTCTCTAAACATGAAAGGAACAGTTTTTCTGTTTGTGTTTTTCTGTAGTTTAGTGGCTGTGAGAAATAGTTGTTCTCTACGGATTAATATTTCCTTTTTTCCTAATGCACCAAATGTTGGTGAGCCTAATTAGCTATTTCCTTTTGAAGGTGCAATTGGTTTGGATTGCTCGAATCTTGGGATTTCATCTTCAAATAATACTCCTTCAGCGCCCCCTTCGGCACCCAGTGATGGATCTAGAGGTAAGGTTCAAGCAAAGTCCCAAACTAAATTGGTTTTTGAGCTCTCTCTGAATTGCACGAACAACTCTTTTGCCACTAGTGAAAAGTAATAGATATGCTAACAAAGGTTAATGGGTGCTCATGAAAAAAAAAGATTGTTAATTTACTTAATTTGAGTCCAAGCACAGGCATGAAAAACTAAACAAAACTTCTTCACAGAAGTTCAGTCTTGATGTGGAAGAAATTGAGAAGGTGAAAGTTGCAGTTTATGCTTATTGAATAAAATCCGTCAAAAGCTGGCCAAAAAGTGGGGCAAAAATAGAATAACATCAGTCAAGAGACTTTGTTCTTAGGCTGAATCATGTTTTCAACGTCTCTCTTCTTTCTGCAACAGGCTCACTTATGCAAGGGAGTTATCGCTGGTTAGTTCCCCTCATGTTCTTTTTGGGCATTCTTCAGTGCCCATAAAGCAAAAGGCAAAGTAGAAAGCTGATATCTCTTGTACCATGTTAGAACTGGAGATTGCGGATGACGTTTTTGTGATAGCCTTATTCGGAGGTCTGTTTGATGCGGGATATTTATTGTACTCCAATGAGCTGTTGTACAGATTAGTTTGATTGAACCCGACAGACAAGTGAATGGGCATAGAAGTTTTCATGAGAGTAAGATATTAGTTGATTGTCCAATTCTCATGCTTGTATTTGTCCTCTCATTTCCTTAAGATCTTAGTACATGAATCGTCTTGCTCGTAAGTTCTTTCTCCTTCTCCTTATTCCTATAATTCATAACAAGAACGTCGGAGTCTTTCGCCGTTTAATTTTGCATGAAGCTTCACTGTAACAGCGGGCCCAGCCCACTGGGCCAAACCCTGAAACAGAATATTCTTGAGGTGACCTATGAGGATTCATCTCTGTTTATGTATCGCCTAAGCGGCAAGCTATCATTCCCCGACATGGGATTAGGATGTTACAGTTGTGCATACTTTCTTGACCATATATTTGCGGAAAGTCATATAATATAAGATGTAATGTGCCTAATTGCTTCGTATCTTTCGTCATTGCTTCGCTTGTATTTTCTTTTGAATAGCGATAGTGTATGAGCAAAAGAGACACGAGATCATTTTAGGACGTATGTTCATTCGGTACAACATTCTTCGCCCTTTTCACTGTTAACCATTGAGGATCATTTTGCTGAGCATACTTCGTGCATGCAGAATGCAAACGATCGATAGTTATACCTTTATAGGATTCATTATTCAATTGATCAATGGGTTTTCCATTTAAATCTGTGTGTTCCTTTATTCTTCTCAGTTTTAATTTTCATTGTAATTTCTGTATTGGTCATAACATTATATGGTGTAATAAAGCTAGCACATCTCAACAAAGTTTTCATTTGTAGCATGGATTGATTTTTGTGCTTCAAAAAGGTAAATTTCCTCTTTTGGTCTTTCAATTCAATAAAGTTCTTGAAATTTTAATCTCTCTTACATATATCTTCTAATCAAATCCCTCCTCCTCTAAGTCCAGATTAAATTTGCATACATCTTTAAACTTTCCACATCACATTCTTACAACCCTAATGAACATGTCCACTTTATTTGATTCCATTTGAAACCGGATAGAGTTGATTAAAAAAATTGTGCAAATTCAAGGGTTCATCAGATAAATTAAAAGTTTGAGGATTAAATAAAAAAATTACGTAACCTAAAGCGGAATTTTTACCTAATAGAAATGCCCAAGAATTCTCTGATCTATAATGTCATGTGGTGCAGTGGGACAGCTGCACAAGATTCTCTCTCAAAAAAATTTCCTCTCTAATCTTAGATCTTATATATATTTTGCGAATAACCGTAAAACTTTACATTCGACAAGACTGAAGGATGGGTCTGTAAGCCACCTCAATGAAGAGCTTTTGTCGAGGACATCATTAGTCATCACATCATAAATTAGTAGTCCCACTAAAGGCCTATTTAGTAATTATTCTATTTTTTTCTTTTGTTTTTCTTTTTGTTTCCCTGAAATAATCCATTTGATAACGTCAGCTAATTTTATTCATTCCTTAGAATAGACTAATAAATAGGGAATAGATTTGAAACTATAAGAAGTAAAAAAAAAATCTAGTTTTTTGTTCCTAAGAACAAAAAGAGTAATAAGGTCTTTTTTTTATTATAAAAAAAGAGCTCAATATAACCTAATGTTCATTTTTATACAATTGAAACAAGGTCTAGTCTCCTGACTCCATCCGAGTACATTAGGGGTGATTAGTTCCAAGGCGAATAAGTTCCAGAGCTAGAACTTAGAACTTATCCTATTATAGCTAGTTATCAGTTTTTGGACCTTAGAATCTATCATGTTTGCCTAAAACTAATTTTGGAACCTATCTTGTTTTTCCAGTTTCGTTTTTAGAGGCTATCCGAGAACCCGTTTTATTTTTTATTCCTTTTTTGGTTCATTTTTTACAACTTTATCATATGAGCCTATGAGTAACGAAACTATTCAAAGTAAAATATGAACAACAAAAATCCTAATCTGTCAAAAACAACAATTCATATTATGAATATGTAGTCATGTGCAATTATAAACAATAAAAAGTTCAAACGGGTAACATAAAACATAGATTATAGAACTCCATTCTCCATTCATCCATAAAAATTTAGGGGAAGAGAAAAGACTGGCGAAATATTCCAAAAAAGGTCAAAGGACAAAGGAGTGCTGAGGTAGAATTTAGGGGGAAAGAAATTAGGATTTTGGCTTTTTAGCTTATAAAACCAGTTCCAAAATTGGACGATGAGGTTCAATTCCTAGGTGGGTATTCACTTGAAATCTGTTCTTGGACCAATTACAACCACTTCCAAAAATTTGGAACCTATTCCCACATCATTTCCTATTGGAACGGATTCTAGACTTATTTTTTGGGCGGTCTAGTCAAATTCCTAAGTAGAACCAGTTTGGTTGTAGATCCCTACTATACACTCTCTCTAAGTTGTATTGTTAGCCTTAACAATTATAAGTAAAAAAGTGAGATTAGGTGTACTTAATGATTTTTTTTTTTGTTGAAAATTTTAATAAGTGCAATCGAGTAACTCCCTCAACTTCGTTCAATTTGAGTAATAAAAAATGATGAGGTGGCATGTTATTGTTTTCCGAAAAGTGAGGCGCTCGACTGGTTGCCATACTAGTAATGTCAAGAATAGAAATTTAAAAGACATTAAAAGGAAAGTTGAAAGGAAATAAAGTAGAAAAATAAATAAATAAAGGAAAAGGCAAGTTGACATCGAATCGAGTTTTGTTTGTTTGCGAGTCAGGAACCTTAGATATTGCTTCAAATGGCAGCAGATCATGTCTTTGCCACGTTGGTGATGGTGGCGACGAGACCAAGGGAAGGAGGACGACAAGGCGAGCTCAAGGTCGTTATGGTCTAGTCACCTGGCCAGGCGGCATTGATCCTCGATTCCAATAGCAAATTTGGCCTGGCGATCGAGCCTAATTTTTTAATTTGATATTTTTAATCCTATAAAAAGAATACATTTCGAATTTGTTTCTAATATATCCCAGTCCCTTGAACACCATTTGTGAGAGCGAAGATACTACTATATTCTTTCCCAAATCCAATTTCGTCAAAAGAAGATTTTCTAATTTTATATTCAAGAAAGGATAATAAAGGGAGAATAATTTAACAAATGCATAATTCAAGGGAAAATATTTCTTTGGCTGCATATCAGCCTTTTTTAATTAATTAATTTTTTTTTGGAATTTTTGGTATGAACAGAAAAAATGGGTTAGTCTAAAAAACGTAATCATAATGGCAATGCCGTAAAAATTTAAGGCTGAAGAGGGCAAAAGGGCAATTAACTGGCAAAATTTGGAGGGAATTCAGTCTTGGGAAAGATTTAATTTGATTTCGACTGGATAGGATTTATCGATAACCTAAAAAGGTGGGAATAAAATTAAAAGTAAGAGACGGCCTACTCTCATTACCTCTTTCAATATACTATAAAGATAACTTCCATTATTTCTGAAATTGGCAGTAAAAATCTTAGAGATGGCCTTGGCTTTGACGATACTCATTCTATCAATCTTCATTGCTTCACTATCAAATCGGTTCCACGAAGGCGCATCTCGACATGACGGGAACCAGGGTATATGCTTGGGGACAATCTTTCTACTCCGGCTGCAGTGGTCCGACTCTACAAGAATTACAAGATTGGGAGGACGCATGTGAAACCAAGACTTGCAAAACAAAGCATCGAGGGCCGATGCGGCGACGACATGGTCCAGCACCAATTTGCAACTCTACAGGAGCAACATCAGTCTTCCTTGTGGTAACGAAGTGGTCTCCAGAGATATAGCTCGGCATATATTATCGACAATGCAAAATCTTCAACCAATTTAAGAAAATTATAAATAGGGAAAAAACAACCAAAAACTCCAAATTTTGCCTAAAGTGACAAATTTACCCTAAACTTTTTTTTTTACACAGAAAACTCTGAACTTTCATTTGTGTGACACATTTACCCTAAATTATAATGCATTTTGGTCTTTTTACTTTTTAATTTTTTTTTTCTTTTTTTCTTCTTCTTCTTTCTTCCCTCCGCCGGCCATGGCGGAGCCGGCGAGGGAAGCTGACATCTGGCGAGGGCCGCCCTCGCCTAGGCTAGCTAGGGCCGCCCTCGCCGACGTCGGGTGAGGGCCAGGTCTTGCCCAATGCCATGGCCGATGGAGGGAAGATAAAAGAAAAAAAAAAGAATAAGGAAAAATAGAAAGAATAAGACAAAAATGCCCTTAATTGGAAAAATGTGTCACAGTTTGCAAAGTTGGAAGTTTTTCATGTCACAAAAAAAAGTTTGGGGTAAATTTATAATTTTAAGCAAAGTTTGGAGTTTTTAATGGTCTTTTTCCTTATAAATATGATGGAGTGAGGGTTGTTGTGACAATCGCATCTGGCACCGAGAGAGTTCTTACTTGCGGTCAGACAACTTATGAGCAAATAAATGGCACCTTTTCTTCTTTAGACACATTTCGCATTGTGCTAGAACCTTAAGTGGTGCACTCTCCGATGAAGCTTAGGCCGATAGGGTGGGATCAAAACTTCTTGTCAATCACTAGCTCATTCCCAATAATTAAGGTGTATCCGTATTTTGTGTACACCTCATATCCAACTAATTGTGAGATTAGGTTATGCTCAATTCAATGGGTCTTGTCCGATGCTTTAAAATGGCAACCTTAGTTATACGAACATGCTCGATGCGATCATGCACATTATAATGGGCGATGGAGACGGAAGGCATGGGCGACCTGGACGGGGTGGTTCTTAGAGAGTGCTTGGCCGTCCATCGAAAATGGGAAGATTTAAAACTTCAAATTTTAAACCACACGTAAGATTTAAATTTAGGAATAATTAAATGAAGTAATTGAAAAATGGAGATGCCA
The DNA here is from genome assembly GCA_014182715.1 of Eucalyptus cloeziana. Lineage (NCBI taxonomy): Eukaryota > Viridiplantae > Streptophyta > Magnoliopsida > Myrtales > Myrtaceae > Eucalyptus > Eucalyptus cloeziana. Next base: position 11,330,620 of record CM024635.1, on the reverse strand, counting down.
ATTGAAATCAACATAGGATTTAAAACTTGCAATTTATTTTTCCTTGAAATTGAAATTTATTATATTCCTATTGTATGAAGCTTCATCTAAGCTTCTTATTGACTTGAAACTAGATCCCCGTAGATGAATAGGATCGACGTTAAAACAATTGGGGATACTCATTTATATAGTCCACCTCTCTTAATCAACCCTATGAAAATACAGGATAAACCGGCGTCCCATCCGGATTGAACAAGCCGAAATTTTGCTCCACGCCCGGAGGCTTTTGATTCTCATTAAACATTGCAAAGATGAATCCTTCCAAGTAGTGGTCTGGCCTCTTAGGAGTTCCTTGCTTGGCTAGAAACTTCTTCACAAAATTTTGATTATAAGTTTGTGCAAGCTGCGGAGTGGCGAAGTTTCCGTTTCCGGCTGACGGCCAACCGCTCTCAGCAACCACCAGATCCACGCTGCTCACACCTTCCTTCTCCATGGCCCAGTAGAAAGCATCCGACATCGCGTCAAGCAGGTTCGAATAGCCCAAGTTGCCATCCTGAACCACTGGACCGGGCGCGGTGAATTGAGCATAATCTAATCTCACGTTAATTGGATCCGATGCATATGCAAAATAGGGATATGCATTAACTAGTAATGGGGAGCTAGTGCTCGACAAGAAGTTTATGATTCCAACCATTTCGGCTCGAGCTGCATCAGCAAATACACCGCTCGAGGGTGGGTATGAACTCCCCAAAGTACTACCCGCAACTACTGTGGACACCCTCAGTCCAATATATTTATAATTGCTTATGACGGTTTGTAAATTTTGCATAGCCGGTAATACATATTGAGCCAAATCTCCAGGAACGACTTCATTACCGGCTGTAATATACTGAAAATTGATGTCGCTTATGTAGGGTTGCACATTGGTGTCAAACCATGCCTTAGCCGAATCGACACTTGATGCTATGGATGGTAAGTCTTGGTTTTTTATGCCTAGCGTGACATCTATTCCACTGCCACGAAGTGCATTGAGCGCATCAGGGTTCGGGTCGAAGAGTCGTATTTTTCCAATGCTGTACTTCTTGTAGAGTTGGACAACCGTCGCCGGAGGGGGGAGATTGTCGCCGACCATTCCATAGTTCACACCGATGTCAGACAGTGCGATTGCGATTCTGATATGGTAGTGCAGCGATGCTACGATCGATAGAATGAGGATCATCAAAGCTGGTGCCATCTCTGAGATACCTATTTCAAAAGTACGAAAATTATCGTTAATTAGTAATCTGAAAGATAAATTAAGAATGAAGACCTGTGGTATTAGACTGTGCGCGGCTACATGATATGGACACCTTCAATTTGATCCTAATTTCCTTACGAGAATTAAATAATTAAAGGATGCCCCTCCTTTATCGTGCAAAACGTTTCAATGGTGTGGCTTATAGAACTTCCAAGACATGAAAAAAAGGGAAAAGAAAGATTTCCTCTCAGACTTTACCGTGAGAGAGAGAAACATGTAAAGACTTACAGGAGAGCTTGAATCAATGGAAAATAAAACAACTAGTCCTTGAGAACAGAAGACCTTATATTTATCGGCAAATGGCAAGTAATTTCCAAAACAAGAATATTTTGCTGTATATGAATGGGATTCCACTAGGAGAATTAATTGTTTTGGATAAAATTTGAGATTCTCTGTGTCTAACCTGATTGTGCATGATTTCCAAGACAAGAATATTAGTTGTGTAAGAAATGGATTCCACTCTGGGCACTAAGGGCCTGTTTGGTAACCATCCCAACAGCCGATCTCTCGATTTTTTGTTCCCGAATCGTTGGGACGAGAATCGCGTTTGGTAAAATTTTTGTTCCTGGGAACAAATTTGTTCCTAAATCGTTTGGGACGAGAATCAAGAATTAAAAAAAGTTGATTCTTGTTCCGGAACAAAATTGAGAATCAAAACCCTTCTTCTTCTCTTTTCTTCTTCTTCATCGACCGCCATCTCGCGATCGCCGCCCGCCGCCGTTTGCCGCCGCCGGTCGCCGGAGGCTCTCGTTTGGCCTAAAAAAAAAAAAGAATAGGAGAAAAAAATAAAAAAAAATAAAAAACTAAAAAAGAAGAATAGGAGAAAAAATAAAATAATAAAAAGAAAATTAAAAATTAAAAAAGGAAAAAGAAAAAAAAAAAAAAAAAAAAAAAAAAGGAAAAAGGAAAAAAAGAAAAAAAGAAAGAAGAATAGGAGAAAAATAAAAAATTAATAAAATAATAAAATAAAGAAAATAAAGAAAAAAAGAAAGAAGAATAGGAGAAAAAATAAAAAAATTAATAAAATAATAAAATAAAGAAAAAAAGAAAATTTAAAAATTTAAAAAAAAAAGGAAAAAAAGAAAAGAAAAGGAAAAATAAAAAAATAAAAAATAAAGAAGAATAGGAGAAAAATAAAATAAAATAAAATAATAAAATAATAAAAAGAAAAAAATTAAAATTAAAAAATTAAAAAATTAAAAAAAAAAAAAAAAAAAAAAAAAAATAAGGAAAAAGGAAAAAGAAAAAAAAAGGAAAAATTATTTAAAAATTAAAATAAATTGATTTGGAACAGAATCAATGAACACGTTACAAACGCAATTCTATTCCGAATCAAAAATTTTGTACAGACTCAAACACCTTTTTTACTCGTAATCGGTTCTAAATGTAATAAAAATAATCATTTCGATCGTAATTTGTTCTAATGAATCGTTACCAAACGCGCCCTAAGTACAACTATAATTCTTCGTATTCCCTTAAATGGCGCATATACATCAATAGATTATCCACATCAAGTGAGTTTCCAAACATGACAAATCCTAAAGGGCACGGGGCGGATTAGTAAACCCATCGAAGAGGAAGGGTATTTTGCATAGTAGGCCAACCGAAGGCCCTTTACTTTGAGAAGCAAATGGCTGCACTCTGAGATAAGCACGTGAATTTTTCAAGACACGTGTTCAGCACCTTGAAGCATTCTGACTAAACGTGAATTTGTACTTTAAAATTTATAGAATCAAAAGTGGCCATTGATGCTTCGCCTTGTGTTACGAGCAGCAACTCGACCGCAAGATGGTGGCCGCCGCCGAAATCCTTCCACCAGTCCCAAAGCCTTCCGCTAGCAAATCCAGCTATATCCGACACGCCCTCTAGCTGCACCAGCGACGACACAGCTGCAGTCACATCAAGGTTCAACAACGACGAGCCTTGCCACGTGCCCAGCAGTGTTTCAGTTCTACCCGGCGGTCCTTTGCTCCGAGTTTCAGTCCAATCCTGCCGATCCTTGATTTCCCCGTGGCCTCATATTAATGCGACCTGCAGCTGCCAATCGACATAACATCGGCTTCATTGGCCCTGCTCAAGCTACCGGCCACTCTGTTTTCTCTATTTCGGGTTTGCCGACGTGTTCTTGAGCAGCTTACTCCCCATGCACCGCCGCTGGTTTCCCTGTTGCAGGGCCACCCCTTTTGTAGTTACTCGGTTTTGCTCGTGGCTGCTTGTTCTTGCTTGTGGTGTTGCAGGTCTGCTGCACAGGCCTTTCCATGACCATGCTCAGCCCGCCAAGCAAGCTCGACATCTTTCCTCGAATTGTCGTCCAGCATTCTCCCGGTGCTAATTTCCTTTGCTGCGGTAGCTGGTCTGCTGCAACACTAGCCCGGCCATTTTCGACAGAGATTTGCCAATCGTCGCGAGTCCTGCCGCATAAGCTCTCCTCATCGGTCACCGAAAGGCTCCACCGTGGCCAACCATTTGAGAAACGAATTCTCCACGCTGGGAAATTTTCCAAACCCAAATTAATTTCAATATTCTAGGGAGGAGGGCACTAGAAGTGTCAAAAGTTGTATACGACACTTGTTTTAATGTCAAAAGTTTTTTTTTTTTGAATCACTTAAGTGTCACTTAAAAAAAAAAAAAAAAAAAAGATCACTCTAGTGTTAACTCCAATTTAGATAACCGAAAATCCAATGTAACCATATTTTATTACTTTCTCAATTCTACATGGCTTGCCGGCATGCCTAGTCAGTATATAACTCCTGAACAACATCTTCTAAAAGTTATAAATAGTGATTGTTGGAGTGCTAAATTTTGTTTAAAGTGATCACATGGAAATGCCACGTGGATTGAATTTTTTAAAAAATATGCCACGTCATATAAAATTATTACTTATAGAAGCCACATATTATTTTTGGATGGAATGTCTCATCATTAACACTTAAATAATTGTTTTTTCTCCGGTTTGACACTTAAGTGATCCAACAAAAATTTTTAAAACAAAAGTGAGGATCGTACATAACTTTTGTTACTTCTAATGTCCTTCTGCCCAATATTTTGTCCTAAAATAGATTGATTGACACTAAGTTAGAGATTTTTAAGCACATCTAAGTTAAGAAAGTTTCTTATTTTGAGTTGTGCGCAAATCGATAATTTGATCTTTAGGCATTAAAATTAGGTTATGGATAGCACGGAATCTGTTATTCGATCTTTAGGCACTAAGATCATTGCCGATATATTTGTTCCCAAATTTGAGTTGAACTAGTATCTTTGGTGATTGAATTTACTTTAAGGATAATACCATGAAAAACTCTAAATTGTTATACCTATAACGAATTTACCCTCTGTTAACTTTTGTCAAATTTTACCATTAAATTTGTTGACATGGATGACACATGGTAACATTACAAGTTTATATGGAAATCCATAGAATTAATACCATGAAAAACTTCAAACTAGTACACATGTTACCCTTTGTTAACTTCCATCAAATTTTACCAATTAAGTTGCTTATGTGGATGACATATAATGATGTGGCAAGTCCACATGGAAATCCCTAAGGTTAATACCATAAAAAAAAAAAAACCCTAAATATTTGTATTTGTAATAAATTTACTTCAGACTAAATTGGGATTACCAAAAATACAAATTGATATATACGTGACACATTTACCATCTGTTAATACTCCCAAATAGGGCTGAGTTGTAAAATGCAGAGTTTATTTTCCAAATTTTTCTAACATTGCCTTTATATCACCTGAATTTTTTTTTTTTCTAATTTACTACAAAATATTACCAACAAGGAAAAGGCTTTGCTATTAAAGTAAAATTAGCGCGACATTCATCATAGGCAATATCTTGAGATAAAACACAAGAGAGATCCGGCAATACTCGATTGATTGAACGAGAACTAGGAGACTTGCATCCAATTCTGGCAAGATGAGTGGGTAGAGAGAGAGAGTCCCAGTATACAAGCCGTATGCAACCGACCAAATTCATTATCAAAATGCCAATAACATCATCTACACAAAAGGTCCAAAAGCATGTTTTATATCACAACCATCCAAAAAAACTTCAATAAATACTAGATTTAAACAAGCTTTACTCTAGACATCCAACTCTCCTTATAGATTCATTACCTTGCTTCACTTTGAGATTGTTGAGTTTGAGGGGCTCTAGAAACTTGGCTTGAAAGATCCACTATATGATTTGCACCGCCTTGACGATTTTCTTGTACTATGTTACTGCCAAACATATGAAATTAAGGGGAAATGTAATGTTATTATGTTGATCACAATGGATTACAAAAATGTTAACAAAATAAAGTGTTGACTCTCAAATATGAGTTTCCAGTGGCTTCAGATACATAAAATTAATATCCTTATAGATCATACAAGAAGAGAAACCATGTCAAACATTTTACTCTTGGCATTATCAAAACCATATGAATTGCACTTATAGATTACTCACCCTCATCTTCTCATATCTAACAATATTTGATTGTCACTTCATTTGTTAGATGCCCCTCTTTCAATGCTTGGTCGGTTTGGATGATTCCTTGGCCTACCTCATTTGCCCTGTATAATACACTTATATAAGAAAGGTGTAAGTAATTTGTTCATATAAACAAATAATTAATCAAGAAGAAACGGATCCATATATGACTGTAAAACACCAAGAATCGATAAACACAGCGGAATTAAAGCGTACATGTTTGAGCCATTGCTTTACTTGAAGAAAAGTAGACCACTCTGATAATCAGGGATCTATTGGAATACCAGATCTTCCTCTCTATGACCTATTTCAATATAGTAGCTTTCAATGGGATTAAAGCAACTGATAGGTATAACCTATCCTTTTATAGGCTAGAGAGGGGACCTAGCAAACCCTAATCAACAGCGTGTCAACTGGGCCCTTCCCATTACGGGCTTCAGTTAAACACAATTGCCTACAATTTGCTGCTCAACTAGGCCCGTTATCAATAGATGCCAATACCCAGTTCAATCAGATCACTTTAGGGTTCAACAAATATTGGAATATCCATTAATCCGATTATTTAAAATAGAAAATCAATTAATTAATGTAAGCCCATATTATAGGAAATTTCCAACATTCTCCCACTTGGGCTACATTAATTAACTTATTTTATTTTGAAAAAGATTTGAAAACAACACTATCGGGTTAATAACTGAAAATTTTGTTTTATGTGGCCACGACTTAAAAAAATAATATTCCAATAATGGCATCTCAATACCAATCCAATCCTATATAACCTCAGTATAGGACTATGGAGATCAATATGTTAAGAAAATGCTACAACACAAGACCTTCCATAATCACATATAATAAGTATTATATTTTCATGGATCATGGGCCTAATAGTGTAGTAAGAAATATTGCCAACATGTGATCAAAATATACACTATTTCTTATCGATCCTTAATGCAATTTCTCAACAACATGAAACTGCATTAACGCAATTTCTAAACAACATGAAATTGCACAACTATGTCACAATCCAACATGAAATCTCATAATCAGTGACATCCAGTCATCTTTAAACTAAAATTTGTTTAAAAATACTGTTTTATACTTCCATTTCTCAGTTAATAGGAGAAATGATAACAATATAATTAATAACAATAATCATTGAAAATAAATGCTTTAATAAACATCAAAAAAACATTATCAGTCTACATATAACTATAATATCCAGAATTACAATTTGTATAACTCCCACTAACAAAAGAAATCAAAAGAATCTAAGACACTCATATTCTTTACATGTTCTTTAAACAGAATGGGTCGTAAGCCTTTTGTTAGAGGATCAGCCAACATGGACTCAGTTATGATATTTTCAATCACAATATCTCCCTTTTTGACTAAGTCCTTAACAGTATAATATTTGATCTCTATGTGTTTGGACGCATTGCTGATCTTATCATGCTTGGAATAAAACACAGCTACAGTGTTGTCACAATAGATCACCATAGGTCTAGCAATAGAGTCCACAACTCGCAATTCTAAGATCAAATTTATGAGCCAAACTGCTTGAATTGTCGCGCCATAGCACGCTACAAACTCAGCATACATCGTAGAGTTCGTAATCAAGGTTTGCTTTGTGCTCTTCCAAGAAATAGCACCTCCAACCATCATTAAAATATATCCAGAAGTTGATTTTCTATCATTTGAACAACTAGCAAAATCAGCATTTGAATATCCAATCACCTTTAGGTCCTCAACTCTGCTATACACGAGCATGAAATCCTTTGTTCGTTGTAGATATCTCATCACCTTTTTAGCTGCAACCCAATGTTCTTGACCTGGATTCGACAGATATCTTCCAAGAGTATTCACAGCAAAAGCAATATCAGGTCTGGTACATACTTGTGCATACATAAGTACATACTTGTGCATACATAAGACTGCCAACTGCACTAGCATATGGAACATTCTTCATGACTTCCTTTTCAACATCATTCTTGGGGCATTGTTCTATACTCAATTTATCTCCTTTCACAATAGGAGCATCACCTGACTTGTAGGTCTGCATATTGAATCTTTTCAAAACACGATCTATATAACTTTTTTGAGATAACCCCAGAACCTTCTTAGATATGTCACGATAAATCTCAATACCTAGAACAAAAGAGGCTTCCCCAAGATCTTTCATATCAAACTTTGTAGATAGAAAATTTTTTGTGTCATTCAATAGATCAACATCACTGCTAGCAAGTAAAATGTCATCTACATAAAGTACTAAGAAAATATATTTACTCCCACTTACTTTCATGTAGATGCATTGATCATACTTGTTTTCTTCAAAGCCAAACGATCTCACAACTTTGTGAAATTTTAAGTACCACTGACGTGATGCTTGTTTGAGACCATAGATGGACCTTTGAAGTTTGCACACCATATGCTCCTTTCTAACTTCTTTAAACCCTTCAGGTTGCTGCATATATACTTCTTCATCCAAATCTCCATTTAGAAAAGCTGTCTTGACATCCATTTGGTGAAGCTCTAAGTCAAAATGAGCCACCAATGCCATGATTATCCGAAAAGAGTCTTTAGTGGACACTGGGGAAAAGACTTCAGTATAATCAATGCCTTCTCTTTGTGTGTACCCTTTTGCAACTAACCTTGCCTTGAATCTCTCTATGTTACCTTTATTGCCTTTCTTGGTTTTGAATACCCATTTGCAGCCGATTGGTTTATGCCCATCAGGTAAATCAACAAGTTTCCATACTTGATTAGTTGACATGGAAATCATCTCATCATTCATCGCTCCTAACCATTTATATGCTTGATCACTATTAAGAGCTTCTTTGAAAGTCGTCGGATCAACCATACTTCCAATGTCAAAATTAGCTTCTCCAAGATAGACATGATAATCATTTAGAGGTGTTGGTCTTCTTTGTCGTTGTGATCTTCGCACAGGCATTTTTGGAGCTGCATCATTCATCTGGGAAATTTCATTTGTAATGGGAGGATCTACCGTCATATTTTCGGTATTTGCTTCTTGCTGAATTTCCACTCTGCTGGGATCTCGCATAGAATCATCATGCAAGATGGGCAATGGAATGAAGACCGTTTTGTTTGGTTCTTCCCTTTCTAAAAAGATTGAGAAGAACTCTTTTCAGCAACATCTAATTCCAGGAATTTGGCAGTTTGAGATTCAACGATTCTAGTGCCTCGAGTAGGACAATAGAATCTATACCCTTTAGAATGATGAGGATATCCAATAAAGTAACATCTAGTAGTCCTGGATTCGGTCTTCTTCTAAGAAGGATCATAAATTTTCACCTCTGCGGGACAACCCCAAACTCGTAAATGATTCAAGCTTGGTTTCCTCCCTGTCCACAATTCAAAAGGTGTTTTCGGCACCAATTTACTAGGTACACGATTCAAAATATAAGTTGTTGTTTTAATCGCATCAACCCATAAGTATTCAGGCGAATTAGAACTGCCCATCATACTTCGTTTCATCTCCATGAGTGTACGATTTTGCCGTTCAGCTACACCATTCTGTTCAGGACTCCCAGGCATTGTATATTGAGCGACAATACCACAGTCCTGTAAATACTTTGCAAACGGTCCCTTTTGCTGTCCAGCCTCAGTATATCGCCCATAATACTCACCATCGCGATCAGACCTGACAATCTTGATAATTTTTCCCAATTGTTTCTCAACTTCAATACGAAACACTTTGAACATTTCAAGAGCATCAGTCTTCTCCTTAATTAGATAAACATAACAATAACGGGAGAAATCATCAATGAACGTAATGAAGTACTTATTTCCACACAAGGTGGTTGAGTATGGCCCACTAATATCAGTATGAATTATCTCCAATAGATTTTGACTGTGAGTAGCGCCTTTCTTCTTGATTTTAGTTAATTTTCCCCTCACACAATCAATACAAGTCTCAGTATCATCTAAGTCAAGAGGAGGAAGAGTATCAGCCTTGATAAGTCGCTTTACCCTTTCTTTTGAGATATGCCCTAATCGTTTATGCCATAGCAATGACGATCTATCTTTGATTAAAGATCTCTTAGCAACAACATTCTCGACATTGAAAGAGCAATATGGTCTATCAGGAGATAAGGATAATCGATATAATCCATCAGACAAAACACAATTCCCAATAATTTTGAAATCATAACTCAAATTCACTCTTTTATTTGCAAAATGAAGACAATATCCAGCTTTGTCAAGCGAAGAAAGAGATACTAAGTTTCTCCTAAAATTAGGAACATAAAAGACATTGTTCAAGACAAGCTGAAAACCAGAATCTAAATTCAAAACAATTGTCCCTATGCGCTCCACATCAACTCCGTATTGTTTCCAACTTTAAGCTTTGACTCCCTTAAACTTGGATTCCTTAGATTTGTGAGACCACGTAAGGCGGTAGTCACATGAATAGTAGCACCAGAATCAAGCCACCAAGAATCCAAAGGAACATCAACCAAATTTGATTCAAAGCAAACCAACAACTCACCTTGGTGACTTTCTTTTCTTGTTTTTAGCCAAGCTTGGAATTTGTAGCAATTGGCTCTCTTGTGACCCTGCTTCTTGCAGTGAAAACATTTAAAATCCCTATCTCCATTTCTCCCATAATTCCCATTTTTCTTGAAGTCTTGCCATTTCTTTGGATCATGAGCATTTGACCCTTCAGGCTTCCACTTGCCTCTAGACGAACTCAACTTGGCATTGGTAGTTAAGTGGGCAGACTCATACTTTTCCTTCTTTAACTTCTCTTCCTCAGTTACACACTTAGTAATCAAGGCATTAACGCTCCATGTCTCATTCTGAGCACTATAAGCAGTCTTAATCTGGCTAAATTCAGCTGGCAGAACATTTAAGGCGTGATGCACAATATAATTCTCAGAAAGGACAATTTCATGAGCCTTACGTTTGGACTGAATGTGGACCATTTTCAATATAAATTCTTTAACACCCATAGCAGCATCATACCTCATGTTCGTTAACTCACTCAGCAAGTTCCCAGCTTCAGCCTTATCTGAGACTCTATATCTTTCTCCCACCGCTTCGAGGAACTGTCTGGCATTCATATCTTCCGGCAAACCACTAATAAGATGCTCAGCAATGGACCTCTTCATAGCAATGAGACTCAGTCGGTTAGATTTTTCCCATCTAGCATAATGGGCCTTTTGGTCTGCAGTACTTTGATCATTGGGCCTGGCAGGTTCATCCTCACGTAGAGCCAAGTCCATATCAACGATGCCCAAAGCAAACTCTATATATTGCTTCCATCTCTTAAAGTTTGATCCAGTTAACATTTCAACCGTGGCATTGTTGTTATTTACAGCAAACGTAACTATTTAACACACATAATGCAATAAGATCAATTATGGGCAATGGAATAACTCAACAAAAATAATTAGTACATCATAAACTCCCATTTGGGCAGAGTGTATAATGCACCAATATTTTTCCCAGCATGAAATTTATAACGCAACAACAAGGAGAATTACATATAATTGTCAAGAATTCATCCCCTTTGGGTAGACAAATCCTTTAAATTATACATCTCCATAATATCAACATAGAGGGGAATTACATATAATTTTCAAAACATTTATCCCCTTTGGGCAGATAAATATTTTTCAATTATACATCCCCATCTTTTAAATATGGGAATTAAACTTCATGCTATTTTCCAAATTAATATACACAATAACTCCCTTTGGGCGAGTAATTGTATATATTAATCTTTTATCAATAGGGAATTCCAAAATTTATGTCCAAAATTCATCAAACAATATGAAACACTTTACAACATGTGCTTCCAATGATCATATTGCAATTTTTCAAACAACAATTTTTGCCACAATTTTTATTTATTTAATTATTAATATTTAATTGTTATTTTAATATTATTTAAATATTTCGGACTCTCGCGGGCCCAGGACCCGCGAGCAGCCCTAATCGGATCGCAGGGCCTGACATGCGCCCAGCCCAAGCTGTTCTTTCACTCCTTTTGGCCCATTATAATATTTGTTCTTATTTTGGTTTTGGGCTCACGCCCATAAACCAAGAAAAGAAGGTTTCTGCGCGTGAGCCCAGACCAATTTTAAAAACAAGGTTCTGGGCTACGCCCAAAACCTGAAACATAAAAAAAAAAAAAAAAAAAAAAAAAAAAAAAAAATCAAGACAGGATGGGCTTACGCTCATCCACTGGCCCAGCCCAGCTGGAGGTCTTCTTCAACCTCTAGCCGGGTCCTGAAGTTGCAGCAAACCGGGTCACACGACCCGGTTTCGACCCGAAGCTCGAAAATACCATAGAAATACTGATTTTTTTTAATGAAATTTATCCATGGATATTGCATATAACATCAATATGATTGACTATAATGAATTAAACGGAGAAAAAACCAACTAAATCTACCACATGCAAGCTTCGAACTAAAGTACCCATGGCCAAATTTCGAATTTCTTAAATTTAAACCCTAAAAACTCAATTTAATACAACAAAAGACACTAAAACAAATATATAACAATACCCATGCAACGGTTTACATCATACATCAATCGATTGCAAGTAATTTGCAAATTCTAGAACTTTTTCGCGTATAAACCCTAGAATTTTAAATCTAAAATTCTCTCTCAATTCTCAACGAAATTATGCAAATTATATATGGTTGGAAAGATCTTGACATGTAAAACAAAAACCCTATGGTTTCAGAATCAATGAAGCAAAAAATCCATACGAAAAAATAATGCCCATATTCGGCTCAAAGAGGAGGATTTCGAATTTTTCCATAAAAAGATAAAATTTGGGTTCTACAATCATATATGATCGGCTCTAATACCACATATAAGTAATTTGTTCATATAAACAAATAATTAATCAAGAAGAAACGGATCCATATATAACTGTAAAACACCAAGAATCGATAAACACAGCGGAATTAAAGCGTACATGTTTGAGCCATTGCTTTACTTGAAGAAAAGTAGATCACTCTGATAATCAAGGATCTATTGGAATACCAGATCTTCCTCTCTATGACCTATTTCAGTATAGCAGCTTTCAATGGGATTAAAGCAACTGATAGGTATAACCTATCCTTTTATAGGCTAGAGAGGGGACCTAGCAAACCCTAATCAACAGCGTTTCAACTGCGCCCTTCCCATTACGGGCTTCAGTTAAACACAATTGCCTACACTTTGCTGCTCAACTAGGCCCGTTATCAATAGATGCCAATACCCAGTTTAATCAGATCACTTTAGGGTTCAACAAATATTGGAATATCCATTAACCCGATTATTTAAAATAGAAAATCAATTAATTAATGTAAGCCCATATTATAGGAAATTTCCAACAAAAGGTATTTTAAGGGAAAATGCATCACATTTGTATTTGAAAATCCTTATAGTTAGTTGATCTCAATAGGCAACGGAGGTTGGAGGCATGTTACCTTGTTGTGTCCAATGCCACGACAATTGGAGCAATTCATGGCAATTCCAGATTTTGATATTTTAATAGGATCAGTGTTGGTGACCCTTGGTGTCCAACACTAGAGTCAGCTTCTCGTACTCGATTGTCAGTGTTGCCAAACAGCCGTTTTTCGTTCGGAGTGAGCTCGCAGGTCAGCCGAGACACCCTGTCCAGTTTGAGGACATTGCTTTCCAGGCCGTCAAGGCTCACCTTCATGTCAGCATCGTCGAACTCCGCCTTCTCCTTCAACACCTTCGACTTCCCTCCTGATTATTTTGAGTATCGAATAATTCATGTTGCACTAACAATCTATGATTAGGCGATCAAGGACAAAAATTTATCTTTAAATGCATGGCTAAACGAGCAACAAAAGTTAAAAAGCAAGAAAAGCAATACATACATATTGTCGTCATAACAATATTTTCGGCTTTGCTTTACATTGGGAAATTAGTAAAAAGTGCCCCGGAGCACTTTTGTCATTAAACATTCGAGTTGATGTTGATGATCTACGTAGGCATGTAGCTGTAGGTTGACAAGGATATTGCATGGCATCTCATGCCTCATTCTTTAGATTCTTACCTCACTTCAAGCTCTTAAACGGATTTGGGTTGACAAATCTGTAACGTAAATAGACCGATAGGTATTCTATATCTGAAAAGGAGTGAAAAAACTCCGAGATCATTGCATTCGGCCAGGGCAATACATGGACCTTCGTCCCTAGTGAACAAGTAGATCTCTCATTGAACGGTTGAGACACCGTGAAAGAGCTGGAACTCAACACCAGATAAGCTTCGGACATGAGGAAGAGTGAACGATCAGATCCTAAATCAACAAGACCATAGAGTGTAATGAAATGTCGTTTCAAGGTAGGCCTCTAGCTGCCACAGATGATGGAAAAGAGCACAAAGTATCAAACTAACTTTATGAAATATTAGGGTCTTAGAAGAATGTAGGGGTTGGGATGATGGTTAAAGCAAAAGGTTCCAACTAAAACCGGCTTGGAATTTCAGTTTCGAGGAGAAGTCTAAGTGGACTCGACGGGTGGGATGTCTCTTTTTGCCTTCTCTAAATGAAAGCGTAGGACTGATGGACGTGTCGCAGGTGCCTTGAGACCCCGGACCATGCTTTGCATTGCAACTTCGCTCGCAATCATCGCCTCCGGCATTACATGTTCCTAGATCTTCTGTGCAAGCCTTCGCCACAGTTGTCTTCATCATCAATCCCGCTTTTTCAACAAAAAAGTAAATAATTTTGGTACCACATTCATGCCTAATCAGAAAGTAGATGTAACATAGATTTTTCTATCCTCTGAAAGGGAAGAATATAACCTGTGAGCACGAAGAAGACAAGGAGGAGGCAATATGCTCGGAGGAGTCTAGCCATTTGAATTGTTTTGATTGTGAAATGACTTCATTCAATAGTTCTATGAAGATACCGGTGCATCATTATTCATAGTTGCTAAGTTATTTATAGCACCCGCGAAGCATAAATTAAGAAAGAGATATTTGTGTCTTCAATATAATGACTTTGAGATTTTTGAGCAATTAAAGATTTTGGAATAATGAGGAAGGAAATATAATCAGACACGCATTAGGGCCATAATATGTAATTTCCATTTGCACAACAAGTCTGAGGTCAAATATGGGGTCCACTCCTAATTTAAGATTATTTATTATCTTTTGCTTCTTCTCTTGGTTTCTTATCTCTGTGGATTTTTTTTTCCTGTCCCATTTTATAAGAAATTGGTGTCTCTCTTCTCCACAAGAGAGGCTACAGTATTCAGGAAAGCGAAAAATTAACTTGCAAGACCAATTCTAGGGTTTGAGCCTTTTGGATTTTGATATTCAAAATTATTAGATGCTATTTGTTTCATTTAGCTAATATATCCTTTTACAAGAGAGTAGTCTTTGAAATGGGCGGTTAAGCAGGTAAATGAAGAATATTTTTTGAAGTTGCCTATACGACTTGTTCCTATCGCACTACGCTCCTGATTTGAAGATCATATCCCTTCTTCTTTAATGGTTATATGGAAATTTTGATGTATTTAGAATTGGCAAAAACGTAAATATATTGGCAAATATTTTGAATGGGTTATCGTATAATGCAATTACAATTGCAACAACTTTCTTGTCAAGGACTAATTTTTTAATGTAATCAAATAATGATCATTAAAGGAGTTTTTTTCCCTTTAAATAGGCATGGTTTTTAATGGATGTTTAGTATTGTTAATGTACTAAACTTTATCATATTTTTAATTTTTTTTAAGAAAATATCTTTTTAAAAGTCGCGTGGCTGTCGTGTAAAAATAAATGAAAATTTCATAATAGATTCACCGCATTAAATAAAAGTTCTGCAGGAAAAATACATGAACTATAATGTAAGGACACAGAGTAAAGATATAATTAAAAGAAATGCATTCATTAAAACTCGAGTTGATTCTAGATCTTTTCAAGGCTGTTCTTTGTCGATAATTTTGGGAAGACAAACCAAAGGATGCATTATACATTGATTGCATTGTATCACATGTGGAGATTTCCCAATATTTTTAGGCTTATGTGTTGAATGAAACAACTTCACCAAGATACGAGTGCTCTGCCATTTAAAGGAAAAACAAATCATTCTATTTCCATGAATACAAATACACATATATGCTTAAAATAAAATGCCTGTGAAATATTAGAAGGTATATACACATATATTTGTGAATGTAATCTTATATATCCTTGCATTCACAGGCATAATTTAAATCTCTTTCGTCTTTTTTTTTTTTTCCCTTCTTTCTTTCTCCTTTCATCTTTATTCTTCTTCATTACGTACTCTGCAGGTCCAAACCCAGCAACCACAGTAAGACGAGGAACCCCCACCTTCGCAGCTCCGTAAGCCAACGCACTGTCACCCTCACCGATCGGTCTCCTGGGCTGCACATCTCTACCGTTTTCTCACTCTCCCTTGGCAATTGAGGTTGTGGTCGCTATGAAGCGCGACCTCCATGGCTGGCATTCCGATGTATCACAACTTTGGGAGCTGTTGATGATTTGTACATTTATGGCCCGGCTTTTAACTAGGGTTCCACTAAGAATCCTCAAGAGGTTGAGTCATTGCCCAACAACTCAGCACCAATAAGTAACTACACAACATAATAGGTTTGATTTTTTTTTTTAATTTGAATACCTTGATTATACATAAACGAAAAAAAGGAGAAAAAAATCAATGGTTAAAAATCATAAAGTATCCTCCGTTGAATCGCTTCCCAGCTTACCACGAGAAATATAGCTAGCTGGAGTGATCTGGTGCAATAATTTCCTTTGCGGGAAGTTATCCATGAATGAATACGTCATATTTCCCAATATCTATTGCTACTCCCTACCTGTCCAAACATAATGACTTCGTTAATCACTTTTTTAGTTCGACCAATGTTAAGGGGATTGATTTCCAGGTAGGCTGATCTTTGACCTAGAACTAGAGACTTCCAAAATTTAGGAACCTAGAATTGAAATGATGAGGTTCGGTCCGATCCAATTTTTGGGACTAGGACTGAGCAAGTCTTTTGTCATTAAAAGGTTTGAAAGTAGAAAGGCGGCATGTCTTTTTCCTTACCGGTCAATGTTGGACATGACTAAAAAAAGAAAATAAAAACAAATGCAAAATAGAGATCAAGTGTGAGATCCAACATTTGCAAGGAAGGAAACAAACTATCTTTTTTACTTTTTAAGACAAAACAGAGCTCAAGTGTGAGATCCCACAATGACTAGTGGGAGTTTGTGATAGTTTAATAATTATTATAACATACTTAGGCCTTTTTAATAAAACAGACAAAAGTTAGAGCACCGTATAATGTCAATTTGGCCTAGTTCCATCCTAGAACTAGTAACCGGATTGAATAGTGCCAATAAACACTAGAACTAGGAACCATCTAGAACCAAACTATATTGGAACTAGGCTAGTGCTCAACCCTAGCCAAAGTGCATATATGTTAAGGAAAATGCTTGGCTAACTATACCGTTAGTTTGAAAAACAAACAGTCAACCCTCACCCACACATTTTCATGTGAGAGAGACATTAGCGTTTCGCTTGAAAATTTCCACAAGCTTCCGCTGAAGAAAGGACACCGTGTGGCCATCCTTTGACTGTCATGCTGTAGACAATGATGCTAACACAACTCTGTAGGTTATGCTAATAGACGATGTCCAAAATTTGCAAAATCTTAGATAATCAAATGACATCTTCATGAAGTCATAAAAGTTTCCGTAGTGTAGGTGCCATGAATTTTGGGTCATCGCTAACTTAGACATCCTGAACTATATTTGTTTTCTGGAGATTTTTGTTTCTTTTTTTTTTTCCAAATAAGAAGTAATTAAATATTAAATTATCCCTTCATCTAAACCTTAAGCTTTTAGAACAGGTGGCAATGATCCCACCAAATCTTATATGATATCAGAACCAGAGGTCTTGAGTTCAAATCTTATCAAACTCCATTTAGCTCCCCAATTAAATTTTCACACTTAGTACTAAGTAAAAGACCAGACTAAGCGTGAGACGAAATGTTAGAGTAATTAAATATTAAACTATGCATTTATCTAACGGTTTAAGTTTTTAGAACAGTTAGCAATGGTCTCACAAAATCTCACATTCATTTTAATCTTTTGATGCGTGCAATCGATTTTTTATGTTACTTGTTACTAGCAACTTTCGTTAATTTATTAACATGATTCTGGTAAGAAACGACCACAACACCTTGCCTAGCACTACAAGAATATAGGACTGTGGTGACGATATTATCTAGCAAAGATATTGTGTTTCATCTCTATAGACCAAGCAATGGCAATGAAACTTTCGATTGGACAATTCAAAAAGGTTTAAAGACTATTGTATAAACAGAGTTGAGTAATCAAATCACACGAGTTTCAAAAAGTTAGAGAATGAGAATTGCAAATAACTTAATTCGCTCGTTTCACACAAAATTAACTTTCTCGGAAAAAATATTCCTAGATTTGATTACACATTTTTCATTGGCTATGAAATATTTTCTGTTTACTCATTTTCCTAAATAATTTGAGTATCGAAAAATGAGACAAGCATTTTTCTAACAGCAAATTTTCTTTGAAGCAATTTTACCCTAAAACTAAAATCCTTTTCTATGTATATCCCCACATTTCCTCTCCTATAGCCCCCCCCCCCCCCAAAGTTTTACGGAATGCTTCATCATTCCCCACGGCGTGACAAAAACATGTGTGCGGGTCCTCAAATAAAGCCGAGCAGGGACCTATAGAACTCAACGGGGTCGTTGTTGGGGTCCATGTTTGAGACCAACCTTGGAACCTGAGGACGTCTTTAGTTCTTTTTTCGGTCGCAGGACGTCTTTAGTTCACTCAGTGGAATGTGAAGCTGGCTCATAGGATGTCCCAAGGGACACGTAGATCCAGCTTTAATGATGACAATGAGATTTGATGGTTTTATTAGTGATGGGCTTAAGGCCCGTCCGCCCATGTTGGGCCTAAAAGCCCGGCCCACAGGAATAAGACCCGTGGATGGAAGGACGTATAAAAGGGATGAGAGAAAGGGAGAACACACCTTTTTGGAAATCAGTACGTACGTCTCTCTCTCTTTTTCCAACGTTCTCTCTCTCCAAAAAAGAACAGTAAGCAAAAAGAAGCAACGCCGTCTTCCTACCAAGCGAATTGTCGTCATTGGATCGAACAGGGCTAAATTCTCTTCCTCTTTTCGGCGTTGGTGTCTAATCTGTGGCTAACAAGGTACGCTCGAATCCGTGGTGTGCTTTACAATCGGTGATACGTGACTTTTCCCGGGCTTGTCTTCCACATTCATTTTAGGAGTTCGATTTAGTGTCGAATCCGGTTTTCGAGGATCCCTTATTCCCAACATTGGTATCAGAGCCCTAGTTCACGTTTTTCCCGACCTGATTGATATTTTTGATTGATTTTTCGCGAAAGTAATTCGGCCATACGAATCAGGGCGAGAAATCCCGACATCCGAGCGTTGTTCGCCCATTTTTCCGAGTTTTCGTAAGTCGAAATCGAATTCTGATGGCATAGGGAGAAAGGGGTCGTCGAGACGAGTCTGGCGATATGTCGAACGTCGCCGGGAGACACCGCTGCGCGTGGGCGCGACGCACCCGAAAGCACTGGCTCTCCCAGCGCGTGCAGCACACGCGCCGGTCGGCGAACTGGCTCGTGCACGCCGCCGGCCGGCGAACCGGCATGAGCCGGTTGACGGACCGACGCATGCTTACGTCAGCATGACGTCACCCGACGGTCGGTAATCGCTGGGATGACGTCATCGATGACGTTAGCGCCAACGACGGTTGGCCGGGCAGTCATCGGCCGGCGACTCGACTGATGACCCGACCTGCGGACGCCTGGCACGCGCACGGCATGTGCCGACTGACGTCTGCGTGACGTCAGCCCGCGCACGTGCGGTCAGTTCGTCCGACCAGCCCGACCGGTCCGACGACCTGACGGTTGACCGTTGACCGTTGACCCGTTGACCGACGACTGTTGACCCGTTGACCCAAAAAAAATGTGTTTCTTTTTCAATTAAGTCTATGTGGATTATATGTAATCCCTTATTCGTTCTGCATTTATTGCAGGAACAATGCCTCCCCTTCAGTTACGTACGCCTATTCGCGTAATTACCGATAAACAAAAGGAAAAGCTTTCTAAGTTGATAGCTGAACTGACTGATTATCGATGGGAGAATGGTGACTTAATTGATCGTGTTCTTGAAGTCAACGGGAAGATACAAAAGGTCATATGGAATGGTCGTCCCATGCCATAGTAAGAGATGGTGCAATTTTTCATTAACACTCTTCCACCTGAATGGCAAGATGTGTTGAATCGCATATGGGATGTCAACGGAGCTGCTTTATATAAGAAAGTTGTGATGGATTTTGTAAAAGAATATTACTGCATTGTTACAAGGGAAAAGATCAAGAAATTGAACAAAAGAGGATCTTTCTCAGTTCGTGTGCTGGCTTGGTGTTAGATGTATTAGCTGTTTTTTGTTAAGTGTGCTTTGTGGACATCTTATGTGATGTTTACTACCTGATTGTTGTTGATGTAGCAACCTATATGTTAGTTGTATTATGTGAAAGCATTATTATTATATTGTATGTCAATTATCTGTTGCTTTCTTTATTGCTTTGGTTCTTTGTGGATAGTTAGTCATGGGTAGTTATAGAAGTTTTTGTAGCTTCATAGAATTGATTTTGCATATGACAATCATATTAATGATAGTTTTAAGTTAGGATTTTTGGAGGATGATTGGAAACGTAGTGACCCTTTGATTCTAAAACCTTACTTGAAATTATTCATTAATATGATGGGTCTGTGCAAAAGGGATGTATAAATGATAGGCATTAATAACTCGTGCATATATGTCTGATGTGTTCAGATCAATGGCTTCAGCCACAAAGAGCATAGTTGTCAAGCTGAACAAAGGTGAAAAGCTCAATGGTGACAACTATGAAATTTGGCAAATGAAAATCCAAAGTATGTCTTTGGAAGAGCAAGAAGCACTTGAGGCTCTTAACCCGACCATGGTAGAACCCGAAGAAGGAAACACCGCACACAGCACAAGAGAGACAAGGAAGCTTTTGCTGCGTGGAAAAGAAAGAACTCTCTTGCTCGCATCACGTTGCTAAGCAGCATGGAAAATGACGTCATGCGAGAGTTTAGGCGTTTTGACAATGCCAAAGAAATGTGGGAAGCATTGGCGACAAGATTTGGTCATACTTCGGTGACCAGACTGAGGCAGCTCACTATTAGGTTTGACTCTTATAAGAAGCCTCATGGTCAGACCATGAAGCAACATCTTAGAAAGATGTCAAACATGATAAATGAGTTGAAAGATGCTGGCTATGTCCTGACAGATGAGCAGCAAGTGCAAGCAGTGATTCGTTCATTGCCTCGGAGTTGGGAGCATATGAAGGTGCACCTGACTCATAATGAAAATATCAAAACCTTCGAGGATGCAATGCGTCATCTTGAGCTGGAAGAGGACCGCCTGTTGGCGGCTAAGCCGGATGCTGAACTCTATCATGCTAGTTCTAGCTCAAATGCAGCTTCGAGCTCCAAGCGCAAGCGCCCTAACTGGTTTGATAAAGGGAAAGGCAAGGAAGCAGGTCCTTCAGGGAAGAAACCCAAGTTTAACCAATATGAAAGAGGAAAGCGTCCTTGCATGAAAAAGCTTGCAAAGGTGAAATGCTACAACTGTGACAAGAAGGGTCACTATGCTCGCGACTGTCGTGAGCCAAAGAAGGTATGCACCCCTTGTATTTTTCAGAACTTTGCTTTTGTGTCGAGTTCTGTATTCTTAACTAAGTCTAATCCTTTGTGGACTGTGGATTCAGGAGCGACAGACCATGTAGCGAAGGATAGAGGATCCTTCATGGAATTCTGACGAGTACCAACTGGAACTAAGTGGATCTATGTGGAAAACAACTCCAGAGCTGAAGTGAAAGGAATTGGCACATGCCAACTGAATATGCGTGGTGGACGCACTTTGTTCCCACATGATGTGTTGTATGCTTCGGAGATTCGTCGGAATTTAGTGTCTGTTTTAGTATTTGTTAAATTAGGTTTTAATATGAACTTCTATAATAGAGGTGTGGATTTGTTTTTGAATACAAATTACAATGGTTGTGGTTATTTTCTGGATGGTTTCATTGTATTAGATATTGAATATGTTAATGCAAATGTTTGTTATTCCCTTCTCACGTCTCGTAATTCATATGATAATGATGTGAATGTATGGCATGCTAGACTTGGTCACATTGGCCAACAGCGTATGAATAGACTAACCAAAGAGGGCTTGTTGGGCAACATTGAAAAAGTCGATTTGCCCATATGTAAGCATTGCCTAGAAGGGAAAACGACAAGGAAACCATTTGGAAAAGGTAAAAGAGCTTAATTTCCTCTGCATTTAATCCATTCTGATGTCTGTGGTCCAATAAATGTGAGAGGAAGGCATGGGGCTGTTTATTTCATCACTTTTATAGATGATTATACTCGATTCGGATATGTCTATTTGATTTCTCATAAATCTGAAGCAATAAGTTGTTTCAAAAGGTTTATCAATCTGGTAGAGAATAAATTAGACAAGAAAATAAAAGTATTAAGATCTGATCGAGGTCGAGAATATTTATCTGATGAGTTCAGAAAATTATGTGATGAAAAAGGAATAGAAAGACAGTTGTCTATTCCATATACTCCTCAACAAAATGGTGTTGCGGAGAGAAGAAACAGAACCCTACTGGAAATGGTTAGGTCCATGATGGCGCATGCTAACTTACCTATTACCTTTTAGAGTGATGCGTTGTTAACTGCTGCCTATATACTTAACCGTGTGTCTTCCAAATCAGTTACTTCCACTCTATATGAGTTATGGACAGGTAGAAAACCGGACTTAAGTTTTCTTAAGCCATGGGGTTGTGCTGCCTATACACATGAGTCCTCTCACAAGTTTGGGAAATTTGGTCCTAGAGGAAAGAAGAGTATTTTCATAAGATACTCGAAACACTCAAAATGGTATGTGTTTATTGGTGAGCAGGAAAGTGGGAGTATAACTGAATTTGAATCACAGGATGTCACATTCTTAGAAGATGAATTTCCTAAGAAGGGCGAAATAAGGGAATATTACTCTCTATTTGAAACCTTGGATCAAGATAATGATCTTAGTGGAGTTCGTCCAAGTGGGAGTAATATGAGAAGTGATGAATTGAATTGAACTCATTCTCAATTGCAACCACATAATGAGACGACATCATCATTATCTAATCCAAGTGGGAGCATAATGGGGAATGATGTGCAAAGTGTACAATCTCCCATACGGCGAACAAGTCACCAAAGTATTCCCCGTCGACATTTTGACATTGAAGGGGAAACTTTTATGGTTGCTCCACAAGATGAGGATGAGCCAAGAAATATTAATAAAGCTCTGAATTGCCCTAGTAAGAAAAATGGATTCATGCAATGGAAGAGGAAATAGAGTCAATGAAATCAAACCAAGTCTGGGAACTGGTTGATCTTCCAAAAGGACGCAGAGCTATTGGGAACAAGTGGGTTCTCAAAATAAAGCAAAAGGCTGATGGCTCAATAGAAAGGCATAAGGCTCGCCTTGTGGCGAAGGGGTATAATCAACAGGAAGAAATTGATTATGAAGATACGTTTTCTCCTGTAGTGAGATTTACCTCGATTCGCATTATTCTGGCAATAGTAGCTAGTATGGATCTTGAGTTACATCAGATGGATGTAAAGACTTCTTTCCTCAATGGAGAATTAGAGGAAGAAATATACATGGAACAACCTACTGGTTTCATAGTGAAAGGCCAAGAAGAAAAGGTATGTCGACTTTTGAGATCGATATACGACCTTAAGCAGTCATCGAGACAATGGTATATACGTTTTCATAATGCCATAATGGCATATGATTTTACAATGATTGATGAGGATCGTTGTGTATATATCAAAAGATCCAAGGATCAATTTGTGATCATATCATTATATGTTGATGATATACAGATTGCCAAAAGCAATATGGAGTTTGTTAATACTGTCAACTTTGAGATGAAGTATATGGGTGAGGCTGCCTCATTCTTTAGATTCTCACCTCACTTCAAGCTCTTAAACGGATTTGGGTTGACAAATCTGTAACGTGAATAGACCGATAGGTATTCTATATCTGAAAAGGAGTGAAAAAAACTCCGAGATCATCGCATTCGGCCAGGGCAATAGATGGACCTTCGTCCCTAGTGAACAAGTGGATCTCTCATTGAACGGTTGAGACACCGTGAAAGAGCTGGAACTCAACACCAGATAAGCTTCGGACAGGAGGAAGAGTGAACGATCAGATCCTAAATCAACAAGACCATAGAGTGTAATGAAATGTCGTTTCAAGGTAGGCCTCTAGCTGCCACAGATGATGGAAAAGAGCACACAGTATCAAACCAACTTTATGAAATATTAGGGTCTTAGAAGAATGTAGGGGTTGGGATGATGGTTAAAGCAAAAGGTTCAAACTAAAACCGCCTTGGAATTTCGATTTCGAGGAGAAGTCTAAGTGGACTCGACGGGTGGGATGTCTATTTTTTGCCATCTCTAAATGAAAGCGTAGGACTGATGGAGGTGTCGCAGGTGCCTTGAGACCCCAGACCATGCTTTGCATTGCAACTTCGCCCGCAATCATCGCCTCCGGCATTACATGTTCCTAGATCTTCTGTGCAAGCCTTCGGCACAGTTGTCTTCATCATCAATCCCGCTTTTTCAACAAAAAAGTAAATAATTTTGGTACCACATTCATGCCTAATCAGAAAGTAGATGTAACATGGATTTTTCTATCCTCTGAAAGGGAAGAAAATAACCTATGAGCGCGAAGAAGACAAGGAGGAGGCAATATGCTCTGAGGAGTCTAGCCATTTGAATTGTTTTGATCGCGAAATGACTTCATTCAATAGTTCTATGAAGATACCAGTGCATCATTATTCATAGTTGCTAAGTCATTTATAGCACCCGCGAAGCATAAATTAAGAAAGAGATATTTGTGCCATCAATATAATGACTTTGAGATTTTTGAGCAATTAAAGATTTTGGAATAATGAGTGTTTTTTTTTTAGTGTTTTTGGTTTTTGTAGGTGCTTGTTCGGGATATGTTGTTTATGTGATCTTTATATATAGGCGAAAAGAATGTTTTTGACTAAGGTTGGCGTCGGGTGTTGATTCTTTATATGTCAATTGCATTAACAATTGAATTAAAAGAGGTGAAATTGGAAGTTGTTCTCAGCACCTCATTAAATAAACCAGTTGAAGTTAAAGTAGTAGATATTGGACTCTGCTCCAGCTGTGACCAGTACTTGACGTTGTATGTCTGGAGGCGATTTCTGAGTTTCCACGTGGATATGCCATGGTCATAGGCCAGTTATTAAACGATTCTAGTGGCTAGGCTTGGTTTTTTTCCTTCTTTTTTCGGGTGAATAAGAACGGACCCAAATTTTTCTTGATTTAACGAAAATTCGATTGAGTTTTTTCTTCTTCTTTTTTTCGGGTCAAAAGAAAGACACTGTTTGTTTTGAGCCCTCAAGAAAAATGTGATTGTCAAGTGATCAAAAATTATTTCAATGTGGGAGGAATTTAATAGAAATTGAAGTTGATTTCGTAATAGCAGTTTAGAATAGCGAGAGCTAACCAAATAATTCATATTGGAGCTTGATTAATCTCCAGCAATGTGGGAAGGATTAAGTTTTATCATGCTAATATTTAGAGAAGAAAATAATAATAGATGGCGCACGAGATAAATGTACATAACCACGAAAGTATGAAAGGACACGATGTACTCATCAACGAGATTGTCAATTAGTCATGACTTATCATTGTTTTATTTCTAATTGCATAGCGCTTCCAAAAACTACGAAATAGCACTCATCCAAGCTGTGACAAGCACTTGTGTCGATGTTGCTATCACAACCTCAACATCCATGGCAAGTACTTGTCTACCCTTGCGATTAAGCGCTTGGAGGGCACATATAGATGCAAGAACATAACGGAGGACTGATGGAGGGGTCGCAGGTGCCTTGAGACCCTGGACCATGCTTTGCATTGCAACTTCGCTCGCAATCATCGCCTCCGGCATTGCATGTTCCTAGATCTTTTGTGCAAGCCTTCGCCACAGTTGTCTTCATCATCAATCCCACTTTTTGAACAAAAAAGTAAATAATTTTGGTACCACATTCTGTTGGATAAATTCTCTTCAAGTATTTTGAAGTTAACAAAACGTTTTCCTCAGTCTAGTCTGAAGACTTACAGACTCTACTGCAAAGTCTGAAAATCAAAGTCTGAAGCTAGCAAGACTCATGTTTCAAAGTCTACTCTCATGGACAGTCTCCAGACCATCTTCTATTTTGATCTTATATGGTTTTTATTCTAACGGCTAGAGAATATCTTTATACTGGATTCAGGACTAGAAGATCTTACTTTCGTATTCGAATATGTATAGATTCTCTAAAGATTTCGCAACTTATATTTGGAAGGATCTACTTATGGAAACTAAGATACTGATTGTATGGGCGAGCATGATTGATGGGCTATCAACACTTACCTTAAAGAGCTCGAGATCTCTCTAATTGATTCTGTCCAACGGGTTGATTGGAAGAACTTCTTTGGAAGGTGCCAACGATATAGAAAGCATGAAGAAGTATATAAGAGAGATGCTCCAGTTGTTGAAGGGTGTCGAATAGAAAAATTCCAAAGTCTGAATCTCCTTTTCTATTTTGCGATCATATTCTTCGAGCGTTATATGTAATCAAAAGAGAGATCATATTGTGGTGAGACCTTGAGGAAGTGTAATAAAGTGTCTACACTGTGGACTCAAGAGCGTGAAACTGTAATCACTCTTTTTGATTCTTAGTGAAATCCAGCCATAAGGGCTGTCCGTGCGGGAGAGTGGACGTAGGCTTGGTCTAAGCCGAACCACTATAAATCTGGAGTCTTGATTCTCTATCCCTAATCCTTTTATCTTTTATTATTTTCATTTGCTGCGATTGTTGGTTTAAATTCATTAATCTCTCATTCGGATTAAATTGTTAAAATTGCTTTAATCACCTATTCACCCCCCTCTAGGTGCTAATTCTAGTCCTAACACATTCATGCCTAATGAGAAAGTAGATGTAACATGGATTTCTCTATCCTCTGAAAGGGAAGAATATAACCTGTGAGCACGAAGAAGACGAGGAGGAGGCAATATGCTCGGAGTTGTCTAGCCATTTGAATTGTTTAGATCATGAAATGACTTGATTCAATAGTTCTAAGAAGCTACTTGTGCATCTTTGTTCATAGTTGCTAAGTTATTTATAGCACCCGCGAAGCATAAATCAAGAAAGAGATATTTGTGTCTTCAATATAATGACTTTGAGATTTTTGAGCAGTTAAAGATTTTGGAATAATGAGGAAGGAAATATAATCAGACACGCATTAGGGCCATAATATGTAATTTCCATTTGCACAACAAGTCCGAGGTCAAATATGGGGTCCACTCCTAATTTAAGATTATTTATTATCTTTTCCTTCTTCTCTTGGTTTCTTATCTCTGTGGTTTTTTTTTTCTTTTCCTGTCCCATTTTATACGTAATTGGTGTCTCTCTTCTCCACAAGAGAGGCTAGAGTATTCAGGAAAGCAAAAAATTAACTTGCAAGACCAATTCTAGGGTTTGAGCCTTTTGCATTTTGATATTCAAAATTATAAGATGCTATTTGTTTGATTTAGCTAATATATCTTTTTACAAGAGAGTAGTCTTTGAAATGGGCGGTTAAGCAGCTAAATGAAGAATATTTTTTAAAGTTGCCTATACAACTTGTTCCTATTGCACTACGTTCCTGATTTGAAGATCATATCCCTTCTTCTTTAATGGTTCTATGGAACTTTTGATGTATTTAGAATCGGCAAACACGTAAATATATTGGCAAATATTTTCAATGGGTTATGGTATAATGCAATTACAATTGCAACAACTTTCTTGTCAAGGACTAATTTTTCAATGTAATCAAGTAAAGATAACATTCCATATAATGATCATTAAGGGAGTTTGTTTCCCTTTAAATAGGCATGGTTTTTAATGGATGTTTAGTATTGTCAATGTACTAAAATTTATCATATTTTTAATTTTTTTTCAGAAAATATCTTTTTAAAAGTCGCGTGGCTGTGGTGTAAAAGTAAATGAAAATTTCATAATAGATTCACCGCATTAAATAAAAGTTGCGCAGGCAAAATAAATGAACTATAAGGTAAGGACACAGAGTAAAGATATAATTAAAAGAAATGCATTCATTAAAAGTGGAATCAATTCTAGATCTTTTCAAGGCTATTCTTTGTCGATAATTTTGGGAAAACAAACCAAAGGATGCATTATACATTGATTGCATTGTATCACATGTGGAGATTTCCCAATATTTTACGACTTCACCAAGATACGAGTGCTCTGCCATTTAAAGGAAAAACAAATCATTCTATTTCCATGAATACCAATACGCATATATGCTTAAAATAAAATGCCTGTGAAATATTAGAAGGTATATTCACATATATTTGTGAATGTAATCTTATATATCCTTGCATTCACAGGCATAATTTAAATCTCTTTCGTCTGATTTTTTTTTCCCTTCTTTCTGTCTCCTTTGATCTTTATTCTTCTTCATTACCTACTCTGCAGGTCCAAACCCAGCAACCACAGTAAGACGAGGAACCCCCACCTTCGCAGCTCCGTAAGCCAACGCACTGTCACCCTCACCGATCGGTCTCCTGCGCTGCACATCTCTACCGTTTTCTCACTCTCCCTTGGCAATGGAGGTTGTGGTCGCCATGAAGCGCGACCTCCATTGCTGGCATTCCGATGTATCACAACTTTGGGAGCTGTTGATGATTTGTACATTTATGGCCCGGCTTTTAACTAGGGTTCCACTAAGAATCCTCAAGAGGTTGAGTCATTGCCCAACAACTCAGCACCAATAAGTAACTACACAACATAAAAGGTTTGATTTTTTTTTAATTTGAATACCTTGATTTTACATAAACGAAAAAAAGGAGAAAAAAATCAATGGTTAAAAATCATAAAGTATCCTCCGTTGAATTGCTTCCCAGCTTACCACGAGAAATATAGCTAGCTGGAGTGATCTGGTGCAATAATTTCCTTCGCGGGAAGTTATCCATGAATGAATACGTCATATTTCCCAACATCTATTGCTACTCCCTACCTGTCCAAACATAATGACTTCAACTACCGGGGGTTCGCCCCAGTGGCCACCCTTCCATCTTGGAAGGGGGAGGTTGGGGGTTCAAATCCCCACCTTCTCAGGGGGGATTGGGGTGGGAACAATTTCATTCAGGAGTGGATTTCGACTCTCATGCCCTGCAAGAAGGCAGGACAAAAGTCTGAGAGTGAGTCCTAAAGTAAGATTAGCGTAGGACCGATCAAAAAAAAAAAACATAAAACATAATGACTTCGTTAATCACTTTTTTAGTTAGACCAATGTTAAGGGGATTGATATCCAAGTAGGCTGATCTTTGACCTAGAGCTAGAGACTTCCAAAATTTAGGAACCTAGACTTGAAATGATGAGGTTCGGTCCGATCCAATTTTTGGGACTAGGACTGAGCAAGTCTTTTGTCATTAAAAGGTTTGAAAGTAGAAAGGCGGCGTGTCTTTTTCCTTACAGATCAATGTTGGACATGACTAAAAAAAAGAAAAAAAAAACAAATGCAAAATAGAGATCAAGTGTGAGATCCAACATTTGCAGGGAAGGAAACAAACTATCTTTTTACTTTTTAAGACAAAACAGAGCTCAAGTGTGAGATCCCACAATGACTAGTGGGAGTTTGTGATAGTTTAATAATTATTATAACATACTTAGGGCTTTTTAATAAAATAGACAAAAGTTAAAGCACCGTATAATGTCAATTTGGCCTAGTTCCACCCTAGAACTAGTAATCGGATTGAATAGTGCCAATAAACACTGGAACTAGGAACCATCTAGAACCAAACTATATTGGAACTAGGCTAGTGCTCAACCCTAGCCAAAGTGCATATATGTTAAGGAAAATGCTTGGCTAACTATACCGTTAGTTTGAAAAACGAACAGTCAACCCTCACCCACACATTTTCATGTGAGAGAGACATTAGCGTTTCGCTTGAAAATTTCCACAAGCTTCCGCTGAAGAAAGGACACCGTGTGGCCATCCTTTGGCTATCATGTTGTAGACAATGATGCTAGCGCAACTCTATAGGTTATGCTAATAGACGATGGCCCGTTACTCAGGCACTCTCTCTGTTGACACTCAACCTATTCAAGTTGTCCTTAAAGTTTGGATACTCATGACTGTTCAAGTATCCTCTTGTCTTTGAGTATCGATCATCGTTCGGATACTCCTTTTCCGTGACGCTCGACTTGTCCGAGTTGTCCTCAAAATTGTATCTTTGAATACTAGCGGCTACTCAAGTATTCCACCACATCATGCGCCCGCAATCACCCAGGTATGCTTTCTTACACTTGGACCAGTTGAGTGGTCCCTAATCATATCATTAAATGTATGTGTTCATCCAAATATTCCTCTACTTTGTACACCTTTGTGCCTGCGGCCATCCAGGTAAGCCTTGTGCTACATTCAAATTCTCAATTACCAGGAGGTGAGAGACCTTCACGAATATCCCAGGTACGTCCTTGATATTCCCTAATTGCCAGGAGGTGGGAGACCTTCGTGAATATGCGAGGCATGTCCTCAATATTCCCCATACCAGGAGGTGAGAAACCTTCACGAATATCCAAGGTACGTCCTCAATATTCCCAACTACTAGGAGGTGAGAGACCTTCACGAATATCTCAGGTATGTCCTCGATATTCCCCATTACCAGGAGGTGAGAGACCTTCACGAATATCTCAAGTACGTCCTTGATATTCTCAACTACCAGGAGGTGAGAAACCTTCACGATTATCTCAGGTACGTCCTCGATATTCCCAATTACCAAGAGGTGAGGGACCTTCACGAATATCTCAGGTACATCCTCGATATTCCCAACTACCGAGAGATGAGAGACCTTCACGAATATCCCAGGTACGTCCTCGATGTTCCCTAATTGTCAAGAGGTGAGAGACCTTCACGAATATGCGAGGTACGTCCTTGATATTCCCATTTTTCCAGAAGGTGAGAGACCTTCGCGAATATGCGAGGTACGTCCTCGATATTCCCCATAACTAGGAGGTGAGAAACCTTCACGAATATGCGAGGCACGTCATCGATATTCCCCAATTATCAAAAGGTGAGAGACCTCCATGAATATGCGAGACCCATCCTCGATATTCCGTTTGCCAGGTATTCTTTGGAAATTTGTACTTGTGATCATCCAAGTACCTCTTCAATGCCTGCGAACGTTCAGGCATCCTTCAAAGTCCGTACTTGTTAACATCCAAGTACTCTTTTGACACTTGCAATTAATCAGATATTTTCCAGCATCTAGTACTTGTGATCATACAAGTACCCCTTCGATATCTGCGAGCATCTAGGTATCCTCTAAGAGTTTGTACTTGTGATCATCAAAATACCCTTTCGACGCCTGCAAAGGCGCAAATATCCTCCAGGTTAGTACTTGTGAATATCCAGGTACTCTTCCAATGCCTGTGAATGTCTAGGTATCTTCAACAAATTGATGCCCTGAGAAAGGTCAGTGCATCCCCCGAGAAAGGTCGGGTTCCCACAGGTGTCCTTGACGAAGATCAGGCACCCCACAAATCCATGCCCTGAGAAAGATCGGTACATCCCCCGAGAAAAGTCGAGTTCCAACAGGTGTCTTTGATAGAGGTCAGACATCCCCACAAAATATATGCCCTGAGAAAGGTCGGCGCATCTCCCCGAGAAAGGTCAGGTTCCCACAGGTGTCCTTGACGAAGATCAGGCACCCCACAAATCGATGCCCTGAGAAAAGTCAATACATCACCCGAGAAAAGTCGGGTTCCAACAAGTGTCTTTGACAAAGGTCAGACATCCCCACAAAATAGATGCCCTGAGAAAGGTCGGCGCATCTCCCAAGAAAGGTCGGGTAGCAACAGGTGTCCTTGATTGAAGTCAGGCACCCCACAAATTGATGCCCTGAGAAAGGTCAGCGCATCTCTCGAGAAAGGTCGGGTACCAACTGGTGTCCTCCATACAAATCAGGCACCCACAAATAGATGCCCTGAGAAAGGTCGGTGCATCTCCCGTCATGGCAACTGAAGAAAAGTTCGGACTTGAGACAAACTACTGATTGCTCTAATAGGCGATCGAAGAATGGTTCGGGTCCTAGAGTGGCAACCTTTTCATATCACCAGGTAAGATGACACATTAATACTTGCCAAAACTCGAGGTTTACACCCTATCTCACTCACTCCCGGTAAGTAACTCTAGGTATCTTCTTATCTGTCTTAGTATATGTAAAGTTATATTGCTCTTTTTCTGCATGAAATAATAGGTCCCAAATAAAATATAATCTGCTACGCATGCATGGATAAAATTTAGGCATTAATTTATCTTTGAATGCAACCTCTGCTAGCTCACCTTCAAAGAGGGGCAGCTGTTGACGCCTAAATCTCGTTTTCTTAAATTAGGTTTTTTTTTTATTAATTATCTATTTTTCCTTTTTCGGATAATAAATAATAAAAACAAAAAAATAACAAAACAAAACAAAGAAAAAAAAAAAAAGGAAGGGAAGCAGCCTCCGCATGGGCCCCTATGGCCCATCCTCCTCCTCAGCCCGGCCCAGCCGGGTCTTCTTCTCCCTCGCGCCTCTGCAACGCACGCGCGAGGGCGCGACGCCGGAGGGAGATCGTCAAACGGCAACGCACGTGGAGCAGAGGAGCAGCTGGCGTCAGATGGGACACCGGTCTGGCCGTCCGGAGCCGCTCAGCTCACGAGGGGGACCGGCGGTCGAAGTTCCGCCGACCGGCCACCCCCTCGCCTATAAATACCGAGGCACCGCCTCTGTCCAAGCACGCGCAGCAGCCAGCGAAGCTCCGAGCACCCCCTGAGAGACTTCGGGGAACTCAGAGCAAAGCAAAGGCGAGGCAATTGGGTCACGAGCTCACCGATCTCCCTCAGAGAGACTTCGAGGGAGACCGGTGGCGAGCGAACCCAGATCCGCGAGCTCGCGGCCAGAGAGAGAGAGAGAGAGAGAGAGATCGAACACATCGCGTGCCCTCCACTGTCGCCGTCTCCACCGCTCGTCGTCCGCCACCCCACCACAAGTAACCGCTACCGTCGCCATCACCCGCCCCGTCACTGCTACTACCGCCGTCGCCGCCGCATCCGCTCAGCCCTCCTCCTCCTCGGCGCCGCGAATCGGGAACCCTAGGGTTCCCGATTTTTCGGTCGCGACACAGGTCTTTGGGTTGAACCCGGTCGGAACCCGGGTCGGGGGAACCGGGTAGGGTTTCACCGGTTCCCCCCCCAAACGACATAGCGTCGTTTTTTAAAAAAAAAAAAAAATACAGCCCGTCTGCGTTTTAGGTCATTTTTTTTAATAAATAATTTATTTCAAAAAATTTCAAAAAAATCAAAAATACTTTATTTTCCCAAAAAATAAAAAAAATATTTAAAAATATTTAAAAATATTTTATTTTCCAAAAAAAAATCAAAAATATTCCATATTTTCCAAAAAATGCCAAAAATCCAAAAAAAGCCAAAAATTCAAAAAAAAAAAGCCAAAAAGACTTGTATTTTTCCAAAAATACCAAAAAAAATCCCTTTTATGTCCAAAAAATTAGAAAAATACTCAAAAATGTTTTTCCTCCAAAAAATGCATGGAAAATCCCTAAAACATCCAAAAAACCTAAGGGTTTAAACAAGATTAGGTACCGAAAGGGCATTGGTGATTAACTAATGTAATCAAGTCCCCGATCCTCATTTCTCTGGTTGCGCAGGGGCGAATATTTCTCCCAATATTTCGCATGGGTTTCTAATCAACCCACCCCAAATCGATTAGTGACGACTCCGTTTTAAAAATTAACTTACAGATTAAAAACTTAAACCATTAAAGTCGTGAATTGGGGGACTTGGGAGAGTCTGAGCTTAACAAATTTAGCCGAGCCATTAGCTTCCGCGAGGCGCCCTACCCAATCGCGGGCACCGAAAAAAAAGAGGTCGCGACAAGTGGCAGCCAGTGGATTTCAAACCTATGACTAGACAATCCTAAATCACTCGAAAGTAAGTCTTACACCATTAGGCTCACCATCCAGTGATGTCATCCCGCGTTTCATTAATAACTAGGGAAGAGTCGAGCTTTTGCCCCAATCATCAGAAAATGAAATATTGCATTTGCAATGTATCCAAAGTTAAGATATAGTATTCTCACCAATATATGGAATGAATAATTATCCATGTAAAGCAACTTTAAATAAAAAATAATGCTACTTAAATGATAATTAATCATTCCAACACCACATACTATTTTTTTTTTTTTTTTTTTGTTAAGGTAAGAGATATATTGAACTTTAACCAAAAGCTATACAGCTATACAACTATACAACAAAGACTTGGCACCAAAACTTACACTAAAGAAGACAACGGGTCATCTCGAGTGGAAGTCCAACACCGCGTACTATTTTAGTCTCAAACTTCCATAAAATAATTCTATGAACAACCCATGCTCCTTCTTAACATATATTAGAATAACATGTTGAAAGGGAATCGATAAAATTGTCATATCTCAAACTTTCATAAAACAATTCTATGAACAATCCATGCTCATATTCTTAACATATATTGGAATAACATTTTACAAGAGAATCGATAAGATTATCATATATTTAATTAATTACCAACTTATTTCATAAATATTTTACTCTGCAAAGAATTAAAATCTCTCTCACGTCACAATAATTCAAATTTCTTTCTAAAATTAATTTGCATCTTCTCTCTCTTGCGCGTTCACCACATTAACTTAATCTATTTTTATATGCACAGGTGTGTGTTTTGTTATGAGATTATTTCAAGAGATCCTACGGTACGAGTCTAGAAAGCAAAAAGTTAGGTATTGGGGTCTGAACATAGATCATAGAAAAGATTCCTAGAGGTTGTCCACCAACAAATGAGACATTTGAAAAGCGCTTACTTGCAAGTTTCACAAAGCAGCACCCAAGTTACAAGTGAATAATTTTGGAAAACACTATGGTGTGGATTTGAAAAGCGACATTGAGATGCCAGAGAATAATTTCTTGAAGAGCCTAGCTGCAAATTTCAAAAGCAAGGCTGGCTGGCCACAGAGGTGCCAGAGAAAGACTTTGTAAAGCACTTTGGTGAAATTGAAAGCATCGTGGTGCGAAATTGAAAAGTGACGTTTAAGGTGCCAGAGAATAATTTTGTAAATCGCCGAGGTGCGAAATTGAAAGATCGAACAGCAGCACCATGGTGTCAATAAATAATTTTTATAAAGTACCTCCTCCACCTATATATACCAAAAAAAAAAAAAAACTCATTTTTTCATCTTTATATATATATTTGTGTGTGTTCTTAAATTGTCATACGAGGTGCATGGTGGTATCTGACTATGTTATTGCACATTTTAATCCTAATAATCTGTAAAATAGTGAGATTAGGTGTATTTAATGATTTTTTTTAAAATGACGTCACTTTTTAAAAGGAAAAATTTATCAAAAGGCTTAAAACTTATTGTCAAGTATAATCAAGGTTTAAAACTTTGAAATGGTGTACTTGAATTATAAAACTTGTAAAATTCATGCAATCGAATGATTCCTTTAATTTCGTCTAATTTGAGTAATAAAAAATGATGATGTGGCATTTTGTTGTTCTCTGAAAAGATAGGCGCCGATGTAGTTGCCATATCGGCCATGTTAGGAAAAATAAGGGAAAAGTGCCAAAAAAGTTCTAAACATTTTACCTTTGTGCCGATTTAGTCCTTAACATTTTTTTTTTGGTACCGATTCAATCATAAACCTTTTTACGTTATGTCAATTGAGTCTTTTCCGGCCAATTTTGGATGGATTTTGCTGACTGGACGCCGGCCGGCTGACGTGGCCTGATCGGCGCCAACGTGGACAACTTTTAATAATAATTTAATATTTTTTTATTTTTTTATTTTTATTTTTGTCTTTTTCCTCCGGCCTGTCATTGAGGTTCGGCGACCGGCCGAGGCGACAGCCGGCGAGGGCATGGCTGCCTCACCGGCCACCTTGCGGGCGAGGCTCTCCCTCGTGGGATTTGGCGAGGTCGAGCCTCGCCGACCATGGGCGAGGCTCACCTCGCCAGATCTGGCAAGGGCGAGCCTCATCCATAGCCGGATCCGGCTCGTCCATAGCCAAATCTGGCGAGGCGAGCCTCGCCCATGGCCGGCGAGGGCTGGCGAGGCTCGACCTCGCCAAATCCGACGAGGGCGACCCTCGCCGCGAGGTGGCCGGCGAGGTCCGCCGCCCTCGCCGGCCGTCGCCTCTGCCGGTCGCCCGACCTCGGTGACCGGCGGGAGGAAAGACAAAAATAAAAATATTAAAATATTATTAAAAGTTGTCCACGTCGTGCCGATCAGGCCATGTCAACCGACCGGCATCTAGTCAGCAAAATTCGGCCAAAATTGGCCGGAAATGACTGAATTGGCACTACGTAAAAAGGTTTAGGACTAAATCGGCACAAAGAAAAGGTTTAGATCTAAATCGGCACAAAGGCAAAAGTTTTATGACTTTTTTGGCACATTTCCCGGAAAAATAATTGAAAGACATTAAAAGGAAAAAGGGAAATAAACAGAGAGAGAGTTGATATCCAATCGGGTTTTATTTGTTTGCGAGTTTGGAACCCTGGACACTGCTTTAAACGGCAGCAAATTGTGTCACTGCCGAGTTGGCGACGGCGATGACGAGACCAAGAGAAGGAAGATGGCGAGGCAAGCTCAAGGTCGTTTCGCATGGTCTGGTGACTTGGACCAGCGGCATCGACCCTGGATTTCGATAGCAAATTCAGTTTGCATGACCAGCTTGATTTTTCAATTTTGTTTTAAACCTTTTTAATCCTATAAAAAAATACCTTTCGAATTTGTTTCATATATATCCCAGTCCTTTGAACACCATTTGTGAGAGCACATTAGATTCTTTCCCAAAGCCAATTTTGTCACTAAGGAAAGAAGATTGTCTTATTTATTATTCAAAATAGGATATTCAAGGGAGAACAGTTTAACAGATGCATAATTCGAGGGAATATATTTCTTTGGCTGCATATCAGCCTTTGTTCATTCATTAATTTTTTTCGGAATTCTTCTTATGAATAGAAAAAGAACCGTGTTAGTCTAAATAACATAATCTTAATTGTAGTGCCATAAATATTTAAGGCCGAGGGAGCAAAAAGGCAATTAAATGACAAATTTTGGAAGGAATCCAGTCTTGGGAAAGATTTGATGACCGAAAAAGGTGGGAATAAGTTAAAAGGGAGAGAAAATGTAAGAGACGGCCTGATCTCATTACCTTTTTCGGTTTACTAACTGAAAGATAATTTTAATTATTTCTGAAGTTGGTAGTGGAAATGCTGGGGACAATGTCCCTAACTCCAGCCTCGGTGGTCCGGTTCTACAAGACTTGCAAAACAAAGCATCGAGCGCTAATGCTGGCAATAGTAACACCAATTGCTACTTCATGGAGACGAGTGGGAAATGGTCATCTAAGGTTGGATGGCTATATATACTCAGTCCAAAAGAGATAGTGAGGTTGGGTGGAATTGAACAAACCCAGTGTATAGCTCTTGAGTCTTCTCCTTTGTTATGTGGTTGTCTATAGCAATTGTGATGCGGCAATGTCTCTATCTTGGTGTACCAAGTTACAAGTATAAGTACAAGTGGTTGTGTCCCAACAGTGTGGATCTATCATGTAATGGAAACAACACTAGCTAGTTGTAATTTACACCATTGATTACTAATGGATCCAACCCAATTGCGGCTATTAGTCTTGGGAGTGGATGTAGGCTTGAGGATAAAGTCAAACCACTATAAAACTCAGTATGCTATCTTTTATCTCTTCATTATCTATTTACCAGCACCACTCCTGATTACATTATCTGTTATCAGCAACCCTCGTGATGGTTTGGTATTCCGCGAAAGTTCAATATTATCTTCACTCAGCCTATACATTAGGGGTGATTAGTTCCAGGGTGAATAAGTTCCAAAGCTAGAACTTAGAACTTATCCTATTATAGTTAGTTATTAGTTTTTGGACCTTGGAATCTATCATGTTTTGCCTGAAACTGATCTTGGAACCTATCTTGTTTTTCCGGTTTGGTTTTAGAGTCTACCTGAGAACCTTTTTTTATTTTTTATTCCTTTTTTTAGTTCATTTTTTACAGCTTTATCATATGAGCCTATGAGTAACGAAACTATTCAAAGTAAAATATGAACAATAAAAATCCTAATCCACCAAAAACAACAATTCATATTATGAATATGTAGTCACGTGCAATTATAAACGATAAAAAGTTCAAATAGGTAACATAAAACATAGATTATAGAACTCCATTCTCCATTCACACATAAAAATTTAGGGGAAGAGGAAAGACTGGTTAAATATTCTGAAAAATGACAAAGGACAAAGGAGTGCTGAGGCTAGAATTTAGGGGGAAAGAAATTAGGATTTTGGCTTTTTAGCTTATAAAACCGGCTCCAAAATTGGACGATGAGGTTCAATTCTTGGGTGGGTATTCACTTGAAATCTGTTCTTGGACCAATTACAACCACTTCCAAAAATTTGGAACCTATTCCCACATCATTTCCTATTGGAATGGATTCCTAGACTTGTTTTTTGGGCGGTCTAGTCAAATTCCTAAGTAGAACCAGTTTGGTTGTAGATCCCTACTATACACTCTCTCTACGTTGTGTTGTTAGCCTTAACAATTATAAGTAAAAAAGTGAGATTAGGTGTGATTAATGATTTTTATTTTTTTTTTTTGAAAATTTTAATAAGTGCAATCGAGTAACTCCCTCAACTTCGTTCAATTTGAGTAATAAAAAATGATGAGGTGGCATGTTATTGTTTTCCGAAAAGTGAGGCGCTCGACTGGTTGCCATACTAGCCATGTCAAGAATAGAAATTTAAAAGACATTTAAAGGAAAGTTCAAAGGAATTAAAGTATAAAAATAAATAAATAAAGGAAAAGGCAAAGTTGATATCGAATCGAGTTTTGTTTGTTTGCGAGTCAGGAACCTTAGATATTGCTTCAAATGGCAGCAGATCATGTCTTTGCCAAGTTGGTGATGGCGGCGACGAGACCAAGTGAAGGAGGACGACGAGACGAGCTCAAGGTCATTATGGTCTAGTCACCTGGCCAGGCGGCATTGATCCTGGATTCCGATAGCAAATTTGGCCTCCCGATCGAGCCTAATTTTTAATTTGATCTTTTTAATCCTGTAAAAAGAATACCCTTCGAATTTGTGTCTAATATATCCCAGTCCCTTTTAACACCATTTGTGAGAGCAAATGTACTATTAGATTCTTTCCCAAATCCAATTCGTCAAAAGAAGATTATTTAATTTTTTACTCAACAAAGGATAATCAAGGGAGAATAATTTAAAAAATACATAATTCAAGGGAAAATATTTCTTTGGCTGCATATCAGCCTTTTTTAATTTATTAAATTTTTTTTGGAATTTTTGGTATGAACAGAAAAAATGGGTTAGTCTAAAAAAACGTAATCGTAATGGCAATGCCGTAAAAATTTAAGGCTGAAGAGGGCAAAAGGGCAATTAACTGGCAAAATTTGGAGGGAATTCAGTCTTGGGAAAGATTTAATTTGATTTCGACTGGATAGGATTTATCGATAACCTAAAAAGGTGGGAATAAAATTAAAAGTAAGAGACGTCCTACTCTCATTACCTCTTTCAATTTACTATAAAGATAACTTCCATTATTTCTGAAATTGGTAGTAAAAATCTTAGAGATGGCCTTGGCTTTGACGATACTCATTCTATTAATCTTCGCATTGCTTCACTATCAAATCGGTTCCACGAAGGCGCATCTCGACATGACGGGAAGCAGGGTATATGCTTGGGGACAATCTTTCTACTCCGGCCGCAGTGGTCCGACTCTACAAGAATTACAAGATTAGGAGGACGCATGCGAAACCAAGACTTGCAAAACAAAGCATTGAGGGACAATGCGGCGACGACATGGTCCAGCACCAATTTGCAACTCTACAGGAGCAACATCAGTCTTCCGTGTGGTAACGAAGTCGTCTCCAGAGATATAGCTCGGCATATATTATCGACAATGCAAAATCTTCAACCAATTTAAGAAATTATAAATAGGGAAAAAACAACCAAAAACTCCAAACTTTGCCTAAAGTAACAAATTTACCTTAAACTTTTTTTTTGACACAAAAAACTTTGAACTTTCATTTGTGTGACACATTTACCCTAAATTATAGGGCATTTTGGTCTTTTTACTTTTTAATTTTTTTTTTCTTTTTTTCTTCTTCTTCTTCTTTCTTCCCTCCGTCGGCCATGGCGGAGCCGGCGAGGGAAGCCAACATCCGGCGAGGGCCGCCCTCGCCTGGGCTGGCTAGGGTGCCCTCGCCGACGTCGGGTGAGGGCCGGGCCTTGCCCAACGCCATGGCCGACGGAGGGAAGATAAAAGAAAAAAAAAAAGAAAAAGGAAAAATAGAAAGAATAAGAAAAAAAATGCCCTTAATTGGATAAATGTGTCACAGTTTGCAAAGTTGGAAGTTTTTCATGTCACAAAAAAAAGTTTGGGGTAAATTTGTTACTTTAAGCAAAGTTTGAGGTTTTTAATGGTCTTTTCCCTTATAAATATGATGGAGTGAGGGTTGTTGTGACAATCGCATCTAGCACCGGGAGAGTTCTTACTTGCGGTCAGACAACTTATAAGCAAATAAATGGCACCTTTTCTTCTTTAGACACATTTCGCATTGTGCTAGAACCTTAAGTGGTGCACTCTCCAATCAAGCTTAGGCCGATAGGGTGGGATCAAAACTTCTTGTCAATCACTAGCTCATTCCCAATAATTAAGGTGTATCCGTATTTTGTGTACACCTCATATCCAACTAATTGTGAGATTAGGTTATGCTCAATTCAATGGGTCTTGTCCGATGCTTTAAAATAGCAACCTTAGTTATACGAACATGCTCGATGCGATCATGCACATTATAATGGGCGATGGAGACGGAAGGCATGGGCAACCTGGACGGGGTGGTTCTTAGAGAGTGCTTGGCCGTCCATTGAAAATGGGAAGATTTAAAACTTCCAATTTTAAACCACACGTAAGATTTAAATTTAGGAATAATTAAATGAAGTAATTGAAAAATGGAGAAGCCAATTGAAATCAATAAATAGGATTTAAAACTTGCAATTTATTTTTCCTTGAAATTGAAATTTATTATATTCCTATTGTATGAAGCTTCATCTAAACTACTTATTGACTTGAAACTAGATCCCCGTAGATAAATAGGAACGACGTTAAAACAACTGGGGATACTCATTTATATAGTCCACCTCTCTTAATCAACCCTATGAAAATACAGGATAAACCGGCGTCCCATCGGGATTGAACAAGCCGAAATTTTGCTCCACGCCCGGAGTCTTTTTATTCTCATTAAACATTGCAAAGATGAATCCTTCCAAGTAGTGGTCTGGCCTCTTAGGAGTTCCTTGCTTGGCTAGAAACTTCTTCACAAAATTTTGATTATAAGTTTGTGCAAGCTGCGGAGTGGTGAAGTTTCCGTTTCCGGCTGACGGCCAACCGCTCTCAGCAACCACCAGATCCACGCTGCTCACACCTTCCTTCTCCATGGCCCAGTAGAAAGCATCCAACATCGCGTCAAGCAGGTTCGAATAGCCCAAGTTGCCATCCTGAACCACTGGACCGGGCGCGGTGAATTGAGCATAATCTAATCTCACGTTAATTGGATCCGATGCATATGCAAAATAGGGATATGCATTAACTAGTAATGGGGAGCTAGTGCTCGACAAGAAGTTTATGATTCCAACCATTTCGGCTCGAGCTGCATCAGCAAATACACCGCTCGAGGGTGGGTATGAACTCCCCAAAGTACTACTCGCAACTACTGTGGACACCCTCAGTCCAGTATATTTATAATTGCTTATGACGGTTTGTAAATTTTGCATAGCCGGTAATACATATTGAGCCAAATCTCCAGGAACGACTTCATTACCGGCTGTAATATACTGAAAATTGATGTCGCTTATGTAGGGTTGCACATTGGCGTCAAACCATGCCTTAGCCGAATCGACACTTGATGCTATGGATGGTAAGTCTTGGTTTTTTATGCCTAGCGTGACATCTATTCCACTGCCCCGAAGTGCATTGAGCGCAGCAGGGTTCGGGTCGAAGAGTCGTATTTTTCCAATGCTGTACTTCTTGTAGAGTTGGACAACCGTCGCCGGAGGGGGGAGATTGTTGCCGACCATTCCATAGTTCACACCGATGTCAGACAGTGCGATTGCGATTCTGATATGGTAGTGCAGCGATGCTACGATCGATAGAATGAGGATCATCAAAGCCGGTGCCATCTCTGAGATACCTATTTCAAAAGTACGAAAATTATCGTTAATTAGTAATCTGAAAGATAAATTAAGAATGAAGACCTGTGGTATTAGACTGTGCGCGGCTTCATGATATGGACACCTTCAATTTGATCCTAATTTCCTCACGAGAATTAAATAATTAAAGGATGCCCCTCCTTTATTGTGCAAAACATTTCAATGGCGTGGCTTATAGAACTTCCAAGACATGAAAAAAAAGGGAAAAGAAAGATTTCCTCTCAGACTTTACCGTGAGAGAAAGAAACATGTAAAGACTTACAGGAGAGCTTGAATAAATGGAAAATAAAACAACTAGTCCTTGAGAACAGAAGACCTTATATTTATCGGCAAATGGCAAGTAATTTCCAAAACAAGAATATTTTGCCGTATATGAATGGGATTCCACTAGGAGAATTAATTGTTTTGGATAAAATTTGAGATTCTCTGTGTCTAACCTGATTGTGCATGATTTCCAAGACAAGAATATTAGTTGTGTCAGAAATGGATTCCACTCTGGGCATTAAGTACAACTATAATTCTTCGTATTCCCTTAAATGGCGCATATACGTCAATAGATTATGCACATCGAGTGAGTTTCCAAACATGACAAATCCTAAAGGGCACGGGGCGGATTAGTAAACCCATCGAAGAGGAAGGGTATTTTGCATAGTAGGCCAACCGAAGGCCCTTTACTTTGAGAAGCAAATGGCTGCACTCTGAGATAAGCACGTGAATTTTTCAAGACACGTGTTCAGCACCTTGAAGCATTCTGACTAAACGTGATTTTTTTTTTTTTTTTTTTTTGGTAGGAGGAACCAGCTTGCATTGACAGTGGGCCGTAAACCCCCTGGTGACGCTAGCAGGGAAACCACCACCCCGACGCCACGCTTAAATCACCTAATGATCCGCCAGCTTCCCTGCAACTTGCGTTGCAGGGGTTTCAAACTCCCGACCTCCCTGAGGAGGACGTTATAGAGCCTATCCAACGGAGCCACCTAAGCCGGTGGTGACTAAACGTGAATTTGTACTTTAAAATTTATAGAATCAAAAGTGGCCATTGATGCTTCGCCTTGTGTTACGAGCAGCAACTCGACCGCAAGATGATGGCCGCCGCCGAATTCCTTCCACCAGTCCCAAAGCCTTCCGCTAGCAAATCCAGCTATATCCGACACGCCCTCTAACTGCACCAGCGACGACACAGCTGCAGTCACATCAAGTTTCAACAACGACGAGCCTTGCCACGTGCCCAGCAGTGTTCCAGTTCTACCCGGCGGTCCTTTGCTCCGAG
Organism: Eucalyptus cloeziana; assembly: GCA_014182715.1. NCBI lineage: Eukaryota > Viridiplantae > Streptophyta > Magnoliopsida > Myrtales > Myrtaceae > Eucalyptus > Eucalyptus cloeziana. The sequence continues at coordinate 11,287,039 of CM024635.1, read as the reverse complement.
TTTCAGTCCAATCCTGCCGATCCTTGATTTCCCCGTGGCCTCATATTACCGCGACCTGCAGCTGCCAATCGACATAACATCGGTTTCATTGGCCCTGCTCAAGCTACCGGCCACTCTGTTTTCTCTATTTCGGGTTTGCCGACGTGTTCTTGAGCAGCTTACTCCCCATGCACCGCCGCTGGTTTCCCTGTTGCAGGGCCACCCCTTTTTGTAGTTACTCGGTTTTGCTCGTGGCTGCTTGTTCTTGCTTGTGGTGTTGCAGGTCTGCTGCACAGGCCTTTCCATGACCATGCTCAGCCCGCCAAGCAAGCTCGACATCTTTCCTCGAATTGTCGTCCAGCATTCTCCCGGTGCTAATTTCCTTTGCTGCGGTAGCTGGTCTGCTGCAACACTAGCCCGGCCATTTTCGACAGAGATTTGCCAATCGTCGCGAGTCCTGCCGCATAAGCTCTCCTCATCGGTCACCGAAAGGCTCCACCGTGGCCAACCATTTGAGAAACGAATTCTCCACGCTGGGAAATTTTCCAAACCCAAATTAATTTCAATATTCTAGGGAGGAGGGCACTAGAAGTGTCAAAAGTTGTGTACGACACTTGTTTTAATGTCAAAAGTTTTTTTTTTTTTAAATCACTTGAGTGTCACTTAAAAAAAAAAAAAGATCACTCTAGTGTTAACTCCAATTTAGATAACCGAAAATCCAATGTAACCATATTTTATTACTTTCTCAATTCTACATGGCTCGCCGGCATGCCTAGTCAGTATATAACTCCTAAACAACATCGTCTAAAAGTTATAAATAGTGATTGTTGGAGTGCTAAATTTTGTTTAAAGTGATCACATGGAAATGCCACGTGGATTGAATTTTTTAAAAAATATGCCACGTCATATAAAATTATTACTTATAGAAGCCACATATTATTTCTGGATGGAATGTCTCATCATTAACACTTAAATAATTGTTTTTTCTCCGGTTTGACACTTAAGTGATCCAACAAAAATTTTTAAAACAAAAGTGAGGATCATACATAACTTTTGTTACTTCTAACGTCCTTATGCCCAATATTTTGTCCTAAAATAGATTGATTGACACTAAGTTAGAGATTTTTAAGCGCATCTAAGTTAAGAAAGTTTCTTATTTTGAGTTGTGCGCAAATCGATAATTTGATCTTTAGGCATTAAAATTAGGTTATGGATAGCACGGAATCTGTTATTCGATCTTTAGGCACTAAGATCATTGCCGATATATTTGTTCCCAAATTTGAGTTGAACTAGTATCTTTGGTGATTGAATTTACTTTAAGGATAATACCATGAAAAACTCTAAACTGTTATACCTATAATGAATTTACCCTCTGTTAACTTTTGTCAAATTTTACCATTAAATTTGTTGACATGGATGACACATGGTAACATTACAAGTTTATATGGAAATCCATAGAATTAATACCATGAAAAACTTCAAACTAGTACACATGTTACCCTTTGTTAACTTCCATCAAATTTTACCAATTAAGTTGCTTATGTGGATGACATATAATGACGTGGCAAGTCCACATGGAAATCCCTAAGGTTAATACCATAAAAAACCCTAAATATTTGTATTTGTAATAAATTTACTTCGGACTAAATTGGGATTACCAAAAATACAAATTGATATATACATGACACATTTACCATCTGTTAACACTCCCAAACAGGGCTGAGTTGTCAAATGCAGAGTTTATTTTCCAAATTTTTCTAACATTGCCTTTATATCACCTGAATTTTTTTTTCTAATTTACTACAAAATATTACCAACAAGGAAAAGGCTTTGCTATTAAAGGAAAACTAGCGCGACATTCATCATAGGCAATATCTTGAGATAAAACACAAGAGAGATCCGGCAATACTCGATTGATTGAACGAGAACTAGGAGACTTGCATCCAATTCTGGCAAGATGAGTGGGTAGAGAGAGAGAGTCCCAGTATACAAGCCGTACGCAACCGACCAAATTCATTATCAAAATGCCAATAACATCATCTACACAAAAGGTCCAAAAGCATGTTTTATATCACAACCATCCAAAAAAACTTCAATAAATACTAGATTTAAACAAGCTTTACTCTAGACATCCAACTCTCCTTATAGATTCATTACCTTGCTTCACTTTGAGATTGTTGAGTTTGAGGGGCTCTAGAAACTTGGCTTGATAGATCCACTATATGATTTGCACCCCCTTGACGATTTTCTTGTACTATGTTACTGCCAAACATATGAAATTGAGGGGAAATGTAATGTTATTATGTTGATCACAATGGATTACAAAAATGTTAACAAAATAAAATGTGGACCCTCAAATATGAGTTTCCAATGGCTTCAGATACATAAAATTAATATCCTTATGGATCATACAAGAAGAGAAACCATGTCAACATTTTACTCTTGGCATTATCAAAACCATATGAATTGCACTTATAGATTACTCACCCTCATCTTCTCATATCTAACAATATTTGATTGTCACTTCATTTGTTAGATGCCCCTCTTTCAATGCTTGGTCGGTTTGGATGATTCCTTGGCCTACCTCATTTGCCCTATATAATACACTTATATAAGAAAGGTATTTTAAGGGAAAATGCATCACATTTGTATTTGAAAATCCTTATAGTTAGTTGATCTCAATAGGCAACGGAGGTTGGAGGCATGTTACCTTGTTGTGTCCAATGCCACGACAATTGCAGCAATTCGGCAATTCCAGATTTTGATATTTTAATAGGATCAGTGTTGGTGACCTTGGTGTCCAACACTAGAGTCAGCTTCTCGTACTCGATTGTCAGTGTTGCCAAACAGCCGTTTTTCGTTCGGAGTGAGCTCGCAGGTCAGCCGAGACACCCTGTCCAGTTTGAGGACATTGCTTTCCAGGCCGTCAAGGCTCACCTTCATGTCAGCATCGTCGAACTCCGCCTTCTCCTTCAACACCTTCGACTTCCCTCCTGATTATTTTGAGTATCGAATAATTCATGTTGCACTAACAATCTATGATTAGGCGATCAAGGACAAAAATTTATCTTTAAATGCATGGCTAAACGAGCAACAAAAGTTAAAAAGCAAGAAAAGCAATACATACATATTGTCGTCATAACAATATTTTCGGCTTTGCTTTACATTGGGAAATTAGTAAAAAGTGCCCCGGAGCACTTTTGTCATTAAACATTCGAGTTGATGTTGATGATCTACGTAGGCATGTAGCTGTAGGTTGACAAGGATATTGCATGGCATCTCATGCCTCATTCTTTAGATTCTTACCTCACTTCAAGCTCTTAAACGGATTTGGGTTGACAAATCTGTAACGTAAATAGACCGATAGGTATTCTATATCTGAAAAGGAGTGAAAAAAACTCCGAGATCATTGCATTCGGCCAGGGCAATACATGGACCTTCGTCCCTAGTGAACAAGTAGATCTCTCATTGAACGGTTGAGACACCGTGAAAGAGCTGGAACTCAACACCAGATAAGCTTCGGACATGAGGAAGAGTGAACGATCAGATCCTAAATCAACAAGACCATAGAGTGTAATGAAATGTCGTTTCAAGGTAGGCCTCTAGCTGCCACAGATGATGGAAAAGAGCACAAAGTATCAAACTAACTTTATGAAATATTAGGGTCTTAGAAGAATGTAGGGGTTGGGATGATGGTTAAAGCAAAAGGTTCCAACTAAAACCGGCTTGGAATTTCAGTTTCGAGGAGAAGTCTAAGTGGACTCGACGGGTGGGATGTCTCTTTTTTGCCTTCTCTAAATGAAAGCGTAGGACTGATGGACGTGTCGCAGGTGCCTTGAGACCCCGGACCATGCTTTGCATTGCAACTTCGCTCGCAATCATCGCCTCCGGCATTACATGTTCCTAGATCTTCTGTGCAAGCCTTCGCCACAGTTGTCTTCATCATCAATCCCGCTTTTTCAACAAAAAAGTAAATAATTTTGGTACCACATTCATGCCTAATCAGAAAGTAGATGTAACATGGATTTTTCTATCCTCTGAAAGGGAAGAATATAACCTGTGAGCACGAAGAAGACAAGGAGGAGGCAATATGCTCGGAGGAGTCTAGCCATTTGAATTGTTTTGATCGCGAAATGACTTCATTCAATAGTTCTATGAAGATATCGGTGCATCATTATTCATAGTTGCTAAGTTATTTATAGCACCCGCGAAGCATAAATTAAGAAAGATATATTTGTGTCTTCACTATAATGACTTTGAGATTTTTGAGCAATTAAAGATTTTGGAATAATGAGGAAGGAAATAAAATCAGACACGCATTAGGGCCATAATATGTAATTTCCATTTCCACAACAAGTCTGAGGTCAAATATGGGGTCCACTCCTAATTTAAGATTATTTATTATCTTTTGCTTCTTCTCTTGGTTTCTTATCTCTGTGGATTTTTTTTTTTCCTGTCCCATTTTATAAGAAATTGGTGTCTCTCTTCTCCACAAGAGAGGCTACAGTATTCAGGAAAGCAAAAAATTAACTTGCAAGACCAATTCTAGGGTTTGAGCCTATTTCATTTTGATATTCAAAATTATTAGATGCTATTTGTTTGATTTAGCTAATATATCCTTTTACAAGAGAGTAGTCTTTGAAATGGGCGGTTAAGCAGCTAAATGAAGAATATTTTTTAAAGTTGCCTATACGACTTGTTCCTATCGCACAACGTTCCTGATTTGAAGATCATATCCCTTCTTCTTTAATGGTTATATGGAAATTTTGATGTATTTAGAATTGGCAAAAACGTAAATATATTGGCAAATATTTTGAATGGGTTATCGTATAATGCAATTACAATTGCAACAACTTTCTTGTCAAGGACTAATTTTTCAATGTAATCAAGTAAAGATAACATTCCATATAATGATCATTAAGGGAGTTTTTTTCCCTTTAAATAGGCATGGTTTTTAATGGATGTTTAGTATTGTTAATGTACTAAACTTTATCATATTTTAAATTTTTTTTTTTCAGAAAATATCTTTTTAAAAGTCGCGTGGCTGTCGTGTAAAAATAAATGAAAATTTCATAATAGATTCACCGCATTAAATAAAAGTTCTGCAAGCAAAATTACATGAACTATAATGTAAGGACACAGAGTAAAGATATAATTAAAAGAAATGCATTCATTAAAACTAGAATCGACTCTAGATCTTTTCAAGGCTGGTCTTTGTCGATAATTTTGGGAAGACAAACCAAAGGATGCATTATATATTGATTGCATTGTATCACATGCGGAGATTTCCCAATATTTTTAGGCTTATGTGTTGAATGAAACGACTTCACCAAGATACGAGTGCTCTGCCATTTAAAGGAAAAACAAATCATTCTATTTCCATGAATACAAATACACATATATGCTTAAAATAAAATGCCTGCGAAATATTAGAAGGTATATACACATATATTTGTGAATGTAATCTTATATATTCTTGCGTTCACAGGCATAATTTAAATCTCTTTCGTCTGATTTTTTTTTTCCCCTTCTTTCTTTCTCCTTTGATCTTTATTCTTCTTCATTACCTCCTCTGCAGGTCCAAACCCAGCAACCACAGTAAGACGAGCAACCCCCACCTTCGCAGCTCCGTAAGCCAACGCACGGTCACCCTCACCGATCGGTCTCCTGGGCTGCACATCTCTACCGTTTTCTCACTCTCCCTTGGCAATGGAGGTTGCGGTCGCCATGAAGCGCGACCTCCATGGCTGACATTCCCATGGCGAGACGGAGGAGTGTGATGAAACGGCAAGCACAGAGAGGGGGTCAGAGACATACTAATTGGCCGAGTTTGGTCATCCGGAAATTCGGCAATGGCTTCGGCGGAGCAGTGGCAAACAACCTGAAGGCAATAGAGGAAGAAGGAGGAGGAAGAAGGGGAGAATGGGAGTTTTTTAGAAAAGAATGAAAGCAAAGACGATCAAGCGAATTTGAAAGAAAATGTATAGGGTTGCTTTTTCTTTTTGTTTTTAGTGTTTTTGCTTTTTGTAGGTGCTTGTTTGGGATATGTTGGATGTGTGATCTTTATATATAGGCGAAAAGAATGTTTTTGACTAAGGTTGGCGTTGGGTGTTGATTCTTTAAATGTCAATTGCATTAACAATTGAATTAAAAGAGGTGAAATTGGAAGTTGTTCTCAGCACCTCATTAAATAAACCAATTGAAGTTAAAGTAGTAGATATTGGACACTGCTCCAGCTGTGACCAGTACTTGACGTTGTATGTCTGGAGGCAATTTCTAAGTTTCCACGTGGATATGCCATGGTCATAGGCCAGTGACAAGCTACGAAATAACACTCATATGCCATGGTCATAGGACACGTTTTATTGCTAATTGCATAGGGCTTCCAAAAACTACGAAATAACATTCATGCAAGTTGTGACAAGCACTTGTGTCGATGTTGCTATCACAACCTCAACATCCATGACAAGTACTTGTCTACCCTTGCGATTAAGCGCTTGGAGGGCACATATAATTGCAAGAGCATAACGGAGGACTGATGTTGGGCAAGCAGCTGCCTTGAGCCCCGGGACCATGCTTTGCATTGCAACTTTGCTGGCAATCATAGCCTCCGATATAACATGCTCCTAGATCTTCTGTGCAAACCTTCGCCACAGTTGTCTTCATCATCAATGCCGCTTTTTCAACAAAAAAGTAAATAATTTTGGTACCACATTCATGCCTAATCAGAAAGTAGATGTAACATGGATTTCTCTATCCTCTAAAGGGGAAGAATATAACCTGTGAGTACGAAGAAGACGAGGAGGAGGCAATATGCTCGTCTAGCCATTTGAATTATTTTGATCGTGAAATTACTTGATTCAATAGTTCTATGAAGCTACTGGTGCATCTTTATTCATAGTTGCTAAGTTATTTATAGCACCCGCGAAGCATAAATTAAGAAAGATATATTTGTGTCTTCAATATAATGATTTTGAGATTTTTGAGCAATGACAGATTTTGGAATAATGAGGAAGGAAATATAATCAGACACGCATTAGGGCCATAATATGTAATTTCCATTTGCACAACAAGTCCGAGGTCAAATATGGGGTCCACTCCTAATTTAACTTTATTTATTATCTTTTGCTTCTTCTCTTGGTTTCTTATCTCTGTGGTTTTTTTCTTTTTCCCTCTCCCATTTTATACGATATTGGTGTCTCTCTTCTCCACAAGAGAGGCTAGAGTGTTCAGGAAAGCAAAAGATTAACTTGCAAGACCAATTCTAGGGTTTGAGCCTTTTGCATTTTGATATTCAAAATTATTAGATGCTATTTGTTTGATTTAGCTAATATAACTTTTTACAGGAGAGTAGTCTTTGAAATGGGCGGTTAAGCAGCTAAATGAAGAATATTTTTTAAAGTTGCCTATACGACTTGTTCCTATCGCACTACGTTCCTGATTTGAAGATCATATCCCTTCTTCTTTAATGGTTATATGGAAATTTTGATGTATTTAGAATTGGCAAAAACGTAAATATATTGGCAAATATTTTGAATGGGTCATCGTATAATGCAATTACAATTGTAACAACTTTCTTGTCAAGGACTAATTTTTCAATGTAATCAAGTAAAGATAACATTCCTATAATGATCATTAAGGGAGTTTTTTTCCCTTTAAATAGGCATGGTTTTTAGTGGATGTTTAGTATTGTTAATGTACTAAACTTTATCATATTTTTAATATTTTTTTTTCAGAAAATATCTTTTTAAAAGTCGCGTGGCTGTCGTGTAAAAATAAATGAAAATTTCATAATAGATTCACCGCATTAAATAAAAGTTCTGCAAGCAAAATTACATGAACTATAATGTAAGGACACAGAGTAAAGATATAATTAAAAGAAATGCATTCATTAAAACTAGAATCGACTCTAGATCTTTTCAAGGCTGGTCTTTGTCGATAATTTTGGGAAGACAAACCAAAGGATGCATTATATATTGATTGCATTGTATCACATGTGGAGATTTCCCAATATTTTTAGGCTTATGTGTTGAATGAAACGACTTCACCAAGATACGAGTGCTCTGCCATTTAAAGGAAAAACAAATCATTCTATTTCCATGAATACAAATACACATATATGCTTAAAATAAAATGCCTGCGAAATATTAGAAGGTATATACACATAAATTTGTGAATGTAATCTTATATATTCTTTCGTTCACAGGCATAATTTAAATCTCTTTCGTCTGATTTTTTTTTTCCCTTCTTTCTTTCTCCTTTGATCTTTATTCTTCTTCATTACCTCCTCTGCAGGTCCAAACCCAGCAACCACAGTAAGACGAGCAACCCCCACCTTCGCAGCTCCGTAAGCCAACGCACGGTCACCCTCACCGATCGGTCTCCTGGGCTGCACATCTCTACCGTTTTCTCACTCTCCCTTGGCAATGGAGGTTGTGGTCGCCATGAAGCGCGACCTCCGTGGCTGACATTCCGATGTATCACAACTTTGGGAGCTGTTGATGATTTGTACATTTATGGCCCGGCTTTTAACTAGGGTTCCACTAAGAATCCTCAAGAGGTTGAGTCATTGCCCAACAACTCAGCACCAATAAGTAACTACACAACATAATAGGTTTGATTTTTTTTAATTTGAATACCTTGATTATACATAAACGAAAAAAAGGAGAAAAAAATCAACAGTTAAAAATCATAAAGTATCCTCCGTTGAATCGCTTCCCAGCTTACCACGAGAAATATAGCTAGCTGGAGTGATCTGGTGCAATAATTTCCTTCGCGGGAAGTTATCCATGAATGAATACGTCATATTTCCCAACATCTATTGCTACTCCCTACCTGTCCAAACATAATGACTTTGTTAATCACTTTTTTAGTTCGACCAATGTTAAAGGGATTGATTTCCAGGTAGGCTGATCTTTGACCTAGAACTAGAGACTTCCAAAATTTAGGAACCTAGAATTGAAATGATGAGGTTCGGTCAGATCCAATTTTTGGGACTAGGACTGAGCAAGTCTTTTGTCATTAAAAGGTTTGAAAGTAGAAAGGCGGCGTGTCTTTTTCCTTACGGATCAATGTTGGACATGACTAAAAAAAGAAAATAAAAACAAATGCAAAATAGAGATCAAGTGTGAGATCCAACATTTGCAAGGAAGGAAACAAACTATCTTTTTTACTTTTTAAGACAAAACAGAGCTCAAGTGTGAGATCCCACAATGACTAGTGGGAGTTTGTGATAGTTTAATAATTATTATAACATACTTAGGCCTTTTTAATAAAACAGACAAAAGTTAAAGCACCGTATAATGTCAATTTGGCCTAGTTCCACCCTAGAACTAGTAACCGGATTGAATAGTGCCAATAAACACTGGAACTAGGAACCATCTAGAACCAATATTGGAACTAGGCTAGTGCTCAACCCTAGCCAAAGTGCATATATGTTAAGGAAAATGCTTGGCTAACTATATCGTTAGTTTGAAAAACGAACAGTCAACCCTCACCCACACATTTTCATGTGAGAGAGACATTAGCGTTTCGCTTGAAAATTTCCACAAGCTTCCGCTGAAGAAAGGACACCGTGTGGCCATCCTTTGACTGTCATGCTGTAGACAATGATGCTAACGCAACTCTGTAGGTTATGCTAATAGACGATGTCCAAAATTTACAAAATCTTAGATAATCAAATGACATCTTCATGAAGTCATAAAAGTTTCCGTAGTGTAGGTGCCGTGAATTTTGGGTCATCGCTAACTTAGACATCCTGAACTATATTTGTTTTCTGGAGATTTTTGTTTCTTTTTTTTTTTTCCAAATAAGAAGTAATTAAATATTAAATTATGCCTTCATCTAAACCTTAAGCTTTTAGAACAGGTGGCAATGATCCCGCCAAATCTTATATGATATCAGAACCAGAGGTCTTGAGTTCAAATCTTATCAATCTCCATTTAACTCCCCAATTAAATTTCCACACTTAGTACTAAGTAAAAGACCAGACTAAGCGTGAGACGAAATGTTAGAGTAATTAAATATTAAACTATGCATTTATCTAACGGTTTAAGTTTTTAAAACAGTTAGCAATGGTCTCACAAAATCTCACATTCATTTTAATCTTTTGATGCGTGCAATCGATTTTTTATGTTACTTGTTACTAGCAACTTTCGTTAATTTATTAACATGATTCTGGTAAGAAACGACCACAACACCTTGCCTAGCACTACAAGAATATAGGACTGTGGTGACGATATTATCTAGCAAAGAAATTGTGTTTCATCTCTATAGACCAAGCAATGGCAATGAAACTTTCGATTGGACAATTCAAAAGGTTTAAAGACTATTGTATAAACAGAGTTGAGTAATCAAATCACACGAGTTTCAAAAAGTTAGAGAATGAGAATTGCAAATAACTTAATTCGCTTGTTTTACACAAAATTAACTTTCTCGGAAAAATATTCCTAGATTTGATTACACATTTTTCATTGGCTATGAAATATTTTTCTGTTTACTCATTTTCCTAAATAATTTGAGTATCGAAAAATGAGACAAGCATTTTTCTAACAGCAAATTTTCTTCGAAGCAATTTTATCCTAAAACTAAAATCCTTTTCTATGTATATCCCCACAATTCGCTTGTTTTACACAAAATTAACTTTCTCGAAAAATATTCCTAGATTTGATTACACATTTTTCATTGGCTATGAAATATTTTTCTGTTTACTCATTTTCCTAAATAATTTGAGTATCGAAAAATGAGACAAGCATTTTTCTAACAGCAAATTTTCTTCGAAGCAATTTTATCCTAAAACTAAAATCCTTTTCTACGTATATCCCCACATTTCCTCTCCTATACGACCCCCCACACCCCGCCCCCCCCAAAAAAAAAAGTTTACGGAATGCTTCATCATTCCCCACGGCGTGACAAAAACATGTGTGCGGGTCCTCAAATAAAGCCGAGCGGGGACCTATAGAACTCAACGGGGTCGTTGTTGGGTCGTTGTTGGGGTCCATGTTTGAGACCAACCTTGGAACCTGAGGACGTCTTTAGTTCTTTTTTCGGTCGCAGGACGTCTTTAGTTCACTCAGTGGAATGTGAACCTGGCTCATAGGATGTCCCAAGGGACACGTAGATCCAGCTTTAATGATGACAATGAGATTCCTCTGTCCCACGAACCCTATGATCCCACCACTTAAATCACTCTCTCATCTCTCCCTTTTTTCTATTCATATCTCTTGATGTCCAATAATTTGATCTATCCATTGCAAAATGTGCGTGACTTTAGATTTTAGGGCACATGAGGAACAATCATAGGATTCATCATGCTTAATGTCTTGAAAAGATGTAATGGAAGAAGGAAGATAAAAGCCATAAGCTCAGTAGTGAGCATTCCAATGGGTGCATTTGTAGGGTCCTACACGCAGATGAGCCATCTCTTTCGTGGCTATTGATATTTATTTGCTTTGAATCAAGAAAAAGTACAAAGTTGCCATCATCCTTGATTACTTTGGTTCTTTTGTCTATAAAATACAGCTAGCTAGGGACATTCAAACTTTTTTTGTAGCAACTTTATTAAGTAATATGAAGATTTATGATGAGATATTTAAACAACTCAACATGGATCCAAGTACATGAAACTTAAAAACATATTGATTAGACTAGATATTGGCTAAAACAAGACAGTGCTATTGAGATTACAACGGACTACGTCTTTCTAAATGGAAAAATAATGGTCGAAGTTTTGAAATTGTCATACAAGGTACATGCTGGTACTCGACTTTGTTCTTGTACATTTTAATCCTAATAATTTTTAAATTTGTGAGATTGAGTGTATTCAATAATTTTTCTTGCTGAAAAATTTGAGCTGTTGCCATTTTTTAAGGAAAAATGCAACAAAATGGTTAAAATTTGTCACGAAGATGAGATCGAATTTTCAAATTTTCAAATAAAGCAATCAAGTCCTAAACTAATCAAATTGGTAAATCGAGTAAATGCATTAATTTCATCCAATTTGAGTAACAAAAACTAATGATGCGGCATTTTTATATTATCTTCCTAAAAGAAAGGTGATGATGCGGTTGCCATATCAGCCATTTTAGGTAAAAAAAAATTAAAAGAGAATAAAAGGAAAGCTGAAAGGAAATACACCAAAAATTGGAAAGGAAAAGCATGTTGATATTGAATTGAGCAGGTTTGTTCACGAGTTAAGAACCCTAGATATTGCTTTCAACGCGGTATCATATCTTTGCCAAGTTGGCGACGGCGGCGATGAGACCCAGTAAAGGAGGATATGACGAAGCTAGCTCAAGGCCGTTTTGCATGGTCCGGTGACTTGGTCAAGCAACATAAATCCTGGATGCCGATAGCAAATTTGACCTATAGAACGGGCTTAATTTTTCAATTTGATCTTAACCTTTTAATCCTATAAAAGTACCTTTCGAAGAGTTTGATTCACATTTATCCCAATCTTTTTTACATTATTTGAGAGCAAATGCCCTGTAAGATTCTTTCTCAAAATCCAATTTTTTTCACGAAGGAAAGAAGATGATCTAATATTATCATTCAAGAAAGGATATTCAAGGGATAATAATTTACAAATGTATAATTCAAGGGAAAATATTTCTTTTATTTATCAATAGGTAAAATATTTCTTGGGCTGCATATCGGCCATTTTTAATTTATTAATATTTTTTGAAATTTTTGGTATGAATAGAAAAGGAAAAATTAGGGTATTCTAAAAACACAGTTTTAATTGCAATGCCATAAATATTTAAGGCTGAAGAGGGCAAAAATGCAATTAAATGAAATTTTGGGCGGGAATCCAGTCTTGATATAGATTTGATGTGATTTCGACTGGTGAGGATTTATTGATAACCTCAAAAAGTGGGGATATTACTGAAAAGAGAGGAAAATGTGAGGAAAATTATGAACTCTTTGACTCTACATAATAGTAGAATTAACGGAAAGACTAAATCTAATTCCCTGCACGAGTTGGAGCCTCTTGAAAAATGAGAAACTACGAGGCTTGATAGAGAAAAAGATCAATGTTAAGAGCCTAGAATCAACCTTAGCAAATTTTGGATATTCCATACCATTTTATAAGTTCATGGTAGCTTTCTAATGAGAGGTTCATTAGCAAACACCTATCAAGTTATATTAAATTCATTCAAATCATATGTAGGGAATGTATTTGAGTCATAACATCAACATAACGCATTTAATTAGCTTATCGAAAACAAAGTATTGTTCAAGTCAACCCCAAAGCACGTATGCAATTAACTCCTAAATATTTCTATAAAAAAAATAAAAAAAAAAAACACAATCAAGACTTAAATTCGTATTGCAAAATGCAATTTATGCTTCTACATAAGCAAATTGTTAGTGCTAGTGATTATGCCCATTGCTTGGACTTGATCACAATTTTTTTTAAAAAAGAATTAGGAATTTTAATTGAAATAATTGAAAAGTTTATGACTTAATTGTAATCCATACATAGGATTTAGAACATCCAATTTATTGCTCCTCACTATTGAAATTTATTATTCCAGTTGCATGAAACTTCATCTAAACACTCATTGACTTGAAACTCAGACAAGTTAAAACAAATCTGAGAGTTCTTTTTTAAATACAAACATTATACATTAGAAATCACTGTTGTCAATCATCACTCTCTCAATAAGTTTTGAAATCTGAGAATACAGGATAAGCCGGCGTCCCATCCGGATTGAACGAGCCGAAATTTTGCTCCACGCCCGGAGGCTTTTGATCCTCACTAAACATTACAAAGATGAATCCTTCCAAGTAGTGGTCAGGCCTCTTAGGAGTTGCCTACTTGGCGAGAAACTTCTTCAAAAAATTTTGATTTTAAGTTTGTGCAAGCTGTGGCGTGGTGAAGTCTCCATTTCCAGCCAACGGCCAACCGCTCTCAAAAACTACTGCATCCACAATCGCATCAAGCAAGTTCAAGTAACTCGAGTTGCCATCCTGAACCACTGGACCATACGCGGTAAATTGAGTATAATCTAATCTTGCATTAGTTAAATATGAGGCATAGGCAAAACAGGGATACACATTAACTAGTAATGGAGAGGTAGTGTTTGACAAGTGTTAGGGAAATCTCTTATAATGTTTTGAAGATGACAAAATAAATCAAAGGGTACTAACGTGTTTAATGATTAAGTAATAGACCATGCAGATTATTGAACATGTAAAGGATATTGTCAAAGTCTGAATACGGTCAGAAGACTGAACGGAACACATATCCAAAGTATATTTTGAAGATTTCCAGTTTTCTGTGTCAAAGTCTGAAGACTGCCAGACTTTAGTGTCAAAGTCTGTTCTATATCAGAAGTTTGCACACTCTAACAAATTCCAGACTGAACGTGAAATGAAAAACTAGAAGACAAACTCTATGCTGAAACTAAACTGGGTACAGACCTTAAAGCTAAATTTGTTTAGAAGCAGAATATGTTCAGACCCAGATTGCAAAGTCTATCGCACTCAGACTCAGATTGTAAAGTCTATTGCTCTCAGACTTTACATCCAGATTCGACAGAATGTAACTCAAGCCTCAATCATATAACAGCTAGTGATCTGGTTTGGATTCCACATCAAGATTGATTTGATTGACTCAATCCAATTGATTGACAATTAGATCTTGAAGACAAGAACTTTCTATACGAAAAAGCTTTACTTATGGAAATCAAGATTTCGTTTGTATGGGCGATCGGAATCAATTTGGGATTCTATCTTTGTCACTCAACGGCTACCAAATCTTCTAGATACAAAGCTGTCCAATGGGTATATTGGAAGACGATCCTCAAGATGCTGTGCAACGGCTAGTTTGGAAGTGGAGGAGTATTTAAGGAGATGAAGGACCGATAAGCAAGTAAGAGACGGAGCATAGAATTTATAATTCCAAAGTCTGAGTGACCTTCGATCATACACTTGTCTCTTGTGAGCTTAAACGTTTGTGATCTTGAGAGAAATATCAAAAGAGTGACTTAGTGAGATAGCGTGATCTACTACTAAGTATTTGCACTCAAAGTTGTAATCTCTTGTTGATTGCATAGTGGAATCCAGCCAAGAAGGCTGTTAGCGTGGGAGAGTGGACGTAGGCTTGGATTAAGCCGAACCACTATAAACTTTGTGTTATTATTCTCTTGCTTGAATCTCTTTATTTTGTTCGTAATTCTATTTAACTGTTAAAGTCTGATCTCGCTCAAAGTCTGCTGCTATTCAGACTCAGTTTCAAAAGTCTGTT
The DNA here is from genome assembly GCA_014182715.1 of Eucalyptus cloeziana. Classification (NCBI taxonomy): domain Eukaryota; kingdom Viridiplantae; phylum Streptophyta; class Magnoliopsida; order Myrtales; family Myrtaceae; genus Eucalyptus; species Eucalyptus cloeziana. The sequence continues at coordinate 11,271,810 of CM024635.1, read as the reverse complement.
GTTATTCAGACTCAGGTTAAAAGTAAAGGTTTTCACTACATTTTGCAGAGTCTGTTTTTACACCTATTCACCCCCCTCTAGGTGTTCTTACTAGCACTTTCAACAAGAAGTTTATGATTCCAACCATGTGGGGTTGAGCTACGTAGGCAATGCACCGCTCGAGGGTGGGTATGAAATCCCCCAAGGTACTGGTCGCAAATACTATGGACACCATTAGTCCAGTATATTTATAATTACTTACAACAATTTATAAATTTTGCATAGCCAATAATACATATTGAGCCAAATCTCCTGGAACGACTTCATTATCGGCTGTAATATGCTGAAAATTGACCGTCGCTCATGTAAGATTGCACACTGGCGTCAAACCATGTCTTAGCCGCATCGGCACTTGATGCTATGGATTGTAAGTCTTGGTCTTTTATGCCTAGCGTGGTGTCTATTCTGCTGCCCCTGGCGCATTGAGCACGTCCGGGTTCGGGTCAAAAAGTTGCATTTTTCCAATGTTGTACATCTTGTAGAGTTGGACCACCGTCACGGGAGAGGCAGGTTGTTTCCGACCATTCCGTACTTCCCACCAATGTCGAGCGGCCCGTTTGTAATTCTGATATGGTAGCGAAGCAATGCTACTACTGATATGAGGATATTCATCCAAGCTGATGCCATCTCTTATATTCTTATCACCTATCTAGAAACATGAAAGTCATCATTATTAGTTAGTAATACGAAAGAGTAAGGATGCTCTTCCTTTATCATACAATAGCGTGACATATAGAAGAACTTCTAGGAGACCATAAAAGTGAGTTTATTTTCCCAAAAATTAGTATAAAAAGAAACGTTTAAAAACTCACAGGTAAGCTCTACCAATGGGTACTAACAACTTGTCATTGAGAATCAGAAGAACCTTTCTTGATTATTATGGGCTCAGGCTATTTCCAGGATTCCTGACATTCCTTGTTACATTGAATTGATTACATTATCTTTTACGGATCCCACTCTTAATTTAAGATTTTTGTTACCTTCCTTCTTCATTTTCTTTTGTTTCAATTTTATTAAAAGACAAAACTATCCACATCCCTTTCAAAATACTTTTTCACCCTTTCCACTTCTTCCACACCCATTACATCACAGCATTTCCTTCATGCATGTCTTCTTTTGAGTGATCTCCATTATTGTGAATTAAGCAAGCACTAAGTATATATAGGAGTAACGGAATGGTAGTTCTCTTTGCAAATTGTTACTTTATTTCCCTAGATTATCCTCTCGAATGTGAATTTCGCCTTCAATGTTGTGGTTGATGTATGCATTATATACAATTTACTCATCTTTCATTGCACTATTTTTTGTAGTGCATGTGGAAGATGATATTGTTTTTTGCTTAAGTATTAATGATGAAACTCTAAAAGGAGAACAACAATCAATCGTGTCTATAAATTCATTTGAAACTTTACCAAGTAATTTTTTAATGCAAGAGGATCTTCTGAGTAGTGTATGAAAGCATCTTCTTGCTTAGGGTTATGTTGTCTCTATACAAAGGTCAAATAGAGACAAATATGTTTCTTTTTGTTGCAATATAAGAAGTAGTTTTCATGAATGACATAATATTTCTATTGCAAATCAGAGGAAAAAAAAAGATAGGCTCTCATTTGATTTACTATCCTCTTGAAGTTCATTGTTATAAATAGAAGAATGCATTAGGGTCATCCAAAATATTTAATGCATCACAAAATATATAATTAAAAAAAATTTGACAATTAGATTCACTAAATAAAATCAAAGTTGAGTAGTTAAAATACGTTGTCTATAACATAATGACACTCGCTAAAGTTATAATTAAAAAAATGCATAATAAAATTGGTCAATGGTTCTTTTCACTCTTAATCGTGCTTAGGTTATTTTTTGAATAATAGTTTCCATGTAATAAAAAAAGAAATATACAACTCGTTAACAAAATAATTAGCTTTTTTTTTTTTTGTCAATAATGTGTTTTTGGAAAAACTAAAATAGAACAAAAGAAGGCAAGAAATCATTTTAAAGAGTAGGACCCACATTTTAATAAATGTTGTTTAAGAAGAGTATAGGAAATTTTGTCTCTAGAAAAATTGAAACAAAAAAAAATGTAAGAAATAATCATAAATCAAGAATGGGATCCATAAAAGATAATGTAGTCAATTCAATGCGAAGAGGGGTGTAATGAGCCAATACGGGAGTGAAAATAGGGTGAGCCTATTTATATTGTCAAATTATGGTTGATGGGCAATTGATTTCCAAATTAAGAAGGGTTTTCTAAGAGCATTTATAGTATAATATCTTGATTTCTTACATGACCATGTATAAATCCATGTTGTCTTCACTTCAAGCGTCCATTATGATAGCATGCAAAATCGAGGCATGCAATTTATGCATTGAAGCTTCTACTTAAAAAGAATATTGGTAAGGACTATCCAAAAGCTTCAATTGGATTAGGAAAGATCTTAAGCAAATAAGGGAGTTTATCACTCACTCCAATATATGAAAATTAATAATGAATAAAAGTTGATTTTAGGCTTTTTGATGTGATGCCTCAAGTACGTCAAGCGCTACATGTGTTGTATTTAATTTCTTTTTTATTAATTATTCATAAGCAGAAGCACAACAAATAATTTGACGTGTCATTTTTTTTATTTCACATACTTAATAATGTACATATGCATCACTTGCATCACTTACATTACAACATCACAATACAAAACACCTAGGAAGGGTTTAGTAGCTCCTATCTCCACTACCACACCCCCACACTCAAAAGCTTGCCTGTACAATACCGATCCAATATCTAAGGATCAATAACCTTCCCCAATGTCGACTCATCAGCAATGTAACCAAGAGGACCGTCAAAGCCTATAAGTAGTCCAATTCGGTCACCATCGAAGATCTTATATTAGGTTACAAACCAATGGGAAACCCACTCGGCAAGTCCTATGTTGACCCATTCCATGGTAGTACACTTGGTATACATAAAAACTAAATTAAGTAACATAACCTCCCCATACTCATACTCAATGTGTGCCAAGGCTCCAAAAAGTGGTGGCGAAGGAAGGGCCATCTTGCATGTCTAGAAAAATAAAAAAAATGAGCCAAAATCCAACAAGTGAAATCTCTAAGTCTAAAATAGGAGTTCACCTTCGCACCTGCCCAAGCATAACAATCACAAATATTCGAAGCAATATAATCAATGCATGAGTATACGCATTACCTTCTTTGCAAGTGCCCCACACAAATGCATGATATTATCTACTCAATGCATACGTATGGCGTATAATTTCTTGATGCATCGGCATCATTTGGTATCTTATTAATATGTATATATGTATATTCATGAGCATGCATCATCTTTTTCACTTCTCCTTTCGAATACTCTCGAGACATCCTGACACATAAAACATCTCAACTCCAAGGTATCCCACAACATTCGCTCACGAGACATCTTGCCATACTCATACATAATCTTAAACACAAGACATCTCAACTCCTGAAGCATTCCGAAACATTCCTCGGGGCATCTCCACACGCGGAGCAAAGTCGCCACCTCACATGGATGACAAGACTTTTCTTTTTCAATATTCAATGTTATCACACGGCACTAATGCACATGAATATGATCAACATCAACATCCATTGCACCACATCATTTTACTTAACCATCACCAATTAAACATTTTTAACATTAACATTTTATGCATACTCTCCTCAAATATAGTGGATATGCATTTACTAAATGATGATGCTTAACAACACATGAATAACTAAGATATCTAGAGAACAGAAAGCATGGAAAAAAATAAGTGCCGGACATTTGGAGTGCCAAAACTTGACACAGAGAGACACTTAAGTGCCAAAAGTTATGAAAGTGACACTTAAGTGCTAAAATCGGAGCAAAATGAATCACTTAAGTGCCAACGGCGAGAAAATCCGGCTAAAATGCCGACGTGACGATTTTCCGATGAAGTAAGTGCAAAACGACGTCATTTTGTACGCTGACATTGGCCAGACAAACGCAAAAACAACGTCGTTTTGCTTCTAACGTGGTAAATAATTATATAAAAATTAATTAAATTTAATTTAAAACTAAATTTATTTAAATCATTTTTAAAAAGTGGGGAGGGAGGAGGCACGCGAAGGGGGCGACGGCCCGAGGGAGGGGGCAGCGGCGGTGGTGAGGGCTCAACCCTCAATCGCCTTCTTCCTCCCTCCCTTTTTTAATTAATTTATTCATTAATTAATTTTTTATAATTTTATTTATTAATTTTTATATTAAGATTCAAATACTGGCCAAAACAATGTCATTTTTGCCTTTTTTTTTTGCTGAGTCGCTCTCCGACGTACCACGTAGGCTTACTCTCTGGCAAGCCACTTAAGATTTTTAGCAGGATTCATCGAGATGGCACTTAAGGGCCTGTTTGGCAACTTGCAAAATAGTGCTTATTTTTGTTCTTTTGTTCCCAGGAGTAGATTTAGAACAAAAATACATTTGGTAAAATTTTTATTCCCGAGAATAATTTTCTATTTTTTTGTTCTCGGAAATAGATTTGGAACAGAATCAATAATAAAAAAGTTGATTATTGTTCCCAAGAACAATTCTAGAATCAATAACCTATTTTCTCTTTTTCTTTTCTTTTGTCTTATTCTTATTCCTTCTTCTTCATCTGTTGCCACCACCACGATTGCCATCCGCCACCGCCCGCCGCCCACTGCCGCCAGTCGCCGGCAACTGCCTCCGGCGAGCCCTGGCCTAGCTAACCATCGGCGAGCTCGCCGAAGGCAAGCCCAGCCACCAGCGAGGCTCGCCCAGCCTCGGCTAGCTTGGCCTCGCCAGATCTGGGTGAGGCCACTCGCCTAGCCATGGCTCGGCCAAGCCTCGTCCAACTGCCAATAAGGCTCAGCCGATAAGGGCCAGCGACGCTCCGGTGAGGTCACCAGCCCTCGTCTAGCCGGTCACCGGTCATCCCAAGGCCGGTGATTAATGACTTGAAGAAGAAGAATAGGAGAAAGAAAGGAAACAAATAAAAGAAGAAAAAAACAGTAATAAAATTATTTAAAAATTAAAAGAAAAAGATTTGGAGTAGAAATTTTGAGCATGGTACCAAATGCAATTCTATTCCAGGAATTGAAATTTTGGACAGTTACCAAACGGCTTAAAATACTTAGAAATTGTTCTAAAAAATAGAATAAAAAAGAATCATTTCTTATCAGAAATTGTTCCTAGGAACAAAAACATTACCAAACGTGCCCTAAGTATCACTTTCTTAACTTTTGGCACTTAAGTGTCCCTACGTGCCAAGTTTTGATACTTAGTGTACTTCTTCCACACAAAAAATCGATAACCTCTAATTTTGTAACTTCCACATTTGGTAACTCGATAAAATCGATACATTTCTTTATTTGGTAACTCGCTGAAAACAATAACGTTCTCATTTCTTGTCCTTTTTACACTTTTTTCACCAAAATACCACCAACCATCAAAAAAATTTACCCATACTTCTTATCATAACAATTAAAATTATCAGTACACAACCCAAATACCATATCATAATTACCGTAAGTGAGGAACCCAATATGCTAATACCATACTTACACATGATCATAAAACTCACTTAAAGAAAACACCCGTCAAACAACCTAGTTAAGTACTCATTAGAATAATCTACCTTAGCGCCTAGAGTTTTTACTTACTTTGATGATAGTTTACATAAAATCAAAGCCTTAGTTTTCCTTCAAAGTAAAACAAAACCAAAATCAATAATTTTTGTATTGAAAATGACAAACCCATTTATGAAGAGTAGAGGAAATTAATGAATTTACCTCATCCAAACCCAGAAACGAACTTGAAACTTTAATAAAATGCGAACGTGCAACCTTTTTCTTTTACATCTTGGAATTAAAAGCAAAAGTTGAAAGGGAAGTGGAGAATGATTGGTGAAGCAATGGGGTGGAGGCTTGTCTTCGAAATTCTCTCTCTCTCTTTCTCTCTCTCTGATTTTATACATGGCCATAACAAAGAACGAAAGATGAGATGGGTTAACCATGGTTAGTAAATTTTAATGCCCATAGGTTGAAATCATTGAATCAAAGAGTAGAGAGGGTAAATGTTCCAATAGAATTTCTTCAAGTGGCCTCTAGGTGAATAGCTTAGGCATGTGGTATCTTCTCATAAGCTAAGAGAAGAGTTATTTGGATTCAAATGAAAGATTGCTTGTTCTTGGCAAATAAAGAAGTTAGTCACCCCTTGCATTAAACTAGAAGTTCTTAATATAGATGAGATAGGCATGACATCAACAAAGGCTAAGTTCAAAGTCTCACTTTGCCGATGGAAGAAAGTTAGAAATATAAAGTTCAAAGCCTCACTTGCCAATGGAAGAGAAAGCCAAAAGAACAACTTTCCAAAATAGCTTCTTCCATTGAATTATTGAGAATTTAAGCGAATCAATACATAAATAAAAATACCAATGTCCATTCTAAATACCAATAAATCCAAAAAATATTTTGAACCTGTCAAAATGTTTAGTAAATTTCTAACTCATTATTCAAACATAACAGTCATGTTAATCGATCACGTAAATTTCTCACGCATTACATTGATCACAACTAAATTCCTACGTATTACTACATGTAGGAGTTTTCTGGATGTCACATTCAATGTTTATCATTTTCTATATTGGATCTTTGCGTATCTCAAGGAAAGATAACGAATTACCAATAAGTTCTCAAATCTATTACATTTATGCTAATTCAGTCCGAAATTCTTTAATTGTGCCAGTTTAATCCTAAACTTTTCATGTTTTTGCCAATTAAGTCAATCTAGCTAAATTTGACTAGAAATCACAGACTAGCTATCCTATGTGGCACAACCATCGCCCTAAATCCATCCATTATCACTCAAAACATCACTCGCCTGCCCTTGCAACTGCATCAGAACCCTATCTATTACAAGCCTCAGAATATCTCCTTAGTTGCCCAATGTTGGACTTTGCCAGCATCATCCTTCCTCTCTTCAAGGATTCTATGAACTCATAGAACGGTCCCAAGGACAACGCCTTGGTCAGCCTTGATGATAGAGTACCAGAAAGTGAGTACCCAAGGAATGGCTCTGATACCAAATTATGCATTACAATGAGTAGAAGAACTCATCCCGAAAAGCTAACTATTTAGGAGAACCCAACCTATTATAAGCCCCATAATATCTCCTTAGTTGCGCGATGTGGAACCCAATTCATTATAAGTCCTAGAATATCTCCTTAGTTGCCCGATGTATCTTTCCTAGACAGCTAACTTTTCGGGATGAGTTTTACCCATTATAACAGATTAGAATGCGTAGGGAATGGCGACCACTTGATCGCAATACACATGCGTGTGATCAAAAGAGTCCATATTAGTTGAGAAAATAATTTTGAAAACTTCAGATGATTTGTACATTTATGGTCCGGCATTTACCTAGGGGTCCATGACGAATGTCTGAAGAGGACTCTCCTAAGGGGGTTGAGTCACTGCTCAACAACTCAGCACTAATAAATACTGAAAAATAGAAAAGTTTTAATTAAGAGACTTTAAAAAGAGTTTAAAAAAAATCAAATTGCATGAATATTAAAAAGTTAGAGAGTGAGAATCGTACAAAAACTAATTCGCTTTTTTCATAAAAAAAAAAATAAACTTTCTTTAAAAATAGAATTAATACCCTGAAAAACCCAAACCGATACATATGTGATAAATTTATCCTGAACTAATTTTTTGACCACCAAAGACCCTAAACTGGTATATCTTTGACAAATTTACCCAAAACTAATGCACTTGTGACAAATTTATCTTCTGTTAATTTATGTTAAATTTTACTATCAAATTACTAAGTTTGATAACGTGACAATTGATTACTGTACCAATTTGAATTTTACTCTTCGTATGTCACAATTGTACAATTTTTGTGATTTTTTGTGGTTTTAATCCGATTTAACGAATGATATATTTGTTATAAATGCACTATTTTTGGTTTTTGGTGGTTCGGGGTAAATTGTCACAAATATATAAGTTTGAATTTATTTATTTTTGGTCATTTGGGATACATTTGTCACATGTACTAATTTGAGGTTTTTCATGGTTGAAAATTAATTTAGAGTAAATTTGTCACATGTGTACTAATTTGAGATTTTTGAAAAAATTAACCCTTAAAAATATTCCTAAATTTAATTAGAGATTTTCCATTGACTATGAAAAAATTTTCTATTTGCTTATTTTCCTAAACGACCTGAATGTCAGGAAATGAGAAAAACATCTTTCGATAGTAAATTTTCTTCAAAACAAGACTTATCCTTAAACTAAATCATTTGCTATCTATATCCCTCCATTTTCCTTCCCAATGACAGGAACGTAAGTGCAAAATAAAGGCGAGTGGGTATCTATTGAACTAAACCTGGTCAATGTTGGGGTCCATGTGTGAGACCAACCTTCGAACCTGAGGATGCCTTTAGTTCACTCAGTGGAATTTGAATAGGGTTCATAGGGTGTCCAAAGGGACACGTAGCATATAACTTTAACTATGACAATGAGATCCTCCTGTCTCACCAAGGCTGTCCCCCCAACCCGATGATCCCACCAATTCATTCACTTCCTCTTCTCTCTCTCTCTCTCTCTCTCTCTCTCTCTCTCTCTCTCTATTCAAATCTCTTGATGTTCAATAATTTGAACCATCCATTGCAAAACGTGCGTGGCTGTAGATTTTAGGAGACATGAGCACCAATCATAGGATTCATCATGTCTAATGTCTTGCAATGCTGTAATGCAAGAAGGAAGGGAAAAGCCATAGGCTCAGTAGTGAGCTTTGAATTTGGAGGGTCCTACACGCAGATGAGCCAATCTTTTTATGGGCATTGATATTTTTTTCCGCTTTGGGCCAAGGAGAAGTAAAATGATGCCATCATCTTGATTACTTTGGTTCTTTTGTTTATAAAATACAGTTACCTAGAGGTAATCAAACTTCTCTATTATGCAACTTTGTTGAGTAATATGAAGATTTATGATGAAAAATTTTAACAACTCACCATACATCCAAGTACATGAAACTTGAAACTTATTGATTGGACTAGACATTAGCAAAAAGAGATAGTACTATTGAGATTACAGTAGACTAAATCTTTCTAAATGAAAAAAAAAACAGTCGAAGATCTAAAATTGTCATTCAGCATATATTTTGGTATCCAACTTTGTTATTGCACATTTCAATCCTAATATTCTTTAAAATGGTGAGATTAAGTGTGTTCAATGGTTTTTCCTAAAAAAATTGACATGTCATAATTTAAATGAAAAGTGCACAAAAAAGACTAAAACTTTTGAATAACGATCAAATAACTCCATGAACTTCGTCAATTTAAGTAACAAAAAATAACGACATGGCATTTATTTCTATTGTTTTCCGAAAAGAGAGGTGCTGATATGATTGCCATATTAGCTATTTTAGATAAAAAAAAAAAATTGAAAGGAAAGCTTAAAGGAAATAAACTAAAAAAAGAAAAGGAAAGGAAAAGCTGGTTAATATTGAATCGGGTTTTATTTGTTTGCAAGTTATAAACCTCAGATATTTCCTCAAATGGTGACGGATCATGTTTCTAGCAAGTTGGTGACGTTGGCGACAAGACCAAGTGAAGGAGGACGACGAGGCGAGCTCATGTTCGTTTCGCATGGTCTAGTGGCATCAATCCTGGATGCCAATAGCAAATTCAACACAAGCTTAGTTTTAAATTTTACTTTACCTTTTAATCATATAAAAGATACCCTTCGAATTTGTTTCAAATATATCCCAATCCTTTTAACACCATTTGTGAGAGCAAATGTCATTAGATCCCTTCTCAAATTACAATTTTGTCACTACGAAAAGAAGATCATCTATTCATTAGTCAAGAAGGATATTCAAGGGAGAATTATTTGACAAATGCGTAATTCAAGGAAAACATTCTTTGGCTGCATACCAGCCCTTTTTTTAAGATAAAAAAAAAAAATTAGCAAATTCTAAAAAACATAGTCTTAATTGCAACCCCATAAATATTTAAGGCTGAAGAGAGAAAAAGGCAATTAAATCACAGTTTTAGGGGGGAATCCGTCTTGGGATAGATTTGACTTGATTTTAACCGGTGAGGATTTATTGATAACTTAAAAATGGTGGGAATAAAAGTGAAAAGAGAAGACAATGTGAAATCTTTTAGGCTCCGTTCATTTTATAAAAAATAATTTTTACAAAAATATTTTTCAAATCTTTCGACGTTCGATTCATGAAAAATAAACTAGTTAAGGAAAATATTTTCTGCCACTAAAAATATTGAAAAGTAAGGAAAAATTTTCATCTTTTTAAAAAATGGAGAACATTTTCCATCCTCTTTCTTTTTCTTCTAAATCAAGAACTTTTTCACCAGAATAATTAAAAATTATTGAAAAAAGTGCATGGAAGAAAATATTTTCCTTACCAAATGGAGGAAAATGATTTGCACTTCATTTTCAGATTTCGGCCAAATATAAAAAAATATTATCATTTTTCCTGAAAATTTTGACTTCTTGAAAAATATTTTCTAAAAACGTTACATTCTCTACAAAACGTACAAAATCTTATTGCTCTTTGGCCTTATAAAGAATAGCAAAATTATAGACTCTTTGAATTTTACATTATATTAGAATCAGTGGAGAACTAAATCTATATTAAGGGGGGGGAGATCATTCGTGACAAATTATCGGAAGAACAAAGTTGAGAAATTGACATTTTTAGTTTCATGAATGTCAAGAAAAACAATTTGGGCTTTATGGTTACTCGGATAAGTCCCTACAAGGTTACGACACATGTGTGCAAATGATCCATCAAGAATGGTGACCTGTCACTAGACATGCATCCTTCGATGTGGACGTTGAAATAGTGAATGCTCTTTGATCCTAATGTTCTTACAAGAATCGAATGGTAATAGTTAAATAATACCATAAACATCGTTCCGAATAGGGGACCAACAATGAAAATTTCTCTTTTAATCTGAATTAATTGGTAACAATTAAATAATACTATATATATCCCTATTGGATACGCTGCCTTCACTCGCTCACTCACTTACCCTCTCTCTCAGATTACTAATTTAAGGATAATTTTCATTATATTTGAAACTGGTGATAAAAATATAAGAGATGGCCTTGGCTTTGACGATACTCCTAACATTCACTATGAAGTCGGTTCTACGAAGGCGACAAGGACATGATTTTTGGAATAGTTGGGGAAAATCTCCCTAATCCGGCCAAGGTTGTCCAACTCAAGTATACGAGATTGGAAGAACGCATAAAACACCTAAACTTGCAAAACATAGCATCGTGTGCTGGTGCGTCCAAGACATGGTTCAGCACCATTTTGCAACTCTACCGGAGCGACGTCACTCCATGTATTTCCGCCAGTAACGAAGTCGTCTCCGGAGATTTAGCTCGGTATTTGTTACCAACAATGCAAAATCTTCAACCAATTTGAGTAATCATAAATATGATGGAGTGAGGGTTGCCGTGACAGTCACATCCGGCCCCGCAAGAGTTCTTACTGGCCGTGGTAGAGCTTCTGGGCAAACGAATGACTTCTCTTCTTCATACCCATTTGGCGTGGTGCTAGAACCTTAAGCGGTGCATCCTCTGATGAAGCTTAGGCCAACATAGGAGGATCGTAAACTTCTTGTCAAGCACTAGTTCATTGCCACTACTTAATGTGTATCCGTACTTACATACACCTCATATCCAACTAATGTAAGATTAGATTATACTTATCTCAGTGCGACTTGTCTGGTGCTTCAAGATGGCAACTTGAGTTATATGAACATGCCCAATGCAATCATACACATTATAATGGGCGATGGAGAAAGAAGGCACAGCAATCTGCATGCGGTGGTTTCTGCAGAATGCTTGGTCATCGGTCAAAAACTTTAGATTTAGAACTTTCAATTTTAATCCACAGGAAAGTTTTAAATCTAGGACTGTTTAGTGAAGCTACTGAAAAGTTTAGGATCAAATTGAAATCTATTTATAAGATTTAGAAGTTCCAATCTATTGATCCTTGAAATTGAAATATATTAGATTCCCGTTGCATGAAACTTCATCTAAACAACACGTTGACTTTAAACTCTAGATCCAAGTAGATGAATAGGAACAATGGTAAAACAGATCAGTGAATGTTCAAACATTATTCATTGCTCATCTCCTAGACTACCTTGGAAAAGGATTCAGTCTACTTCTCTTAATCAACCCTTTGGAAATACAGGATAAACTGGCGTCCCATCCGAATAGAATAAGCCCCAATGTTGATCCACACCTACTTGCTTTTGATTTTCATTAGACGTTTAGATGAATCCTTCCTAGTGTTCTGGCCTCTTTGGAGTTGCTTGCTTGGCAAGAAACTTCTTCACAAAATTTTGATTATAAGTTCGTGCAAGCAGCAAGGTGGTCCAGAGTTTGTCTCTGGCTGATGGCCAACCACTTTCGGAAACCACCGCGTCCACGAAGCTCACGCCTTCTTTCTCCATCGCCTAGCAGAAAGCATCCACAATCACGTCTAGCATATTCGAGTAACTCAAGTTGCTATCTTGAACCAATGGCCCGGTCGCAGTGAATTGGACATCATCTAATCTCCCATGATCGGGATCCGAGGCAAATGCAAAATAGGTGTACACATTAGCTAGTAATGGGGAGCTAGTTTTCAACAAGAAGTTTATGATTCCAACCATGTCGGCTCGAGCTTTGTCGGCAAATGCACCGCTTGAGGGTGGGTCTAAACTCCCCAAGGTAGCGATCCCAACTACTGTGGACACCCTCAATCCAGTATATTCAGATGAATTTATAATCTTTTGTATATTTTGCATAGCTGGTAATACATATTTAGCCAAATCTCCGGGAACGACTTCATTACCAGCTGTGATATACTGAAAATTCATTAGCGGGATGTAGGGCTCCACATGGTTGTTGAACCATGTCTCAGCCGCTTTAGCACTCGATGCTATGGATGGTAAGTCTTCGTTTCTTATGCCTAACGTGACGTCTATTCCACTGTTCTCAAGCGCTTCGAGCACGGCTGAGTTCGGCTCCGGAAGTCGCACTTTTCCAATGCTACAATTCTTGAAAAGTTGGACCACCATGTCCGGAGAGGGGAGCTGTTCCGCAGCCATTCCGTAGTTCACACCAATGTCGAGCTGCGCCTTTGTAATTCCAATTTGGTAGTGCAGCAATGCTACTATTGATAAAACGTGGATCGTCGAAGTTGATGACATCTTTTAGGATATCTACTTTCAAAAGCACGAAAATTGTCATTAGTTAGCAATCTGAAAGATAAACTAAGAATAAAGACCTATGGTATTAGACATGCACCGCTTCATGATATGGACACCTTCAAATAATTGAATCTTACTTTTAACCTAATGTTCTCACGAGCAAGAAATGGTAAATGGATGCTCTTCATCGTACATAGCATGAAAAAGATTATAAAAAAAAACATTATTTTTCTCAAAATTCATTGTGAGAGAAAGAAACATGTGAAGACCCACCGGCGAGCTTTTTTTTTTTTTTTTTGGTCAGTCCTATGCTAATCCTACTCTAATACTCACTCTCAGACTTTTGCCCTGCCTCCTTGCAGGGCGTGGGAGTCGAAACCCACTCCTGAAATGAAATCTTCCCCACCCCTAATCCCCCCTGAGAAGGTGGAGATTTGAAGACCCACCAGCGAGCTTGATTAGTGGAAACTAAAACAACTTATCCTTGAGAACAGAAGACCCTTTCTTGACTATTTACATTGTCAAATTGTGACTTGCTGGCAATTAATTTCCACAACAAGAATATTTACTGTATATGAATCAAATTCCACTATGAACATTAATTGTGTTAGGCATAATTTGGAGGTTCTCTCATCTCCTCTGATTATGTATGATTTCCAAAACAAGAATATATGTTGTATAAGAATTGGATTCCACTTTGAGCATTAAGCCTTAGAGGTAACTAGTTGATTCTTCCCTCGATTATGCATATATGTCCATAAATTATGTACATTCTTGATTGATCGTAAATGACTGTAGTTGATATTATATTATCCACTTACCTTAGATGGTCAATTTTTTAAGATATGTAAAGCACATCCTGCTCTATCCATTACGAGATAAGCAGAGACTACATCCCATGAATTTTTTTTTATTTGATTGGACAAAATCCTATTCAGCATATTCTTTATCTTGGTATATTTTCTTTCAACCGATTATATGACAATATTTTTTTGTGTTTCCATGACTTCATATATATCCTCATTTGCATGAAAATCTTATGCAAGTGCCGTATCCAACCAAGTTTTTATTATGAGAAAGCTAATGAACTACTTAAAGCGGCGATGATAACAAATCCGGAATATCCAAATAAAACTCTATTGAAGAGCACTAACCTTCTCCGTCCATAAATTCCTTGGATAGACATAAACATGAATATATCACAAAAAAGGGATTTTTCTTTTTTTTTGGTCGTACACAAAAAAGGAATTTGCTTATGGGTTTTCTCCCATTCTCCGTGGGTATAGTACTCAGTATTTTCGCATAAAATGCGCAAATTTTTTTTTTTTTTTGCTAAACCTATACCAAAGTGCCCTTTTTTTAATGTAAACATACTATACATGAAGAAAAAGCACATATTATACTCGTGTAAAATACTTTAATTATTAACTTACTTTATGTTAACACGTCAATTATCAAGTAAGCCAAAGATACATTTATATCACATTCTATTCTATCAAGTAAATACAATATTCTTTTGATTTGTCATAAGTTAGAACAACGTAATAAAAATCCAATTACTATATACAATACTTTTATATGAAGTTGTAATTAAAATAACCACACTTTCATATGCAATCTTTTCTTTTTCTATTTGTAGTACACTCGGTGTAAACTCATACAAAATCATTTTTGCATTTTTTTAAAATAACACTATATTATTATGTACTTCTAAGGAAAATGACAATTTATATCAGTTTTCATCCCATATATTAGTAATAGAGCTACAACTTATAAGAAATATTAAGAGAGCCTATAACAAAAAATATGTTATATATCTAATCTCGATTCTATGAGAAAGAAATAAGAAAAAAGCGTTTAAAATATGGAAAAAGAAAAACATGAGTCACATTGTAAGTTTTTAAGATGATAGTTCTACTATTGAAGATTTTTTAAGTTATCACAAGCATATTAAAAAGTAATTTGCAATTGTTATTATCATCTCAAAATTGAAGAAATCCAAAAAAATTTTCTACAAAGTTTGACCGTGAATGTTGTCCCCAAACAATTAAGCGTTAGGGATTCATTTTTATAACAAATTTTCCAAACACTTGTTATTTGGTATCTTCTATATACTAAGTTTAAAATACACTTACACTCACTCATTTCTTCCAATATTGCCCTCAATAAGAGCTGAAAACGTATTTATTCTCAAACCACCCTCATATTAAATAATAAAAGGAAAAAAAATAAATATAATATCTCTTATAATTCTCCATTTCATCCACTTTTCGGTACTTGAAACCACTCATTTTCTTCTCAGCAACCACCCAATTAACCCATAAACGTAGCGCGTGGTTTGACGCTAGTATCATCTATGCCAAAAAGTAATTGAATAATTTTTTTTTTTCAAAAATTAGGAACATGAACATGGATACCGTCTACTTGGATAAAAAAAAGGACACAATTGAAATAAACCTTGATATACCGTCTACTTGTGTCATTTTTCCAAAAAGAAAAATCACACAAAATGACACAAATGATTCCTAAACTTTGACTTAATATGCAATGTCAACCATTAACTTTTAATTTATTTGATTTGATCCATGAACTTTAATCTTATATTCAATATCGGCTTTAAAATTTTAATTTATTCCATTTGGTCCTTGAAAAATTTTAATACATGTTCAATTTAGTCTATAAATCTTATGAATATGTTCACTGTTGTCTTGAAACTTGAATTAATAAAGGAAAATATTAAATATTTTTATATAATTGAAAGACAAGATCAAACATTTACAATAAAAATCAAGTACCACATTAAATAAGTTAAAAATTCAAGACGAAACTACACATTGAGCTAAAAGTTTAAAAATAACATTATACATTAAACTAAAGTTTAAAGATGATTTATGTAATTATCCCAAAAGTTTATAGGCTTTGCTAATGTAACTGTTTTGGACTACCTTCATATTAACAGTTTGTTGTGAATTATAAAATTTAAAAAAAAAAACCGAATTTAATAATAATTTATAATTATTGATTATTTGATTTTTAATGATTCAAATAGATTGTTATTTCGCAAAGTTTATCATCCGTACACTAACGGAAGTTGCAATAATTGAAGGACAGAGAACCTGCGTCACGACTGAATATAGAAACAAGTGATTAGTGACTATCAGGCGGCGAATGTACCTGTAGATGGGCTCATGATGGCTCTCAACTCACTGCCCAATAAACTTATATTCACGAGTCAAATAATAAATACTTTGATTACTTTGTCGGCTTGACGCAATTTTAGCACCCAACAAATTGTACGCACCGCGATGAGCAAAGTACAGACATTCCCCTCCAACATAGAAGAGGGAGGTGAGGGATTCAAATCCCCACCTTCTCAGGGGATGGAGTGGGGACGCATGAGTTTCAAGAGTGGGTTTCGACTCCCACGCCCTGCAAGAGGCAGGACAAAAGTCTGAGAGAGTGTGTAGAACAGGAATAGAGTAGGACTGACCAAAAAAAAAAAAAAAAGTACAGACATTCCCCAGTGGCAAAAACAATGTATTTGCAAATTGCAGCGCCACATAATTTGACTTTGCATGCATTCTACAGACATTTTTGTCCACTCGACAGAACTAGTTGTAGCCCTGCGATTAAAAGGTCGCAAAGAGAGACAAAATGCATTCCCAATCTAATTTTTGAATTCGCGAGACTTTCCTCACTTTGTGTCCCTCAAGTGAATAATCATGTGCCTTAGCCTTCATTTAATTTAATAAAAGGAAAGGGCCAATATTAATCGGGTCCAAAACTTTTCAATTAATACAATCATATCTGATACCTTTTCAAAGTGCAAGAGAGCCTTTTCATTTCTGATGAATGTTTAGGTCCCGGTTGCCCATTTAGATTAAAAAAAAATGATTCTGATTGACCTTTAAATGCTCCGCTGTTGCATCGTTATTTGATTCGGTCACTGTTCTTATACAGTTTGACAATCTAGCTAAACGAGGAATTTTGCTTTGTGTTTACCTGGGGTTGTACTTTCTATGACATCTGGCCAAGTGGATGTTCTCGACTGAGTTCGATTTGGTTTTTTATGTGGTTTCGTTTGGTCCCTCGGTGTTGCGGATGATGTGTGCAAAGAAGGTGATGTGGGAAAGAAACGTGTAAGCACAGTGGGAACAGCATTTTCTTGTTTGAATGTGAATATGAACCTGGATGGAAGCAGGCTCTTTCGTGCACTGATCATCATCTCAAGTTCCTCCCTTGTGTAATTCCCAACCGTACCCTCTCTCTCTCTCTGCAGCTGCTAATCAGGATTAGATGTGAATAAGAACCTGGATGGAAGCAGGCTCTTTTGTGCACTGATCATCATCTCAAGTTCCTCCCTTGTGTAATTCCCAACCGTAATCTCTCTCTCTCTCTCTCTCTCTCTGTGCATGTTTGCAGCTACTATTCAGAATTAGATGGTGAGATGGAATTTGAAAGAGCATTGATTTGAAGAGTTCATGTCTTCCTGTTGGGTTGCTTCCATCTGGATATTGCCGGGTTTATATTCCATGATGTGGCGTGTAGTATTTGTCATGGATGATTGATATTAGTTAAATTTCCATAAACATATTAAGTCAACTTCTGTCGAACTGCATAGATTGTCATCAAGTACGTCCGACTTAGTTTCATTCTATGCATAGAAGAATGTCTCCAGATTTTGTCTAAGAAGAAGACAGACAAGATTCCGACATGTCCACCGAGAGAAGATTTAGCACTTTTTCTGTTTGATCCGTCCATTGATAATACATTCTCAGTCAGTCATCCTTCCAAATGAGTTTAAGGAGAAGCATATGTAGAACCATCAGTATGCATTATTTCCTAAATGAAAGACAACGAAATCCAATCCGGTCATAGGGCATGATCAAATCTGATTCCATGAACACAGCAGTCATAAACTGGTTAGTAGTTTAAGCTATACTGTGAATTGCTCCTTTCTGCTTTGTTTGTGTCAGTTTACAGGTTCTCTGTAGATTTGATTGAAGAAGGGAGGCCCAGATTGACTGCTTTTGATACTTTGAGGGTGAAAAGAACCACAAAATAATCAAAGAAGAATCTGTCATAGTCGCCAATTTCCAGATTAATATTTAGCTTGAGTTGGCAGTGGAGGTCAATCAAATTTGCGTCTTGTTTATCATTTCGTGTTAGTCTGAGATTTTGTCTGACCTTGTTGATGTGAGAGATCCAACCCAAAGCTTAGCTCTAAGGTGGAGAGAATATGAATACGACGCCCACAACCTGACTAAGAACGGCACATACAATTAATGAATGGGGACACGCAAAATAAATCTAGAGTGAAATTTGGCTCTCATCTCATGTGAAAAAAAAAAAAAAGGTGAAATCGAGAAGCTTAAACTATTTGATGAAATAAGAAAACATGAACATATGGCTCAAATAAGACATAGATAAGTGATATGGGATATTTTAACAATCAGAAAGTTAAATAAACAACTATAATATGTGATGTTGACACAATACCTGCTGCTATGGTACTTTTATGCTGATCTTTCTAGTAGGGGTGAGTAAGATGAACAAACTGAATTGGCCGGTTTGGTCCAATTCCAAGGAGTACCAGTCCAATTTCTAATTTCTAAAAGTGGTACTAGTGTCTAGGTTGTCTAGTTCCCCAAACTAGACTGCTCAGGCCAAATTTTTCTTTTTTAAAAGCCTTACGCAAGCCTCTTCTCCTCTTTCAATCTTTCCCTTAATTTGGGTCTTCTTCACCTCTTATTGAATTCGAAACATTCTCTCATTTAAACTTAGCCGGTTTGACTAGATCGCCCAAAAATCAGATCATGAACCAATCACCCTATTTCCAATCACCCTGTTTCCTAGTAATGGATTTGACGTCATTAGTTGTTAGCCAAATAAGAGAGAAGAATCCATTTGATGTCATAAAGATAGGTAGTGTCAAGATCACATGACTCATCTACACGTCGGGTTGTTTTAAACGGCAAGATGTCTATTTAGTATCATCTACGAGTGAAACTGCAGTTGACTGGGATCTACCAGGCTTGAGGCAACAATTTCTTTCTTGTGACAATATGCATCTTGTACTAGGAAGAAATATCTGACATTGACCTTAAAGAGCTTATTCTTATAGTTGTTTCTTTTGTTTAACAACTTCATATCATTGGGTTGCTGCTCTAATAGACATTTCCTTCCTTGCTTTCCCATTATTTGCAGGCACCCTCAATTGCTCTTGCATGAAATCCCCTGCTTCAGCTGAGGAGATGACAAGCTAATGAGTTGATTTTGAACAGTAATTACTTTTGATCTGCCTTCTCCATTTATAGCCTGTCGTCGGGCTAATTGCGGAGGTGGCTCCTGTAACAAGACTTCAAGTTTCTCGTACAGTTGTCTGGCTACAATTGAAGTCCTGCGCCAAATGTTTGTGAGCCCAATTAGTTAGTTCCTTCTGGAGGTGCAATTGGAATGAATTGCGGGAATCTGGGGATTTCATCTTCAATTAACATTTAATGGTGCTTCAGCACCAACTTTGTCAGACAATAAGGGGTCTAGAGGAAAGGCTTAAGCGAAGTCCCAAACTCAATTGCATTTTGAGCTCTCTGAATTGGAAAAACACCTCTCTTGCAGCTAATGAAAAGTAATTTACGTACCGACAATAGTTTTTTGTGCTTCATTTGTGCTCATGAAAGAGAAAGATGATCAATTAACTCAAGTTAAGGGCGACATTGACAAGAGTTTCTACAAAATTCTAGTAGACGGTAGACACATTTCACATATTTTCTCTAAAGAATTGGAGAATTATCTAGTCCCAACAATAATTGGATCGACTTATCCAATCTAATAGTCACGGAAGTCATTGAAGTGACGGCATAGGCATGAAAAATTAATCAAAGTCTCTTCACTTGCATAAAACCTATCAAGAACTGGCCCCCAAAAAATGAAAAGAAAAAAAAAGAATTACATCAGTCTACGTGTATTGTACACGGATGAGCTCTTGTTCATGTAGTCAAATAGACAGGTGAATGTGAACACAAGTTTTCATGAGAGTGAGATGTCGGTGGATTGTGCAAATGTCGTGCTTGTGTTAGTAATCTTATTTCCTCATGATCTAGTACAAGAATCGTCTTGCTCAAAAGCTCTTGCTTTTCATTGCTATGCCAAGTACTTACGACAAGCATGCAGAAGTATTTCGCTGTTTTCTTTTGCAAGAAGCTTTACCGTGAGGACGTGCACAACCTGCTGACCCAAACCTCCAAGAAGAATTCAAATGGTCAAAAACTAGGAGGATTGGTCATTTATGTATCGTCCTAAGTGGTGAGCTATCTTTCCCCGACATGGGATTGGGACGTTACGGTTGTTTATACATTCTTAACCTAATGTAGGAAGTCGTATAATATGTAATGTGTCCAATTGCTTCAATTTTTTTCTCGCTGCTTTGGCTATCTCATATTTTTCGCTTGTACTTTCTTTTGAGTAGTGGTGGGCGAGGCCGTTTTAGGTCTTACGTACATTAGGCACAACATTCCCTGCCTTTTGCAGTGTTAACCATTGTCGATCGATGTGATTAGCATGTTTTTATGCGTGCAAAATGCAAATGATTGACGGTTCTACTTTGATTAATTTCATTATTGGTGAAAAATAGCTTAATTAAGGCGGTGGAATCAATCTATGCATGTGCTATTACTAATAAAGTAGAGGGAAACTACATTAAATGGATCGACCTTTGAGCTGATGAATTTGTTTGGGGCTAACTAATGATGTTGAGGGGAATATGATCGAAGGTTTGAATCTTAAATCGTGGCCCAGAATGGTTTGAAATCACATGGTTTTTTATGTTTTTGAGAGTAGCTCCTGAATCCTTATGTTTTTCATTTATTCGAAATTAGTTCATTAATCATGGAAAAAGAAAAATAAAGATCCTAACCAACTCATTAAGAAGAAACCAATTCTCTTTATATGTTTTTAATAAGTCTATTACATTTAGACAAATTCTTCACTCATTGCATGGATTGATTTTTGTACTTTAGAAGGTAAATTTCTGCTTTCATCCCTTCAAAAATTTGTGCAATTTGTTTCTTCGATCGAGTTCTTAAACTTTAAATCTCTCTTATCAAGTTCTTCTAAATTCACATAAATTTTGTAATCAAGTGTCTCTCACTCTACGTCCACTTTATTGGAGTTGAGTCACTCTTCAAAGGCATCCTGAGCCTAATGCGAATGTTTCCTTTGCCACAACAGACTGTCAATTAATGCATGCAACTAAAATCTCCTAATAACCACAACCAAACCTCAACGATAATGAAATATCTACCTATGAGCGTTTTTTCTCATCTCTTTCCACATCAAACTCTTGACGACACTAATGAACGTGTCGAATTCAATTGATCGGATTCAAAACTGGACAGACTTATCTAGAAAAGTTGTGTAGATTCAAAAATTTGATCGGACAAATTATAAATTATTTATTTTTTTGGTAATCGAGGATCCGCCGAGCTTACATCAGGCAGCCTACAACCCATAGAGTGCGCGGTGCATTCCGAATTAAACGTCAATATATCGGGAGAGCTGACCAGTAACCCACCTCTGGGACCCCAATTAAATAGTATCAATGCCCGAAGATTCAAACCTGTTTCCTCAGCGATGAGGTAGTAAGGTGCAAACCATCACGGTCACTCACGGGTGGTTACCGGACAAATTATAATTTATATAACATTTTAACTGAAAAATTACATAAGCTCAAGGACGAAAAGAATCAGCTCTTAATCGTGCAACTGGGCTTGTACGAAGATCCAAAATTTACAGCTCCACTGTTGCTTGTCCAGGTTCGTTCTCCCTAGCCTACGAGGCCATTCCATCTACGCTACTAAAATTCAATAATGGAAAGAGGAAAAGTAAATCTTTCTCGTGATCACTTCAAGTCCCAACACAAACATCGCCTCCTTCCTATTCTACGGCGCCTCCCAAGCGGCGGCGCACGGTCGTCATTATATAGTTTATGTACTTTCTTTAGGAAGAGGACACTAAATAGGAACCAGCTCATGTTGTACTGGCCAAATCAAAGCTACCACTTCGATGACGAGAAATGATGACATAAATTATTTTTAAATTATGTTTCATAAAAAATTTTCAGTTATTATGATTTATGAAACTTTTCATTGAAGATTTTCATATAATTTAGAATTATAATAAATATAAAAAAATAAGATTCATATTGAATAAATTCAAAATTCAAAAATCAAATTATATATTTGGTAAAAATATAAGGATGATTTGTATCATTTTTCCTAACAAAAATATTAATAAGAAAGAATTCTAAAATTACTCTTGAGTTTTAAATGATATAAGTGATTGTTTGAAAAACATTTTTCAAATCATTTTTTCTACAAAGCAAACAGAACGTACATGTTGAAGTTAAATCATTACCAAGCTAGATGGCTCTTCTTGATATATCAGTCCTTAATAGTGATAATTAAGATATTTTGCTTCAATATTATTTGTTTCCAATCCTTTTACCATTCTCATCTCATGTGTAATCAATAATTAACAAATCATATCATTTTAAAATCAATATGTTTAACAAAACATCTTTATGCTACCGAGCTGTGCCCACCATGATATAAATACTTCAAACTTTTTTTGTATCCCTTAAAACCGAAACTTGCCTATTGCAACATAAAGTTATAAACAAAAAAATCCAGAACTTATACTAGAGATGAATTGAAATAGAAGATATATATATTACACATGTAAAGGTTCAAATTTTTTCGTGATACAAAAAAATTAAGGATATTTATGTCATAATTGACAAAATTAGGATTTTTTTGTTATATAAAAAAAGGTTTAAAGTATTCACGTCACAATGAATATAGTTTAGGATTTTTGGTGGCATTCATTCATTAATAATTAATAATCATATTATTTTAAAATGTCATTATGTTACCAAAGAAAAAAAGCCCGAAAAAGTTTTTGAGCCAGCTCGATCGGTTCCCACTCGCGTCTCTTTTTGAATTCCGTGACCCCATTCGCAGTCAAAAAACAAAGCCTGCTTTTGGAACGTCTCGACCTCCGAAAGCATCACTGGTTTTTCAATTTTTTTTTTATAAATAATTGTGTCCTTTTGACATCGATGTTTGATTGTTGGACTTCACTTGTCAAGCATATTTTATTAAAAAAATAGTTTTTAAAATAATTATCACTCATATCACCAAAATAATCGGTCGGTTAAAATTTATAACTTTTGTTTAGTTAATTACTTGACAGATATCACGACATTTACTAAGAAACTTCATTAAAATTAGACCCTTTTCGGCTGAGTATGCAAGAAGGTCCCTTTGATCTTACTCTTTGTTTTCCTTTCATCACCGGTCTTTCTCTCTCTTTTTCCTTTTCTATAAATTAGTAATTCTTATTCACATGTCATAATCAAATTTTGTAATTGTATTTGTGTATTGAAAAGAAAAAAAAAATTACCACCGCTCTCAGTAGCGCAACTGGCTCGAGCTCTCTCCCCCTCATAAAAGGGAGAAATTCAAATTCCAGAAATGGCGTTAAGGATTTTTACTTAAAGTACTGTGGTAGTGGGTCCTATAGTTACTTCTCATGATTTGTTTGCTGCCGTCGGCTTACGGGATTTCCTGAGTTATCAAAAAAATATATTAATTAATTGTTTTATGAAATTTATTTACAGTACAGTTGTGTCAACTGGTGCCACTTTGTCATGTGGTATAATTTACACGTTTTAACACTCATCCGGAATTGCCGCTTTACCTTTTTTCACGATGTCCTCTAACCGGAAACGCGCAGTTTGAATTGACTGAAGCGAGAGCTACTTTGGACGTCTATCATTGCTGGTGTAAAAGAGAAATTAATGAGTACTAAAGTACCATTTGAGGGGTCATTCCTCGGAACTTGGAACTACTTTTTGCCCTATTCTCTCTGTGTGTTTTGATGAGGAGATGTGAATGGTGATGGGAAACGTGCCGTTATTTAAGAACGGAGCGAGCGAGAATTTTCAGTGACTTAGATGAAAAAGATATAGGCAATTTTTCTACCTTTGAGCTTACTAAATAAGGAAAATTGTATGGTTTATCACTTATGGTCCAGTAGTTTGGGCGATTCCACTTCACAAATCAAACGAATAAGTATGTACAGTTGAAAAATTCAATATCAACACAGTGAAATTGAAAGCGTAAATGGATTTACAAAGTGAAAATTATAAGTCACCCGAAACACACCGATTAAATGAAATTGATAGAAGTAAGTCATTCGATTGCCGAGTAAAACAAAACAATTAATTGAAGAATGCATGTCTAGATACGGAGGCCACCATAATTATCAGCTATATACCACCGGCACCACTGGGTCTACTTGTCATTGTCGTCAAAAGTCATTGCCTTCATCGAACACTTGTCAACCCTAATATTGGTCTCAGCCTCTAGCACCATATCATCAACACTACTGAGCATTGCTACCATGAGATTTGACATTGAGGCATACTCTAGATGGTATAGATTGTTAAATAAAAAAATGTAATTTGATATCTAAATAGAGCAACACTAAGTGGTCGGTACTAAATTAGTTCATGAATTTTTATTTTTTTTTGCAGAAGACGTGGATCTACTTGCAACCTTAGTTATGCTTCGGTACGCTTGAGCTTAACAACATGCATGTTTACTCAATCCATTGTAGACACTTGACAAGATTTGGTTTGAATATTCACTGTCCTAAAAAACAAACAATTATTCCCAATACTAACCAGACAATAAAAGAAGCTAGATAAGAGACGTATGTGGTTCACTTGGTATTACATACTTCATGACAAAAAGTGGTACAGCATTTCACTACTAATCAAAGCATACTACACAATGGAAATTACTTACAATCGCATTTGAATTGTTTAAACAACCTCGACATTTCCAAACCTCATAACTCATAAGATATTTAACCTTTATAATTTCTTATGAAATAATTTGTCAATTTTACAAAAGAAAAGATTTAATTGAGTGAAAAGTTTTAATTGTTTTAGAGTGTAATTAAGAAAAAAAGGGGACTCTCTGATCTCACGCCAATAATTTCTGCACATACAAGCCCCCAAGATCGATCTTCTTGTACGACGAAACAAGCATAATAGAACATTTCCAAACACATGAAATATAAGTATTCTTACATAGAAATTCCTTGACCGACTCCACCTCCACTTGGACTCATACATGAAAATTGTGCTTGTTTGTTCATTCGTCAAGTTACAGTTTCTATTCGGACTAAGATTTCTATTCAAATCACATTTTTTTACACGCTTAAAGTGGAGATATACTTCAACTTTGATAACACAAATACAATCCGATGACTGACATTCAAAGGTTTGAGTCCAACAACCGATAAGAGATATGCCAAATTTCCCATTTATAAAATTTCAAAACTGTAGAACCATTATTATATGATTATAGCGTATGCAATGTAATGGATACATGGAACAAGACAACTGGATCCAGTGGGAGGCACCGACAGACACAATTTATCATAGTTGACTTAATTGATCCACGCATGCAAGTAGCCGTCGGTTGATGTGCATATTTCGCGACAACTTGCGACTCTCGTACCTCATACCTTATTTTTTTTTCATAGATTAGGGTTAGTAAATCTATGGCGTGCATTAGTCGGGATTACAGGGGACGACTTACTGATGTTTTCACTGCAGATTTTCCAGCAGCCTCTGCGCTTCAATCCGAGGTACAAGCGCCCAGTTTTACCCTTCGCCATCTGCTGCAGCAGGGCCTTCACAACAATCGCTTGGAGATTGAATCGGATTGTTGGATCATGACTGACACCTTCAACCAGAGCAAAACGCCGCCATGGGAGGACAGAGTACTCTTCGGAGAGGTCAAGACAATACTTCTCTCGTATCCTAACTTGCGACTCAGTTACTGCAAGAGGGAGGCCAACTCGATGGTGGACTAGGCCGCGAAGGCCCATGGCCACATCGACAAAGCCCGTAATTGGAATATTTTCCCCCTTTTTTTCCTGCTAGATCTTGTGTACGCGGATGCTGTTACGAGCGGTTGTAATTTTCCGACGGTTTAATATATCGTATCTTTCGACCAAAAAAATAAAATCTATAACGTGGATAGAATGATTGATACTTTATATCTGAAAAGGAGTGACAAAAACTTCGTGATTATCACATTCAGACATGGCGGTAGACCATGGTCCCTAATGAAAAAGTGGAACTCTAATGTGATGGCCTTTTGTGGATGTCACACAACAAATCCAAGAGAGATAAGGCATTAGCATCTCTCTAAATTTTATTTTATTTTTCTTTGGGGTCAAAAAGCATCTCTCTAATTTGACGGCTTATTAATTGAATGGTCGAGACTTTGTGAAAGAGCTCGAACTTGAGACCAAATAAGCTTCAAAAGTGAGGAAGATAGAGTGACCCGAATGCTGAATCAACCTGAAGAAAAGAGTTCGATGAAATGTCTGTTTCAAGGTGGGCCTCTAGCTGCCATGGACGATGGAACAAAGCACACCATGTCAACCCCTCTCGTAAGATCACTGTGTCTTGGAAAAAATATAGGTGATGAGATAGTGGTCGCAGTCAAAGATTCCACTTATAATCGCTTTGGAATTTGAGTGGATTTGACAAGTGGGACGTCCATTTTTTACCATCTCTAGATGAATGTGTATAAAAAATGACCAGTCGATCGCGGTACACTTGAGCACGATCATAAGATGCTATATTGGTCGAGAAAACAATTTTAAGAACTTCAGTGGTTTATACATTTATGGTCCGGCATTTATCTAAAGGTCCACTATGTATGCCCTGAGAGGACTCTTAAAGGGTTGAGTCATTCTCCAACAACTCAGCACCAATACATAACTAAAAAAACAGAAAAATTGTATGATTAAGAGACTTTACCATATAAAAAGAATTTAAAAAAGTAAACTCAAATTGCTTGAGTATTAAAAAGTTAGAGAATGAGAATCCCACGCTGATTTTTTTCTAAATAAAACTTACCCTAAAACTAAAATTGCTTTTCTATCTATATCCCCACATTTCCTTACCCCTTCACCACCCCCAAAAAAAAAATAAAAAAAATTATGGAATGCTTCATCTTTTCCCGCTGGGTGACAAAAACACATGTGCAAGTCCTCGAACGAAAGGCCAGTGGGGATCTATCGAACTTAACCGGGTCAAAATCGGGGTCCATGTCGGGGTCCATCCTCAGAACCTGAGGATGTCTTTAGTTCACTTAGTGGAGTTTGAATAGGCTTCAGAGGGGCGTCAAAAGGGACACGTAGCATCCAGTTTTAATGATGACAATGAGATCCTCCTGTCCCGCCAAGGCGCCAACCCAACCCGATGATCCCACCACTCTAATCACCTCTCTCATTTCTCCCTCTTTGTCTATTCATATCCCTCGATATTCTATAATTTGAACTCTCCATTGCAAAATGTGTATGTGGCTTTGGATTTCAGGACACATGAGCGCCAATCATAGGATTCATCATGTTTAATGTCTCGAAAGAAGTAATGGAAGAAGAAAGAGAAAAGCCACCAATGGTGAGCAGTGAATTCGGAGGGTCCTACGCGTACATCAGCCAATCTTGTCATGGGCATTGATAATTTTTTGTGCTTTAGGCCGAGGAGAAGTAAAAAGTAGCCATCATCTTGATTACTTTGGTTCTTTTGTCTAGAAAATACAGCTAGATGATGGTATTCTAACCTTTCCATTATAGCAACTTTATTGAGTAATATAAAGATTTATGATGAGATTTTAAACGACTAATCATACATCCAAGTACATGAAACTTGAAACACATTGATGACACTAGGCATCAGCAAACAGAGACTATTATCGAGATTATGGTGGGCAAGGTTTTTTTAAATGAAAAAATAGTGGTCAAAGTTGTAAAATTGTCATTTGAGGTACTTTTCGGTATCAAATTTTGTTATCGCACATTTTAATCCTAATAATCTTTAAAATACTGAGATTAAGTGTGTTCAATGATTTTTCCTACCAAAAAATTTGGCATGTCACATTTTTTAAGGACAAGTGCACCAAAAAGTCAAAAAATAGTCGCAACAACGTAATTAAGTAATTCCATTAACTTTGTTAATTTAAGTAACAAAAAATAATGACGTAATTTTTTTATTGTTTTTTTAAAAAGACAGTCGTTGATGTGATTACCATATCGGCCTAGAAAAAAAATAGAAAGAAATTAAAAGGAAAGCTGAAAGGAAGTAAATGAGAAAAAAGAAGGGTTAATACCCCGAAAAATCCTAAATTGGTACATTTGTGACAAATTTACCACAAACTATTTATTTATTTATTTATTTTTGGTAACCGAGGTGTCCAGGCCAGCTTGCGCGCACCTCGACTATTCCTCGGAAGAGACTAGCACAGTAACCTACCGCCATGGCCCCCCACTTGAATCACAGGCGCTTCCCTGGGGAATCGAACCCAAGACCTCAAAGAAGTCCAAGTTCGCCCTAACCAGCTGGGCTACCCATGGGTGGGTACCACAAACTATTTTTTTACCACAAAAAACCCTAAATTGGTATACCTTTGACAAATTTACCCCAAACTGATACACTTGTGACAAATTTACCTTCTGTTAATTTTTGTTAAATTTTATAGTTAAATTATTAAGTTAAATAATACGTGACAGTTGATTGCTATACTAATTTGGGATTTTTTTACGCTCTGTTTGTCATAATTTACAATTTTTGTGATTTTTTTGTGGTATTAATCCAATTTAGCGAATGGTATATTTGTCACAAATTTACCAATTTGAGATTTTTTGCGATCGAATAAATTAGTTTGGGGAAAATTTGTCATGAATGTACCAGTTTATAGTTTTTTATGGTCAGTCGGGGTAAATTTGTCACAGGTATATCAATTTGAGGTTTTTCATGGTCAAAAAAATAGTTTTGGGTAAATTTGTCATAGGTGTACCAATTTAGGATTTTTTTATGGTATTAACCCAAAAAAAAAAAAGGAAAAGGTGGTTAATGTTGAATCAAGTTTGTTTGTTGGGGAGTTACAAACCTTAGATGTTGTTTCTCATGGTGATGAATCATGTTTATGGCAAGTCGGTGAGTACGGCGACAAGACCAAGTGAAGGATGGCGAGGCTAGTTCAAGGTCGTTTCGCATGGTCTGGTGACTTGGTCTGGTGGCATCAATCCTGGATGCCGATAGCAAATTCAGCACAAGTTTAATTTTCAATTAGATTTGACCTTTTAATCATACAAAAAATACCTTTTGAATTTGGTCTTAAATATATCCCACTCCCTTTGACACCATTTGTGAGACCAAATATCATTAGATTCCTTCTCGAATTACAATCCTGATACTAAGGAAAGAAGATTATCTAATTTATTATTCAAGAAAGGATATTCAAGGATAAATTATTTAACAGATGCATAATTCGAGGGACAGATATTTCTTTGGTTGCATACTAGCTTTTTTTTTTTAAGAGAAAAAAATTAGGTTATTCTAAAAAACATGGTATTGATTGCAACGCAATACATATTTAAGGCTCAAGAGGGAAAAAAGGCAATTAAATCACAACTATTTGGGGGAGTTCAGTCTTGGGATGGATTTGATGTGACTCCGAGTGGTGAAGATTTATTGATAACCTAAAAAGGTTGGTAATAAAATTGAAAAGAGAAGAAAATGTGGGGACTTCTGTTGCTCTTTAGCCTTACAAAAAGTAGCAAAATAATAAACTCCTTGAATATGATATTATACTTCTGGTGCTAGAACCCTAGGCCGACATGCGTGGGATCGTAAACTCCTTGTCCAACACCGGCTCATTGCCACTAATTACCTTTTATACGGATTTTCATACGTCTCATATCCAATTAATGTGAGATTAGATTACGCTTAATTCACTACGACTCGTCCAATGCTTAGAGATGGCAACTTGAGTTATACGAACATGCTCTATCCGATAACACACCTTATATTGGACGAAGGAGAAGCGAGGCATGGTGGTGGCTGACGGCCAACCCCACTCGGAAACAACTATGTCTGCTTAGTCCGTCCAGTGCTTCAGGTTACACTTAATTCATTAGGACTCGTCCAATGCTTCAAGATGGCAAGTTGAGTTATATGAACATGCTCAATATAATCATGCACCTTATAATGGACGAAGGAGAAGCGAGGTATGG
Organism: Eucalyptus cloeziana; assembly: GCA_014182715.1. Lineage (NCBI taxonomy): Eukaryota > Viridiplantae > Streptophyta > Magnoliopsida > Myrtales > Myrtaceae > Eucalyptus > Eucalyptus cloeziana. The sequence continues at coordinate 11,241,349 of CM024635.1, read as the reverse complement.
TGACGGCTGATGGCCAACCTCTCTCGGAAACAATTGTGTCTGCTTAGCTCACGCCTACCTTCTCCATTGCCCAGTATGAGGCGTCCACAGTCGCATATAGCCTGTTCGTGTAACTCAAATTACCATCATGAACCTATGAAATGGTTTCGATTAATGAAGCATAATTTGATCTCACATTAGTTGGATCTGAGGCATATTCAAAATGGGGCTACACATTAACTAGTAACGGCGAGCTAGTGTTCGACAAGGAGTAAATAATTCCGACCATGTCTGCTCGAGCGTCGTCGGCGGATGCACCGGCTTGATGGTGGGTCTAAACTCCTCCCGGTACAAGTGTCAACTACGGTGGACCCTCATCCAGTGAATTCATAGGTGTCGAACCATATCCTAGCCTCTTTGGCAGTCGATGTGATGGATGGTAAGTCTTGGTTTTCTATGCCTAGCGTGACGTCTATTCCACTAAACGCAAGCGCAGTGAGCTGGTCCGAGATCGGCTCCAAAAGTCGCACTTTTCCAACGCTGTAGTTCTAAGAAAGTTGGACCGCGGTGCCCGGATGGTGGATTGTCTCCATCCATTCCGTAGTTCACACAGACGTTGAGCTGCGCCTTCGTAATTCAGATACGGAAGTGCAGCAATGCTACTGTTGATAAAAGGATAAAGTACCAAAATAATCCTAAACATAGTACATAAATACCATTTTAGTCTTAAACTTTTTAATTTGATCAATTTAGTCCTAAATATTTTCGTATTGACACTAATTTAGTCAATCTGACCAATTTAAATAGAAAATTATCGACGTAAATATTGGCGGTCCTACGTGATACAATCATTACTGGCCATAGATGAGGGCTGGTGGCCTTTGCTTGGTCTAGGTGAGGGCCCCCATGCCCTTGTTGGCCACCACAGGCGAGGGTTCCATGTGAGGGTCGACACCCTCATGTGTTGGCCGGCATGGTCCACGACGCCCTCACCCTCACTTGTGGCTAGCGAGTGCGCATTAACCCTCAACCTAGCTGACGAGGTGCGGAGGCCCTTGCCCAGACCAACCTATGACCAATGACCTCATTGGCCAAGAGGGTAAGGGGAAAAAAAAAGGTAAAAAAACTTACAAAAAATTTCACATAAGTGCCAGTTGTGTCACATAAGATCGTGGAATCCCATGTTAGTAATTTCCGGCCTAAATTGGGCGAATGAATTGAATTGGTATCAATGCAAAAAGATTTAGAATTGATTGAAATAATTGGAAATTTTAGAATTAATTTAGTATTAATACAATAGATTTATTAATACTTTTCTCGTTGATAGAACGACGATTGTCAGAGTTGATGACATCTTTTAAGATTACCTATTTCAAAAGCAGGAAAATTGTCATTTAGTTAGTAATCTAAAAGACGAAATAAGAATGAGGACCTTAGGTATAAGATATGCACCGCTTCATGATATGGACACCTCCAAATAATTGAATGCGACACTGATCCTAATGTTCTTGATAGAATGAAATGGTAAAAGGATACTCTTCCTTTATCGTACCTTACATTTTAATTGTGTGGCATATAAAACTTCGGAGACATGAAAAATAAGAAAAAGAAACATTATCACTCTAAAAATTCACTATGAGAGAAAGGAACATGTAAAGACCCATGAGTGAGCTTGATTAATGTAAATGAGACTTGTCAGATAGGTGGGTTGAGTTGGATTGCAAATGGTATAACCCAAATTGTTAAAACACTTCTATATTTAACCTAATTTTAAGGAAAACTTGTTTCTTATGATTTTTTAATATATATATATATATATATATATATATATATATATATATATATATATCACTAAAATATTTCCATGTAAGACAAATTTAGTGGACGATTTTTATAGTTTTTATAAAAAAAGTTGGTTTTTTTCAAATTGAATTCTTTTTTTTCTTTCTAAGTTTGGTGGAGATCACTGGCCGACCATCGTCAACCATGGGAGAGGGCTGGCCGACCCTTGTTGACCATAGACAAGGGCCAACAACCCTTGTCAATCACTAGGCGAGGTATTGATACGGTGCCCATGTGACTTAAATAAAATAAAAACAATATTGTTTTGGCCGAACAAAATCTAATAGAACTTTGGCAGAAGGTAAATGGATCATGTAAGTACAAGTTTAAGGTAAATATGTTACGGTGTGCAAAATTTGAGGTTTTTTTTTTTTTGGCTTAGTTATAAGAAAAATGACGTTTTATATAAGTTTTTCATCCCGTATGTTATTACTAGAGCTCCCACCTAAAAGAAATATTAAAGAGCCTATATACCAAATAGGTTATATATCTAATCTCAATTTTTTCAATACAAAAAAGTACATAAAATATGAAGAATAAATATGAGTCGTGTTGTAGGTTCGTAAGATGATAGTCAACCATTGGCGATTTTCTAAATTATCACAGGCATATTCGCAATTGGTATTATCATCTCAAAATTGAAGAAATCCAATGAAAAATTCGACTCTTACAATCACTTATTTCTTCCAATATTGCCCTCAATAACAGATGTAAACGTATTGATTCTCAAACCACCCGTGTATAAGGAAAAACATATAATTATCATATCACTTAAAATTTTCCATTTCATCCACTTTTCGATAGTTGAAACCACTCGTTTTCTTCTCATAGGCAACCGCCCAATTTAACGCATAAACGTAGCACGTGTTTTGACGCGGGTATCATCTATGGCAGAAAGTAATTATATATTTTTATTTTCAAAATTCAGGAACGTGAACGTGGCAACCCGTTTTTGTGAATAAAAAAAGGGCATGATTGAAATAAAAGATAAAAAAAATAACATAAATGATCTCTGAACTTTAGCAGAATATATGATGTCATCCTTAAACTTTTAATCAATTGAATATGGTCCATGAACTATAACTCAATATACAATGTCAGTCATAAGCTTTTAATTTATTCAATATGGTGCATGAGCTTTTGATATATATTCAATTTATTTCCTAAACTAAATGAAATTGTTCGATGTTGTCTCTAAACTTGAATTAATAAAACGATAACATTAGATATTTTTATATAGTTTGAGGACTAGATTGAATTTTCACCAAAAAATTATGGATCACACTGTGTAAATTAAAAATTTTAATAATTTAAAAATTCAGGGTAATATTATATGTTAGGTTAAAGTGTTGAGGGTTGGCACGGCCTGTGTAAATATTCCAAAAGTTTATTACCCGTGCACAAACAGAAGTCGCCATAATTAAAGGACAGAGTACCCGCATCAAGACAGAATATAGAAACAAGGGATTACTGGGCAGTGAATGTATCTGAAGGTGTGCTCATGATGACTTTGGTTCCCACACATTGCCCGATAAACTTATATTGCACGAGTCAAATAATAAATACCTGAATTACTTTGTCGGATTGACATAGTTTTAACACCCAACAAAATGTCCGCCTCGTCATGAATAAAGTACAGACATTCTCAGGTGGCAAAAACAGTGCATTTGCAAAACGCAGCCCCACATAATTGGCCTCACATACATTCTCCAGACAATTTTTTTCCACCCGACAGAACTGGTTATGGCACGGTCAAAAGAGTCGCAAAGAGAAATTAAATGCATCCCCTAGTCTAGCTTTTGAATTCGTGAAACTTCCCTAACTTTTTGTCCCTCGATAATCATGTGCCTTAGCATTCACAACTTAGAAGAAAAAAGAGGCCATGGACATGTGATCGAGTCCAAAACTATTCAAGTAATAATTCAAAGTGGAACTGAATTTATCCGTTTTTGATGAGCGATGTGTCTATATAATATTGAAAATTTGCTTATATGGCAAATTAAAACTGTACTTTTCAATATGAATTTAGGACTTGATTGCACTTTTTAATGAATGTTAACAACTTTAATGCATAAGTTGAAGTATTTAGGACTCGATTGCCTCTTAGATAAAAATTTTATGACTTGATTGCTTTCAAACTCTTAGGTTTATATTTTCATATGCACCCTTTTTTCATTGTAGAAGTCAAAAAGAAAAATCATTGACATTTTCAATAACATATATTAGTCATTGTAAATCGTTTTAGTTCTCACGATTTAGTGATCTAGAAGCCAAAAACAACACATAATGTTGTACATCAGCTGAGCACTCTTTAAGAAATGGCCTATTGCATTATATATGCTTCATTCTATACCATTTATCTCCTTGGTTGTGAGCTAATTTCGATAATTCTCTAATTTTTTACTATTGCTTAATTATCATATAAAAGGAATAAATTGCAACAATATTTCTCTATTTACCACATTAGCTTCTTCTTTTAACATTTTTTTTTAAATGGTTAATGAAAATTTACCCTGGATTGATTTTTCATATAATATATTTGGCTTCACTTCGATTGGGATCTATTTAGTGCTTGCAATTGGTACCAGCATACCATTTCTTTTATAAGTTCATCGGTTGTGTGCATGTTGTCTGATTTATACGTATGTAATTTTAACTTTGCAATTATTAATCATAATTCATCACGTAGAGAGATAACGATTAAGTAACTGTTTTGTTTTGGGACCTAATAGTCTTTAGTAGTGGTAAACATGTTTAGAGTAGAATCCTCTATTAAAAATTACTACGCCAAGGGACATCTCGGCCTTTTGTTCCGCATTAGCTTCTCTTTATTTACATGGGGAGCTCAAATTATACTCAAAATCATACATCTTAAAATTTGTCACGAAATCGAGTCTTAAATTTTTTAAAAATTACAAGCAAATCTTAAAGCTTATTACAAAAATGCAATTGAGTTCTAAAACTTGTCAAATTTATGCAATTAAGTTTTGAAACTTGTCAAGTGAATATAATTAAGAGCTTCCATTAATTATTTCCAACTCGACAAAGGAAAATGTTTACAAGTTTTGGAATTTGATTGAACTAACTTGATAAGTTTTTGAATTTGATTATACTTTTTAAAATTTTAGGACCAAATGACATATTCATGACAAGTTTTAAAACCTCTAGTACATTTATTCCTAAAAGTTTCATTGAACATTTAAATCATAATTCCTAATATTTTTCATAAAAAAATTCAAAATATATCTGTTTCTGTTTTGGCGGAATGGCGCATAGGCTTTTACGGTGGGCTCCTACGCCTCATCGACTGCAATATCTCTCTGTAGAAAAGAAATCCTGAACATTTTTGCAGGAGCATTATTGAAGAAGCAGAGGGAAAAAAGCAAAAGCCTGCCAAGCAAATGAAGTCTTGCGCAGAAGAGGGTACCGGGAAGGAAGAAAGAAAGAAGAAATCGAAACAGTGGGGATGATGACGTAGTCAGTTCACGCGTCCCTCCCTCATTATTGCGAAGAGAAAGGCCGGCAGAAATACAAAAGAAAACACAAGACAACGGAGTGCCCCGAGAAACAAAAAAATATATAATAAATGAAACGAAGGCAGACCGAATCTCTGCCAAGGAGAAAAGAAGAGAAAGAAAGGAGCGAATTCTAAGCTTGTCAGTGGCCATCACTGCGCTGTCTCCTTTGCAGACGGCCAAGGCTGCAGAGAGTTTCAGCGTTCTTGAGAAGAGGAGAGGAGGCTTCTCCTTCTTCTTCCTTCGTTGGTCATTAGCCTGGGCTTGTATGAGGCGGGAGAGACATATAATCACTCGGGCCACAACCTCTGCTAGTGCTCCTGGTCCTCCCGTTGCTCTCCACTAGTTGTTGCTGCAGAGCCTTTTGTCCTGACGTGGCGGTCAAAGCCCCGGGGTTGACCTGGACCCATCTGACGTGGACATTGTCTGGATGGAGAGAGAGTGACATGGTCAAAGTCAAATTGCGGAGAGAAATGGTGTGTAGCCTCGTTGACGATGGTACTGTGAAGGGGAACGGGAGGTGGGCTAGAAAGTCTGCGCGGGCAGCTCGGTTTGCCTGGCTCGGTCGATTTGAACTTGGAGAGTTCATTGATTTTTTTATGTGTGATCGGGCTTGAGTAAGAACGTGTAGGTTCGATGTGAGGCTCGACCTGCCCAGATTCTTCTGCTGACCAGGTATGGCGACAAGGACAAAGAGCGAGTATGGTTTCAAGGCACAAATGGAAAGCGGAGAATCGGATTAATGGGAACTAGCCCGATTTTAAGTTTTAAGATATGTAGAGTAAGTTTCAGATTCTAAAAATTGGAGAATATATTCCGATGATTAGGTTTTTGGTTCTAAGAAGACTTCATTAATATTTCAATATGAGTCATGAGGATTATAATAGTAAATAGTGATCGTTAAAGATGATAATTTACAACAATAATTCAATTATACTGAGTAGATTTGGAATTGACCCTAGAAACTATATATCATTAGTTTTAGGCTCCAAAAATTTGAGAACCAATTTCGATGGGTGACCGGAACTTGAACTAATTTTGAAATTGCTCATCCCTAACAATGATTCTTTAGGAACCTAGTGGCTATCTATGTACACAAGGGAATAAGAGGCTATTAGGACAGTTTTTAGAGGAGGTCGGCTGTATCAAATTCGTTCTGTCCCTAATTCTCGGTGCATAAATGTACTAGATCTCACCAAACTAAATAGTTTCTTTCGATGTAGGTACGTGCGCCCTGTATATGTGAGGATTCGGTCAATTGGCAAAAGAAAGAAGTACGAAAGGCCTTGTCTCCTTGTGGTGCTATTTTGCTAGTTCACTGGTCAATTTTTCGTCTTACTTTTCTAACAGGACGACTTTTAACCTGTATAATTTTAATTTCGTGACGTAGACACTTAATTTTTTCCAGAAAAATTATCCAACTGGTTCGAAAAATATCGTACATACATAAATTCAGTTATAAATGTTTGAATCCAAATGTAATTATAAATTTTTTCATCAAATTCAAATATAATTCTTTTGATTGATTTTCACTTATAAAACATTGGCCTGACGACTCAATCATTATTAATCATTATCCATAACATGTAGGCGACATGGAAGAATTTAAGCGAAACAACTTCATTTTCCATAGTTTTCTGATTTTTAAAATTTTTTATTTCCTTTACTTTCTTTTTTTTTTCAAGAAATTTTTGTGTTCACTCTAACCATTCCGAGTAGCCCAATCTCTGTCTCCAGGACGCGAGCAACCGTGAGAGCTCCAGAAGGTCTCCATCCAAATCGACGGCGAGGTCTCCCCTGCCGAGGTCTCCGGCGTCCTGATAGCCACTAGCTCGGCCTCCTCCCCCGCCGAGATCCGCCATGCCATTTGGGGACGCTGACTCCGACGAGGATGTCTCCATTAGCCGCCTCCGGAGTTCACGAGCTATCTGCCTATCTGGCTTGTCCTCTGTTGAGGCGGAGATCCGTGATGCCTTTGACCTATACGACTAGGGGGAACAAGGATGGCTAAATTTTACAGTCTAAATTGGTTGGACAGAGCATATTGAAAAATCATTGACATGTGTAGGACTTAAACTGTCTAATAAAGTTTATGACTATGTTGCATACATATAATCGGTTTAAGACTACTGATTGAGTAATTTTTCTTAATTTTTTGACTAATATTTGGATAAATTTGGTCAAAAGTCAACCTCATCAATTTTCTAATTGAGTGATACAATGGGGGTGGTTTGTTGGATTGATCCACTATTTGATTTACTATGAATACTGGCGTATTTTGAAAAGAACATGAATCGTGTTGGAATAAAGTTGTTACTCATCATGATTTGATGATTTACCTGAGGGAAGATAATGAAATTTTTGGTGTCAAAACTCGGAAGAAAACTATATGAATATTATACTAGATATCTTATGATACTCCAAGAAAGAATTTAACCAAAAGAAAATAATATGAAGAGGGCAACACGGAGGTGCTAACTTTTCCTCATGCTTAATTAAATCCCCAAACCTAGATATCTAATTTTTTGCAGACCAATTGATCTCTAGTTTATTGATTAGCTTTTCCTAACATGTAGAATTTTAGATTTCCAATTAGTGGCTAGTTTTAGATTAATTTATGTGCTTGGATCTTTGCAGCACACACCGACATAGAAAGGGAAGATTCTAGGCCATAGAGTATGGAACAGATATTTAAAATTACATCTTTTGTATCATTTTCTATATTCGTCTTTGTTTCTAGGGTTAATAATCTGAAAAATCTCAAACTGGTACACCTATGATAAATTTACCACAAACTATTTTTTTGACCATCAAAAATTCCAAACCGGTATACTTTTGACAAATTTACCCCAAACTGGTACACTTATGACAAATTTACCTTCTGTTAGTTTTCGTTAAATTTTATTGTCAAATTATTAAGTTAAATGACACGTGATAGTTTACTGGTATATCAATTTGAGATTTTACACTCCGTTTGTCACAGTTTACAATTTTTGTAATTTTTTTGTAGTATTATTCCAATTTAGCGGAGGGTATATTTATCATAAATTTACCAGTTTGGAGTTTTTTACGATTGAATAAATTAGTTTTTGGTAAATTTATCATAAATGTACTAGTTTATGGTTTTTTATGGTCAGTCGGGGTAAATTTGTCACAAGTGTATTGGTTTGGGATTTTTCATGGTCAAAAAAATAATTTAGAGTAAATTTGTCAGGTATACTAGTTTTGGGTTTTTCAGGGTATTAACCCTTGTTTCTAACAATAAGTTTCAAGATCGCTGGGGCAAGGACGGCACACATTGCAAAAAATCAGTCAATGGAAGCCACCATACTCCAGCCTAGACATTAGTGACATAACATTTATTTCATAACCCGTGTTGAATCGAATCCATGCATAATGTGTAGGTAAGTACTTTCTTTTACCACAATAAGATTGAATTCAACGTGGACACAACTAACAAATATTTTTCGAAACTTTCCAATAAGCAAAAATCTAATAGGGTGGCCAGGGACAAAAGTTTGTGTAATGATCAATAAATTCGGTGAAACTTTCGACTCAAGAGGAGTTACATGACCCTCATTTGAACTATAGTATTATAGCCAAAATGGGGAAGTCGGTTTCTTGTCATTTTCGGCCATAAATCCATTTTTTACTTGTATGCTTCGAGTTCACATGAATCCAATTAATCTCATCATTAAATTTTAAGGATCTCACTTGATTCAATGACCAAGATAATAGAGGGTAGTAGGCATGAAATTGTGGGAGAAATCTTGAGAAAATGGAAAGATGCGGACTGACGTCTATTGAATTATTGGGTGAGATCTTGAGTGAATTTAATGGGAGATTTGGAGTTTTGAATTGGGTGAAAATATGAGAAGGACGCACAAAAATGCATGGGGCAACGTTGCAAGAACGCCCGTTTGTTTAGTTCCATCTAAGTATGAAACCATGGAAAAACCAATTGATCAGACGTTTCCAATGATTTCTTATTATTCACTAAAATCTTATTCAATATATGTCATCATGGCGATTAGTATATTTTGAGAGGGATAGATTTTTCTACTTTATTGATTATCATAAAAGAGAAAAGCGGCCTCCTGATAGGGACGAAGCCTCGCATCGTTTAGGTGTGCAGAAGTGAGGTTACATATTTGTCTGATTCCGTAAAAGTTGAGGCAATCTAGACTACACTTTTTGGTGTATGGTGGGCATCTTTATGCAATTTCACCTCTAACCCTTAAGCATGTGATCTAGTCTGCTGATTTTCTAAACCTTGTCTTGAATGGGATATTTAGGGTGCGTTTGGTAATATTTCTGTTCAAAAATTGTTCTCCGGAACAGAAATAGAAAAATCTATTTCTCGCATTCCTATAATAATTTTTGAACAGAAGAACGCTTTTGGTAAACTAATTCTTGGAATAAAAAAAGAAGATGAACACGTTTGGTAAACTTGTATGATTTTTTTGTTTCTTTTAATTTTTAAATATTGTTATTTTATTTTTCCTTTTTTCTTTCCTTCCTTTTGGCCCGTCGCCGGCCTCGACTGGCCGACGAGGGCCGGCGGCCTCGCCCAGCCACGACAAGGCTCGCCGTGGCTAGGCTCGCTGGCGGGGCGGGCTGGCGAGGTCGGCCTCGCCTTGGCTAGGGGAGCTTGAGCTCGCCTAGATCCGGCGAGGCTAAGCTCGCCCAACCACCGGCGAGGCTCAAATTCCTCGGGCCACCGCTTTGTTTCTGTTTCAAATTTGTTCCTAAGAACAAAAAAATAGATTTGGAGCAAAAACGCAAACAAATGCGTTTCTATTCTTTTTTTGTTCTCGGAACAAAAAAAGCAAGAATTGTGTTCATAAACAAAAATAAATAAATAAATAAACACAAACAAATAGCCCCTTATTGACAAATATGAGAAAGACTTGATCCTTGTACCATTGGTCAAATGATTCATATCTCCAAAACAACATGAGCTAAGCTTATGAGTGGCTCAAAACTAAAAATTGACAGCATAAGCTCAAATCGAATTCACAGGAGCAAGCATTTACCACAAAAAATAAAATGAATGAAAACACGGATACATTAAGTGAATCCTTACGATTTGGTTGAGCTGCCTGTCCTTCTCTCCTGAGACGTCATTTTTATACTTGTGCCCCCACATCCAAGACGTGTACCTTGTGTTTTAGATGTTTCCCTCACAAGTCGGCATCGATTTCTAGTAACGAGTTTGGTATTAGTTATAATCACATCTCCACGGATGCCAATCTGCTTCCGCGGCGTTTGACCACGATATCTGTCACTCTATTTTGGGGATGACGATAAACTGGAAAATAACCGTTCTCGAAATTTTCTCGAACTTTAGTTTGGCATCATGCCAGTCACTTTTGTCGTGCTAATGCTAACTCTCGCGCCTCGTGTCTAGCCATGATGCCCATAACCCGAGATTTCGAGATGAGGTGGGGCCATTGACATGATCACATATGGTTAACGTTGATTTGGTATATGACAAACCTCATGTTGATCAAACCTATGCTGATCACAGATCTATTGGCAGAATTTCCACCACATCTTATAATTATAAAGGCGATATCTCGCTCCATATGGAATATGTCTCACAAAATCAATGTCTCTCATTCCCCATTTTTTGACTATTCTTTGGTGTCAATAATAGTAGATGCAAACCACCGGCCGTGGTGGCTTCGCTAGATAAAGGCTTTATTGATTTTTCCATAAAAGTGAGGTTTAGTGGAGACGCTTGATGTCTTAAGTGTGACGTCGGGGTGGTGGATCCCCTGCTAGCGTCATTTCGGGTTTACTTCGCCGGCTGCCAGCTGTTCGAGAGTTTTAGGGTTATAAAAAAATTAAAAAAAAAAAAAAAAAAATAGTAGATGCAATTTCTTGGGTCTTGAGAATTCTCTACAAAAGCGGCGAATCCATTTTGCCGGACATATCGCATCTCCTACGGCTCGAGCATTTATTGATGGCCACTGTTCACCCGATTTCACGTACGCATCAGACAAAATTTCACGATAATTGCTAGAACTCCTCCTATCAATCCATCCACGCAACGCGTCGGATGTCCATTCCTCGTTTCGTAGTCTCTTCGCGACCTGGTCCAATTCAATTAATATTCCAGATGGATACAGTTCGATGGTTCGGTTTGTGTCCGAGTAGGGTCCAAAAATTAATAAGATTTCCATCGATTTCCATGTTTTTTTTTTTTTTTAAATATCTTTTCCATTTTTCATTTCAATCTTTTCTTTTCTCATGATCGAATCCAATAATGGAAGATGGATCGATCAGTGTTGTCACCGTCCCCTTGCCCCTCTCGTAAGGATAGATGGTGGGGAATGAGATTATCTAAGGTTCACATCCTTCGAGCATGGCCGAATTGATTATAGTAGTTATGTAGTTATTTTCCATGGTCCACTTGAAAATAGTCCGTCATGGGAGCAATATCGTCTCGTACGATATGTTATGACCCATAATAGTATGGTCAAAGGTAGTTGTCATATGATGATTCGAATGACATGTTACTTCACTTGAGCGAAGGTCTATTACTATCACGAAAAGTAGGCATTGACCGACTCAAATTGAGTAATTTGTGGGGGTTATCTTTGCGTCGTAACATTCATTAGAGCTGGATTTGAACATGTTTCGCTCGGATCCAAATAATGTTGCCGTGCTATAGTCAAAGAGCCATTTAAGATTTGGGTAAGTCCAAAGCTATCTAACTTTTCAATTGTACCTACGCGACGAAAGGAGCAAAGCAAAGAAGAAACACAGGACTTAAAGGGAAAGAAGCAAAGGTAGGTAGGGAGTGATGGCTAGGGTTTAGGGTGAAGGATCGTGGATTAAGACGGTGAAAACGATAGCATTACACGCGTCTTACTGACCTTTCAACCCATACGTCTTCACTCGAAGATAATGACATGATACGACGGGTCAGTTGTGCATTTCCCTCCTTTGATTCTTTCGGCAATTTTCTTTGTTATCACGATTCAACTGCATGATCTTACCTGAACTTAGAGCAGAAAGTCCACATTTTAACAGTTCATTGATACTATGATTCTATTTTTCTGCATCAATCCAGCCTTTAAGAGGACTCAGCAACATTCCGAAAGTTGCAAAGCGACAGGGCATCTTCATTTACTTCCCAATAGTAAACTCTGATTCCAAGGACTTGCATGCACAGTATTTTGATTTGGACTTCTCAAGTATAAATTGTCCTGCTTCTCTAGTTCGTTGGTGCTAGGAAAAAAATCTAGTACCAATAATTTGTAAATAGTACCTAAGTTCATCAATTGCTTGTAAAAGTATGGATGTTATAATTATGAAAAATGATATACACCAGAATTTCATGTTTTGCAAGATTGCAAAGTAAATATGCAAGACGAGGAATATGGTTTGAAATATTATTTTCAAGAGCCATTTTTAATGAGTATCATACATATTGAATAGATAGTATGAGATCGATATATTCATGCTCATCAGTAATTTACCACTTTTCGTGAAATGTGGGTTTTGTATATGTGCTTTATCTATGTACTTGTTTACAGAGAGAATATAATAAGTTATTTTTGAAAAATCAATATTATTCATTCTCGTAATTCCACGTAAAAATTTACAATGATAATCTGAATGTGATGTGCAACCGTGAAGCCTTTTATCTCCTGAACTCTAACTTGAATAAAGCATCTAATGATTGGAACGACTTTAGCTTTCGCTGTCATGCCCATGTTTCTACTTTTTTACAATTTGCAGTGTGATTTTTGTTTTATAGCAAATATTGCCATTCATACTTATTTCAAAGTTGTGAATAGTATTCTCATTACCATTTGAGTTTATCTTAATAGCCACCCTTCCAACTTGGAAGGGGGGTGGGGGTTCGAATCCCAACCTTTTCAGGGGATTGAGGTGGGGACGCATTAGTTTTAAGAGTGAGTTTCGACTTTTACACCCCACAAGGAGGTATGACAAAAGTTTGAGAGTGAGAGTTAGTATAAGTGTAGAGTAGGACTGACAAAAAAAAAAAACCCTAATTTACATACAATATTTCTCAAAGATTTTCATAATAATGTTTCAGGTGCGCACAATATATTTATGTAAATTTCAATTTCCATGTTTCATGCGACCCATCAAGGCAGCCAACATCTTGTCTCTACACAAAAAGTGGGTTATTGAAAAATCCATTAACTCACTTCCTCCAATAATTTCACATTCAAGCCAATCCCAACCAATTCATAACCATCAATAAATACACACTATTTCCCAAGTCGTGAATTTACTGCCTGACACCGCCCGTCCATCATGAAAAAGAAACCGTAAAAGAAAGTAGAAATAAAAAAGACACAACGCAATCCCATGAAACAAAAAGAGAACATGGTAAAAAGGAAAAGTGAGAAAAACAACAGCAAAAGAAATTAGCAGAAAAAAAAATAAATCAAAAGATGCCTTCACTTCCTATGCTTAAAAAAGCTTATATAAACGCAAGCTGACTCACCGACTCCTCCGTCTCTCTCTGCATATCTCTCTCTCTCGCGGAGACACTCTGCTCCTGATCTCGCTAAGTACACGAAGAACTACACCCGCACGCGGTCGCCATCGACCTCGACCTCGACCTCGACCTCGACCACCCATTCCTTCCCCCAAGATGGAGAAGCCGGTGGCGGAGCAGTGGCGGCTCGACCCCATCTTCTACCGGCCGCCGGAGACGCCGATGGAGCCCATGGAGTTCCTCTCCCGCTCCTGGAGCGTCTCGGCGCTGGAGGTCTCCAAGGCCCTCGCGCCGCCCCCCTCGATGGCGGGAGCGCCGCTCCCCAAGGGCTTCGCCCCCGGGGCCTCCCTCGTCTGCGGCGGCGGCGACGGCGGCGGCGGCTGCGGCGGCGGCGGGGCGATCCCGGAGGATCTGGCCGGGGAGAACGAGGAGGGCGCGACTTGCTCCGGGAACCCCTTCTCCTTCGCCTCCTCCGAGACGTCCCAGATGGTCATGGAGCGGATCATGTCTCAGTCGGTGAGTGATCCTGCTAAGGAAAAACTCGGGCGTGTCTTTCTCGGCAGTTCTTTGTGTTTCTTTCTTCGGTTTCTTGGCGAAGTGGTGTCGCTCGCATTGCGACGTTTCTTGTAAATTTTGACTTATTCGCGCTTGTCTCATTTAGCCGGAAAAAGTGCTCTGCTTTTTGTTTGGGTTAGCAGCAGAAAATTTGCTCCCCTGCTCTCTGCGAAATCATGAACCAATCTCCATCTCCATCACCACCTCCATCTTCTTTGGCTTTTTCCTTCAAGATCATCACACGCGCACGCGCACGCGCACGTCTACTGCTCTTCTCTGCAGAGACTCCAGCTTCTGAAACTCACTGCCATTTTTGGCCATTCCCTCAAGCTTCACGTAAGCTCGAGTTTCCCCTGCACTTTCTCATCCAACGCAGGCGCGCACGCGACCCTCTTTTCCCCCTCTTCATTTGCTTCATCATTTCGATCATCCTTTGCCGACCCGGAAAGAAAGATTTCTCGGTGATGACATTTTTCTTTGTTGGCCTTGGCGATTCTTTTTTGCAGCAAGAGGTGTCGCCGAGAACTTCAGGGAGGCTCTCCCACAGCAGCGGACCGCTCAATGGGGCTCAGAGCTGCGGCTCCCTTACCGACAGCCCCCCCGTCTCTCCCTCCGAAATCGACGACGCCAAGGTTAGTTTTCTTCTCTTTCTTGACTTTTTTCGTTCACTGTCATGGTTGATTCCGACCCAGACAAAATGCCCTTCCCTTGGTCCCTTGCTCTGTTCTCTGTTCTTCGCTTTCGCCTTTGAATTTTTCTTCTAGACGCGAACCGACGCGATCTCGCCTCCTCACGTTAACAGATGCGGACAAAACTGGAACACAAACTTGGAAAAAAAATCATTTTTTACTCGAACCGAAGTTCGACGCGACCCAAGTTTTCGTTTTTCTTTTTTCCTTTTTTCTGCGAGCTGGGATGGGAAGCACGAAGACTGTGGTCGTGCTCAGAGAAAAGAAAAACGCAGCGCGAAACGAGCGAACCAGCTTTTGCTTTAATCGAAGCCACAGCCCCTCCCCCCTTAATTGCACTCGGATAGAGTAGACCTGGAACTGCGATGGTTCCCTTTTCTCAATGCAATAATTCGCGCTCTCCTTTTCATTTTTTCCCTTCTGGGTTTTCGCCCTTTTTCCCTAGAGAACAGCAAAATTC
Organism: Eucalyptus cloeziana; assembly: GCA_014182715.1. Taxonomy (NCBI): domain Eukaryota; kingdom Viridiplantae; phylum Streptophyta; class Magnoliopsida; order Myrtales; family Myrtaceae; genus Eucalyptus; species Eucalyptus cloeziana. Next base: position 11,225,824 of record CM024635.1, on the reverse strand, counting down.
CTCAAAACTTCTCTCGGGTTCACCGAGGAATCGCGAGTGTTTTGTTTGCTCGGATCATTAGTTTAATCCCTCTCCTTCCCCCGCCTCGCTCCCTTCCGGTATATGCTGCTGAACTGGTCAAGGCGAGGGCGAGACAAGATCTGAAATTTTCATTCTCTGCGCAAGTACGGAGGATTCGTTTCGGTGTTGCAGCGAGCATTTGGTGGACCATTAACGTACGGTGGCATGGAGCCACTCGTCGGACCCTTTTGCTGAATCACGGTCGTTTCTCGAGCTTGGTCGCATTAATGGATTTGTCTATGGTCCCACCCCCCCTCCTCCTCTCCCTCCCCACAATGAAGACATAAAAATGTGGAAATGAAGGGGGAGTTGGTGGCGCGTTCGTTCTCAGCCCCGCGTACCCCTTTCAACGACTTTCTTCGCTGGCCCCGTTCGCTAATTATAGCCGAAAACGAATCGTTCCCCCATGGCCGAGGGCCATGATGGGTGATGTCCACGTGCACGAGCGATGACCATTTGAACGGAAATTGGGTAAAAAAGAGAAAAAAAGGGAGATGATTGGTTAAATTTTAAGGCTTGAATGTGTTATGCTTCCATGGAATGGGCGACCCACAATCATCTTTCCATGCAGTTTTGCCGGCCGAACAACCCCCTCAATGTCCACCAGTTCAGGACCTCCACACCAGGGGGCGGAGGCGGCGGCGGCGGGGGGGTGTCGTGGTCAGCGGCGGTGGCGGCAAGACGGTGGGGAGGTGGTTGAAGGACCGTAGGGAGAAGAAGAAGGAGGAGGCCAGGGCCCAGAACGCCCAGCTCCATGCAGCCATCTCTGTGGCGGGGGTCGCCGCGGCGGTCGCTGCGATCGCGGCCGCCACCGCCGCCTCTTCGGGGTCGGGCAAGGATGAGCAGATGGCAAAGACCGACATGGCGGTTGCCTCGGCCGCAACCCTGGTGGCTGCGCAGTGTGTTGAGGCTGCCGAGGCAATGGGGGCCGAGAGGGAGCACCTTGCTATGGTCGTCAGCTCCGCTGTCAATGTGCGGTCGGCTGGCGATATCCTGACCTTAACCGCAGGTGCGGCTACAGGTGTGAACACATTTTTGGATTCGATCTTTTGAGTTGAGAATTGAGTTATGAATTTCTGTTGGATTGTTGTGATTACGAATTGATGGATCGAATTGTGACCTGGGTGGATCTGACCCTGGTTCCCCAGCTCTACGCGGGGCGGCAACATTGAAGGCAAGGACATTGAAGGAAGTGTGGAACATAGCAGCGGTTATTCCGGTGGAGAAGGGGATCGGAGGTGCCGCCGCCGGTGGTGCTAGTCTCACCAATTGTAGTTCGAACAGCAGTAGCGGCGAACTTGTCCCGGAGGAGAATTTCCTAGGAATCTGCAGCAGGGAGTGGCTAGCCAGAGGAAACGAGCTTCTTAAGCGCACTCGCAAGGGTAATAAAATGCAGTCTCAAACTTCTTGGGTCCAATACAAGCAGAATTTTTTCGGTTGCATCTGCTTTGATAAGATTATAGCAAAATGTAGGTTGTTGGGTCCTCTATTAATCACTGAAATTGGTAGTTTCTAGTCACAAGGAATCTCAAGGCGAAAGGTTCATGTGAATTGTGGTGGATACTTAAGTCATTTAGGCCATCACAATAGGAGGAATTGTTGTTAAGTTGTTCGAGTTTATCCGACGGGTCATTGCGTGATGTGTCCGAGGTTGAAGTCGTAACATTTCCGCCTGTACTGTTCAGTCGTTAGTAGCTGCATTGGATTTTGATGATTGACGACCCGTTTGCAGACTCCTTGCTGATGTGATTTTCCATGTTGAATGCAGGTGATCTTCACTGGAAGATAGTCTCTGTTTACATAAACAGATTCAATCAGGTAATAGGCATATTTGGAAGCTTGTACTTTGTGGTTTTCTTTTCCATGTGACGACTCAATAATTGGGCGTAGATTAGACTTTTGTAGCTTTGAAAGTGAAGATAGATGGTCTAAAAGAGATGCTAGACAAGACTAAAAGTGAAAATATCTGTAAGATGAAGATAGAATAAATGGATCAACTTTCCTTAACTTTTTAACCTTTGGTCTCTATTGAATCCTCCTCTTTTGCGCAGGTGATGCTGAAGATGAAGAGCAGGCATGTTGCTGGGACCATCACAAAAAAGAAAAAGAGTGAGTTTTGATTGCTTTTGTCTCTCTCTAATGATAATGTGAACGCTGAAAGTGGATGTGGGTCTCTTCTTATTTGGGGATTTGTGAAAGCTCAATCCAATTTTCTTCACTAAAGTGGAGAGAGGGATCAAAAGGTTTCATCTTTTGCTTTATCTCTTTTCCTGAACCCTGTTTGAAATTATTCCTGCAGATGTGGTCATGGAAGTGCTTAAAGACATGCCGGCCTGGTCGGGCCGTCACTTGCTGGAGGGCGGCGAGAACCGGAGATACTTCGGGCTGAAGACCGTGATGAGAGGGATCGTAGAGTTCGAGTGCCCGAACCAGAAGGAACACGATAACTGGACCCAGGGCGTCGCCAGGCTCCTCTCCATCGCCACCGAACGAAGCAATAGACATAGAATTTGAAAGCTCTCGCGTGTGATTGGGGGATTTAACTATGTGGCCACCCTTTCGAATCGAACTATAATCTTTTATAATCTGTTAAGAAGTTTTTTGTCCCAGGAAGGGGGAATATGTAAGTCTTCTTAGATTTGGGTTGGGGTCTTTTTCTGGTTTCCCTATTGTAAAAAGGAGGAATTCATGGCAAAATTTCCATCTGGGTCTCCCCTAAATTCCTAAATATTTTTTGGGTTTTCCTCCACCATATCATATATTCTATTCTAGTAGATTTCTTGACTGAACGAGCGCCCCTTCCGAGAATATGTCAAATGCTTTATCCACAAGAAAGCATGTAAAAATGAGGACCATCATGATGATGCAATGAGATTTGGTTCTTGTTTGTTTGTGATCCGGACAGAGATTAAGGCAAAGTCCACAACTGTGTCCCCCCTTTAATTTTCCGTCTTCTGTCCTAATCTGAAGTTGGGGAAAAAGTAAAAGCGAGACAAGCGCCTGCGAAAGCAAAGAGAGAGGGAGGGAGAGAGGACCATGTGATCGTGTATGTCCTAGTCCTTTCGCCGCGAGGGAAAGGACAAAAAAGAAAGGAGGGTCTTGGACTGGGCGGTCAAAAAAGTTAAGGAAGAGTCTCATTTAAGTAAGGAATAACATAAAGAGGAAGAGAGAGAGAGATTTGCCTTTGTTTTTTATTCATGCGATTGTGGAATGTGGTGGGCTTTTTTGGTTATTGTGTTCATCTGTCATGCACAATGCATCATGCTGGATTTTATAAAATCGTTCTTGGTGGCGACCACATGCGATTTTAAAATGTAGTAAAGTAGGCTCAGTTTGGACTTTGGGGATACGAATGCCTAGGTTTTAGCCAACGCAAACTAAGGGAATGTTTGACGTCGTTGGTGTTTTCTCTGTCTTGTTTTGGCACTTGGATTCTGTCCAGATGGATCCGCCATTAGTCTCCCCTGAAATCTAATCTTTTTCTGTGTCTGTTTCACATGGGGAGCGACAATCCCGAATTTCCTTAATCTCTCTCTATTTGCCAAATCAGGGATGTGTCTAGCTTTCCGCTTGTGTGATGGAGCCAAGTTGAGTCAGTTGATCCAATGCATATTGCGACCAAATAGGCTCTGCTCTAAGGGGAATAGGCACAACGAAACTTTAAGGCCTTTAGGGTGTTCCTTTTTTGTCATAAAAAATGGTTTAGACGGAATTGAAATATATCTCTCATTATTGAGAATGTTCGGGTTAAAGCACTAACAAAACACCAATCGCATGTTAGGAGAGCCTGTCACTGTAGCAGAAGCCCAAGATCAGCGACAAGGCATCACTTAGGTTAGTCCATCGCAACCAAGGTTTCTTGAGATTGATAGTGGAGTAGGGCTGGACCTGAGCAAGTCCTTAAAAGGCTCATGGAGGAAACAGGTGGGAGCTTTGTCCTAGAGTGGGAGATCCCATGCTGTTCTCTTATTCCCTCTCTGTCGGGAAGACAAAGATAGATAGGGAATTAGGGGGTCTCACGGTGATGAAGGTAGACACCACATTAGGATTTCGATCCTAGCTACTATCGGGTAGGCAAGTATAGCAGCCTTCCATGCTTGGAATGAGTAAGGGTGGGTTAAATGCCCACAGCTGAGTTGACACGTCTTACGACACTGTCCTCAACCACAGGTCAGCTTTGTTCCCCCGATTGAGGATAGTGCCGCCGTGCTTGCAAACTAGTCTTGGACCATGGAGCAATCATCTGGTTGGTGATCTATAATCTATCTACAAGGATGGAAAACGTAACTATTTTCACATCCGGGTTAGCATTCGGCAATAGGTGCAATCCCTACCTATGTATGTATGTGTACAACAATTAGATTTCACGTGTGCATACAATCCGATTCTCATGTAGAAATAGTTCTCTTTGAGCAACGGATATGATGAAATTCCTTCTACTACTTAGCAAGGAGGATATTTTGGGAATTATCGGCGACCATGTCTACACCTTTTCCCCTCACTTTGAGGGGCGAAGGATAATAGTGGGCCTCTGGATTTTTCTTTCCCACATCCCCCCAATTTTGCCCTAATTTTTTTTTCTGGCCCTGAATTCTTCACCAACTTTTTCTTTCATTTTTGCAGTCACCTCCCCACTTTTCCACCTTTTTTTCCGGAGAGAGAGAATCGGGATTGGAAGTGGGAAAAGATAGGGAAGAAAGGAAGTCGGAGTTTGAACACATGGAATAGGTAAAGGAAAAAGCATCTTTGAAAGACAAGAGGAACATGGGATTCACAGCACTATCGGTGAAATTTGAAATTGCACTAAAGCCCTAAAGCTTTGGGGAAATTTTAAATTGGGACATCCGGCGGAAGAAACCTCAAAATTAATTTGATAGTTAATATTATATTGCATTCGACCCCTCGACTATGTAATGACCAATATCAATCCGTGAAATTGGTGCAAACCCACCAATATCTCTATTTGCTTTCTAAAGATTATTCCTAACTTTTAGTTTCAGATAGACCAATTAATACGTTACATGAGTACGGGATAAATTTAATTTTCTTCGGATTTAGGAATTAAATGAAATTAAGCTATGATTTCAACATGAGAGCAAATCCCTTGTGCTACAAGGAAGCTATTTAAATAAAATTCTAAAGTTTAGGATCTAAAATAAAATTTATTCGAATCATTATGATTTTTCCAACTTATCTTGAAAATTGTTACGTGGACCAGCTCTCGAGGCACATGTCGGCCCGCGCATCTGACCATTTCGAGAGAAGTATGATCCTCCCTTGAATAAGATTAATCGTCAAAAAGGCCCAAAACAGTAAATAGCATCTCCTTTGGTTCGACTTAGTAAAGAAAACACTTACTTGTTATTCTTTTTTAAATTTTAAAGAGGAAAGGCTATCCGAAGTTTGTAAAAGTACTGAAAACATATAATATATTTTCATTTCATTTGTACCTTTGAAAAAAAAATACTGATATTCTAAGTAAAAATAAAAAATTTACTTTTCGAATGCTATAAAAAAGGGAAAAGTACAAAATTAAAATCACACCAAACCCAAAGGTTTGCAAATATCGGAGTGATTATTGTATTTCTTTATAAAGACCCAATTGAAAAATTTCGCACTAAATTTTCTTCTTATTAAATTTTGTAAAAATAAAATCTAAAAAGAAAAAGAAGTAATAACCCTAACTTTTGAATGCAAATTCTCGATCTCATTGTCATGTCTCAAGCCGTGTCACATTTGTAGAAGGCTCCACGCTCGTCCAACTCGATTTGAACATTCGAAAAGTCAATGGCACGTTTCATAATCCTACGCATGCGGCCCATGGGCCAAGAAAGCCCACCCCAACTTTGCAAGAAACATCAAGGCCCAATTTGAATTTTGACTTGAAAATTGATGCACCCTTTCTTCAAATTGTTCCTCTTACAAGTCTGAGAGGCTACAAAGGCAACACCACATAGAGGCACTTATCCGCTTCCCCCCCTGTAAGAACTCCAGGTACCGGAGAAGGAATAAGAGAGACAAAACATTCTAAGTGGAAATCATGCCTCCCTCTTCCTTTCCGACCACCGCCAGCGATGTGTTTGAGATTGGCAAGTACAAGGCTGCGCTCCGGAGAGTCGAGGCCTCGGCTACATCGCCGGCGACGACGGCGTCGTGCGCTACCGCGGACCGGCCTCCGAAGCCTCTCCTGATCGCGTTCCCCGCGGACCGGCCTCCGAAGCCTCTCCTGATCGCGTTCCCCGCGGACGCCGCCGGGGAATTCCCGGTGCTGGTGTTCCTCCACGGCTATCTCCTCTACAACTCGTTCTACTCGCAGCTCATGCGGCACGTCTCGTCCCACGGGTTCGTCGTCGTCGCCCCTCAGGTCGGCCCCCGCTAATTTCTCTCCCTCCCTCTCTCTCCGTCTTCCGTATGATTTGCTTCCTTTTTTGCGGCGGACGCAGAACTTTAGAGGAGGGAGTCGAAGGTGGAAAAACTATTGTTGCATCTTGAGTTGGGGGTGAGATGAATTGAATTTCGTGAATTGACTCGATTAATTATCTTAATCATAACAATTTACGCTTGAGAAACGGGTCTCCGGCAGACAAATGGAGTCGAGCTATTGTGAAATTTCTAGTCATTCTTTTCGTTTTCCTCTACTTTGGATGATTATATTTCACGCCATGATGCATGAATTGCGGAGCTCCCATCGTTTTTGTCCATGCGTTCATAGATATTCAGCACATGAGATGTTTACATGTTCGGGTTAACATTCAAGGTTCTAGTCTTAAGGTTATATGTAAAAGTCTTCAGAGAAATTCCGCTCCTTAAATTTAACAATGACAAACTCTTCTAACAGCTTCCATAAAAAGCAATAACAAATCGATTCTGTCAAGTGTAATAACATGTTCTTGGCACCCAAAATCAATGTCGGCCGAGGCGCCTCTTTTTTTGTGTGATGTTGCGAGCACGAAGTTTTTGTCTTCAAAATTTTATGGGCTTCTATCAATTGCCCTAAAAGTTTAAAGTATTTTCTTTTTATATCATTGGAGTGCTCGGGCTTTTTGAGCACTCAATTGTCCTCCTCGGGTATCAAGTGTGGCCACTCCCTACATCGTACGCATATTGAGTAATCATCGGAGACACAGGTCCATGTTTCTAGGGATGGTTCGAAGAGAATATGCAAATGTGATGGATCAAATATAGACTTTAAACGAGAAGGATGAACACGCTTATTCACTTGAATAATTCACTAATATTAAATTATTATTAAATTATTAGATGAAGATGTTTGATTGATCGAGACACGAATAAAAATAGGCGAATTGTGACCATACACAAGCATAGAAACAAGACAATTCTCAAGAAGACTTAGCGAGTTGGGTTGTTGTTTCCTGCTTCCAAGATGACTTGGTGGAGAAGTATAGTGAGATGGTGGACAAAAAGCTTTCGTTTTCTCATTATGTTTTACTGGCTATTTGGCTTGCTGTCCTTTTTTTTTTTTTTTTTTGTCTTTTCTGAAATTTTGCTGGGCAGCTCATTGTGGAGGGGAGTTCAAGTGTTTCCATTACTAATTTGTTTGCTTTAGTTGCCTCTTGTCCTTGTCATGTGGGCGAGATATCTTCTGATGTTCACATTGCCCACAAAACGTCGTCTCCCAATGGGCATGCAGCCAAATGTCATTGAGAGGAGAATCTAATGCAATCAAGGGCAATGGCTAGACAACTGAATTAAAACTATATTTATAAGTGAGTATTAAGCAAGTGAGCTATACATGATATTTTGTATGGAATTTCAAATACGTTATATTTTATCTATCGTTATTTAATTAAGTTAATAAAGCATGTTCTCGATCTGGCTCTTTAGTCATTCATTACACTTAATTCGACAATTGAATAATATCAATTCTTTCTTAGGTCGGTTAGATTTACTTCCCATGTGGGGATTCGAATGTTGAGTTGACTTGATTGATTGGGTGAATACATATAAATCCATCTTGTTCATATACATTGATTAATAGCATCTGTGAAGACACGGATATGAATAATAAGTTCGATCTCTCTTCCTACTTTCTCTTGAAAATGACATCTTCTGAAAGTTTTCTCGATCCAACGTCTAATTTCTCGATATATGTTTGCTTAATTCTTACAAAATCCAATTTTTCTGATTATTCCGGAATCATAAACTCGGGTTTAGGCAAGAGTTTTCCCTTGAAGAGAGTGCTAATCATAAAATGAAATGGAAAAATTTGGGCAAAATTAATTAATATCTAATATGGAGAGGCAGCAAATGAACTTCATTCTCTTTCTCCTTGCTATTTCATCAGCTGTACACCGTGGCCGGGCCAGACACGACCGACGAGATCAACTCCGCCGCGGCGACCACGAACTGGCTGCCCCGTGGCCTCGCCGGCCTCCTCCCGCCCCAAGTCCGCCCGAACCTCGCCAAGCTCGCCGTCGCCGGCCACAGCCGCGGGGGCAAGGCCGCCTTCGCGCTCGCCCTCGGCAAGTCGGCGACCCCGCTCGCCCTCCCCTTCTCGGCCCTGCTCGGCATCGACCCGGTCGACGGCATGGACAAGGGCAAGCAGACCCCGCCTCCCGTGCTCACCTACGCCCCCCGCTCCTTCGACCTCGGCATGCCCGTGGTGGTCGTCGGGTCGGGCCTGGGCGAGGTCCGGAAGAACCCGCTCTTCCCGGCGTGCGCGCCGAGGGGGGTGAACCACGCGGACTTCTTCGCAGAGTGCCGCCCACCTGCTTGTTACTTTGTCGCTGAGAAGTACGGGCACCTGGACATGCTGGACGACGAGACGGAGGGGCTGAGGGGGAAGGCCACGTACTGCCTGTGCAAGAACGGGAGGGCCAGGGAGCCCATGAGGAGGTTCGTGGGCGGGGTTGTGGTGGCGTTCCTGAGGGCTCATTTGGAAGGCGACGACGCGGCCTTGATGGGCTTGAGGGATGGGCATGAGGTCGCTCCCGTGGAGCTGCAGAAGGTCGAGTTTCTGCCGTGAAAGCTTTTGAGTTACGTTTCGGCTTTTCCGTAGAAGCAAAGAAGATTCGAACTTTTGTTATGATCCTGTCTGAGGGAAGATAAAAATGCGCTGTGATGATTATTGATTTGGTCGTAAATGTGCATCATATAGTTTGCGAAAATCATGCCTCCCTCTTCCTTTCCGTCCACCGCCAGCGATGTGTTTGAGATTGGCAAGTACAAGGCCGCGCTCCGGAGAGTCGAGGCCTTGGCTACATCGCCAGCGGCAGCGGCGTCGTGCGCTACGGCGGACCCGCCTCCGAAGGCTCTCCTGATCGCGTTCCCTGCAGACGCCCCCGGGGAATTCCCGGTGCTAGTGTTCCTCCACGGCTATCTCCTCTACAACTCCTTCTACTCGCAGCTCATCCAGCACGTCTCATCCCACGGGTTCGTCGTCGTCTCCCCTCAGGTCCTCCCCCATTAATTTCTCTCCCGCTCTCTCTGCCTTCCATATGATTCACTCTTTTTTTTCCGCGGCGGAAGCAGAACTTTAGAGGAGGGAGTCGAAGGTGGAAAAAAAATTGTTGCATCTTGAGTTGGGGGTGAGATCGATTGAATTTCATAAATAGACTCGATTAATTATCTTAATCATAGCAATTTACACTTGGGAAAACGGGTCTCTGGCAGACAAATGGAGTCAAGCTATAGTAAAATTTCTAGTCATTTTTTTTTTATATATCTCTACTTAGGGTGATTATATTCCATACCATGATGCATGAATTGGGGAGCTCCTATCGTTTTGCCTATGCGTTTATAGATATTCGGTACATGGGATTTTTACATGTTCGGATAAGGTTACATGTATGTTAAACTTTTCGAAGATATCCATGGTCCTTAGTTTTAACTTGTCAATGACAAACTCTTTAACAGTCTCCATTAACAAGTAATAACAAATGTATACTCAGCACCCAAAATCATGGTCAATTGAGGTGCCCCTTTTGTTGTGTCATGTTGCGATTTTTTGTCATCAAAAACTAGGCCATCACCAGTACTTTAAAAGTTTAAACTGTTTTATTTTTATATTGATGGGATATTTAGGCTTTTTGAGCACCTGATAATCCTCTTTGGGATTGGTCAATCCCTGTATTGTACACTTATCGAGTAATCACCGGAGATAACAGGCTTGTGCTCCTAAGGTTGATTTCAAGAGAATGCGCAAATATGGTGATTCGAATATTGATTGTAAATGAGAAGGACGGACACGCTTATCACTTGAGCAGTCTATTAATATTAAATTATTAAATGAAGATGTTCGATAGATCGAGACAGTACTAAAATAGGCGAATTGTGACCACATAGAAACGAAGAAACACGACAATTCTCAAGAAGACTTAGCAGAGTTGGGTTGTTTCCTACTTCCTAGATAACTTGGTGGAGAAGTATAGTAAGATGGTGCACAAAGTCTTTCGTTTTCCCATTATGTTTTCATTGACTATTTTGCTTGCTGTCTTTTTGTCTTTTTTTTCTTTATTGGCATTTTGCTGGGACTCTTGTTGTGGAAGGGAGTTTTAAGTGTTTCTATCACTATCTGCTTTATTTGCTTCTTCTCCTTGTCGTGTGGGTGAGCTCTCTTCTGATGTTCACATTGACCACAAAACATCTCCAATGGGCATGCAGTCAAATGTCATTGGGAAGAGAACCTTGTGCACCATCAAGGGCAATGGTTAATTAACTAAATCAAAACTATATTTAGAAATGGGTATTAAGGAAATGAGCTATACATTCCCTACCTGATAAAGATTTATCGTACTATTTAGTGCAAAATTTTAAACAAGTCACATTTTGTTCAATTAAATTAATAAAGCAACCTCTCGCTCCAACTCCTTATTCATTCATAATATTTTATTTGACACTCGAATAATGTCAATTCTTTCTCGATCAGTTAGACTTACTTATCATACGAGAATTCGAATGTTGAGCCAACTTTATTGATTTGATGATGCATGGATTAATAGAATCTATGAAGACATGGACATGGATAATAAGCTGATCTCTCCCCCTATTTTCTCTTTGAAGTTACACCTCTCAAAAATTTTGCCGATCCAACGTCTAATTTGTGATATATGTTTGCGTAGGTCTTACAAAATTTAATTGTTGAGATTGTTCCGAACAGTAAATCCGGGTTTTGGCAAGAGTTTTCCCTTGATGAGAAGGCTAATCATAAAAATGAAATAGCAAAATTTTGGAAAAATTAATTTATAATTACTATAGAGAGGCGTCAAATCAACTTAATTTTCTTCTCCCTTTGCTATCTCATCAGCTGTACACCGTGGCCGGGCCAGACACGACCGACGAGATCAACTCCGCCGCGGCGACCACGAACTGGCTGCCCGCGGCCTCCTCCCGCCCCAAGTCCGCCCGAACCTCGCCAAGCTCGCCGTCGCCGGCCACAGCCGCGGGGGCAAGGCCGCCTTCGCGCTCGCCCTCGGCAAGTCGGCGACCCCGCTCGCCCTCCCCTTCTCGGCCCTGCTCGGCATCGACCCGGTCGACGGCATGGACAAGGGCAAGCAGACCCCGCCTCCCGTGCTCACCTACGCCCCCCGCTCCTTCGACCTCGGCATGCCCGTGGTGGTCGTCGGGTCCGGCCTGGGCGAGGTCCGGAAGAACCCGCTCTTCCCGGCGTGCGCGCCGAGGGGGGTGAACCACGCGGACTTCTTCGCGGAGTGCCGCCCACCTGCTTGTTATTTTGTCGCTGAGAAGTACGGGCACCTGGACATGCTGGACGACGAGACGGAGGGGCTGAGGGGGAAGGCCACGTACTGCCTGTGCAAGAACGGGAGGGCCAGGGAGCCCATGAGGAGGTTCGTGGGCGGGGTCGTGGTGGCGTTCCTGAGGGCTCATTTGGAAGGCGACGACGCGGCCTTGATGGGCTTGAGGGATGGGCATGAGGCCGCTCCCGTGGAGCTGCAGAAGGTCGAGTTTCTGCCGTGAAAGCTTTTGAGTTACGTTTCGGCTTTTCCGTAGAAGCAAAGAAGATTCGAACTTTTGTTATGATCCTGTCTGAGAGAAGATAAAAATGGCGCTGTGATGATTATTGATTTGGTTGTAAATGTGCATCATAAAGTTTGCGAAAACCTTGTTGCAGCCCGAAGTTTGTACGTAAAGTTTGTGAAAGAGTACTATCGATTTGCGTCCTAGGATGGCGAATGGAGGATTTCATGAAGAATGATCGCCAAATCAATGTAGAAAATTTGATCGTGAAGCATATGTGAGGCATTTGCTCACAGATCCGGCGGATTACGTCTAGGCTCAGCGGGTTTGAGTCCACCTCCTGCGGGCGGTGATGCTTTTGGAACCTGTGGGTTCCGGACGAATGGTTATCGGTTTGCCGGAAGCTCCGATCTCATGGACTTCGCGCACTCCTTCTTGTCGAATGGGAGATTGTAGCCGCATATCCTTTTGGTGGATCGATAGCCGGTCTCCTGCGTGCCCAGTTATCTATGTTTGAGGGAGTCGGACAGACGAGATCGGAATTCTCTAAGCAGATTATGGTCAAGGAGTTCTTCTCCAGTCCTTTCTGGCGGGGTTACTGTGTGGACGGTCGATGTCGAGTTCATCGCGCCCGGGTGGCCCTCTTCGGTCGTGGCCGAGAACTGAGTTTGGAAAACTTTCCCCTTTTCGTCTGCTAGAGGGAAGGTGATTCGGAAGCCCAGTACTAATGGAGTGTTCTCCATCTCCTTGGCTTTGGATCATCTCAGGATGGTTCATCCCCGGCACCTAATGGTTCTGCAGTTTGCATTCGTTATGTGGCTTGCCATTCAAGAGAAACTTCCCACTTGGGGTCGCTTGTATCGCCTTAGCTATTTGCCAATTCATTGACGTGTTACTTATGTTTAGGGGTTTCAATAGTATGGTTCTATCTAGGTTTTTAGGAAAATCGAACTGAACTGTTTGCATCTACATTACCTTTAAACCGAATAACAACTTGAACCAATTTGGTTTTTTTTTATAATTTGAAGAAGAGGTTTAGTAACAAAGGAGAGAGATTGAGTAAATTATAATATTAAAAGGGGACGATTTTTGGTTTGGTTACCTAGAAGAACCAAAATAAAAAATAATTATTTTTTCATTATCTGAATCAAAAAGCCTAACAAATCCAAAAATACATGAAAATTCGGTTTAGTTCCGATTTCAGTTCAAGTTTTCTGATTTTGACATCTTAGTTATGCTCCCATCAATGGGAGTCTCAGAGTCGTCTTATCTTCCAGTGTCCATTCTCTATTGAGGTATGGAGACTTGCTCTTGCCCCAGTCAGTTCCTTCCAACTTCTTACAGCGTGGCGTGGCATTCTTCAAATTCTGAGTGGGTCGGTAGGAGTTTTTCATTTTTTTGGGGTCAATTTTTTTTTTCCATTACTTTAGGGACAAGCTCAATTAAAACTTAAATGAGCAGGGCTTGAGGAGGCCTAAAAGCCCAATTGCATGGCAGGGCATTACACCTTTGGGTTTTTACCAACCAATCAGTAACTTTGTTCGCCCTCTATAGCAATGGGCTAAATGTGCTTCTGGCAATTGGGCTAAGAGAGTTGTGCACTCGGTGAATAGAGGAGCAACTTCCCCGAAGGCTGATCTGAACTCGAACAAATTTGGCGAGACGATCCACGATCTTGCCCGAAGAATCTCGATAGATGCTAGCAATCGCTCCCTCCGTCGACCCATCAACGAATGGGCCATCGGAGTTCCATTTGATATGTCCCTCTTCTGGAGGTTGCCAAATTGCAGGTGAGGGTTTTGGGTTTTGAGTGGGGATTTCAGCTCTCGAGTTCCATTTCTCGAAGCTTTCGTGCATGGCCAAAGCGGATTCCAACAGTTATCTTCGCCTCTGGTTTTTGTTTCCTGAAGACTGCTTGATTTCTTGATATCCAAATACTCCAAAGAGTGATGGCCATAAAGCTCAAAAGATAGAGAATTTCAGTTGAGACTTTGGAAGTTGAGAAGCCATTCCTCAATTCTGTTTAATCCAAGACGAGAAATTTGAATGCCTATCGCAGGGTCAGACCGAACATTGCTCATCCTGGGAAGTAGGATGAGAAGGTGTTCTACGGTTTCTGGTGCACTATGACACAGCGGATAAAGTGGCTTAGGTAAGATTCTTCGCTTGAATAGATTCTCGCTAGTCGGGAGTGCATTTTGACGTACACCCCACATGAAAATTCTGATCTTGGGGTAGGTTTTCAGAGACCATGTCTGCTTCACGAGTGCTTTGGGAACTTGGTAGGACGAAGACGCTTGGTTTACATTCAGTTTTGACTATGTAGCTCTAAGACAGTTATAGCCACTTTTCACCATATAATCTCCAATTCGATTGCCTGTCCATACCAGTTTGTCTGCTGTATCAATCACCCCCTCTCAAGGGGATAGTTAGAATTTCAGTCACTGTTTAATCATCCAAAACCAGGCGCAGAGTTTGATCTTTCCATTGCGAATTCTTTGAGTTAATTAACTCTGCAACTATTTGTGGTTCATTCCAATGTGCTGGTCCCCTAATTATGCCTTTTTTCATCCATTTACCCTCTTTAATTATGATTTGTTTTCCATTCTCCATTGACTACATCACTTCATTAGATATAGCCTCTCTTCCCATTATTAGGCTGTGCCATCCCAAGATGGTCTTGATCCCTTTCTTGCATGCCATAAATCTAATCAAAGCAGTGGTGCAAGCGATTCCACGATATGTTAAGTCTATATTTAAAATTCCAGTTTTCATATGCAGAGCTATGGAGAGAAAAATCGCTGCTTTGTGGTGGAAAAATAATGAGTCCAAATCAGGATCGCATTGGAGGAAATGGGATCTATTGTAGCAAAGGAAGGACAATGGGGGGCTTGGGTTTAAGAATCTACTCACATTCAACAAAGCAATGCTAAGCAAGCAAGCTTGGAGAGTTGCCCAATCTTCATCAGCCCTCTGGTGCAAGATACCAAAAGGTCGGCAGGAGTTTAAGTGCATGTTGAATGGTTGCATTTATTACAAGAAACGTTGCGAATTCGGTTCTAAACTTATTATACAAAATTATTAAGTTTTGAATTTTCCCAATTTAAATCTTTAAGTGAAAATGCAATCAAGACTTCCAATTCTTGAAGTTTTTGATGTGACTATGTAGTCATCGTTGATAGTCCTAAGTTCTATGGCCGGTGACTTAGATTCTATTTGTTTCGCGGAAAATGTGGCGTTTTTAAAAAATATTTTTTAGGAAGTCATTTTCCAAAAAAATGTAATTATTTTTTGGTGTACGGGTGAAATTTGAAAATGAAGTGGAAAATATTTTTCACTTTTTGGTAAAGAAAATATTTTCCTTCAATGAACTATTTTTCATTTATTTTATTTTTTAAAATCTATTTTTAATTATTTTTCTTTTTTATTTGTTTTCCTCCTCTTCTTCTTGGCCGGCAACCGACCACAGGCAAGCGCAAGGCTCGCCGCTTGCCGATTGGTGAGGTCGGCCAACTCGAAGTTCGCCGATCTAGGGCGGCTCGAGGCCAGTGAGCTTGACGGGCCTCGAGCCTCCCTAGATTGGCGAGCTCTGAGCTCGTTAGCCTCAAGCCTCACCAGAGGTGTGTGAGCCTTGCGCTCACTAGCCACAACGATCGGCCACAGAAGAAGAAGAAAAGAAAAAGAAAAAAAAGAAAAGTAAAATAAATAAAAAAGAAAAAAAAATGATTTCAATTAAAGAGGGCTTGAGGGGTCTAATATAAGAGAGACAAAGTGAGGAAAACGTTTTCCACTTTTCAAAAGTGAAAAATATTTTTCCCTAGATTAGAAGATTTTTTTCTCTTCATAGAAAATGTCTTCCCCAAGTAATTTATTTTCTGTGAAACAAACACCGGAAAATCCAGAGAACTTTCTCCGTGAAACAATGGAGCCTTAGTAGAAACAACTTTACCAGAAATGATGCCGTTTTTTTTTTCAATTTTCTGACTTTTGATACATCTATTTCCTTCTTTTATGGGAATTTTTCAATCCCTATTTATTCATCCTCTGTGTCTAGTTCCGCTTCACTTTATTTGCACATGGAATAGAACAGGCACCCCCGCCAAGATCGCGTCGTTTGCTGAATTGGCCGCTGCCGTCAAACTATCATCGGCCCCTCCACATAAACCGTGCCTCGTCTCCATAACCCCTATGTCTTTGCTTTCTAGGGACTATTTTTTTTTTTTTAATTTTAAATTATTGCATTTCTTCCGATTTAGTCTTAAATGTTTTCACGTTTTGTCAATTAGGTCGATTCAACTAATTTTGGTCGAAAATTGTTAACGTGACCGCCAAGGATCTTACATGACATAGTTGATGTTGACGTGAACATATTTTTAATAAATTTGTTTGGTTTTTTAGTTTATTATTTTCACTTTTTTTTGACTTGATGGCCGGCAAGGGTGTAGTGGCCCTTGTTGAATCTGGGCGAGGGCCACGATGCCCTTTCTAGATCTAGGCACTATGGCCCTCGCGCAATGCCCTCATTGGACACAACCAGGGCAGTTTGGTGAGGGCTGTGCGGGGCATCATGACAAAAATAAAAGAGTAAAGATGAGAAAAGAAAAACCAGAAAAATTATAAAAAAAATGTCGACGTCAATGTCAGTTGTGCCATAAACCCGTCAATGACCACATCATCAATTTCTAGCCAAAATCAAATTACTTAAAGTTTTATATCTATCGGGTCCAAATCTATTTTTGCTCAAAACTGCGAATCACAACACCATAGAACAAAACTTGGTGTTATTGGATGTCTCAACGCAAGCACTGCACTTGAGTTTTTAGCTGCCATTGATAATTTGATAGAAACTCAAGATCCAATAAACTAGATTTAGAGTCTAAGGGACTTAATTATTAAAAATAGTTATGCAAGTTCAAGGACTTAATTAGACAAGTTAAAAAGTACAAAAATTATAGTAGAAAAGAGGGTGACACTTTTTCCATCCTCTATATGACTAAATCCTAGATTGTCTTAAAAAATTCAATGCAATTTAAAGCAGTGATCCCAAATTTATTTACTTTCTTTATTTTTCTATATCTATGTAGGATTTACTTATCATAATTAAGAATTCCACTTTTTTAGTTTTTGTTTATTATAGATTTCCCATGTATATTAAAAGACATTGTATTTTATTTTATCATTAGATATTACTTCCATAAAAGTCCGTTTTGTCAAAAAGATAAATTTCCAAAAAACCTAATCCTTTTCTACGTCGCTGAACAAATTATGGATGATTATCAAGCAGATTATAGAACAAATTTAAAAAATAAAATTTTTTAACACATTGACTTGCTTATATATTTTCACTTTTGTTATGTATATCACCATCAAACCCCTTCTTATCAAATTTATTTTATATGCATTATAAAGGGATGCTCACATAAAGAAAGAAAGAAAAACCTGTTTGAAGATTTTCAAGAATAACATTACAAGACAGTCTCCAACGTGAAACTTTAGAAAAAAATTAATTACATCAAAATGTTGCATAAAATATATATTTTTGAAAATGCTAATGAAATATTATTATTTGGAATGACTAAAATTAATCTCATCCATGAATTGTTTATAAAAAAAATCAAGATATCTCATTGTACATAATGCTTTTAGTGTATTCTTAGATAATCCTTTGACGTCTTAAATGCTATGTATAAGGAATAAATTTGCTAATATAGTAAATAAATATATTTTATATATATCTAAGACTAACAAAATTAAAAAAATAAAAAGTTCACAAAGAAAGTGAGCTTTTGAGAAAAGATAGACAAAATATAGATAAGTTGTTATAGGATCGAGAGTTAATACTACCAAAAACATAAAACTGGTACACCTGTCATAAATTTATTCTTCGTTAGTTTTCGTTAAATTTTATCGTCAAATTGCTGAATTTTATGACACGTGGTAATTGACGGGTGTATCGGTCTAGGGTTTTACCCTCCATTCGTCCCATGCATATCGATTAATAGTCTCTCGAGATATTAATCCAATTTAACATAAACTAATGGAGGGTAGCTTGAGGTTTTTGTGGTCAAAAGATTAGTTTGACGTAAATTTATCACGTGATTAATTTGAGATTTTTGGTGGTTAAAAAATTAATTTGGGTAAATTTATCACAAGTGTACCGGTTTGGGGTTTTTTCGTGGTATTAACCCTAAGACCAATGATGAAACAAGAGACTTTTCAATTCTTTACTATATGAAAGAATGTCTTTTTCCCTTATTATTAGCGATATAAATATTACATGAAATATATGAAACTTATAGGAATATCTAAGAATGCACTTTTCTTTGATATACTAAAAAAAATGTGAAATACTTAATTATGATAACTAGATTTAAAGAAAAATAGTAAAAAATGAGTGGAGCTATCACTTTAAATTGCTATTGAAAGATTGAGAGTAGTTTTTTCTTTTTATTTTAAATATAGTGGATTTAGTCATTTAAAAGGTGAAAATAGCACTGCTATTGAAAGGTTGAGGGTAGTTTTGTCTTTTTATTGTAAATAGAGTGGATTTTATCATTTAAAAGGTGAAAAGAGCATCGGCCAAAAAAAAAAAAAAATTTGCAAGTTTAGAGACCAAAAGGACATTTATGAACATTTCACGCCCAATATCGACCAAAAAAAAAACATTTCACGCCCAATTTCCAATTTCTCTTAGCCATATCCAAAGACAAATGGCGAAGTGCAATTACGATAATTGAAATTTACGAAATGTGAGTGGGCCTAAATAGTCAGTTGCACAATTCATATGATACTTGATCGCGCAATTCATATCATACAATAGAAATGATACCACAAATATCATAACTTCATATGACGCTCACTTAAGTACTATAATTATTTTTTTTCAATCACTTCAATGTCGTAACTTATGTACAATGCTTACTTAAGTGACATAACCTTTTTCCGATTACTTGAGTGTCATATAATTTTTCAATCAATTATTTGAGTGTCATGACCTTTTAAAAACATTAATCACAAGTGCTATGTCACAAGAGATTTCTAGCACATGGGTGAACATTTTTACAATTTTCTAGCAATTAAGTGACTGATGAAAAGTTATGGCACTTAAGTGAACTTTTCTTAGAAGTTATAGCATTTAAGTGATTGAAAAAAAAAATTACAGCACTCATGTCATTGCCGTAAGAAGGTTAAGATACTTGTGATGTCCTTATCTCTCAGTTAATTTGTATATATTCCAACCAATTGTTGGATTTTAATTTGGAGCTCTTCTTCCCTATTGTACAACTAATTTTGCAAAGTTGATCAAAGCAAGATGTGGGGAGAAAAAAATACAAAATAAGTCTTAAACCTATTACATTAATACCAATTCAATCCTAAACCTTACAATTGGACTAATTTGGTCTTATACCTTTTTACATTGACATTAATTTAGTCTATTCGATCGATTTAGACCGAAAATCGTAAATATGGACGTCGACTGTCTGACATGGCATGGCCGAACATACGATGTTGACTTGAACATTTTTAATAATATTTTAATAATTTTTGAATTTTTTTTTTTTTTTTTTTGGCTAAATTTGATAATTTGGGCTAGTGATAAAGACAACAAACTTATCCATGCCCAGATTTGATGAGGGTTGTGGCCCTCGTTGGCCCAAAATGAAGGAAAAAAAGATAGAAAGAAAAAAAAAAGAAAAAACAAAAAAGTATAAAAATTTCACCAAATAATTAAAATATATTTTATAAATACCTATGTCAATGCCAGCCGTGCAATATAGAATGGCTAGCGTCCACATCAACGATTTTCGGTCTAAATTGGTTGAATGGACTAAATTGATACCAATGTGAAAATGTTTATGATTAAATTGATCAAATTGAAAAATTTAGAACTGAATTAGTATCGATGTAATAAATTTAAGATATTTGATACTTTTCCTGGAAGATGTGGTCCCATTTTTTCATACAAAAAGGGACAAAATCATTGGCCATCTACCAAAATGTTGAGTAATAGGTATTCGGGTACACTCACCTTTCGTATATTCTCACATTTATAATATGGACCACGCTTCACTGGTAACATCGGACTTTAAATACCATGTGGCCGTTTCAAACGATGGACACATTGAAAAAATTATGTCATTGGGGGACCAGCAGACTCTCAATTCCTAAAATGTGGTCCAATCTAGCCCATCGTACCACTTATGCCATGACTTTGAGTTTCTGTTTTTTAGCATAAACTCAGGCTAGTGATAGAGAAAATAAAATTGTCTCTACTCTATGCACCTAATCAACACGACAAAGGTGTTTTCTTAGCTACTAAATTGAACCAATGGATATATGAAATCGAATTCTTATGGCCTGTGTTTGGATAATCAATCAATGCATGCTCGTTATGATCTGCTCATTGTCACGATACAGACATAGTCTCGAGAGGTGACTTTAAGGGGTTGTAAAAAACATACCCAAGTTTTTGCCTATGACAAATGCTGTTTACACGCCCTAAATGGCTATAACACTTCATGCCTTACTGAGTTGACAGAAGTAACCTCACGAGAACTGTCTAATTAGAATTAGAATTGGAAAGGGTGAAAATTGGTATTTATCAACATGCAAAAACCGCACATTATCATACAAATACAAGACCAGCCGTATCAATTAAAAACCGATGCTTTAGTCCATCATCTTTTGATTTTTTCCAGTTTGTTTCTTACATAGGCTTCATTTTCTCTCTTCTACTTACTAATGTGCTTAAGCTGATTTCTGTAAAGGATTTTTTGTAAGTAGTCGAACCTTGTTGGTATTTTTATTAACTAATAATTTGAAATATAAATTATAATCGTAAAGAGTTCATATCTTTAACCAAAAAAAAAAAAAAATCCCTTTAAAAAACATGAACTAAAGAATCGTCTATTAGAAGGAGTTGTTAGCCATTGAACTTTAGAGAGAAATTGAAAAAAATATATTTTATTTATATTCTATTAAATTAGAATCCCGATCGTTAAATTTATTAAATACTCGAATCTTAGATGACTTTCGTAAAACACAAAGTAACGAACATGTGAAACTTGTTTGAATTAAAAATAAAAGAAGAAGAGACAAGGTTGATAAAAATCATTAAATTGATTGATATATGTTAAATGTGTATTTTCCTCTATCATCAATAAATGAAATTGTAGTAAGAATTAAGTTGGACCATTTAAATTTTAGAGCATGTCTAAAACTATTTGATGTGTGGAAATCACATGAGCCAAAACTTATCTCTATTTCTTCTGCTACAGATTACGTTCCTCGCCCCAACTAAAATAATTGAAATGCCTTTTTTTGAAAGCCTAAGAAGCCCTAGCACTCACGCATCTCAAAATGCTCGAACTCTCAATGAATCTCTACCAGCACCTTCCATGCTGTGCCAGCCACCACCTCCATGTTAAGAGCTTCTCTCTACTAGGACGAAGCCGCCGGCTCGTTGTCGCGCTGATCTTTACTCCTCTCACTGTCTATCCCAGCTCCTCTCGCCATGTGCCACCGTCAACCTCCATTGGTCCTCCTCCCTCTCTCCTCCACTAAAATCTCTGTCTCATGTTTCTCTCTCATCTCTGCTGTCTCATGTTTCTCTCTCATCTCTGCTCTCACTTTAGTGTGCTCACTAGGGTCACCGAGGCACTCAAGCCTGCATTACCTAAGTAGCAGAAGTGCTACTGTCCAGGAGATATCGAAAGCTCAAGTCCAGACCTGTAAACCCACCTTCATTAAAATGCTTAAATTAATGTGTTATGAGCTAACTTGAATATACATTAACCACTTCACATCACACCAATTATTCGATGTGGGACTTTTTCAACATAATTCTCATGTGTATCTCAACCATCTCCCTCTCATGTGTAAGTTTAGTGTTAGGTCCGTTCCCCCGTAATCCAGGTATCATTCGGCATCAACTTAACTTTTGAATTTCCATCATTGCCCAACTTCAGCCCTAGTCATTTTCTCCGGACCAAATCACGAAGTCTGTCGTCAGGCCTGCATTGCTATGTCATAAATCAAAGTAAGTGAATTATATATTGGCAACTTAATCAATTAGGGCCTGTTTGTTTTTACTTCTTATTTCTGTTTTTAAACAAATTTTGTGTTTTTTGTTCCCCTAACAAAAAAAGAATGTAAAACACGTTTGTTTGGGTTTTTGTTCCAAACCTATTTTTTTGTTCTAACACTTTTGGAAAAAAAGAAAACAAGAAAAACTTGTTTCTTGTTTTACGACAAAAATTAAAAACACATTTTCTCTCTCCTCTCTTTTTCTTCTCTTTTTTTTTTTTTTTCTTTCTCTTTTCTCTTTGGCCGGTCACCGGCCTCGGCCATGGCCAACGACCGGCCAAAGAGGGCCGGCGACGCCGTCGAGGGTCGGCGACCTTGCCCGGTGTCGCCGCCCCAGCGAGGCCGAGCGTCGCGCCCCCGGCGAGGCTCGGCCTCCCCTTGGGCTCGGGCGAGCTCGGGCTCGCCGGGATCTGGGAGAGCTCGAGCTCGCCAAGGCGAGGCCGAGCCTCGCCGGGCGGCGAGCCTCGCCGTGGTGAGGGGCGAGGCCGGCGACCGACCAAAAGAAGAAAAAAAAAAAAGAAAAAAAAAAAAAAAAAAAAAAAAGAAAAAGAAAAAGAAAAAGAAAAAGAAAAAAAAAGAAAATATTAAAAAATTAAAAGAAATAAAAAAGAATAAATATTTACCAAACGTGTTTTACGTTCATTTTTATTCCTGGAACAAGTTTACTAAACACGTTTTTGTTCAAAATTGTTCCCTGCAACGAAACACTTTTTTCTATTTCTCGTTCCCCTAACAATTTTTAAACAGAAGTGTTACCAAACGCACCCTTAGTTACAAGTTCCAAATTTATTTCTTTTGGCAAGAATTTCCAAATTTATTTCATCGATAGTAAAATTCTCTCTCTTCCGCCCGATATGGCCGGTTAGATGGATGGATGGTCCCATAGTGATGTGTCTCCATTTCAAGCCTCACGTGTTTCATTTAAGTCATGTTTAAGAGAGGCCATTTTATGTCCACAAAATCCTTTTGAGTCTGTCCTCAGGATCGACTATTTATAAATACGTGCATCATATGGCGAAACTTATCACTACAAATTCACACAGGAATTATAGAAGCTATTGCCGTAGATTTCAGCCATGGCCGCTTCAACAACGACTACCGACGTGTTTTTGTCTGGAAAGTACAAGACTGTGCTTATAACAGTAGACACGTTGTCTTCCGGTCTCGCGAATCCGCCTCCGAAGCCTCTTCTGATCGGATCTCCGGCTGAAGTTGCCGAAGAATTCCCTGTTATGGTGCTTCTCCATGGTTATATGATGGAAACTTCCTTCTACTCGCAGCTCATCCAACATGTTTCTTCTCATGGCTATATCATGGTTGCTCCTCAGGTAGACTCTCTCTCTCTCTCTCTCTCTCTCTCTCAAATTAGAGGTTTTAACAGTGTCATTATCCCATTGAACATTTTGTGACTTAACTAAGTAAATCCTTCCTTACATAGCGGATTAAATGATTTTTTTACATAAAATAATTAATTACATTATGTGTAATTAGAAGTTGTCAAATGCAATCAATAATATAATGTGCATGAGGTTTTAGTTTCCCGACATGGATATCAAACAAATCCTATATCTTTTCTATTTCATTTGACATAATATTGCGAGTATATCCGCATCCTCATACAGTATATTCTATCCATTCCACCGTTCATCCAACTAAATAAGATGAATATGTTGACAATTAAGATTGTCGCATACCAGCGAAAGATGGAAAATACTAGACTTACTAAAATTAGTTTACAAAATTGATCTACTAAGTGATGTGTCAAATTATGCTAATACCTCATTATTTATTAAAATATTAACACAACGGTAGTTGTCTACCATTAAACTTTCATGATTAAAGATTGTATTAATCATAATATAACAAATGTCTTAATTTCTATAAATACTAGACAATGGCAACATTTTTATATAATTCATTATATCAATCATAATACCAATTGTGAAATGATATAATGCACATTTATTTATTATAATACCATATCATGTGCTCAGCTCTCAAGTATAATCATAAATCAATCACCAAAAAGTAAGTAACTACATGATACTCATGAAAATCAATATTCATGCAAAGCAATTAACTTATTGTCAGTATCTCAAAACAATTTAAATACGCATAAAAAGGTCTATATATTTTTAAAATCTAAAAGAGAGAAAGAAGGCTTTATGGGCGGCTGTGATCAAAGCTGATCACATGGATTGGTGGGGCCTCAACACGGCACTGAGGCCCGCCCCGCCAGCATAGGACGAGGTACAAAATGATCAAAGCCTGGACAAAGCTCGTCCTTTCTTGGAAGTATCTTGTCCAGCGGTAGAAGTGGTCCAGACAGGTGAAAATTTCAAATTATTATGATTATTTATAGAGAAAAAGGAGTCTACCTTAGACCATTAGGGTGCCAAAAAAAAAAAACTCAGAAAGTCGAAATACCAAAACCGGATTGGCTTGGAATATCTGGGTTGGAATTAGGTCGGGGTTGGTTTCAGCCTGATTGTAATTTCATTTTCGGTTGGTCCATGCTACTAAGCTCGAGATGAAATTAAAAAAAAGGTACATTTGAAAATTATAAGTTTAAAAGTATAAATTAGGGGGAACTTGGGTCTAAGATTAAAAACCTTATTTTATGGAGTGCAAACTCAATTGGTGATGTTCGTCGTCCCTACGGAGAGTGACTATTGCGTCGACTTTGTCCGAGATAGCAAGAGACCGATGAAACACCCCGTCATCATCTTGGACAAACAACTAGAAAGGGAGGGAGCATCTAGCAATCACCGTTTAACGGTTGTCGTGAATTTGAATTTTAGCATATTTTCTCTTATATATATATATATTATGCGTGTATATATATATATATCTCTTTCTTGCTTTTTCTTGATAAACTTCTTGCTCTTATTTTAATTTTCTAGACTATTTTAATTAATACTAAATAGATGAAGTTTTAGATTTAATTTATTAATTTGCTAAATTTTTTGAAATATTTCTTTGTTAGAGCTTTCTAAAATTTTCATGACACCAAAGTGGTGCTATAAAAGCATAGTGGGTAGGGTTAGATCAAGTCTGAATTGGGTAAGGTTTGAAAAGCATGTTATTTATTTAATGGAAATGAGCGCATATGAGTTAGCGCGTCAATTTGATTTGCATTCACATATAACTTATGCTTGAGACAATCCACTTATTTGCCACATACACATGACCCAAACCTAGAAACGGAGAAAGTAATTTGTATATGGAATTGACAGTGATGACGTTGTGTGTAACCCGACCAATAATATGATTATTTGTGTGCTATGAATTTCATCATACTCGGCATCATGTGTGTATGCATGTCAATTTTGATTAATCGGTTATATCACATGTCAATTTTGATTAATCGGTTATATCACATGTCATCGTCATGTGACGAGTCCTTCACATAATATATCTCCATAACAAGATAAACATCAAAAGATGCATAATCTGAAAAACCCTAATGTTTTTGACTCATCAAAACAAGTTTCTCATCTTCAACAGCTGTACACGTGTGCCGCGAGTGACAGCACCGATGATATCAACGCTGCAGCCGAGACCACGAACTGGCTGTCCCAAGGCCTCGCCGCCGTCCTCCCGTCCCAGGTCAGCGCGAACCTCGCCAAGCTCGTCCTCGCCGGCCACAGCCGCGGAGGCAAAGGCGCCTTCGCCCTCGCCCTCGGCAAATCATCGACCCCGCTCGCCCTGTCCTTCTCGGCCTTGCTCGGCATCGATCCCGTCGACGGCGCGGCCGCGTGCTGCTGTAATTTCCAGACCAAACCACCCGTCCTCACCAAAGTCGCACAGTCCTTCGACCTGAATATGCCCGTGATGGTCGTCGGGTCGGGCTGGGCGAGGACAAGAAGTACAAGGTCTTCCCGGCGTGCGCGCCGAAGGGGCTGAACCACGCGGAGTTCTTCGAGGAGTGCCGGTCGCCTGCCTGGCACTTCGTCGCGAAAGACTACGGCCACATGGACATGCTGGATGACGACACCAAGGGGATAAGAGGGGTGGTCTCGTACTGCATGTGCGAGAACGGGAGCTCGAGGGAGCCCATGAGGAGGTTCGTGGGCGGGGCGGCGGTGGCGTTCTTGAGGGCCTACTTGGGAGGTGACGATCGGGACCTGATGGCTTTGAAGGACACGCCCGACATTGCTCCTGTGCAGATCACGGTTGAGGCTCGCCTGTGAAAAATTTGTTGGTGAAGATTTTCTTTGAACTGTCGGTCGATGTGTTGTCTTTTTTGGAGCTGGACAAGCCACCGAACGCTTTGTGGGGGCATCATAACTGTTTGAAATGTGCTTCTTGCTTGCCCAAGGTTTTTGTCCGGATAGGTAGATATAGTAGCCTTTTGTGTTTGAGGTGAGTGAAGGTGGGTGAAATGTTCACTGCTAAGTTAGCACGCTTTTTAGCACTATTCAACCATAGGTTAACTCAGTACCCCTAGTGAAACGGCCGAGAGTCTTGGAGAGTTGGTAAGAATTGGAGGGGCCCCTCCTTAGGGAACCAAGCGCAATCTTGGGCAAAGCAAAGATAATGCACAGAAAATATGAGAGTAACGACGTTATCATTATGTGTTAATACCACCAAAATTTTCAAATTAGTTTATTCACGAGAAATTTACCTAAAATTAATTTTATAATCAGGACAAATCTCAAATTGATATACTTATGACAAAAAAAATTATTATTGATATACTTGTTTGGGGTTTTTAGTGGTCGAAAATTTGATTTAAGGTAAATTTATCACATGTTTATCAGTTTTGAATTTTTGGGGTATTGAACTTTTATCCATTTTGTGATCAGGTGTCTAAACTTTTTTCATCATTAATCGAGTATCTCAGCTTTTTGAATCGCAATCAATGTCTTGCTTCCATTAAGTTGAATATTGTGCCATTTGATTTTTGCTAAGATGGTTTACATGATAGATCAAATGATAACATAGACCTCCACGTCATTTTATTTTTTCCCTATAAGAACAAATATATATATTTTTCTTTTGCATCTTCTTTTTCTATTTTTTTGTGTTCATCTTTTCTTCTCCTTTCCAAAGTAGTCATTACGCTCTTCTCTTTAATTGTTCATAGACAATGAATAATTTGAAAAATATTTTTTAAAAAATGATCGCTTATATCGTTTACCAAAATAAATGAACGAAAAATATTTTCATCGTCCACGAAATAAGTTAGACATAAATTATCGTCGACAATGAAAAAATTTTTGATTAAATATTTTAAACAGTATAAACAATATATTCAGAAAAATATTTTCCTAACAATTCATTTTCTTTGAAACATTGTCCTAAATTTTCAGTGCTATGTGATCATGGAGTCATCCTTCATAAACGTGGGGTGTAACTGCCTGCTTATAGCCCACATCTCGCCTCTCTTGCACAGGCCCGGAGACTAAGATCTGGGTGGGTCATCGCGGTGGGCTCATCAATGCACCCTAAGATAAGGGTTATTTGAGTAGGTTGGGTTGGACTAGGCATGAATTGGGTTGGGTGTGAGTAGCATATTTCAATATTTGTATTCAATGGAAATGAGTGAAAATCGAGTGAGCGAGTCAATTTGGTTTACTTTCGTGTATAACTTATGCTCGATATGATCTACTCGTCTGCCACGTATATAGTACCTGGACTTTAATGAATATATTACATAACAGTGATGACGTGGAGTATTATCCTCACTAATCACCATTTTATGTGTGTTATAAATCTTATTATGCTTGATTTTACGTATGGATATATCTCAATTTTGATTAATCAGTTACATCGCGTGTATTCAACTCGTCAATACAAGACAGACTCCATTGGTGACGTCAATATCGCGGCATCCACGAACTAGCTGTCCGCTCAAACCTCGCCAAGCTCACCGTCGCCTGACATTGCTCCTCTGCAGATCACGGTTGAGGTTGGCTTGTGAAAAGGGTTGGTGAAGAATTTTCTTGGAACTGTTGTCGGTCGATGTGTTTTGTCGTTTCAGAGCTGGACAAGCTATTGAATCTTTGTGTGGCTTCATAATTGTTTGAAACATTCTTCTTGCTTGCCCAAGGTTTTTATGTAATTAGTGAGCAAATATGCGAACTGTCAGATCCAAAATAAACAGTTCGAGACAATTTTCAAAAAAAAATCATCCCCATTTTATCCTCTTGGCCGAGGCATCACCACCTTCACACAATCAACTCTATATATGTTTGGCCTTCAATATCTCGCAAAAATAAAGCAAAGTTACAACTAGTCTCTACTAACTTTAAATTCAATTTTCCTTTAAATCTCCTCACAACTAACCTTCAAGCCAATCCAATTGAGTAACTAGAATTTTCTTTTTAGTTTCACCTAACAAGTGGTTACAAGGTAAGTTCACGGGCTTCATTTTTTTTTTTTTTTTTTTTTAACAAACTAGTTTTGTTTTTAATGAAAAAGAGTTGACTTTAAGGTGATTAAAAGCTTTGTTTGTTTAAGATTTTACCTTTAAGCGAAAATTCTACTAACTAAATTAGATCGACCTACTTGTTAATGCCCGAACTGGATTGGCTCAAAATTTCTAGGTTTGAATTAGATCGGGGTTGACTTAGATCGGGGTTAATTTCGTGCCTTATTCTAAATTTCATTTTCGATTGGTCAGCATTACTCAGCTTGAGATGAAAAAAAAAAAAAAAGAGAGAGCACATTTAGAAAAAAAAAATTAAAGATTAAAAATGTAGAAATAAATCAATCATTATATAAAGACACCAGACCATAAAAATACGAAATGAATGATCAAATATAAATAAGCCATAAATGAGACGGTGCTAGGGCATATGAGATACGCATCATACATGAGTCATGATTGTTTAGTTTTTATTTTGCCAAACTATAGCAAGTACAAAAGTTATGTTGAGACAAAATGCGATGCATACAGTACTTTGAGAATCTAAGCCAAGGACAGATATCAAATTGGAGTTGACCCAATTTGCAACAGTCGTACACATCCGCCGGTCAAAAGCAAGTGAGGATGTTAGCTCCACTCCACACCAACAATTCCCAATTGGCTTTGTGCGTTTGACTTACAATTTGTTATAACTTGGCCGTGGTGGGAAAATTAGGGGAAATCTGGGTCCGATGAAAAACCTCAATTTTATGGAGTACAAGCTACACTAGTGGCGTTCGCTGCCTCCTAAGGACGGTGACTACCGCATCAACTTCGCCTGAGATGGCAAGAGACCGATGCCCGATCCCATTCGGCAACAACTAATCGTGTCCCAACTAGAGAGAACCAAGGCAAGCGACTACGTGATGGTTGCAACTCGAGTGAGATGGTCGCTTGAGGAAGGCAATGACCTCACGCATGCACGTGCAGGCGCGCACTCCCGCAGGGAGGGAAGGAGCATCGGGCAATCACCGTTTGGCGGTTGTCATGAATCTGAATTTTAGCATCCCCTTGCTCATGCTCTAATTTTGTCGATTATTTTAAATTAATGATAAGTTGATGAAGTTATAGATTTGATTTATTAGTTAGCTAGATTTTTGAAATATATTATTTTCAAAGTTATCTAAATTTTTTCACGACACCAAAGAGGTTCAGCAAAGGCATTAAGGCACCAACACTAATAGATGTGGAGTACCGGTTGAAGTGATTTAATCAATGTACTCCAAGTGGATTATCTGAGTATGTTGGGTTTGATTAGGAATAAATTGGGTCGAGTATAAAATGCGTGTTTTCTGTCCCAAAGAGATGAGTGGATATAAATTAGTGGGTCAATTTGATCCACATTTATATAAAACTTATACCGGACACAATCCACTTATTCACCATATATACATGACCTGGATCTAAATCAGGAGAAACAACTTCTTGTAAAGAATAAATCATCCGGTGATAATGCCGTGGTGTATTACCCAACCAATCACGATGATTATATGTTATAAATCTCATCATACTTGGCATCATATACGTATATATCTCAATTTTAATTAGTTGGTTACATCATATGTCGTCATAATGAGGTGTCCATCATACTATACGCCTTCTTTGCCTGGATAGACATTAAAGAAGGCATAATCTTTCAGATTAATCTAATGTGTTCAACTTATAAAAACAAGTTTCGGATATTCAACAGGTTTACACCACTTTCGGGTGCGACAGCACCGACGAGATCAACGGTGACCATGAATTAGCTGTTCCAGGGCCTCGCTACGGTCCTTCCGCCCTAGGCCCGCTCGAACCTCGCCGGCCTCAGCTGAAGAGGCGAAGATGCCTTCGCGCTTGCCCTCGGCTAATTATCCACCTCACTCAACCTGCCCTTCTCGGCCTTGCTCGGCATCAATCCTATCGACGGCATGGCCACGTGCTGGCCAAAGGTCCAGACGCCACCACCCGTCCTCACCTACGTCGCAGACTCTTTGACCTGAAAATGCCCGTGACGGTCGTTGGATTGGGCCTGGGCGAGGACGAGAAGTAGCTGGTCTTCCCGGCGTGCGCGCGGAAGGGTTTGAACCACGCGGAGTTCTTCGAGGAGTGCTGATCACCTGCTTGTCACTTTGTCGCTGACGATTACGGCCACATGGATGGACAAATTCGATGATGACACGGAGGGGCTGAAAGGGGGCGGCCACGTACAGCATGTGCAAGAACGGGAGCTCCAGAGTGCCCATGAGAGGGCTCGTGGGAGAGGCGGTTGTCGCGTTCTTGAGGGCTTTTCTCCTATTTGGAGAGGGACGATCGGGACTTGATGGCACTAAAGGACACGCCCAACATTGCTCCTGTAAAGACCAGAGTGCCGATTCGCTTGTAAAATTTGGTTGGTGAATTATACATACATATATACGCGCGCGCGCACATATATATATATTTACGAACTTTTTTAAGAAATATGAATTGTCCGATCCAAAATGATGGAAAGGCGCCACCTTACCTCGAGAAACTACCCAGAGCTCATCCACGCATCCAGTTATTAGATGCTCATCATGACTAACCTGCAAATCAAGGTGAAAAGACATCATGACTAACCTGCATATCAAGGTGAAAAGGGGGCTATTAGCTGTGAAGACGATTCATCATTGGTCAAATTGAAGTATTTTGGTAAGAAAATCAATCCCACCATTAGAATTTCTCCTTGGAACAAGACCAGACCTTGGATAAGCACCTCAACCGCATCCAAATCCGACGGCTGGGGATAGTAAAAAACGCAGAATCATACTCATCTATCAACAATCTACAAAGATAACACTTTAGTAGTCACTGGTCATAAAGCAGAACTTAATGTCCACATTTATAAACAAAGAGATTTCCACATTAATTATGTGCAAATCTAAATACTGCCTATAGACACATATATCAGAAATACTTTGTTATTATAGATTACTAGTATAGAAACACTGGTTAGGCTAGCATAATTATTCTATTCGCAATATTTCGCAAGTTGGAACAATTACATTGGTTTCTATTCCAGTATAAGTTAGATGTATGATGATAGAGGCTCCCTTTAGCTGTGATCACTGATTGATTCTACTATATTTTCACTGTAAAAACCATATTCCAACAATTTCAATTAGTTCAAGACAATAACAAGCTAACTGAAAAAGTAATTTAAGTGTTAAGGTGGAGAAAAATGAGTAAACTTACCAGATGATTGAAAGGCTCATCAAGCAAAATCATTTGAGGTTTCTTGAAAGTTATCTTGATGAATGCGACTCTACTTTTCTGACCACCTATTTATATGGTCAAAGCACCATGTTACATGGGCAATAAGAAACAAAAAGCCTCAGAGAAAATACACAGTAAATTGCAATTCACATCATAACTAACCTTTGATAGTGCTTCACAACGTCTCATGAAATTTGCTTCAACAAAAAATTTACATCTGCAACAATAGCAGAGATGGAGGAGATGTATCGGACAAGGCATACATTGGTTGAAGTGCAAGATTTCCAGTTACACCAAAGGAACCCAAGTGAGCTCGAAGTTTTTGTTCCGAAACTCCCTATAGGAAGAATGCCACATAAGAAGGCATTTTCAGATAAAATAACATCATGTACGATGGAATGTTATTCCACAGTAGAGTATACATAAACAATTGATACTTTAAAGAACTGGATAGAGGCAGGCAGCACATCATTACAATTGTTTAGTAAAATAAAATCAAAGGCATCTTTCTTTCTTTTTTTTCGAATTGTGAAATACACACATGGCATTGACATAATTAGCCCTACCTCCATAGTATCAAATGGTATTTGCAAGTGATCCTTCCTAGAAATTTTGCCAATTTAGATCACAATGGTATCTGCAAAACAACCACAGTGAATGAGCTTAAGGGCACGAGAAAACAGATGTTGGGAAGAGAACATACAACAAGCGCTGAAAATGCAGGGGAATATGATTGCAAAACGCTATGATTCTCGGTGAGTCTCATGCGAAGCATCATGCATTTACATTCACAATTTGTATGGTGAGTTGATCAAGTGCAAAAATAAGCAAAGTTTTTGGGAATCACAAGCAAAGTTCAAGACATGTCATTAATACAACAAGAAGTAACACTGAACATTTCTCCTTACAGATGTCAATCTTTCACCTTCAGCAGCTGGTTTTTCGGAAATTTATGTGAAAAATCTCAATGAGGAAAATCAGATTTGTATTAAGCATCGAACCGAAGTAACAAAGAGCCGAAATCGATGCATTCAAGATGAAAGAACTTACCCGAACCCTGGAAATCCGACCGTAGATGGAAGGGATGGATCGCGGCAGTTAGCAAATGAAAGCGAAAGTGGGTCGATTGCACTTGATCGGACCTGAGAACCCAATCGATGCGGATGTCGAGGGTTTCTTGGATTTCCCGAAATTCATGCGGAGCTTCTTCATGGGAAAATATGGAATTTGTATTGAGCATCGAGTTGAGGAAGCAAAATGGAAATCGATGCCTTCAAAACCATAAACTCACCCAAACCCTAAGAAAACATGACCATACGTGGATGAATCAATTCACCGGATTTGATCACGATCAATGTAGATGCGGGGGATCTCTTGGATGAGGGGCCAATAGTCGCCGGTGAGTTCTGAGCATCGATCTTTCAGAATCTGGCATCTTTTTATCCACAATGATCGGAGGGAGGGAGGGAGGCCATCCTCCGGCAAGTCCCTCAACTTCGGGCAATCTTGGAACCCTAAATATTGGAGAGAGGAGAGATGGTGGCAAAGACCGCTTGATAGTCTTTCCACCTTCCTCATTCTTGATATCTCAAGAACGGTTAGAGAGGAAGGATAGAGAAGACTCCACGCATCCTCCTCGTCCTCATCCCCCGAAGGAAACCACTCCTTCTCTCCTTCCCCTCCCATGCTGCTCCCGTCAATATATAGATGCGTGAGGGATGTGAGCAGGGGTAAGCCCCATTCTCTCGTTGGCTGCTTCATATTCTCGCACCCTTTTATCCAAAGGTGCAGCAAATTGGGAGGCAAACCTCCTTTGGGGAAGCATTCGATATTTTCACAACTCGCAATTTCTAGCCAACGAAGGGATGTGAGGTGATGCCACTCACCTGGTAGAGACTTTATCTTTGGACATTCAGTAAGATGAAGAGCCGATAGGGTGATGGGTATGGGAGGGAAGTCCTCTATCTCTAATTTTGGACACCTCCTTATTTCCAAATGAGTGAGATGGGAGAATGTGTGAAGCAACCATGGTAAGCTTACCAAATTCTTACATGTAGTTATAACCAAATAATTCAACGATTCTGCGATGATCTCTTCGAGCGACTCCACCCCCTCACATCCTTGAATGGTAAGCTTCTTCAGAGAAGCAAGTCTACCATTGTCAAACAGAAAGGATACCAAAGAATCACATTTACTTATGCTAAGATATTTAAGTTGAGATATTGGGTTATTACTGTTGAGGTTACCTTGAGGAATATTTAGTCCCACGATTTTTGGACAATTCTGAACGGTCAAATCTCTTAATGTGTATATCTTGCTTGGAAGCTTTTCTAAACTCGCGCAATTTCTTAATTCCATCTTTTCAAGGTTGTAGGATAGCTCCATTTCTCCTTCTCTAGCCATAAAAGATGTGAATTGAGGACAACTATTGATGACTACATTCTGAAGGCAAGTAAGATTTTGCATCTCATTTCCATCTTGCCACAAGTAGTTTAACTTGTCACACTGTCCTATATAAAGCTCCTTCAGCTTAACCAAGTAGCTTGTAAACCCATTATCAAAGCAAACAAGCTCTACAAGATTCTCAATTTTGAGCACGGTCAATGAAGTTAGGTTGACCAAGGTTTTTAAGATCTCCTTGTTACAATCATTAAGGTATAACTCACAGAGAGATGGGAGACAGACCACACTGGTTGAGTTATTCAAATGTGGGCATGAGTCAATCTCAAGCTTCATGAGAAGATCAAATTGACTAGGCAATGCCCCGACCAACGAATGACATCTTCGGACAACAAGATGCTAAAGACAAGAGAATGGGACATCTTCTTCTTGACCCCCAACACAATGAGACCAATCCTTCCATGCCAACATCTCTTCCAACTTCAAAGTTGTTAAGGATGAAAAAGGCCTTTTACCTCCGTAAAATCCAGGGCCTATCATGCTTATTGCATGTAGACCTTTAAGAGATAATTCTCTAAGTGAAGGTAGTTGTCCAATTGACGGAAGCGATGTGATGTTAGGACAATCCTGTAAGCATAAAGAAATTATCCTTGAATAAGAGGGACCATCTAGCCATGAGGGAAATCTTGGACCAACATAGTACGAGATAGAGAGATGTTCAAGATTAGTGTGAGGTTGCAGAGAGTGAAGCACCCGTGCTTCGTGCCTCCCATCTTGCAAATTTCCAAAATTTTCACCCCAATGCAAGAATAAGTTGGTAAGGCCTTGCTTTCCAATTAAATTGGCATCAACCGCATCTCTAACTTCTTCCACCTTTTGCAATTCTGATATGAACAATTCCCCTTGAAGATGTGGTAAGTCCTTTAACTCCTTCAACTGTGACCCTTTGTCTGGTCCTACCACAAACTTGGACAAGATTGTAAGATTCTTCAAATTACAGATCCTCAATGGCATCTCTTTTAGACTCAATGTATATCTAATATCAAGAAACTGTAAGTTGACTAATTTTGTGATTCCTTGAGGCAACATAGAAAGATTATGACAACCTTTTAAAATTAAAGCTTGTAATTTGCACAAGCCAACAATTGACTCAGGTAGCCTTTCTATACTTGTGTATGAGAAATTGAGATAGCGAAGATGTTTTAAGTCACCAACACAATTTGGTACCTCTCTAATGGAACAATGACATAAGGTGAAGCCTCTTAGGTACTTCAATTTTGTTAGCAAATCATGTAGCACTTTGTTGGAAATTTGGAATTGGTAAAGTCCATGAGGTTTATCAGGTAATAATATTAAACTTCTTAGTACCTTCATTTGATGATATGCTCTCATGCATTTTGATGTAACACCCCCCGACGCAGTGAATGATGCATAACGAACTTTCTCAAGAGATACATCATCTTCATTGCTTGCCATTTGAGACTCAGAGTTAAAGCATGTCCCACCCGCAATTGACTTTGCTAGATCATTCAAAAGATCATGCATTAAAAACTTAGATATGTCAACACTTGATTGTTGAAAAAATGATCTAGATACTAACTCATCAAAGTGAGTCCGTCCCCATTCCAAGATATTCTCCTTTGATCTTCCTCCATCTAAAAAACCCTCCGCTATCCATAAGTGTACAAGCTCATCTTTCTCAATTTCATAATCCTTGGGAAATATTGCACAATAAACGAAACATCTCTTCAAGCAAGAAGGAAGATGGTCATAACTCAATTTCAAAACTCGAATAACCTCATCATTTTCTCCCGTTGGAAGATCCCATGTTTTGTTCTTTAAGATAGCTTCCCATTGATCGGGATTCCCTTTATTACGTAGGAAACCTCCTAATACCTTCGTTGCCAAAGGTGAACCTTTACATTTTTCAGCTATTTTCTTGCCTATTGTTTCAAGAGCTGGATGCCTCTCAAAATTTGTTGTTTTAAGAGCATGATAGGCTAATAAGCTTGTACAATTATCAAGGGACAACCCCTTCAAAGGATATGGCGGGGCTCCTGTCATGGAAACAACAGTTTCGTTGCGAGTCGTGATGATGATCTTGCTTCCCTTAGCCCCAGCTTCAAATGGCTTTAAGAGGGCAGTCCATTCTCCATACTTTTCATTCCAAACATCATCTAAAACCACAAGAAACTTTTTCCCCAATAGACTGTCCTTCAACTTAACTTGAAGCCTGTTAAGATCTTCACCCTCGTTGGACACCTCAGTGATCGACCGCAAAATAGTATTGGTTATGTCGAGAACATTAAAAACATCCGAAACACAAACCCATGCTCTCCTTTCGAAGTACCTACTCACTTTGACATCATTATACAACCGTTGAGCCAAGGCAGTCTTTCCAACACCCCCCATCCCAACTATGGGGACTATACTCAATGTGGTATCCACATTTTCGGCTTCACCAATCAAGAGATCAAGTACTTCTGCTTCTTCCTTCTCTCTACCAAAAAATCGAGGCTCTGGCAGAGAACTGCTTGGGAGCCTTTTGTCAGTGTAGTTAGATCTGTTCACAGCATTCTCTATTAAGCTTAGATGAGCCTTCCTAGTGATGATCTCTTCCAACCTATTAGAGATCTCTTGTACCTCAGTTTGAGACACGAGTGAGCATGGGTTTGCATTTGATATGGAGTATATATATTGGCTAACAAAAGGGAACTCCCATTTCACCAGACCTCCACTTGTGCTAGATTCTACCTTTGACTTGGCTTGGGTGGCTTCAATGGTAAACTCGTCAAGCAAGTCTTCCATATCGTAAGCCAAGTCCCTAACATCATCTAGCCATAGCTTCAGTGGACCTTTATTGCTTAGTTGCTTGTCCTCTGCATCACCCAGCACTGCATTGATTGTAACCAACATCTTCTTCCACTTCTTGAGCAGGTCAATGCTAATTCCAGAGAAGGGTGGTGATCCTCCCCTTTGCGCATAGTTGAATCCCAGAGAAGCCAACTTCTCGAACAAGACTTGAAGGAGGGCACTCAAAAGGATCTCCCCAATGACCATTGGTGAATTCGTAAACTATAGAGATCAACACGGGTTATGGCGAAGCAAAGTGATAACGACCTGATGGAGAGAGAAAATGGGTGAATCAGTCACTGTAGAGAACAAAGGTCATAGCGAAGCAAAATGATAGTGAGCGAATGGAAAGAGAAAAAAACTGAAGTCCACGAGGACCAAGACTTTCACCCAGCAAAAACATTAAACAAACACTAAGACTTTCATGGATGCACATCAATGGTTAGAGAAATCAAAATAAAATACTTTTTACCCATAAGTTTTTGTCTCGTAATGTTTAAAAATTACCTTTGTCTGTTAAATAAGGAAAACAAAACTTGTGCTTTAGGCTAAACAAGAAAAAGGGTGGGTCAGGCACACCCACTAATCCATTATGCAAGTTACTTTATTTTCTCTAAGAATAGTGAACTAGTCAAAAATCACTAAATAACAATATATAATCTAGAAAATTACACTTCACGCATCACACTAATGAATGGGAAAATTGTGTTCAAAAGGATCACGATTCTCCTATATCCCGAATCATTTACTATTTCCTCAGCACCCTTTAGCAAATCATTACCGCCCATCTTGTTGCTAATTTTCAGCATTGTAACTTCCACTTAAAGCATACATTAATCAAATACGAAATAGGGGATCAAAGAGCATAATCTTTTAAAGAGCGTGTGCTCACCCAAAAAACATGTGCTTTCCATTCAATCTTTTCATTTTTTATCTACATCTTTTTTGCAGCAAGAAGGCATCTTCTTTTCATTAATCATCATGGGATCCGTAATCGTTCAAAGAGCATGTGCTTTCCACCCATAACGCATGTGCTCTCCATCGAAGATTGGCCTTGGCAAGAGGGTGCGCATCTAGAGATAAAGATTAGCTATTTTCTTTATGTCCATGACGGATGTAACCCAATGATATTGGCTTGACTTATAGAGGGCGAGGTCCATTGGAACAAGAAGAAATGCATTGCATTAATCCAACTAACATTAACTTTTTTTAATATTGGATTAATCAATAGACACTCACCTAGGAAGACTTATTCATTAGACAGCGTATTCGGGAATCATTCAGAAACCATGTGCTCTCCATCTAGAAAGCGTGTTCATTTCATCCAGCCTTTTCCTTTGTTTATTTTGTTTAGAAAAATCCTATTAGATTTTGAAGTTGACAAAACTTTTCTATTTCTATTTTTATTCTTATTCTAAGGAATACTAGACTTCTATGGAATTCTATCAAAGTCTATTTTACATCAGAAGTCTGTCCCACTCTGATGAAGATCTAGACTGAACTCAAGTGAAGAACGAGAAATAATCAGACTCGGGATTATTGATATTCCAACATGGATTCAGTACGGACACGATATATCTAGCTTTCTGGTTGAAAATCTCACTTACCTTTTGAAAATTATTGATGAAATCAATCACGGATTGGTAAAATCAATTTAGAAGACAAGTTCTTTTTGGAAAGAATCTATTTATGGAAACCAATATTCTGATTGTATGGGCAACCAAGATCATCGGACTTTCATTTCAATCTTCAAACGGCTACAAGATCTCTTTGATTGATTTTGTCCAATGGGTTGATTAGAAGAATTCATCTGGATAGTGCCAACGGTCATAAAGGCATGAAGGAGTATTTAAGGAGGTTTTTTGCGTCATTTGCAGAAGAGCGTGAAAGCTAGAATTCCAAAGTCTGAAACTTCTTAAATCACTTGTTCTTCTTTGATAGTGCTCATATTCATATTCGAGAGAGAGAAATACAAAGAAGTGACTTAGTGAGAGAAAAATAAACTCTTTACTGAGCAATTAGTATCATATTGTTGAATTCTCTTTCGATTCATTGTGAAATCCAACCAGAAGGCTGTCAGTGTGGGAGAGTAGATGTAGACTTGATCTAAGCCGAACCACTATAAATCTTGTGTTCAATATTCTCTTCCCTTAACTCCTTTAATTTATTCGCTGTGATATTTTTTCTGAGTTTCGCTATATTTTAAAACATCTTATTTGAGTCTGAATCTTTATCAGAAGTCTATTGTCTAACAGACTCAATTTGAAGAAAAATATTTTTACTGCATCTTTAGATGAATATGTTTTTACACCTATTCACTCCCCTCTAGGTATTAATATTAGCTCTTTCAATTGGTATCAGAGCCTCGGTGCTTACTTTATTGAAGTGTTTTTACTTCTAAGCTAAAGATCTTCTATGGCTAGTATTTTGGCTCCAAGATTGGTTGAATGATAGAGCAACACCAAACCACCTTATTTCGATGGAAATGAGTATAACGTGTGGAAGAACAAAATGAAGGCATTCCTTAGATCTAGAGATCCCCTGGAATGGGATGTTATTGAAAAAGGAATCAATCCAAAGGCAACATCAGCTTCAAACAAAGGGAAAGAAGTGATAGAAAAAGATGCTGATGAATCCACACAAACTGAAATTATCAAGAGACGGGCTCTTGATGCAAAAGCTATTTATTCCTTATATTGTGCCTTATCTCCCACTATGTACAATAGAATCTCCTCCTATGAAACAACAAAAGAAGTTTGGGACAGACTTCACGTCACTTATGAGGGGACTGATCGTGTGAAGGAGACAAAGATAAATATTCTACTTGGACAATATGAGTCCTTTATAATGAAGCCTAGAGAGTCCATTTATGACATGTTTAGTTACTTTATAGAAATTGTGAATGGCCCGGCTTATCAAGGTCAAGCAATTTTTGGACCAATGAAAATCAACAAACTATTACGTGGACTTTCAAAGGACTGGAATCATGTGAAGACTTCAATCAGAGAAACTGAAAGGATCATGCCTCTATCCGTTGATGAATTGATAGGCACACTTCAATCGTACGAAGTAGAGCATATCAATGATGAGGAAGACCCAAAAGGTAAGAAATCAATTGCATTAAAGTCTAATGTTGATTCTGATAATACAGACTTGGATGATGACATGGACGATGAGGAGCTGGCCCTAATGATAAATAAATTCAGAAAATTGAATAGAAAAGGAAGAAGGTTAAATTGGAAGAAGCAAAGCATGCAAAATTCCCAGAAGAGACCCATGGAAGACGTTGAAACAAGCAAAGATGTAATATGTTTCGAGTGTAAGAAAAAGTGGCACATTAGACCAAACTGTCCCTTGTTGAAAAAGAAGAAAGGGAAGTATGAGAAGTACAAAGCTCTTACAGTAGAAACTTGGAGTG
Organism: Eucalyptus cloeziana; assembly: GCA_014182715.1. Lineage (NCBI taxonomy): Eukaryota > Viridiplantae > Streptophyta > Magnoliopsida > Myrtales > Myrtaceae > Eucalyptus > Eucalyptus cloeziana. The sequence goes on along the minus strand of CM024635.1, from coordinate 11,185,442 downwards.
ATACCAAATGCGAGGAAAGTGAAGAGGAATTTGCAAACATATGTCTGATGGCTCACTCAGAATCAGACTTAGAATCAAAATAAGATATAAACTTAGATTCTGACAAAGAAATTGAAGTAAGTCACTCAGAAATTCTTGTTAAAGTCTCTATGTATATAGATGAACTTTGCCTCAATCTTAAATCCTCTATTAAAAGGATTTCCGAACTAAAAAAGGAAAATTCTAAGCTCAGGCAACAGGATGTCTCTTGGAAAGAAAATTTTGAAAATCTAAAAAGAAACTTTGATGATTTGAAAGAAAATTCTGATTCTTTTTCAATGGAAAATGTTTGGTTAAAAAAGGGAGATTTTAGATATTTCCAAAAAGTTTTCCAAAGGATCAGAAAAATTAGAGAAAATTCTTACAGCTCAAATACCATTTTTTAACAAATCTAGTTTGGGTATGAATAATGAAACAAATCATTTAATTGATTTTCCTGAAGTAAAAGAGAGACTTAGACAAAGACTTCCAAAGTTATTTTATAAAAATCATTTTCAAAAAGTGTTTGTAAAACTTGCTCGCCAAAGTGCTCTCAGACGTTCTAAGTGCAATAGCTCAGAACATTTTGAGAATGAATATCCTAAAGTTTGGAGACCAATTAAGAAGGATTGGGCAAAGACTGTTTTTAACACTAACACTCCTGGACCCATGAAAATTTGGGTACCAAAGAAAGTTTGAGTTATTCTTCTGATTGCGGGTCACTATTAAAAGAAAAATCAAATGGTATTTGAATAGTGGCTATTCTAGGCATATGAAAGGAGATTCAAGCAGCTTCGTAAAGCTTGAAAGACAAAAAGGAGGAAATATTTCTTTTGGTGGAAACGGTAAATGAAAGATTATAGGATATAAAATAGTGAAGATTGGAAGCTTGACCATCAACAATGTTTCACTAGTAAAGGTTTAAACTACAATCTTCTGAGTATAAGTCAGCTTTGTGATACATGTTTCAGAATAAATTTTCAAGAAGGTATTTGTTCTAGAGTAAGTCAAGATTTATCTCAATCCTTTACTAGATGAAGGCATAGCAACATATATCTTCTGGACGTAAATCCAAAAAATTCTCAATGCCTTATTTCTATACAAGATGAAGCAAATATCTGGTATCGAAAGCTTGGTCATGTGAATATGAAACAGATTGCCAAACTTTCTTCTAAGAAGTTGGTTTGAAGGCTTCCTAATATGGCTTATCAAAAGTCTAAATCTTGTACTCCATGTATCTTGAGAAAAAAAGGTCAGAAGTTCCTTTAAACTAGTAAATCAGGTTTCTACCAATCGTGTTTTGCAATTTCTTCATATGGATCTTTTTGGACCAACAAGAACTCAGAGTTTTGGTGGAAGTAAATACTGTCTAGTAATTGTGGATGATTATTCACGTTTCTCTTGGGTATTCTTTTTGGCAAGTAAGTCTAAAACTTTCTCTTATTTTTCAAAGTTTGCCGAGAAAGTTCAGAATGAGAAAGGTTATGTTATCTCAAGCATAAAAACAGATCATGGATGTGAGTTTGAAAATCAAGACTTTGCAAACTTCTGTGATGAATCTGGTTTTCAACATGTTTTCTCCTCTCCATATATTTCAGAACAGAACAGGGTTGTGGAAAGGAAAAACAGATCTTTATGGGAGATGGCCAGAACTCTATTGATAGAAAGCAAAATCTCTTCTCGATTTTGAGCAGAAGCAGTCTCTACTACCTGTTATATAATCAACAAGGTATTTTTAAGGCTTATCCTAGAGAAAAATCCCTATGAAGTATATAAAGGGAAGAAGCCTAACATCTCTTACTTTCATGTTTTTGGCTGTAAGTGCTTTATCTTGAAGAATGCAAATGATCGATCTGAAAAATTTGAAGAAATATCGAATGAATGAATTGTTCTTGGCTATTCAATGTCAAGTAAAGCTTACATGGTCTTTAACAAGAAGACTCAAACTGTAGAAAAATTAATGAACGTCAGATTTCAGGAAAATATGCAGAATCAACCAGATCATGTCCAACTTGAAGAGTCTGATATAGTTCCAGACTCAATAAAGTCTAATTCGCTTGGGAACTTCAATCTTCTAGAGAACAACATCAAGTAGAACTAGAAGAATAAAAGGAAACAAAGGATCAATTGATCTCAAAAGAAAACGACAAATCAAATAGCAACTAGAAGCAAAAATCAAGTCATCCCAAAGATCTCATTATTGGCAATTTAGATGAAGGAATCCACACTAGATCCAAGGGAAAAGAAGATTCCAGTACAATAGCACTTATTTTAAAGATAGAACCAAAAGGAGTAGAAGAAGTATTGTCTGACGAAAGCTGGATAGAAGTCATGCAAGAAGAACTCAGACAATTCAGTTTTAATGATGTCTAGGAGCTGATTCCTAAACCCAAAGGCAAATATGTGATTGGAACGGAGTGGGTACTTAGAAACAAGATGGATGAGAAAGGTAAAGTAACCAGAAATAAAGCAAGGCTTGTGGCAAAAGGTTACACACAGGAAGAAGGGATAGACTATGATGAGACTTATGCACTAGTAGCAAGGTTAGAAGCAATTAGACTATTACTTGCATTTGCCTGTTTTAAAAAATTCAGGTTATTCTAGATGGACATCAAAAGTGCTTTCCTTAATGGATTCATATAAGAAGAAGTCTATATGGAACAACCACCAAGATTTGGAGATCCCAGAAAACCAGACTTTGTCTACAGATTAAAGAAGGCATTGTATGGTCTGAAGCAGGCACCTTGAGCTTGGTATGAAATGTTAAGTAAGTTTTTAATAAATAATGGCTTTGAGAAAGGAAAAGTTGACACAACTTTGTTTATAAAAAGGGAAGAAAATGATTTTCTGCTTGTACAAATTTATGTAAATGATATAATCTTTGGATCGTCTAATGAAAATTTGTGCAAGAAATTTTCAAGATTTTTGCAGGAAGAATTTGAAATGAGCATGATGGGTGAATTGACTTTTTTTTTGGGTTTGCAAGTTAGACAATCAAAGAAAGGAACATTCATTCACTAGGAGAAATACGCCAAAGATGTTATCAAGAAGTTTGGAATGGAGAACTGCAAGAAAACAGAAACTCCCATGTCAAGCTCATCAAAGCTCGATAAGGACGAAGGAGGAAAGAAAGTTGATCAAAAGCTATATAGAAGCATGATTGGTTCTCTTCTCTATCTCATTGCCTCTCGACCTGATTTTTTTTTGTAGTGTTTGCATGTGTGCTAGATTTCAATCTAATTCAAAAGAATCACATCTTAGTGTTGTTAAATGTATTATCAAATATATTGCGACTTATCCAAAGTTAGGTATATGGTATCCAAAGGGATGAGACTTTACTTTACTTGGTTATTCTGATGCTAATCTAGCTGGTTGTAGAGTCGATAGAAAAAGTACATCAGGAACATGTCAATGTTGGGAAAAATGCTGATATCATGGTCCTCAAGAAAGCAAAGTACCGTGGCACTCTTTACAGTAGAAGCAGAATATGTTGCTCTTGGAAGTTGCTGCTCACAAATTCTGTGGATTAAACAACAACTAAGAGACTTTGGAATAGAAGAATTCTGCACAGAAATTAGATGCGACAACACAAGTGCTATCAACCTTACTAGAAATACCATTCTTCACTCAAGAGCAAAGCACATCGAGATTCGTCATCATTTCATAAGAGATCATGTACAGAATGGCGAGATTAATGTTCAATTTATTGATTCAAAAAACCAATTGGCATATATTTTTACCAGACCGTTGGAAAAGAGTTTATTTGAGTCAATTGGTAGTAAGCTGAATATCATCCTTCCTTTAGACTAAAGTCTATGGTTGATCAGACTCAACAACTCAACATATGGAAGTTACTTCAGTTTGGAAGTCTTCCCAATCCAGGTAGTTTAATTTATTTTTGGTGCGTAAGTACTGAACAGGTATGTTTATCTCTAAATCATCGCTTGCCTTTTTTTTTTTTTTTTTTTTTGGAAGTTACAATTTTGTTGCTGATTTTTCGGAATTTATTTCAACATTATTATTAGTTACCTTTTTAATTTTTTTTTCGAAAAGGCATTTTTCTTTGTGTCAATTCATTTGCCTTATTTCGATTTCTTTAAATTCTTCAGATTATTTCTTACGAGCACAATGTTTTTCAAACCCTAACTCTCGAACTCTCATCTCTCTCGATTTCTCTCACAAACTCTTTGCAAATTTTTTTCTCTCTTCTACACAAGCATGTCGTCAAAGTCTTCCAAATCTGCCACAATGTCGTTCCAAAGGAAATCTTCTCGCATTGCTAGTCGCGGTCCTCGAAATATGCCTAAAGGACCGACTCACTTTGATTTGATCGGTGAAGATTCTCTCCGGAGTTCTCCTCGTCACTCTGCATATGAGGAAGTTACACAAGAGGCAACCCCTATCTTAGTAAAGAGGCCTGAGGTACTTTTCAAACATTATAAGTTTTTGAAACAAGGTGGAAGTCATATGGATTTCATCACGAACTTTCTGAAAGAGAATGGCTACGGAAACGAAACTCTTTTTTTAAGAACCATGGAAAGGTTAGGACTGGCAGAGAAAGGAACAACAGAGAAGGAATTTTTTAACTTTCCTTCTGATCCTCGTTTTGGGTCAGAAAATCAGCCCGAGAATAAAGATGACGATAAGAGAATCTTTAAAAATTTCCAACTGAAGATGGGTGTGGCGGCTGAGATTACTGGAGAAAGAACGAAACTGTTTCGTTCAAAAGAGCATAAAAAGGTTTATGCTTAAATGTTGAACAGAGGGGTCATCAACCCTCGAACGGTGGACTTTGACTTTCTGGATACCATCAAGGTTAACTTGAGGGAGAAGTTAGCCAAACTTCAATTTGAGAAATTTTGTGTAGAGACATCTGAAGCATATCCTGAATTAATGGCATACTTTTACTCGAATTTGTCTTTTCTAGATCCAACTCATATATAGTTTACTATATGTGATAGAGTGTTTGATGTAGATGTGGATCTCCTGGCTGACATTTTGGGTGTAGAACGGAGTGGCTTTTTGCCCATAAATGTGTCTATTACACAAGCCACTAAGTTTCTCGTGAAAGACAAATTACCGAGCGGGAGTATCACTTACTCTTGAATGCCGGCTTCAAATATCCTACTGCATAAGATAGTGATCAATTGCATAAGACCCAAAGCTGCCTCTAAGACTGATGTTTCGAGATTTGAGGCAAAGATAATGTGGGCGATATGCAATGGAGTCGCTTTTTCACTCCCGCATACTATCTTTTTGCACATGTACAAAACAGTGATGAAGGGAAAATGACAACTACTCTACTCTGCTTTGATAACAAGACTATTTAGGCACTTTCAAATTCAGCCCCCATCTCAACTTCGATCAAGGACTCTTGCTCCTATGGAAATCGGAATGAAAATGATTTCCAAGATAAAGCTGAAAGATCTTTCTAAAGCCCTGGATCTTTTGAAGAAAGAATCATCTAGCAAAATCAAGGAAGGATCTGTTGCTGCAAAGAAGCGAAAAGGAAAGGATGTTGTCCAGAAGACATCAAAGAAGAAGAAATCTATCATTTTGTAGGATGAAGAGGAGGAAGATGATGATTTGACAATCTCTACCATTGCTTTGTGCAATCTTCAAAGTTTTGCTGATTTTGAGGAAGAAGAAGAAGAAGAGGGTGAAAAGGAACCGGAAGAAGAAACTGATGTTGAAGAATTTGAAGAGAAGGAGGATGAGGGTGAAGACTCAGAAAGAGACGCTGGTGTAATCCCAGAACTGGAGGATACTAAAGAAACTAGGGACATTGCTACACCTGAAGTAGAGGAGATTGAACCAGAACAACGATCTCGTGCTGGAAAGGAGAAGGTGCAAGAAGGAGAAGTTTCATCTCAACCTGAAGGCATCAAAACAAGGGGAGAACGTGAGAAAACTCCATCAGTTGCACCTACTGCTAGTGATGGTATCAGTAGATCTCCTGCAGATGCTGAAGATGTATTCACATCTCATTTCCCTGAAGTTCCAATTGAAGGTCTTGAAGTGGAAACTCCAAGTCAGGGGAAGCAACAAACTGCACATGTTCAAGTTGACGTTCCTTCACCTTTTGAATGCTCCGCAGATTCATTTTGCTGAAGCTAGTGCCCAAACTAAACCGGATGCAAACTATCCACATATAGTAGAGTGGAGATAAAGGCATAGCAATATGCAATGGAGTTTGAGATTCAAAAGTTACATGCTGCTTTAGAATCTACTTCAGAGTTTCTTATAGGCAAGGTACAATCTCTTGACACTCAGGTTCAAACGTTGAATCAACAGGCTTTGCAGACTGTAGCAAAAGTGGAGAATGTCTATCATCAGTGCCTACATAAGCTTGAGGAGACCGTGCAGTCATTGAAGGATTTCCGACTTGTTCGTATTCCAAAACAACCCTGATCATCTTCTCAATTACTCTTTCTATTCTTAACTGATTTTATCTTTTTGCTAATGACAAAAAAGGCGAGAGAGAGCAGATTTAAAGTTCTTGTTCTTGATATTTTTTTGTTGATTGAACTTTGTGATGTTTGAACTTTTGAACTTGTGGTTTGAACTTTTGTGGTGCTTGAACTCTAATTGGCATTGTTGTAGGACTGTCAAGACTAATGTGTTTTGTGGTTGCAGACTCTATGATTATTTAGTTTTATAATGATATGTTATTGTTATAGACTATCATGTACTGTTAAAGTGTTGTTTTGTAGGATACAATGTTTAAATCCGCATGAAAGTTATGTCACCTTAAAAAATGGGGAGATTGTTGAAAAAACTCCTATTAGATTTTGAAATTGACAAAACTTTTCTATTTCTATTCTTATTCTTATTATGAGAAATACTAGACTTCTGTGGAATTCTATCAAAGTCTATTTTACATCAGAAGTTTGTCCCACTCTGACGAAGATCCGGATTGAACTTAAGTGAAGAACGAAGAAATAATCAGACTCAGAATTATTGATCTTCCAACAAGGATTCAGTATGGACACGATATATCTGACTTTCTGGTTGAAAATCTCACTTATCTTTTGAAAATTATTGATGAAATCAATCACGGATTGGTAAAATCAATTTAGAAGACAAGTTCTTTTTGGAAATAATCTACTTATGGAAACTAAGATTCTAATTGTATGGGCGACCAAGATCATCGGACTTTCATCTCAATCTTCAAATGGCTACAAGATCTCTTTAATTGATTTTGTCCAATAAGTTGATTGGAAGAATTCATCTGGATAGTGCCAACGGTCATAAAGGCATGGAGGAGTATTTAAGGAGGTTTTTCGGGCATTTGCAGAAGAGCGTGAAAGCTAGAATTCCAAAGTTTGAAACTTCTCAAATCACTTGTTCTTCTTCGATAGTGCTCATATTCGTATTCGAGAGAGAGAAACACAAAGAAGTAACTTAGTGAGAGAAAAAGAAACTCTTTACTGAGCAATCAGTATCATACTGTTGTAATTCTCTTTCGATTCATAGTGAAATCCAGCCAGAATGCTGCCAACATAGGAGAGTGGACGTAGGCTTGATCTAAGCCGAGCCACTATAAATCTTGTGTTCAATATTCTCTTCCCTTAACTCCTTTAATTTATTCGCTGTGATATTTTTCTGAGTTTCGCTATATTTTAAAACATCTTATTTGTCTATTGTCTAACAGACTTAGTTTGAAGAAATTTTTTTTTACTGCATCTTTAGATCAATCTGTTTTTACACCTATTCACCCCCCTCTAGGTGTTAATACTAGCGCTTTCATATTTATGTTTTTATAGCAGAGGAACGCATTCATTAAACATTTTGTATTCAGAATCGTTTGGAAATATGTGCACTTCACGCAGAATTCACGTGTTCTTCATCATAGGCAACTTTGATCTGATGATTCTAATCAATAGAAAGAAGAGACAAGGAGGTTGCTTCCAGCAATGTTTTTCCTATTTACCTTGGGTGAAAGCAAATGTTCTGGTCTTTCATTGATCTATGATAAAGAAAAAATGATGAGTTTTCCACAATTTGATAATATCATAATGAAAAATTCACAAAGAGGTTATAGCCACATTCATATGTTTAACAATATGAATTTCTTGGGAGTTTGAGCATTTCACTTCTTTTAGGTGGTGACTTTGTATTTTCCCCCCTCTTGGTTCTCTCTATCATATCTTTTATATTTTCATAGTGGGCATCCATAATGATAAATATTTACTTGTCATTCACATCTTTTTTTAATGAATTATTTGTAGAACATGTAGGACACCCCCCCCTTCTTTTTTCTCTCCTTTCTTCTCTCTGTGGGGCTTAAAGGAAAGAAAAAAGATAGAGCAGAAATCAATGGGGTGATGTGTTCTTGACTTCACAGCCCAATTGATTGTCTATCATAAATTTATCTTTTGGACGCCTGCAAAATTTAAAATTAAAAATGACCGACTTTAGGAGTGTACAATAGATAATGACAACTTGGGCTTTTTTAGGGTTGAACAATATGCGAAATATGTTTGATACTAGATTAATGTGCATTATAAAAGGTGAAAAATCTCGAAAACTTTTCTAATGTAGAAATACCATTTTTTTTTTCTTTTTTAACAAAACACGAGCCTATGTGTCTTATTTTTCTAATAAAGCACAATTTTGATTTTTGAATTCAAAAATTCTTTATCGCAAACAACGACACATTTTTCTTTATCTCCAAAGAAAATACATGGATTAATTTCCTACATTGAACTATCATTGGTAAAACAAGTCATCCCCGCATAAAACCCTTGGGACTTTGGCAAGAACCACTTCACAAGAAGTTTGAATTGTGGCCATATTGACTAGACAGGATTGATTACCATCACACCTTAAAATAACACTAAATCTCAAACACCTTATTAATTCATCTTATCCCTTTCGATTGATGGTAAATCCACCGTATCTATATAATAAGGACATTTTATATAAGAGCAAATATGTGAAAAGACACAACAAAAGTTATTAATTTTGTTTGGCACCGCCAAATCGTGACTTTCCTGTGAATCTTTGCTAGAGGAATAAAGCTATTTTCTTATGATATTTATTGTTGCTTACTCAATTTCATGAACTGAAAATCCTGTACATTGACGATGTAAAATAATTAATTTATGAGCAGGAATAAATACCAATTCCATTATAAATGAATACTTCAATCTCGGGGACTGCTAATTGTGTAAAATCATATCATGTCAGTGTGCATTTAGTAAAAAGAACCATAATAGAGAGATTAAAAATTGATCTTAATGTCATAATATTACTATCTAACAAAAATAGAACAACTACTTTTTGTTATTAAACTTGACATCAACTTTAATTGGGATTATAGACAGGCATGAAATCGGCTTAAGAACCAAAATATTGTTGTTGTTGCATCAGTTTGAGGGGAAAAGAGAGAAAGTAGATAGATGTCTTTTACCTATTCCGAGTAGACTTCTTGGAGAAGATCGGTGAATGAAATTAGATCAATCACAGCAATCCAGCAAGTGTGAGCGCTAGGTTCGGACGAGCAAGAAGAGAATACTATTGGGCAGGAGGACAAGCACAAGGTTATGGTGAAGCCAAGTGATGATGAGGTAATGGAGAGAGAATACTATAAAGACCGGGAAGACCAAGACTTTTCACCTACCAAAAATATTAAACAAAGATCAAGGCTTTTAAGAATTCTCATCATTGGTTAGAGGAATCAAAATAAAATACCTTTCATCCACAAGTACCGGTCTAGTAATGTTTAGAGATTATCTTCAAATATTTGTAGTTTCCCTGATCATATATTGTTCTTGTTTACAAATCATAAACTCGGGAAGATCAAGACTTTTCATTACACACCTACAAGACATCAGAGATGGCTAACGTTGTATATTCAATAAGGGAAAAGCTAATTTTGTTTGTTTGTCCACATTGAAGGAGGAATCGAGGAACTTCCTATATTTCCATCATATAGTCAAATTATTTCAGTAAATTATTTTCTTAAACATATGTGAATCTTTGCTCTTTAGCACTATAATTGCCACATGAAAGTCTACATTGATCGCATGTTTACCAACAAAGAAGAAATTAATGAAACCACAAGAATGTTGAGAACATATAGAGAAAATATGCGTGCACTTGAAATTGATTATTTAAAAAAATTACCTCTTATCCTCTATTTTGGATGGCCACAAAAAAAGGTACTCTATTTCAAATAGAAGCCAATAGTCTTGATCTAAGACAGAGGTCAAAAGGTGATTTTTCATCATATGACTAACTTAGAGTGCATGTAGATTATCATTAAAATTGTTACTCACGAGTGATTTGTTAGCTTTTTTGCAGTCTGTACATTCTTAATAACCTTATTGTTTCAATGTCTTTGTTTTTTGCATCATTGGTGAATATGCGATCAATGTAGGCTTTTACAAGGTGATTACGTGCTGAAAATTCATGGCAAGATGGACAATAATGATCTAGTTGAAGGGTATTGAGGTAGTAGTTGATGATAGATTACTACTTGATAGGAGAATCGTGGTCCTTTGCACAATTTTCCTATTCATAAGTGTAATGCCTAGATTATACATCGTTATTTGGTGATGCCTAACCCTTTTTTTCTTATCTAGCAATGAATGAAGCTAATCATAATTAATAGGACTAACAAATAAGTATATTTGCACAACTTGCACCTAGTAAAATACATGTTTTGAGACCTAAAATATTGAAGATAGGCCGAATAGAGTCATCAAAGAGGGCTAACTTTGTCTCTTCAATAAGGAGAATATAAACATGTGCTTTGAGCTAAACAAGAAAAAGAGTTAGGCATACCAACTTGTCCACGAAGCAAGTTACTTTATTTTACTCTGGAAATAGTGAATGGGTCACAAATCTCTAACTAATCCATTAATCAAGCTGCTTTGGGCTACCTTGACTTGTTCAAAGTATCACGATTACAAGTAATTCACGATCAACGACTACTTCAGTGCCCTTCAGTCCATTGCCGCCATCTAGCTACGAATTTTAAGCACTATAGTTGCCACATAAAAGCTTATTACTGAAAAAAAAAAATGGTTGGATGTGAGAAAAGAAAAGGTCTTCACGTCAGTTTCCGGCGTGCTTTTTGCAAATTCTCGTTGTCTCCTCACACGTCACTGTCAGTGACGCAAGCAAGGACGTACGCCAAGCGAAGCAGTTAGGGGCAGTGGCCCAGAGGCGCTCATCCGAAGGAAAAGAAAAAAAAAAATTGGCTCTCTCGGAAATTTGTTTTTTTTTTTTTTTTGGGAGAAACGATTTTCATGTTCATTTTCTCTAAACATCACTATTTTCTGACCATAGAAGCTGTGATGCATCCTCCATCTTCATCCTTTACGGAGTACCTACAGCTTAGACGGAGGTTGACGTAGTGCTGGAAAGACGAGAGAGAAAAGAAAAATCGCAGGAAGAAGGGAAAATGGAGAGAGAACCTTACAAAATTTAATCCTCTTTATTCACGAAAATTATTCAAAAAGCCCTAAATTTATCATACTTTTGTCAATTTAGACCTAAATATTTTAATTTTATCAATTAAATATTAAACTTTTTCACATTCTGTCAATTAAGTTTATTTAATCAATTTTGGTCGAAATTCACTAACATGATCGCAATAATCTTACATGTTATGGCCAGTGTTTATAAGTATAATTTTTAATAATATTTTAATAATATTTTAATTTTTATTAATTTTAAATTTTTATTTTCCTTTTTTTCTTTGCTTTTCTTTTTCTGTACTTTTTTTTTCTTTTGCCAGCAGGCGACCCTCACAGATTCTCAGCCCTGCCGTCCGCAGGCAAGGGTTGCGGCGTCGTGAGTAGAGCTAGAGCTCATGCAATCACGAGCTTGAAGCTCAAGTGTCCATGGCCACGAGCTCCAGATCTCGTATCCATGCCTTAGGCTCTCACGATCGCTACCACAAGCTTGAAGCTCGAGCAGCAGGCGAGACCAGTTGAGGGTCGCAGCATCATGAGTACTCGAGCTCAAGCGGCCATGGCCAAGAGCTCAAGATCTGGCAGTCGAGTGGCCATCCACAACCGTCGTTGTCTTTGCCGTCACAGTCTTAGAGATTCGCGAAAAACAAAGGCCTCTTTTTAGGTCGATAAATAGAGGGTTCAAAATGGAAAAATTTCCACCGTTGCAGTTCTTTTGGCTTCGCGCACTTCGAGTAACGTTTATCAGTTGAGGGATTTCGTTAGTGGATCTTGCGATGGCGGAAGCAATGAAATACTGCGTGACGATGGTACACTAGGATCTTTTAGAGAGCGAGTGCCCTCCCCCCAGAAAGCATGTACTTTCCATCGAGCCTTTTCATCTGTTCATCTACATCTTTTTGTGCAGCAGGAAGGCATCTTCTCTTCATTAATCATCATGGGATTCGTAATCGTTCAAAGAGCACATGCTCCCCACCCATAACGCATGTGTTGTCCATCGAAGATTGGCCTTGGCAAGACAGCACGCATCTAGAGATAAAGGTTAACCATTTTCAAAGAGGTGACTTTAAGGTGATTGAAAGCTTTGTTTGTTTAAGATTCTACTCAAGGTAATTGAAAATTCTATGAACTAAATTAGATCGATCTAATTGTTAATGCCCAAACCGGATTGGCTCAAAATTTCTAGGTTTGAATTAGGTTGGGGTTGATTTCGTGCCTTATTCTAAATTTCATTTTCAATTGGTCTGCATTACTCAGCCTAAGATGAAAAAAAAAAAAAAAAAAAAAAAAAAAAAGAGCACATTTAAAGAAAAAAATATAAAGATAAAAAATGTAGAAATAAATCAATCATTATATAAACACACCAAACCATAACAATATGAAATGAATGATCAAATATAAATGAGTCGGAAATGAGATGGTGCTAGGGCATATGAGATACGCATCATCCACAAGTCATGATTGTTTAGTTTTTATTTTGCCAAACTATAGCAAGCACAAAAGTTTGAGACAAAATGCGATGCATACAGTACTTTGAGAATCTAAGCCAAGGACAGATATCAAATTGGGGTTGACCCAATTTGCAACAGTTGTACACATCCGACGGTCAAAAGCAAGTGAGGATGTTAGCTCCACTCCGCACCAACAATTCCCAATTGGCTTTGTGTGTTTGACTTACAATTTGTTATAACTTGGCCGTGGTGGGAAAATTAGGGGAAATCTGGGTCCGATGAAAAACCTCAATTTTATGGAGTACAAACTACACTAGTGGCGTTCCTACCTCCTAAGGACGGTGACTACCGCATCAACTTCGCCTGAGATGGCAATGAGACCGATGCCCGAACCCATTCGGCAACAACTGATCGTGTCCCAACTAGAGAGAACCAAGGCAAGCGACTACGTGATGGTCGCAACTCAAGTGAGATGGTCGCTTTAGGAAGGCAATGACCTCACGCGGGGAGGGAAGGAGCATCGGGCAATCACCATTCGGCGGTTATCATGAATCTGAATTTTAGCATCCTCTTGCTCATGCTCTGATTTTGTTGATCATTTTAAACTAATAATAAGTTGATGAAGTTATAGATTTGATTTATTAATTAGCTAGATTTTTTGAATATATTATTTTCAAAGTTATCTAAATTTTTTCACAACACCAAAGAGGTTCAACGAAGGCATCAAGGCACTTACACTAGTAGATGTGAAGTACCAGTTGTAGTGATTTAATCAATGCACTCCAAGTGGATTATCTGAGTATGTTGGGTTCGATTAGGTATAAATTTGGTCGAGTATGAAATGCGTGTTTTCTATCCACTGAGTGAATATAAATTAGTGGGTCAATTTGATCCACATTTATATAAAACTTATGCCGGACACAATCCACTCATTTGCCATAAATACATGACCCAGATCTAAATCAGGAGAGGCCGAAGTTCCTAGGATCGTCGCAACCCAATCAATGTTTCCATATCTTTTGGCGGAGCACCAGTACTACCATAGATGTGAGCTTAGTGACAGGAGTCAATCTCCAAGAGGTAATCGAGCGTCTCTTTGATATTGAATTTAGTTTACGTCCCCTTTATCAAGAAGAAAGAGTAAACTCCGTGTAAAGAATAAATCATTTGGTGATAATGACATGGTATATTACCCAATCATTACGATGATTATATGTTATGAATCTTATCATACTTGGCATCATATATGTATACATCTCAATTTTGATTAGTCGGTTACATCATATATCGTTGTAATGAGGTGTCCGTCATACAATACACCTTCTTTGCCTGCATAGACACAAAAGAAGGCTAAATCTTTCAGATTAATCTAATGTGTTCAACTTATAAAAACAAGTTTCGGATATTCAACAGCTTTACACCAGGTTCGGATGCGACAGCACCGATGAGATAAGCGGTGACCATGAATTATAGCTGTTCCAGGGCCTCGCTACAGTCCTCCCGCCCTAGGTCCGCTCGAACCTCGCCGGCGTTAGCTGAAGAGGCAAAGATGCCTTCGTGCTTGCCCTCGGCTACTTATCCACCCCACGTGCTACCAAAAGCTCCAGACGCCACCACCCGTCCTCACCTACGTCGCAGTCTTTTGACCTGAAAATGCCCGTGACGGTCGTTGGATTGGGCCTGGGCGAGGACGAGAAGTAGCCGGTCTTCCCGGCGTGCGCGCGGAAGGGTTTGAACCACGCGGAGTTCTTCGAGGAGTGCTGTCCACCTGCTTGTCACTTTGTCGCTGACGATTACGGCCACATGGATGGACAAACTCGATGATGACACGGAGGGGTTGAAAGGGGCGGCCACGTACTGCATGTGCAAGAACAGGAGCTCCAGAGAGCCCATGAGGACGCTCGTGGGAGGGGCGGTTGTCGCGTTCTTGAGGGCCTTTCTCCTATTTAGAAGGGGACGATCGGGACTTGATGGCTCTAAAGGACACGCCCGACATTGCTCCTGCAGAAGACCAGAGTGCCGATTCGCTTGTAAAATTTGGTTGGTGAATGATACACACGCACACACATATATGGCATCATTATTGTTCGAAACATTTCTCTTGCCAAAGGTTTTTGCATACTTTTTTAAGAAATATGAATTGTCCGATCCAAAATGATGGAAAGGCGCCACCTTGCCTCAAGAAACTACCCAGAGCTCGTCCATGCATCCAGTTATTAGATGCTCATCATGACTAACCTGCAAATCAAGGTGAAAAGAGGGCTATTAACCGTGAAGACGATTCATTATTGGCCAAATTGAAGTTTTTTGGCAAGAAAATCAATCTCACCATCAGAATTTCTCCTTGGAACAAGACCACACCTTGGATGAGCACCTCAACCGCATCCAAATCCAACAGCCGGGAATAGTAAAAAACGCAAAATCATACTCATCTATCCTTAGACAAGAAACTAACAATCTACAAAGATAACACTTTAGTAGTCATGGTCATTAAAGCAAAACTTAATGTCCACATTTATAAACAAAGAGAATTCCACATTAATTATGTGCAAATCTAAGTACTGCCTATAGGCACAGATATCAGAAATACTTGTTATTATAGATTACTAGTATACAAACACTGATCAAGCTAGCATAACTATTCTATTCGCAATATTTCGCAAGTTGGAACAATTACATTGGTTTCTATTCCAGTGTAAGTTAGATGTATGATGATAGAGGCTCCCTTTAGCTGTGATCACTGATTGATTCTACTGTATTTTCAATGTAAAAACCATATTCCAACAATTTCAATTAGTTCAAGACAATAACAAGCTAACTGAAAAAGTAATATAAGTGTTAAGGTGGAGAAAAATTAGTAAACGTACCAGATGATTGAAAGGCTCATCAAGCAAAACCATGTCAGGTTTCTTGAAAGTTATCTTGATAAATGCAACTTTGCTTTTCTGACCACCTATTTGTATGGTCAAAGCACCATGTTACATGGGCAATAACAACCAAAAAGCCTCGGAGAAAATACACAATAAATTGCAATTCACATTATAACTAACCTTTGATAGAGCTTCACAACGTCATGAAATTTGCTTCAACAAAACATTTACATATGCAACAGTAGTAGAGATGGAGGAGATGTATCGGCCAAGGCATACATTGGTTGAAGTGCAAGATTTCCAGTTACACCAAAGGAACCCAAGTGAGCTCGAAGCTTTTGTTCTGAAACTCCCTGCGGGAAGAATGCCACATAAAAGGGATTTTCAGATAAAATAACATCATGTACGATGGAATGTTATTCCTCAGTAGAGTATACATAAACAATTGATACTTTAAAGAACTGGATAGGTTTGCCCCAAAAGTCACTGCTGACAATCCAAACATAGAGGCAGGCAGCACATCATTACAATCTCAACCAAACAAGCATAAATATATTGGCAAAAAATGTCTAGCAAGCTTATGGTAATAGTTCCTAATCTACCAGAGATGAAGACCAAAAGAAGGTGATTTATGGAATATCGATGTTGTTAGGAATTGCAGTTGTATTGAAAGCTTGGAGCCAGAATTTAAACCCAGATCAACTGCTTAATACTACGAAGGATCATCATCAACAAAAAGAATATTCTCGATTCTAACGAAAACAATAACAAGAAAAAGCGCATCCCCTTTCTTCACAATCATATCACAGCTTCCTCATGACTAATCACGCTTTTAGTTTTCACTAGAAGAAAATATCAAACACATCAGTGCACCAAATAAAATCAAAAGAGTCTTTCTTTTTTTTTTTCCCCCGAATTGTGAAATACGACACACGGCATTGACAGAATTAGCCCTACCTCCATAGTATCACAATGGTATTTGCAAGTGATCCTTCCAAGAGATTTTGCCAATATAGATCACAATGGTATATGCAAAACAACCATAGTGAATGAGCTTAAGGGCACGAGAAAACAGATGTTGGGAAGAGAAAATACAACAAGTGCTGAAAATGTAGGGGAATATGATTGCGGAACACTGATTTATCGGTGAGTCTCATGCGAAGCATCGTGCATTTACATTCACAATTTGTATGGTGAGTCGATCAAGCCCAAAAATAAGCAGAGTTTCTGAGAATCACAAGCAAAGTTCAAGACATGTCATCGATACAGCAAGAGGTAGCACTGTGAACATTTCTCCTTATAGATGTCAATCTTTCACCTTCAGCGGCTGGTTTTTCAGAAATTTATTTGAAAAATCTCAATGAGGAAAATCAGATTCGTATTAAGCATCGAACTGAAGTAACAGAGAGCCGAAATCGATGCATTCAAGACAAAAGGACTTACCCGAACCCTAGAAATCCGACCGTAGATGGAAGGATGGATCGCAGCAGTTAGCAAATGAAAGCGAAAGTGGGTCGATTGCACTTGATCGGACCTGAGAACCCAATCGATGCGGATGTCGAGGGTTTCTTGGATTTCCCGAAATTCATGCGAAGCTTCTTCATGGGAAAGTATGGAATTTGTGTCGAGCATCGAGTTGAGTTCAAAACCATAAACTTACCCAAACCCTAAGAAAACCTGACCATACATGGACGAATCAATTCACCAGATAATGTCATCATCAATCATGATGCTCGGGATCTCTTGGATGAGGGGCCAACAGTCACCGGTGGGTTTTGAGCATCGATCTTTCAGAATCTTGCATCCTCGTATCTCCAACCATTGGAGGGAGGGAGGGAGGCCATCCTCTGGCAAGTCCCTCAACTTGGGGCAATCGACAATCGATAACAGTTCGAGAGAAGAGAGATGGTGGCGAAGACCACTCGATAGTCTTTCCACCTTCCTCATTCCTTCTATGTTAAGAACGGTTAGAGAGGAAGGACAGAGAAGACTCCAGGCATCCTCCTTGTCCTCGTCCCCCGAAGGAAACCACACCTTTTCTTCCTCTCCTCCCATGTTGCTCCCGTCAATAAATAGATGCGTGAGGGATGTGAGCAAGGGTAAGCCCCATTCTCTCATTGGCTGCTTCATATTCTCGCTCCCTGTTATCCAAATTTGCTGCAAATTGGGAGGCAAACCTCCTTCGGGGAAGCATTTGATATTTTCACACCTCACAATTTCTAGCCACCGAAGGGACGTAAGGTGATGCCACTCGTCTGGTAGAGACTTTATCTTTGGACAATCAATAAGCTGAAGAGTCGATAGGGTGATGGGAAGGGGAGGGAAGTCCTCTATCTCCAATTTTGGACACTCCCGTATTTCCAAATAAGTGAGATGGGAGAGCATGTGAAGGAACCATGATATGCTTACCAAATTCTCACATGTACTTATAGCCAAATAATTCAGCGATTCTGCGATGATCTCTTCAAGCGACTCCACCCCCTCACACGCAATAATAGTAAGCTTCTTCAGAGAAGCAAGTCTACCCTTGTTAACCAGAAAGGATTTCGAAGAATCACATTTACTTATGCTAAGATATTTAAGTTGAGATATTGGGTTATTGCTGTTGGGGTTATCTTGAGGAATATTTAGTCTCATGATTTTTGAACAATTATGAACGGTCAAATCTCTTAATGTGTACATCTTGTTTGGAAGCTTTTCTAAACTAGCGCAATTACTCAATTCCATCTTTTCAAGGTTGCATGGCAGCTCTATTTCTGTTTCTCCCGCCACGAATGATGTGAACTGAGGACAGCTTTTGATGGTTAATTCCCGGAGGCAAGTAAGATTTAGCATTTCATTTCCATCTTGCCACAAGTAGTTTAGCTTGTCACACCGTCCTATATAAAGCTCCTTCAGCTTAACCAAGTAGCTCATAAACCTATTATCAAAGCAAACAAGCTCCGCAAGATTCTCAATTTTGAGAACAGTCAATGAAGTTAGGTTGACCAAGGTTTTTAAGATCTCAATGTTACAATCATTAAGGTATAACTCACGGAGAGATGGGAGATAGACCACACTGGTTGAGTTATTCAATTGTGGGCATGAATGAATTTCAAGCTTCATGAGAAAACCAAGTTGACCAGGCAATGCCCCAACCAACGAATGACATCTTCGGACAACAAGATGCTGAAGACAAGAGAACGGGACATCTTCTTCTCGACCCCCAACAGGATGAGACCAATCCTTCCATGCCAACATCTCTTCCAACGTCAAAGTTGTTAAGGATGAAAAAGGGCTTTTACCTCCGTAAAATCTAGGGCCTACCATGCTTACTGCATGTAGACCTTTAAGAGATAATTCTCTAAGTGAAGGTAGTTGTCCAAGTGACGGAAGCGATGTGATGTTAGGACAATCCTGTAAGCATAAAGAAATTATCTTTGAATAAGAGGGACTATCTAACCATGAGGGGAATCTTGGACCAACATAGTATGAGATAGAGAGATGTTCAAGATTAGTGTGAGGTTGCAGAGAGTGAAGCACCCCTGCTTCACGCATCCCATTCCGCAAATTTCCAAAATTTTCACCCCAATGCAAGAATAAGTTGGTAAGGCCTCGCTTTCCAATTAAATTGGCATCCACCGCATCTCTAACCTCTTTCACCTTTTGCAATTCTGATATGAATAATTCTCCTTGAAGATGTGGCAAGTTCTTTAACTCTTTTAACTGTGACCCTTTGTCTGTTCCTACCAAAAACTTGGACAAGATCGTAAGATTCTTCAAATTACAGATACTCGATGGCATCTCTTTTAGACTCATTGTATCTCTAATATCGAGAAACTGTAAGCTCACCAATTTTGTGATTCCTTGAGGCAACATCGAAAGCCTTTGACAACCTTTTAAAATCAAAGCTTGTAATTTGCACAAGCCGCCAATTGACTCGGGTAGCCTTTCTATATTTGTGTACTAGAAATTGAGATAGCGAAGATGTTTTAAATCACCAACACAATTCGGTACCTCTATGATGGAATAATGACATAAGGAGAACCCCCTTAAGTACTTCAATTTTGTTAGCAAGTCATGTAGAACTTTGTTGGACATGTGAAATTGGCAATATTTGTGAGATCTATAAGGCAATAATATTAAACTTCTTAGTACCTTCATTCGATGATATGCTCTCATGCATTTTGATGTAACACTCCACAATGAGGTGAATGATGCATAACGAACTTTCTCAAGAGATACATCATCTTCGTTACCGGCCAATTGAGACTCAGAGTTAAAGCATATCCCACCCGCAATTGACTTTGCTAGATCATTCAAAAGATCATGCATTGAAAACTTAGATGCGTCAACACTTGATTGTTGAAGAAATGATCTAGATACTAACTCATTGAAGTGAGTCCGTCCCCATTCCAAGGTATTCTCCTTTGATCTTCCTCCATCTAAAAAACCCTCCGCGATCCATAAGTGTACAATCTCATCCCTCTCAATTTCGTAATCCTTGGGAAATACTGCACAATAAAGAAAACATCTCTTCAAGTAAGAAGGAAGATGGACATAGCTCAATTTCAAAACTCGAATAACCTCATCATTTTCTCCTGTTGGAAGATCCCACATTTTGTTCTTTAAGATAGCTTCCCATTGATCAGGATTCCCTTTATTACGTAGGAGACCTCCCAATACCTTCGCTGCCAAAGGTGAACCTTTACATTTTTCAGCTATTTTCTTGCCTATTGTTTCAAGATTTGGATGCCTCTCAAAATTTGTTGTTTTAAGAGCATGAAAGGCTAATAAGCTTGTACAATTATCAAGGGACAACTCCTTCAAAGGATACGGTGAATCTCCTGTTATGGAAACAACAGTATCATTGCGAGTTGTGATGATGATCTTGCTTCCCTTAGCCCCAGCTTCAAATGGCTTTAAGAGGGCAGCCCATTCTCCATAGTTTTCATTCCAAACATCATCTAAAACCACAAGAAACTTTTTCCCCAATAGAGTGTCCTTCAACTTAACTTGAAGCCCATTAAGATCTTCACCCTCGTTGGACACCTTAGTGATCGACCGCAAAATAGTCTCGGTTATGTCAAGAACATTAAAAACATCTGAAACACAAACCCATGCTCTCATTTCGAAGTACCTACTCACTTTGACATCATTATATAATCGTTGAGCCAAGGCCGTTTTTCCAACACCGCCCATCCCAATTATAGGGACAATGCTCAATGTTGTATCAACATTTTTAGCTTCACCAATCAAGAGATCAAGCAATTCTGCTTCTTCCTTCTCCCTGCCAAAAAATTGAGGCTCTGGCAGAGAACTGCTGGGGAGCCTTTTGTCAATGTAGTCAGATCTATTCACAGCATTCTCTATCAAGCTTAGATGAGCCTTCCTAGTGATAATCTCTTCCAACCTATTAGAGATCTTTTGTACCTCAGTTTGAGACACGAGTGAGTGCAGGTTTGGATTTGATATGGAGGATATATGTTGGCTAACAAAAGGGAACTTCCATTTCACTAGACCTCCACTCGTGCTAGATTTTGCCTTCGACTTGGCTTGTGTGGCTTCAATGGTGAACTCATCAAGAAAGTCTTCCATGTCATAGGCCAAGTCCCTAACATCATCTAGCCATAGCTTCACTGGACCTTTGTTGCTCACTTGCTTGTCCTCTGCATCACCCAGAACTGAATTGATTACAACTAGCATCTTCGTCCACTTATTGAGCAAGTCAATGCTAATTCCAGAGAAGGGCGGCGCTCCTCCCCTTTTCCCATAGTCCGAGCCTAGAGAAGCTAACTTCTCGAACAGGACTTGAAGGAAGGTACTCAAAAGGATCTCCCCAATAGCCATTGGTGAATTCGTAAACTGTAGAGAACAACATGGGTTATGGCGAAGCAAAGTGATAACGAGCTAATGGAGAGAGAAAATGGGTGAATCAGTCACTGTGGAGAACAAGGGTCATCGCGAAGCAAAATGATAGTGAGCAAATGGAAACAGAAAAAACGGAAGTTCACAAAGACCAAGACTTTCACCCAGCAAAAACATTAAACAAAGACCAAGTCTTTCATGGATGCACATCAATGGTTAGAGAAATCAAAATAAAATACTTTTTACCCATAAGTTTTTGTCTCGTAATGTTTAAAAATTACCTTTGTCTGTTAAATAAGGAAAACAAAACTTGTGCTTTGGGCTAAACAAGAAAAAGGGTGGGTCAGGCACACCCACTAATCCGTTAGGCAAGTTGCTTTATTTGCTCTAGAAATAGTGAACCAGTCAAAAGTCACTAAATAACAATATACAATCTAGAAAATTATACTTAACGCATCACACTATTGAATGGGAAAATTGTGTTCAAAAGGATCACGGTTCTCCTATATCCCCAATCATTTACTATTTCCTCAGCACCCTTTAGCAAATCATTACCGCCCATCTTGTTGCTAATTTTCAGCATTGTAACTACCACTTAAAGCATACATTAATCAAATACGAAATAGGGGATCAAAGAGCATAATCTTTTAAAGAGCGTGTGCTCACCCGAAACACATGTGCTTTCCATCCAGTCTTTTCATTTTTTATCTACATATGTTTTGCAGCAAGAAGGCATCTTCTTTTCATTAATCATTATGGGATCCGTAATCGTTCAAAGAGCACGTGCTTTCCACACATAACGTATGTGCTCTCCATCGAAGATTGGCCTTGGCAAGAGGGCACGCATCTAGAGATAAAGATTAGCTATTTTCTTTCTGTCCATGACGGACGTAACCCAATGATATTGGCTTGACTTATAGAGGGTGAGGTCCATTGGAACGAGAAGAAATGCATTGCATCAGTCCAAGTTACATTAACTTTTTTAATATTGGATTAATCAATAGACACTCGCCTAGGAAGACTGATTCATTAGACAGTGTATTCGGGAATCGTTCAGAAACAATGTGCTCTCCATCCAGAAAGCATGTTCATTTCATCTAAGCCTTTTCATTTGTTTATTTATGTTTTT
The DNA here is from genome assembly GCA_014182715.1 of Eucalyptus cloeziana. Classification (NCBI taxonomy): domain Eukaryota; kingdom Viridiplantae; phylum Streptophyta; class Magnoliopsida; order Myrtales; family Myrtaceae; genus Eucalyptus; species Eucalyptus cloeziana. The sequence goes on along the minus strand of CM024635.1, from coordinate 11,162,701 downwards.
ACAGCAGAGGAACGCATTCATTAATCATTTCATCCAGCCTTTTCATTTGTTTATATATGTTTTTACAGCAGAGGAACGCATTCATTAAATTTTGTATTCGGAATCGTTTAGAAATATGTGCACTTCACGCAGAATTCACGTGCTCTTCCTCATAGGCAATGGTGATCTGATGATTCTGATCAATAGAAAGAAGAGAGAAGGAGGTTGCTTCCAGCAATGTTTTTCCTATTTACCTTGGGTGAAAGCAAATGTTCCTCTTTTCTTTTGGTCTTTCATTGATCTATGATAAAGAAAAAATAACGAGTTTTCCACAATTTGATAATATCATAATGAAAAATTCACAAAGAGGTTATAGCCACAATTATCTGTTTAGCAATATGAATTTTTTGGGAGTTTGAGCATTTCGCTTCTTTTAGGTGGTGACTTTGTAGTTTTTCACCTCTTGGTTCTCTCTATCATATCTTTTACTTTTTCATAGTGGGCATCCACGATGATAAATATTTACTTTTCATTCACACTTTTTTTTTTTTATGAATTATTTGTAAAACATGTAGGAAACCCTTAATTCGCCCATTAAATGCAGTATTGATCCCCCCCCCCAACCCTTCTTTTTCTCTCCTTTCTTCTCTCTGTCGGGCTTAAAGGAAAGAAAAAGATAGAGCAGAAATAAAAGGAGTGATGTGTTCTTGACTTCACAGCCCAATTGATTGTATATCATAAATTTATCTTTTGGACGCCTGCAAAAATTAAAATTAAAAACGACCGACTTTAGGAGTGTACAATAGAAAATGACAACTTGGGCTTTTTAGGGTTGAACAATATGCGAAATATGTTTGATACTAGATTACCATCACACCTTAAAATAACACTAAATCTCAAACACCTTATTATTCATCTCATCCTTTTCGGTTGATGGTAAATCCACCATATCTATTAATAAGGACATTTTATTATAAGAGCAAATATGTGAAAAGACACAACAAAAGTTATTAATTTTGCTAGAGGAATGAAGCTATTATGATATTTATTGTTGCTTACTCAATTTCATGAACTAAAATTCCTATAAATTCACGGTGTAAAATAATTAATTTACGAGCAGGAATAATTACCGATTCCATTATAAATGAATACTTTGATCTCCGGGACTGCTAATTGTGTAAAATCATATCACGTCAGTGTGCATTTAGTAAAAAGAACCATAACAGAGAGAGTAAAAGTTGATCTGAATGTCCTAATATTACTATCTAACAAAAATTAGAATAACAACTTTTTGTTATTAAACTTGACATCAACTTTAATTGGGATTATAGACATGCAGGAAACCGGCTTAAGAACCAAAATATTGTTGTTGTTACATTAGTTTGAGGGAAAAAGAGAGAAAGTAGATAGATGTCTTTTACCTATTCCGAGTAGACTTCTTGGAGCAGATCAGTGAACGAAATTAGATCAATCACAGCAATCCAGCAAGCACGAGCGTTAGGTTTGGACGAGCAAGAAGAGAACGCTATTGAGCAGGAGGACAAGCACAAGGTTATGGTGAAGCTAAGTGATGATGAGTTAATGGAGAGAGAAAACTATAAAGACCGGGAAGACCTAGACTTTTGAGCAACGAAAAAATATTAAATAAAGTCCAAGACTTTCGAGAATGCTCATTAGTAGTTGGAGGCAGAATAAAATACTTTATCCACAAGTGTTGGTCTAGTAATGATTAGAGATTATGAATGGAATATAGATGGTGTTGCCGAAAGTAATATTATGAATATTTTAAATAACATGGTAATGCTTGTCAATGCCTACAAAACACAGCAAGATGTTTTTGATCATGCTATTGCTAATCTTTTAGTAGCCGGATTTATTGGACAACTAAAAGGTTGGTGTTTCCACTGTGATGTGACTGTGAGGATCAAAGTTTCCCCAATCATATGTTGTTCTTGCATATAAATCATAAACTCAGGAAGACCAAGACTTCTCGTTATACACCTACAAGTCATTAGAGATGGCTAACGTTGTTTATTCAATAAGAGAAAAGCTAATTTTGTCTATTGGTCCACATTGAAGGAGGAATCGAGGAACTTCCTATATTTCCATAATTATTTCAGTAAATTATTTTCTTAGACATATGTGAATCTTTAGTCTTTTGTACTAAAACTGTCATGTGAAAGCCTACATTGATCACATATTCACCAATAAAGAAGAAAATAATGAAATCACAAGAATATTGATAATTTATGGAGAAAAAATGTGCGCAGTCGAAATCGATCATTGAAAAAAATTTCCTCTTATCCTCTATTTTGGATGGCCACAAGAAAAAGGTATAGAAGCCAAAAGTCTTGATCTAAAACAGAGGTTAAAAGGTGATTTTTCATCATATGACCAACTTAGAGTGCATGTAGATTATCGTTAAGAATTTATTACTCACGAGTGTTTTGTTAGCTTTTTTGCTGTTGTACATTCTCAATAACCTTATTGTTTCAATATCTTTGCTTTTCACATCATTGGTGAATATGGAATCAATGTGGGCTTTTACGAGGTGGTTATGTGCTGAAAATTCGTAGAAAGATGGGCAGTAATGATCTAGTTGAAGGGTGTTGAGTTAATAGTTGATGGTTGAGAACTGTTTGACAGGAGATTGTGGTCCTTTTCATGATTTTCCTGTTCATAAGTGTAATACCTAGAGTATACATTATTAATTGGTAATGCCTAACCTTCTTTCTTGTCTAGCGATGTGTTGTACTTTAGCTGGTACGTCCATGATGGGGTGCGATTGGAACGCATCGTTTCAACTTGAAACGTTACGATGGAAAGACACTAATGGAGGGGTACGAAAGGAGATGTATATAAGCCTCCCGAACACAACCGTTGGAAGGGTTGGTAGAGCATACGATCAGAAAATCCTCTCATTTGTTCGTTCCATTTCCATCAAAGGGATGAGGCGTTCCATTTTAGTTTTGCAAGAACAATTTGCATTTACGCCGTGGAAATCAGGTGCTTTCCTCGTGATCGCATCCAGACCAACGTGAGGTAATATTGTTCGTGATTTCATCGGCAATTCAACGTTCGTTCCGGGGCTATTTGCTGTTTGCGCATCGGAATCAGGTAAGTATTCTTCCGCCGACTTGAATTCCAACATTGGTATCAGATTCCGGTCGTGATTTCTGCCTTGTTTTTCATTGAATTTTCTCGTTTACCTTTTGATATTGAGATCAAGAGTATGAAATCTACACTGTTTGGATGTCTAATGGTCGGAATTGCCATATGAAAAACTCGAAATCGAACCGAAGCGAAGAACGGACTCGGGGTCGCGTACACCCGTACGGTTTTGGTCATTTTTTGAAATAATTTTTTTGGCCAAAATTAATTTTTGAATATACATGGTGAAAGAGCTCGTCGAGATGAGTCCGGCGATGGGTCGAGCGTCGCCGAACGACGCCGGACGCGCCCACACGTGCGGCCAGAAGCAGCTACGCGTGGGCGCCACGCGCCTGAAGCGCTGGCAAAGCCAGCACTAGGGGTGATCGGGTCCAGGGTGGGCCGGGTCTAGACCTGGACCCTGTTCCCTACCCTGTTATAACAGGTTCTCATTTTTTGGACCCTGTTCCCTACCCTGTTTGCATTGGACCCTGTTCCCGGCCCACCCTGTTTTTGGTCCTAGAACGGGGTTGACCCTGTTTATATTGGAACCTGTTTTGCATAAAAATTGTTGTATCTTTATATTAACCTTAGATAAGCAAGTATGGATGAGTTATATGCTGAAACAAAAAGGCCAGACCAAGCACATCCTTCGACCAAACTTATTGGGAACATGTATAAAATTTGGAACCCCCTTGAAAAAACAACCACGTGTATAATTCGACCATCTCGCATCCCCATATCCCACAAGGTACATCAAGTTTCTCATATTCCAATAATATACAAGCTAGCAATTTAGCCAATTAACTAGTTGTAGTACAATTTCCTTCATGTGCTCGATCTTCTTCTCCTTCACGTGGTACAAAATCTCTAACAAAAACCTAAAATTCATATATAAAGAAAAATCAACAAGAATCCATACTTTAGAGACATGCAAAAGTTATGATTTAATAAAGTCTATTTACTTACCACAAAATCGGAGTTTCGACAAAATGAAGTTTATTTTCCAATGATAATGTTCTTGGTAAGACAATCCAAATCTATAAAAAAAAAAAAAAAAAGATTAAATAGGGCATGCACTTAATAGATAGTTATGCAAATGAATTATAAGATAGAAAGAAATATATATAACTTACCCGCCTCAAATTGTTCCGCATTCTCGATGCACTCTTCAACATTAATTGGCACTCTCAACCAATCTTGAGTACAAATTAAACCTTCCACCACTCTAGGAGTCAAAGAACTTCAAAGCCATCAAGTACACGTCCCGATGTACTAAAAGCCGACTAAAGCAACGGTAGTCACGGGAATAGACAAAACATCTCGAGCCATCAAAGATACAATTTTATACTTTGACCCACTCTTCCACCACATCAAAAGATCAATATTAAGGATATCTTCACTTTCAGCTTCAAGATATCGATCAAGCTCAGATTTGTTTTCATCCAACACTCTTTTCTTCGCATGGAGAAAGCTTTTGTGCCAAGCATCGATTTCACAATCATTGTCATCAATATCAACATTAGAAGCACTACTACTGTTACTCACACTTGAATCACCAAATTTTCCTTCACTAGAAGAGCCAACAAAAGATCGCTCATAAGATTTATACAAATTCTCCAAGGCGACCTTCACTTTATCATGCATCTCATCAATTTTTGCTTCATCATCATAGATTTGTTCAAAACAGAACTTTACATAAGTCAACTTCTTTGTAGGATCCAATGCAACCGCAATCAATGCCATCATATTAACTTTATCCAAACTCCATAATACTTGTCAAACTTCTCTTTCATTTTTAAACCCATAGCTTGAAGCTTTGGGTCTAAAGAATGATTATTCAAATACTTGTACAACTTAGCTATCTCCTCAAAATAATGATTTGAAGTAACATATGAACTACCCGACATCCTTTTGGTTGCATCATAAAACCGTCTCAGAAATTTAGAAAGAATGATGGCATTTTCCCAATCTTCAGCTTCAGGAGGATCATTGTCAATTTCCCTGAAGAAATATGAATCTTCATCTTCCATTCTTTTAAAAGCTTTCTTGAATTTTATGGCGGTGTCTAACATCATGTAAGTGGAGTTCCATCTAGTGGCAACATCAAGACAGACCGAACCATTGTATGCAATCCTCTCATTCTCAATGCAACCTTTGAATGTCTTAACTCTAGCCGGAGAACTCCTCACACACCTAACTATGTTTCGGATGCGTGCAATAGAATCACGCACCTCATTCAATCCGTCTCTTACTATCAAGTTAAGTATGTGAGCAGTGCATCTCATATGTAAAGCATCACCATTCAAAATCAAAAATCCTTCTTCTGAAAATTTTTCTTTCAAATAACTAACGGCCACATCATTTGAACTTGCATTATCCACTGTTATTGCGGACACCTTCCTTTCTATTCCCCAATCATAAATGCATTTCCCCACCATTTTACCAATCTCCTTACCCTTGTGACTATGCATCATCACAAAATTGATTATTCTTTTTTGCAATTGCCAATTTTCATCAATATAATGTGCAGTAAGACACAAATAGTTCAAGTTTTGAATGGAACTCCACATATCCGTTGTGAGTGCAATCCTAGATTTAAGCTTCCCAAAGTAAGCTTTCAAACAAGTCCTTTCACTTAGATATAACTTCATACAATCTCTTGCCATTGTAAATTGTGAAAGATGATGGAAAAGAGGTTGCAATTCAGTAACAAAATCCCGAAAACCAACACGCTCAACCATGGAAAATGGCTGCTCATCAATAATAATCATTCGAGCAAGCATATGCCTACAACGTTCTTGATCAAACTTCCATGTCGTCAAGACACTATCACTAGTAGTATTTTCCCCAACCTCGCCAATCACACTTTTGTCACGTGATGCAAACAATATTTGCTTTTTATCTGTGCGAGGATACTTTTTGCACTTTCTCAAGTGCTTCCACATAGTAGAGGTTCCATGATCAACATTATACACATAATCCATCCCGCAATGAATGCACTTCACCTTAACTGTTTTCTGTGTTTTCTCATCTATAATTCTCGAAAAATGATCCCAACAATCTGATTGATTAGCTCGCTTTTTACCCGAAGCAGTATGAGAGTTAGGTACCCTCACCTTGTTTGTCGCGCCCATGGTTGCAGATTCCACTTCATCAGCTCCATGGAATGGCAATTCCATGAGTGGACTCATTTCATTATGTCCCTCTACCTCCATTGATATGTCTTTGTCTTGATCCATTGACTGAAAACTGAAAAAAAAAAAAAATTATATAACATTAGGATTCTACAAAAACATATTAGTTTTCATAGTAAATCAAATCTCTCAACATAACTTTAAGACCCTGTTTATATTGGAACCTGTTTTGCATAAAAATTGTTGTATCTTTATATTAACCTTAGACAAACAGGGTCTAATACTCTTAACCTATAGAAACAGATTAAACAAAACACCACCTCACAAATAACCCGCTTGGATTCTATGCAAATCAAGGACATCCAACCAATGATTCATGAGCTGAATATGTTGTGTGTTCAGTCAGAGAATCTGTTTTGTGTGTTCAATTTCAATTCCTCTAGCTCACAATCTAGTAAAATCGCAGTCAAAAGAGAGCTTGTCATATTGAACTGGAGAATCCCTGCAATCTCACTTTTCAAGCAAAAGTCAACAGACCCGCCGGTTGTATAAATGCTGATAAAAGAAAACCCGGCCGCATGATTGAGATGCATCACTGGTCGTTCACAGTACTAGAATTTGTGGCACCACTTCCCACTTGTCTAGAAGCCATGCATAAAAATGGGAAACGTGACTTTCCTAATCTCCCTCGACATTGAACTCATGTTGCACCATTAGCAACCCATCCGATAGACTAAGCAAATAAGTGGAAGAGTAGCTTTAATTCAATTACTTCAATACCAAGCTCACATTCACAAACTTACAAACATGCATTTAAACATCGAAGGTTGGTCATGGGACAAGCAGCAATTATGTACTTAAGGAACAACCCATTCTATAACTAATGTTTACGTACGCGGGTGTACAAACAACTGCACAATGCTATCTTCTTCCCGTCATTAGTTTCCCTCTCTCAAGCCGGAAGCAATGATTTGAAAAGAGATTCACTCTCTCTCCGGTAACTTCAACGAGGAAAAGTAAAAATAATGCGAATACATCCAAACATAATAAGGTTTTGAATCTTTCATCAAAGAAAGTCCCGTCCCCACAATTCATCAACTCGGGCTTGCGGAATAGGCAGCACGTCATCAGTTCTCAAGCCTCCAACCTCAAGCAATTGAACACGACCCCTATTGCTTTAATACTTTTTCTTTTAACACATGCGCTTTCTAGACACCCTTTTTCTAAGCTCACGTTAAGGCCAGTACCAGCAAACCTAGAAACCACAAACTAAAGTGACCACGGATCAAGACGACCGAGCTTTTTGATAAAGCACGAACCAGCATAACAAATTGACCGGAAATTTTAAAAACCACAAATCAGAATCACATTGTAAAATCACAAACAAAGATTGCTTATGCAGCTAAGAAATAAGCCGATCCGCAATTACTACAAATTCCTTTAAGAGCTTTCATGCTCAACATGAACAGAGAAATTTTACTTGGGAAGAGAGGGGCAAGCACGGCGTCAAGGAAGAGAGCTCGAGAGCAACGAGCTTGATGGCCAACAAGAGGGAAGAAAGGCGAGTGGTGCAAAAGGCGTCGGCGGAGGAGTCTTGCGGACGGGAAGGCGGGCGACGCTGGCGCGGTGGCGAGTTGCTGCGGGGGAAGCGGAGCGTTGAGTCTCCTCGGAGCGGCTCGCCGGCCACCCCGCAGCGTTGCTCGATCTCGTGGGTGAGCGGGGGCTCGGACGAATGGGCCGAGGACGGAGTCACGGCAGAACGACGGCTTCTAGCGTCTGGTCACAGCGGCGGTGGCGCCCAGAGGTGGAGAGCAAACCAGCAAACGTCGGCAACAAGGCTCGGGCGGGCTGCGGTAGCTTCGCGAAGGGGGCGAGGTCGCGAGGTCGCGGGTGAGAGAGAAAGAATGAAAGAGGTAAAGATAGAAACACTGATTAGGGTTTTTGGCGTTTTGTTTTTTTAGGGGTGGACCGGTTCTCCAACCGGTTCCCAAACCGGTCCTAGGTCGAACCGGTTCCCGGTGGGAAATCCCTCGGAACCGGTTCCCGGACCGGTTCAAACGGGGTCTCGGTTTGGGGAAACCGGTTTCCGGGTGCGGAACCGGTTCTCGACCCGCACACTAGCGGTCGGCGGGTGGCGCGTGATGACGGCGAACCGGCGCATGATGACGTGACGTCCCAACGGTCGGTTGCAACCCCCGGGATGACGTCACGCGCCGGTCAGCAAACCGCGGTGCTTGGTCGGCCCGGTCACCGGCGCATGCGACCCGACCCGACCCGTCGGTAACCGACCCGACCCGACCGCGACCCGGCTGACCCGACCCGTTGACCGGACCCGACCCATTGACCATTGACCCGACCCGTTGACCGTTGACTGTTGACCGGATCCGTTGACCGGTCAGCGGTTGGACCGGTCAGGAGCCTTTGGGCTCGCTGGCGCGTGCGCCACACGCGCCGCGCACTCAGGCGGCGCGTTAGGGCGCGTGCGAGCTCCGATTGGAGCATGGTCGGTGGCGTTTGGTTCGTATGGATGTCCTCTACACTGTGGTATAATTATTTTTCATTTTTGGATTTTATAAATGTATGAAAATGTGTAGGAAACCCTATGTACGCGTATTTTTTGGGGTTTAATGCATAGTTTATTCATTTGTAGCTTGTATTTTCTTGTGGTTTAGAAAATACAGTAGCTAGCTTGTGTGCAAATGATGTCATATATGCTGTGTAGAGCTTGGTTCGATGATATCATGTATATAGTTTAATATACTTGCAATTTTCAAGTTGCTAGAAAATTCGAACAATGGTAGGAAATCCATTACATGTTGAATTGTGGTTTTTGATTTGAGTTGCTGCATGATTGTTATTTGTTAATGGGAGTTTGTAGGTTGGTAGAATTCGAAGGAGTTCTCACCTAGAACTCAAAATTTGTGCAAATTAAACTAATTAATGATAATAGAACAATCGTACATAGAAGTTGATTGGGAACATAGTGAACTTTTGTTTCTGTGTTTTTTGTTGAATTATCATTATTTTAGTTTGTTTTGCTGCAAATTAAATATGTGTGTTACTCTAAAAAATGTGCTAGTATTGATTCTGCGTCTATTATGTCAATGTGTTATAGCAATTTATTATGGCATCGGCATCCAAGACCATTGTGGTTGACCTCAATAAGGGTGAGAAGCTAAACGGTGACAATTATGTTATTTGGCACCGAAAGGTTCAATACATCCTTGAGGAGCAAGAGGTTTTGGAAACCCTCAACCACACCATGGATGAACCTGAGCATGGAACTTCAGCTCAACACATGAGAGATCTAGAAGCTTATCAAGCTTGGAAAAAGAAGAATAGCATTGCTCGCATTACGTTGCTGAGCTGTATGCAAGATGATCTCATGTGTGAGTTTGAAAGTTATGATAAAGCTCAGACAATGTGGGTTGCCTTGAAAGATAAGTTTCGGGGTACATCTGCCACTAAGCTGAGGAGACTCGCCATCAAGTTTAACACATACCGAAAGCGCCCAAATATAACGATGAGGCAACATCTTCGAGAGATGTCAAATATGATTCGTGAGTTGAAGTCGGCAGGTCACTCCCTTACTGATGAACAGCAGGTTCAGGCTGTTATAAGGTCTCTTCCTGACAATTGGGAGCATATGAAGATCAATATGACGCATAATGAGAATATTGTCACTTTTGATGATATAGCGCGTCATTTGGAATTAGAGGATGAGCGCCTAAAGGCTACCAGATCCTCTACTCATGCTTATGTTGCTGAATCGAGTTTGCACAAAGCTTCGGGCTTCAAACGCAAAAGGAATTCTCAATTCAACAACAAAGGGAAGAAGACTGATCAGGCACCTAAAATGGCTAAGACCTTCCAACGCAAGAAGCGTGGTGGGAAGAAGGACAAGGTCAAGATGAAGTGCTACAATTGTGGCAAGATGGATCACTTTGCTCGTGAATGCACTGAGCCAAAAGAGGTACCCTATTACTCTATTACTTTAAGTAATGCTTTTGTTTTTAGTACTGTAATGCTTGCTGAATCTCATCCAATGTGGACTGTAGACTCAGGAGCAACAGACCACGTAGCTAGAGATCGAGAAGCATTTGTGGAGTATCGTCGGATACAGCCTGGAAGAAGATGGATATATGTTGGAAATAACTCAAGAGTTGAAGTGAAGGATATCGGCACATGTAAATTAATTTTACGTGATGGTTGAAGCCTATTCCTACATGATGTTCTCCATGCTCCGGATATTCGACGAAATTTGGTCTCCGTAGTTGTTCTTCTTAGCCTAGGTTATGTATTAAATTTTCATGGTGATTGTGTTGACATTTTGTATGGAACAGTTTATTATGGTTCAGGTCATGTATCGAATGGTTTTATGGTGTTAAACATTGACTATGATCAGTACAATGTTAATGTTAATGGTTGTTTTTCTTTAATTGCATCTTCTAGTAATGTTGAGATTGATGCAAGTACTTGGCATGCTAGATTAGGTCACATTGGGTTGCAAAGAATGCAAAGATTAGCTAGAGAATGCCTTTTAGGGTCACTCACTAATGTTGATCTACTCGTATGTGAACATTGTCTAGCGGGAAAAGCAACTAGAAAACCATTCGGTAAAGGGACTAGAGTTGAATTTCCACTGCAACTCATACATTCTGACATTTGTGGTCCGTTGAATGTGAGGGCGAGGCATGGAGCCTCATATTTCATTACTTTCATAAATGACTTCACGCGTTTCGGTTATGTCTTTCTGATCTCCCATAAGTTAGAAGCATTAGACTGCTTTAGACGATATATAACAATGGTAGAGAATCAGTTGAACAAAACGATAAAGGCATTGAGAACCGATCGCGGACGTGAGTATCTATCGGAGCAATTCAAGGCTCTTTGTGATGAAAAGGGAATTGTACGACAATTGACTATTCCTAGTATTCCACAACAAAATGGGGTAGCTGAGAGAAGGAATAGAACCATATTGGAAATGGTTAGGTCTATGATGGCGCAAGCAAATTTACCTATCCCTTTTTGGGGAGATGCATTATTGACTGCTGCCTATGTACTTAATCGAGTGCCCTCAAAATCGGTCACTTCCACCCCTTATGAATTATGGACTGGTAGAAAACCAAACTTAAGTAGTCTACGTCCATGGGGATGTGCAGCTTATGTTCATGAATCTTCCCATAAATATGGCAAATTAGGCCCTAGATGGAAGAAATGTATCTTTATAAAATATTCTGAACACTCCAAAGGGTACGTGTTCATAGGTGAACAAGCTAATGGGAGTGTGACCGAAAAGAAGTCACGAGATGTCACGTTCTTGGAGAACGATTTTCCTAGTAGAGGTGAGATTGATAAGGATTTCCAATTATATGAAATGGAAGATCCTAATAACATACCCACTAATGTTATGGAGGGAAATGAAAATTTACCTCAACATGAAAGACCTAGTGGGAGTGTTGCATCGTCTGGCGAATTGAATTCAAGAGAAATTCAATTGCTTACAAGTAATTGTAAAAGTATTCCTCGTCGTCATTTTAAGATTGAAGGAGAAGCATTTATAATTGCTCATAAAAATGATGCCGAGCCTAAGACTGTTCAAGAGGCTCTCTCATCCTCTGATAAGGAAGAATGGAGAAAAGCTTTGGGAGATGAGATGGAGTCAATGAGGACAAATCATACCTGGGACTTGGTTGATCTACCACCCAATCGTAAGGCCATTGGAAACAAATGGGTCTTTAAGATTAAGCAAAGGGCGGATGGATCCATTGAAAAGTATAAGGCTCGTCTTGTGGCGAAAAATTATACTCAACAAGAGGGTATAGATTATGAGGAAACCTTTTCACCAGTTGTAAGGTTTACCTCAATACGCCTTATTCTAGCCATCGTTGCACATTTGGACCTTGAATTACATCAAATGGATGTAAAGACGGCATTTCTCAATGGAGAACTAGATGAGGAAATTTATATGAAACAACCAATAGGTTTCATAACTAAAGGTCAAGAGCATAAAGTTTGCAAACTTCATCACTCAATATATGGCCTTAAGCAATCATCTAGACAGTGGTATCTTCGTTTTCATCAAGCCATAACAACTTTTGGTTTCACGATGATCGAAGAAGATCACTGTGTATATGTCAAGTGGTCCGAAGATAAATTTGTGATTTTATCATTTTATGTGGACGATATTCTGTTAGCTGGAAATGACAAGGTTATGGTAATCACTATAAAAGAATGGTTGTCCTCCAATTTTGAAATGAAGAACATGGGAGAAGCTGCTTATATATTAGGAGTTAAGATCGAAAGAGATCGATCAAGGAAACTCCTTACTTTATCACAAGAGTCTTATATTATGAAGATTCTTGATCGTTTCAATATGCAGCACTGTAATCCCATTGATACCCTTGTCATGCAAGGTGAAGGTCTAAGTACTGAGATGTGTCCTAAGACTCCAGAAGAAATTAAAATGATGAAAATTGTTCCTTACGCTAGTGCGATCAGAAGTTTGATGTATGCTATGATGTATACTCGACCCGACATATGTTATGCCGTGGGATTGGTGAGCTGATATCAATCAAATCCCGGTCAAGCACACTGGAAATCAGTGAAGAGGATCCTGAGATACTTGAAGGGCACCATGGACTATCGACTTTGTTATCAAGGGAATGATTTACGCCTATTAGGTTATTCAGATGCTGATTGGAGTGGAGACCTTGATGAGCGTAAATCGACTTATGAATATGCGTTCTTGCTCAATGGATGTGCAATTTCTTGGAATAGCAAGAAACAGACATGCATAGCCTTGTCTACTATAGAGGCTGAATTTATTGCGTATTCTGCCGCAGTGCAAGAAGCAATATGGCTAAAATGTTTCTTTGAAAATTTAGCCACTATCACTGAGGTTCCAAGACCGGTGACAGTTTATTGCGATAGTCAAGCAGCCATTGCCTATGTGAAAAATCCCAAGTATCATGGAAGGACGAAGCACATTGACATAAAGAACAACTTCATCAGAGATATTATAGTGCAGAAAGAAGTGATCCTACAATACATTTTAACCAATAGAATGGTTGATGATCCATTTACGAAGGCTATTCCTAGAGACATATTCTTGACCCACAGGATGTCACTAGGTTTGCGTAGAGTGTGATATATGTTATTGTAGAGGATCATTGTTTTATGTATTTGTAGACATATGTATTATACTTGTTTGTTTATTAATGACTTGATGTTTTATCAAGAAGTACAAATCCATTATGAGACTAGCACAAGCACACATATTATTTGAAAGTATGTCAATAGGCAATGATTGGCTCACTTACACGAGCAATCGCCTCAAGTGCTATAGTTAGCACGTTGAGATGAGACGTTATGTACAAATAAATGCTGAAGAACAAATTTAGTACACAAAATATGTCGCCTTGATTGGAGTCAAGATGAGGTCTGTGATTTGTTTATAATAAGACCGAACATGATAGTCCCACAATCATGTATGCTTGTAAGATGCCGGATGCGAGTACTTAATTAGGCGCTATAGAAAGCGAACTGATATAGCGCTCGAGCTAAACATGAGTACATGAGAAGCACGTGACTATGTTTAGGCTAAGATTCGTATAGTGGATATATTTAAGAAATGGTATACGCTCTTATAGAAAGAGAAATCCACTATAGCATGTAATTCATACTACATGTGCATTGTTCGACCGACAATGGAAGGTGAGTAAAATTATCCCTATTTACTCATCGTGTGAGCCCTTGAGGTAATTTATAATTTACCTCTTTTTTGTGCCCCATGTTACTTCTGACTATGTTCTCGAAATAAAATATCAATGTTGCTACTTTAGCATGTTACGGGCGGTCATAAATAGATATGGCCTATGGGATGTGTCTAGGAAAGCAGTTGTTCTGAAATGGAGAGAGACATGAGTGCGAAGGAAGACTATTGTTGTTTTACATCTATCACATGTATTTACTGGTCAACCGATTATATCGCCTTATGTGGTTGCGGATATAATTGTAAATACATGGTGTTTTGAGGATAATCAAGTATAACCTTTAAGGGATAGGTATACTTGAATTGATGTAACAAAATATGTCTGGGGCACTATGAGACATCAATTGTTTATTTCTTTTCGGAGTTGTAGCCATTATGTCATCCCTAACAGATGCATAATTTGAGCTCCCAAGTGCAGGTGTACTCACTGGTCGCATGGCTTACTTGCCAATATGAATTGTTCTGTAAAGTTGATGAATGTTGAACGCCTTGCCTTATATTCTTGATAGAGCGCTATCAAGCCCATCATGTCCGAGTGGGAGATGTACTTTAGCTGGTACGTCCATGATGGGGTGCGATTGGAACGTACCATTTCAACTTGAAACGTTACGATGGAAAGACACTAATGGAGGGGTATGAAAGGAGATGTATATAAAGCCTCCCGAACACAACCGTTGGAAGGGTTGGTAGAGCATACGATCAGAAAATCCTCTCATTTGTTCGTTCCATTTCCATCAAAGGGATAAGGCGTTCCATTTCAGTTTTGCAAGAACAATTTGCATTTACGCTGTGGAAATCGGGTGCTTTCCTCGTGATCGCATCCAGACCAACGTGAGGTAATATTGTTCGTGATTTCATCAGCAATTCAACGTTCGTTCTGGGGCTATTTGTTGTTTGCGCATCGGAATCAGGTAAGTCATCTTCCGCCGACTTGAATTCCAACACGATGAATAAAGCTTACCATAATTAATAGGACTACCAAATAAGTATCTTTGTGCAACTTGCACCGAGTAAAATTTAGTTTTGAGACCTAAAATATTGAGGATACATCCAATAGAGTTTTCAAAGACAACTAACTTTGTCTCTTCGATAAGGAGAATATAAACAGGTGCTTTGGACTAAACAAGAAAAAAGTAAGGCACACCAACCAGTCCATGAAGCAAGTTGCTTTAGTTTACTCTGGAAATAGTGAATGGGTCACAAATCGCCAACTAATCCATTAATCAACTTGCTTTGGGCTACCTTGATCCGTTTAAAGTATGGTGATTCTCCTGACAAACAATTCACGATCAACAACTACTTCAGTGCCCTTCAACGGTCTATTGCTGCCATCTAGTTGCGAATGTTTAGCACTATGGTTGCCACATAAAAGCCTATGATTTAAAAAAGTATGATTGGATGTGAGAGAAAAAAAAAATTGCTCTTCACGTCAGTTGCCGGCGTGCCTTTTTGAAATTCTCGTTCTCTCCATTCTCTCCCTTCATACGACTGAACAAGAGGAAGTGACAGCGAGCAAATTTCGACATAATTCCAGAAACGCTGAGCTGGTGTTGGAGAGCAGAATCGGCTTTTCGTCACATGGGCACGCAGCTGACGAGGAGAGAGAGGAGAGAAGCGGCTAGGGGCAACGGCCAGAGGAGCTCATCCGAAGGAAAAGAAAAAAATTGGCTCTCTTGGGAAAAAAAAAAAAAAAATTGGGAGAAACGATTTTCATCTTCATTTTCTCTAAATATCAGTATTTTCTGACCATAGAAGCTGTGATGCATCCTCCATCTTCATCCATTATAGAATCCCTACAGCTTAGACGGAGGTTAACAGAAAGCCGGAAAGACAAGAGAGAAGAAAAATTGCAGAGATAACGGAAAATGGAGAGAGAACCTTACAAAATCTAATCCTCTTTATTCACGAAAATTGTTCAAATAATCCTAAATCTATCATACTCCTGCCAATTTAGTTCTACATATATTTAATTTTGTCAATTAAACTTTGAACTTTTTCATATTTTGCCAATTAAGTTCATTTGATCAATTTTGGTCAAAATTCGCTGATATGATCACGGCCATCCTACATGGCATAGCCAATGTTTATGATGACAATTTTTAATAATATTTTAATTTTTTTTCGAATTTTTTATTAATTTTAAATTTTTATTTTCCTTTTTTTCCTTTGCTTTTCTTTTTCTGTACTTTTTTTTTTTTTTTGCCAGCAGGCGACCTCACAGATTCTCAGCCCTGCCGTCCGCAAGCAAGGGTCACGACGTCGTGAGTAGAGCTAGAGCTCATGCAGTCATGAGCTTGAAGCTCAAGTGTCCGTGGCCACGAGCTCCAGATCTCATATCCATGCCTTAAGCTCTCACGATCGCTGCCACAAGCTTGAAGCTCGAGCAGCAGGCGAGGTGAGTTGAGGGTCACAGCGTCATGAGTACTCGAGCTCAAGCGGCCATGGCCAAGAGCTCAAGATCTGGCAGTCGAGTGGCCAGCCACAGCCGTCGTTGTCTTTGCCGTCACAGCATTAGAGATTCGCGAAAAACAAAGGCCTCTTTTTAGGTCGATAAATAGAGGGTTCAAAATGGAAAATTTTCCACTGTTGCAGTTCTTTTGGCTTCGCGTACTTCGAGTAACGTTTATCAGTTGAGGGATTTCGTTAGTGGAGCGAGCGATGGCGGAAGCAATGAAATATTGCGTGATGACGGTGACACTAGGATCTTTTAGAGAGCGAGTGCTCCCCCCCAGAAAGCATGTACTTTCCATGGAGTCTTTTCGTCTGTTCATCTACATCTTTTTGTGTAGCAAGAAGGCATCTTCTCTTCATTAATCATCATGGATTCGTAATCTTTCAAAGAGCACATGCTTTCCACCCATAATGCATGTGCTGTCCATCGAAGATTGGCCTTGGCAAGACAGCACGCATCTAGAGATACAGGTTAGCCATTTTTCTTTCTTTCCATGACGGACACAACCCAATTATATTGTCTGGACTTAAAAGGCATGGTCAAACAAGAAGGTTGCTCAGTCAGCAACCCACTGACATTGGCTGAACGAGAAGAAATGCATTGCACTGCTCTAAAGTCACATTAACTTTTAACGTCGGATTAATCGATAGACTTGCCTAGGAAGACTTGTTCATTAGACTGTGTATCTGGGAATTGTTCAGAAACCATGTGCCGTCCCCTAGAAAGCATGTTCTCTCCATCCAACCATTTCATTTGTTTATCTTAGGTCTTTTTGTACAGCAGAGGAACGCATTCATTAAACATTTTGTATTCGGAATCACGTGCACTTCACCTAGAAATCACATACTCCCCATCATAGACAATGGTGATACAACGAATTTGATTGGTACAAAGAACAAACAAGAAGGTTGCTTCCGGCAATGTTTTTCTTAATTACCTTGGGTGAAAGCAAATGTTCCTCCTTTCTTTTTGTCTTTCATTGATCTACAATTAAGGAAAAATGACGAGTTCAATTTGATAACATCATAATGAAAAATTCACAAGGAGGTTAGAGCCACATTTACCTATTTAACAATATGACCTTTGCTTTTGGGGAAGCGTGTGTGTGTGCAAGTGTGTATGTGTGAAATATGGGTGGATATAAGTGGACTACAGCAGCTAGGGAGTATGGGTAAAAAAAAAACAGGACTTTATTAGGATAGTTGGTATTACAGAGGAATGAGTATTTCTAGTTTTTCTGCTGCTTGGAACAGACACTGCAATTCCTATTTATAGGCGTGAGTCACCGCCTTCCTCCACCAACATTGAGTACAAAAATTAATATAAAATTACAAGCTTGCTTCTTTGTCTCCTGCTTGTGCAGCTTCTTCCAAATCTTCCGGTGGTTTCTCCATTATTCTTCATTTTTCTATTCTATGCAGCTCCACATCTTTTGTTGACTTTTGTTTACTTTTCTTTTGCCCTTTTGCTGCCCACGTGGTCTTGTTGCCCACATCGTACTTGAAGCTTCTCCAACATATGAGAGTCTTCACTTTTGGCTTGTACAAGTTGTTGCCGTCACTTGTTCTTTCTCCATTAAGCATGAATAGTCTAGTGTGTTCTAGCACTTTCCAAAAATGGATCACATTTTAACACTCCTCCTTGATCCATTTCTGTGATACTCCAAGCATGCTTCTCAATGTCTCGAATTTTGTTGTTGGTAGTGCTTTAGTGACTATGTCCGCAATTTGATCTTCAATCTTACAATACTTTAGCTCAATTTCTCCTTTGTTTTGCACTTCACAAATGAAGTGATATTTTATGTCAATATGTTTGGTTCTTCCATGGAATACCGGATTCTTTGATATAGTGATTGCGGACTTATTGTCACAAAGTATCAGAGTTGATTCCATCTGTGCTTCTCCAATGTCATCTAGAATTCTTCAAAGCCATATTGCTTGATTGGCAGTCGTAGCAGCTGCGATGTATTCAGCTTCTGCGGTGGACTGTGCCACTGAGTCTTGTTTTTTGGATGCCCATGAGAATATTCCCGAACCCAGTGTGAATGCATAGCCAGTAGTACTTCTCTTATCATCAGCTGAACCTGCCCAGTCGCTATCAGTGTAGCCAATGAGCTTGGCATTTGTACTTGGCTGATACCAAATGCTGTAATCTATAGTTCATCGTAAGTATTTGAGAATTCTCTTGGCAGCTCCAAGGTGAATTTGACTCAAACTTTGCATGAATCGTGATAGTAGACTTGTCGCATACATAATATCTGGTCGTGTAGCAGTGAGATATAGCAGACTGCTAATCAGACTTCTATAGAGGGAGGCATCAGCATTTTCTGCTCCATCTTCTTTCAATAGTTTTTCATTTGTTATGAGCGGAGTCGATACTGCTTTGCAATAGTTCATCTTGAATTTCTTCAAGAGATTCTCAGTATATTTCTTCTGCGAGATAAACACTCCTTCATTTTGGTCGATCTCAATGCCAAGGAAGTAATGCATCGAGCCCAAGTCCGTCATCTCAAATGTCTTCATCATTTCTTCTTTGAATTCTTGGATCATTGTCTCATTGTTTCCTGTATATATGAGATCATCTACATATAGAGAGACAATGAGAGTGTCGGACTTAACCTTGGGTCTTGATGTAGAGTGTTGGCTCACTCACACTCCTCTCGAATCCTTGCTTGATGAAGTACTCATCGATTCTACTATACCACGCTCGTGGTGCTTGCTTTAATCCATACAAGGCTTTCTTGAGTTTGAAAACTTTTTCTTCTTGGCCTTTGAGGATAAAACCTTGCGGTTGTTCTATGTATATTTCTTCTTGAAGATATCCATTTAAGAATGCCAACTTCACATCTAGTTGATGGATCTTCCATTCTTTTTGTGCTGCTAGGGCTATGAGTGTTCGAATAGTATCGAGGCGAGTGACGGGGGAAAAAGTTTATGTATAGTCGATACCTGGTTGTTGCAAGTATCCTTTCGCCACAATCCTTGCTTTATGCTTCTAGATTGATCCATCCACGTTGAGCTTCGTCTTGTAAACCCACTTGACGCCAATGATCTCTTTGTCTTTGGGTCTATCGACAAGTTCCCAAGTTTCATTTTTCTCGATCATCTTGATCTCTTCCTCCATGGCTTTTATCCAGACTTCTTCTTTGGATGCTTGTTCGTAGTTTTCTAGTTCCAAAATAGCAAAGTTGCATGTGTCGTAAATTCTTCTAAGGATTTTTACCCTTAATACTGGAGACTTTGGAGTAGAATCTTCTTGCGTCACTCTTGGAGAGCTTGGTGGAGTTATGTCATGAGTGGTAGAATCCAGTACTTCTCATTCTTCTTGTGACGTTGACTCCTCTTGAGCAAGTGGTATGTCTGGCAAGGTGATCTACTTCTTCTCAATCTTTTCGTCCTCCCAATTCCAGGCAGCATTCTCGTCGAACTCGACGTCTCGACTAATCATAAGCTTCTTAGTTCTTAGGTTGTAAATCCGATAGCTTTTTGATTTGTCACTGTAGCCAAGGAATATTCCCTTTTTCTGTCTTTTCATCTAGCTTACTCCTTTTTTGAGCAGGGATGTGGATGTAGCATATGCATCCGAACACCTTGAGGTGCTTTGCCGAAGGCTTCCGTCCACTCCATGCTTCAACTAGAGTTTTATTTTGGACTGCTTTAGTTGGACACCTGTTTAAGATGTATACGGCCGTGTAGACTGCTTCTGCCCAGAACGAGTTAGGAAGTCCTTTTTCCTTTAGCATAAACCTTGCCATCTCCATGACGGTTCTATTTTTTCTTTCAGCTACTCCATTTTGCTCTGGGGCATAGCCAACAGTTAGTTGATGATGGACTCCTTCATCTTCACAAAATTTATTAAACTCCTTTGAATTGTATTATGTGCCTCTGTCACTCCTTAGGACTTTGATTCTTTGGCCACTTTGATTCTCGACGTGGCTCTTGAATTTTCTGAAGATAGAGAAAACCTCTGATCTTTCTCGAAGAAAGTATACCCACGTCATTCTTGTGTAATTGTCAATGAATAGGATGAAATATTTATTCTGATTGAGTGTGGGGATTCTCATTGGCCCACATACGTCCGTATGGACTAGCTCTAATGGCTCTTAGCTCTCCATGCACCTCTAGATGGGAAGGACTGTCTCTGTTGCTTTCCAAGAAGACAGCCTTCACAAACATCTGAAATTTCTGTAATGGCTGGAAAGTCTCTCATCATATTTTTCTGATGTAGAGTTTTTAGCCCAGCAAAGTTGAAGTGGCCAAATCTTCGATGTCATAGCCATGAATCATCAAGTTGAGCTTTCATGGCTATATCTTTGACATATTTCCATCGAATAGGAAAATTCTTATTTTCCATCTTAACAGAGACAATGACATTTTTATATTTATCATAGATAATGCAGGCATCTCCACTAAAATATAGAGAATACCCACTTTGTATCATTTGGCCCACACTCAATCAAAATAAATATTTCCTCTCCACTATGTATTTTTTTCCTCTCCATTTTGTCAGTCATATTTTTATTTTCTCACAATGGGCATCCACGATGATAAACATTTACATTTCATTCACACCATTTTTTAATGAATTATTTGAAAAACATGTACAAAACCCTCAATTCGCGGATTACTTTCTCATAATGGGCATTAATGATCTAGTTGAAGGGTACCGAGGTAATAGTTGATGATTGAGAACTGCTTGATAGGAGAATCATGATCCTTTGCACAATTTCCTATCCATAAGTGTGATGCCTATATCATATATTTTTTGTTGGTGATGCTTGACTCTTTTTCTTGTCTAGCGATGAATGAAGTTGACCACTATTTTTTTTTTTGGTAAGGATGAAGTTGACCACTATTAATAGGACAAACAAACAAGAATCTTTCTGCAACTTGCATCGAGTAAAATAAATGTTTTGAGGCCTAAAATATCGAGGATACATCCAACATACTCATCAAAGAGAGTTTACTTTGCCTCTTTGATAAGGAGAATAGAAACGCGTTCTTTGGACTGAACAAGTAAAAAAGTCGGGCACATCAACCTGTCCATGAAGCGAGTTGCTTTATTTTGCTCTAGAAATAGTGAATGGGTCACAAATCACCAACTAATCCACTAATCAAGTTGCTTTGGACTACCTTGATTTGTTCAAAGTATCATGATTCTCCTAACAAGCAATTCACGATCAACAACTACTTCAGTGCCCTTCAATTCATTGCTGCCGTCTAGTTATGAATTTTTAGCACTATAGTCGCCACGTAAAAGCCTATAATTAAAAAAAATGATTGGATGTGAGAGAAAAAAAAAAGCTTTACACATCAGTTGCCAGCGTGCTTTTTTTAACTTCTCGTTCTCTCCTCTCCCTTCACGCGTTTGAACAAGAGGAGTGACCAACCAAAAAGTTTCAAAACATTTATTTTGGTTGGTCCAATTAATTATGGCCAACCTCATTCATCGCTAGACAAGAGAAAGGGTCAGGCATCATCAATTAATAATGTATAATCTACTAGAAATATTGAAACTTAAAATATTGAGGATTCTTGCTTTCTGTCATACATCTACTAGTCATCAAAGATAGTTAGTTTTGATGGTTTGATGAAGAGAACAGAAACACGTGCTTTGAGCAAAACAAGAAAAAGTCATCAAAGATAGTTAATTTTGACGGTTTGATGAAGATAATAGAAATATGTGCTTTGAGCAAAACAAGATAAAGAGTCGGGCAGTCCAACTAATCCATGGAGCCAGTTGCTTTATTTTACTTCTTTTTTTTTTTTTTTTGGTCGGTCCTATGCTAATCCTACTCTAACACTCACACTCAGATTTTTGCCCCGCTTCCATCAGTGGCAGTGAGTCAAACCCACTCCTAAAATGAAATCGTCCCCACCCCAATCCCCCCTGAGAAGGTGGAGATTTAAACTCCCAACCTCCCCCTTCCAAGATGGAAAGGTGGCCACTGGGGGTTCGCTTTATTTTACTTCGGAAATAGCGAATGAGTCACAAATCACCAACTAATCCATTAGGCAAGTTGCTCTGGGCTAACTTTTCCTATTCAAAAGATCATGATTCCTCTATCAAAGCAATTCACGATCATCAACAACTACAGCACAAGATCATTGCCGCCCATCTTCATCCATCACAGAATTCCCAGAACTTAGAGGGAGGTTAACGGAGAGCAAAAAGGACGAGAGGGAAAAGAAAAAAATCACATAGAGAAGGGAAAATGGAGAGAGAGCCTTACGAAAATCTGATCCTCGTTACTCTTTCGTGATTCCCGCGCCGTTCGCCATTGTTCTCGCTGTAAACCACCGTCGATAGCTGCTCCCGCGTCACCCTTGTTCGGCTCTGTTTTTGGCCAAAAAGGTCTGAAGAGTCCAAATCTCGTCTGAATCTGCTCTGCTAATTCTAGTTTCGATCATGGACGATCGTGAAAGCTTCAATCATTAGCTCGTATGCTTGTCGCTCTCCTGACATAGGTGACAAACCAGGGAACCTCGGTTTCTGAACTGCGCTGTTTTGACGAGATTAAAGGCCGAACCATGTCAATGTTGCTTAATTATTTAAGTTCTGAGTTGTTTCACGATGATTGGTATTGATTTTGTTGTGTTCGTAGTAGTTTCGTATAAAAATCAACTCGATACCATGTCTGGTTCCATACCAGCAATGCCCGTAACGTTTTCAATTTAGATATTGTTGTGAAATAGTCCTTACCATTGGTCAATCTGAACAAGTATTGATGCATCTTATATGTTACAATGTGAAATAGTCCTTACCATTGGTCAATCTGAACAAGTATTGATGCATCTTATATGTTACAATTTATGTTGTCAGTCATTAGGTGAGAATTTTAATATGTTCCTAGTCACCAAGAACATTTCTGAATAGTCTTTTGTTTTCTTTTCTAGTTGCGTAAGCCAGTGATCAACAATGGTGTTCGTCGTGTTGAGACGGTGGTGCTGAATGCATGGCCTGAGTGTTAATCTATATCCATTTACTCTGGCTAGTTCATTCCATCTCTTATTGTCCGTGTGCTTTGATTGTCTTGTGGTCGGAAGATATTGGTGGTCAAAAATGATGGCTGAAGGCGGCAGCAATAGCGGCCCGGGAACGAATTGAGATAGGCGACGGTAGGCAGGGATATTTTCGTTATAAGGATGGAAGGTTTTTTGGTTCATTGAAGTTTTAGATGTCTTTAAATTGTTGGCTTTCAAACGATCAAGGACATCAGACCAAAAAGGAAAAAAAAAAAAAAAAACGATCAAGGACAGAGAATAAGAAGATGGTCTTTATATTGGAAATTAGAATAAATATATAACAGAAATTGGGCTTAAGGTAGGCTTGATGTGGTCAAAAAATAGGCTTAGTGCATTAATCCTTCAAGAGGGGCTTAAGAGGAGTGTATCTGAAATTGGGCTTTGAAAAGTTCTTTTTAAATTGAAGTGGGCTTGATATTGAGCCCAGTGATGTCGCAAACTTAAGATCCAAAACCAATGAGACCAAAATGTGGCCCAAGTTCCAACCGGGCCCAGGGACCCAAGTCCCCATTTACCAGAAATAAATATATAAACAATTTGAAAAAATGAAAAATTGAAGAATGTTTAGAAAATAGGTCTTGATTGGGTTATTAGATTTCGCTTAGTTTCATTTAGTTAGTATACATATACCAAAGGGATTTCATTGAGTACCTTTGATTTAGTTTAGCTTTAGATAGAGTAGTCTCTGAGAAAAGAAATAGGATTAGATTGAAATTTAGTTCATGGGTTGCTATCTGGGGATTTAATAGCAACGCCATGTTATATTTTTGACCAACTCATACTAAATTATTCTCTATCTTTTAATTGTTCTTTTATTATTGTTCTAATAAGTTGGTTGTAATTATGTTATGCCTCTTTTGTGACGTGATTGGCTCGTTCCAGCTAATTGTTTAGGCTACATTTTTAAGATCACAATAAATACCAAAAAGCATTGCAATGGACATCTAGCGGATAAAAATTTAGGACTTCTAATTTGATAAAAAAAAACCTTCATGGATAATCAATTAACAAATCAATCAAATTAGGGTATCGATAGGGCATTAGTTTGAATAGCGTGAGTAATAAAATCCATGATCCTATATCTCTAATTGCATAGGAATTGAGTTAATCTCTTGTACCTCATTTAATTTCTAGTTAACCCCAATAAGCTAATGGCAATTCCTTCGCATGATAGAATTTCCATAAGCTAATCAATGGAAATGAATTTTCCAACATAGCGTAAGATAAGTGTTAGGGAGAACTTGTACCAATTGAGAATTGTGGTCCCCAACTTGACATTATCTCTAAACCCGTCTTTTTGATCCTTGCCGGAGGGTCACAACAGCCCTGTAACAATCGGAGCTCAATGGAGTATGAAGCGAAAGCATCTCCCAAGCAGAGAGCTTCACACACAAAGAAGGGGGGAGAGGGGAATAGGCAAACCTTCTTGTTCTTGAGGGGACGGTGGGTTTCATCAAGATTTGGCACGAGTGCGACCTCGACTTCGAGAGAGAATCGAGTGTTCAAGTGTGCTCAAGCTGGGTCCAAATGTATTATGTTAACTCGATTCTTCTTAAATGATTTAAAAATGGATTTTGTGAAAAGTCATTAAAGACCCAATCTTATTGATCTATATTATTTTAGACCCACTTTCACCCCGTTATTCAAATGTTAAACTATCCATATATAACTCAGTCTTAAAAATGTGAGGTAGAAATCGGGCTCATGACTCATGAGTCATGACCCATTTTGATACCTTTAAGTCTAACAACTTTTATGAATGTTCATTATAAAGATTTGGAGTGGTAAGAGTATAGTGATTATTTTTGTTTTGTTAGAAAATTTGCGGAACGAAAGAAATGGCATCGAAATGTCTAAAACTTCCTCAAAATATGTACTGTTTAAGGAAAAAGTAGCGGGTACGAAATAACTGTGCGCAATGAGCCTCTTAACATTTTGTTAAGGAATGGCCATTTCCCTTGTTTAGTGGAGAGCTCATTCTTTTCTTTTTTCTTTTTGTTTTCTTTTTTGAAGAAACAAATCGAGGAAACGGAATCGCACGATTTGACCCCATTTTTGACAACAAAAAAAAAAAAAAAAAATATTTTCGATGAAATATCAAGTCTCTATCGAAAAGAAAGAAATTTATTATTCCGATCTATATATAAGGACTGCCCCTAACAAGAAAATTGAAGCATTTTTTACCCTTGAAATAGAGAGATATTCAATCCTCACTATACTAGTACTACTTCTGTAGGCATGACCCGTTTGAATTAAAGTTAGGCCGCTACCCTTTACCGATCCAAATCCCAAATGAACTGATAATTCCTTACCACGAAAACCCGTGCGGTGCAATTTCTTTTAGTCCATTCACTTTTCACAAACTAAAAGAGGGGAAAAATTCAAAAAGGCAACGTGAGATTTTCTATAGTATAGAAAATAGATAAGTACTATAGAAACCCTAAAACTTGTCAAGAAAATGCAATTAGATCCTAAAACTTGCAAAAAGTACAATAAAATCCTAAAACTTGTCAAATTGTTTCGATTAAGTCCTAAAAGTTAATGTCGTCAACTTTTTAACGGAAAATGCTAACGTGGTATTTAAAATTAATTTTTATTTTCCATGTGGATTTTAATTTTTTATTTAAATTAGATTTAAAAATTAGAAAAGAAAAGTTAAATTTTATTTAAAAAACAAAACAATTCAAAAAAAGAAAAAGAAAAAAAAAAATGGCAGCCGCCACCCATCATCGGAGGGGCTGGCAACTGTCTTTGGCCCCTCCGGGGATGGCGGCGGCGGCGGCGGCGAGGGAGGAGCTACCTTTTTTTTTTTAACAATTTTCAAAAATAAATTTAACTTTTCTTTTTAGTTTTTAAATCTAATTTTTTAAAAATTTGAATAAAAAATAATTAAAAAAAAGCCATGTGGAAAATGAAAAATTAATTTTAAATGTCACGTTAGCATTTTCCGTTAAAAAGTCGACGGAGTTAACTTTAGGACTCAATTGAAATAATTTGACAAATTTTAAGACTTAATTGCACTTTTTACAAGTTTTAAAACTCAATTGCATTTTTGTAACAAGTTTTAGGACTTCTGTAGTACTTATCTCTATAGAAAAAGAAAGAAAATCACCTTGGGTCCCATTGAAGGACATCGACAGAATAGTGGGACTCGAACATTTGAGAATTTCTCAGCAACTTATACAAATTTTGGTGGGGGTGGGTATGTGATATCGAGACGAAGAAGAAGAAATTAGATTGTATATGGTGACTTTTTCCTGCAAAACGGTCACGGATCTTCAAGGGGGCTTGAATAGCTAAAAGGAGTCTGTGTCTGGATCTCGATTTGGTGAAGCAGGAGGCCATTTCCTCTCGTGCATCCATTATTTTGGCGTGGGCCGCCACCATCCACTTTGGAGGCTGGTGCGATGGAGGGCGATTGGACTATGAGGAGAAAGGTTCCAAAAAAGTACAGAACCAGAACGCAGGGATTGATATTGTTCAATAGGCAAGGCGGATGGGACTTTACTTTTGATGTTTTGAGTTCTTTAGGAAAGCGACACGGTCGGATACACAAGATTTCACGATGTAATATATAGGTAAGATCGGTTCTCAAATGGTAATCAATTTATGTGGTCACCTTGAATACTCTGTTAATTTTTGTGGCGGGGAAGGGGGAGTTAGTTCTCATGAAATGAGCTAGTAGTTGAAGATGGCATTAGAGTTGAACCTCCTTCAATAGATGTATTTCAACAGTCTTGATAATGTTGGGAACACAAGAGCTTGGGAGCTTCTCAAAGTAAAGATCTACCTCCAACATCATTGAGTACTCTTTCTGAGGGCTTAGTTCAAATGAACTGGTTAAGTGATTACACAAATACTTTAGTGCAACTTAGAAACTTTGGTCAAGGATAGTGGTGAGCATGGGTCCTGGGTAAGCCCTAGAACTAGACTGAATTGTCCCTACTTGACCAATTCTGATTTGGTTCTTGATTCCAACGGCTATTGCTATTATTGGTTTGGTTCCTGGGGGCAACACTGGACCAAACTAGAGAACTGGACCAAGATAACCGTCATTTTCTCCTTTTACTCTTACATTGCATCTTATTGCCACCTCTAGTTCCTTGCTTGCCTTGCCTGTAAAGGAATTTCACAGTTGCTTTGTCATGACTTGATAACAAAATTATAGAAATCTTTGGCTAAATAAATAAAGTTACAATGGCCAAAAACAAGGGAAGTTCCTAAGAAATTTGAAGACTTTGCCAAAAGGATGTTTATTTGTGAGAGACATGAAGTTGATTGGCGGGGCTCACAGTTTTCCAACTTGTTTAGTAGAAAAAACAATATATCAACAATGGAGTATTGAAGCACTCAGGACCGAGGTCATGTTGGCCCCCAGTCATCATCGGATTAATTTCATAGGTGAATATTTTAAAGAGGAGTGAAACCAAAAAAATAAAAATTAGAATCAACTAATTTTTAGGTTGACCTTGGAACCAAACTGGACCAAAAAATTGATAATAACCTGATTGGCTGATCAAATAAGAATATTTGTTTATTTATTTTTTCCACTGAGAAGCGATACATTTGTTCTCACAAACATGGGGACTCCTTAGGTTGGTAAGTACCTCATTGCATTTCAATATAAAAAAAAAAAAAAAAAAAAGGGTATTGTGATCCCATCGAATTAGTTGGATCTTTTACCAAAACCTCCATGCCCACCGTTTTTTCATTTCAATTAAACTAAAAGCTGGAAATTAAAACTTTTTAATTTCCCGCCAAAATGTAGAATATTACTCAAATCTTAGGAAATCGTAAATAAAAAAATATATATATATATATATATATATATATATATACACACATAAATTTATATGTCGATTTTAGACAATTTGCGAAATCCCATGAATCTCCACTCCCTTCCCTTGCTGCAATAATTCCCCTGCAAAGGGACACAGCAAAAAGAAAACGTCCTTTCTGGACCCAACCAATGCACAAAATCATCAATTGATTGAGAAAAGGGCGTAGTACTACACAAGAAAGGAAGGGAACAAGGAGGAGACATGCCGAGACGTACTTCGTCATCACTATCTCCGGTCAGGCGCAGCGATACAGAGAAAGTCAAATACCGTAGGAGAGACGGAGACTGAGAATGCTGTCGTATCTTTCAACAGTTGCACCTTATATTATTGCGATCATCGTTACCATGGCGAGAAATAACAGCAGAAAAAAAGTAGAATCGCAGGTGATTGATCAGGCGTCAGAGAGAGAGAGACGGGTGTCCTTTTTCTGGCTACATTTAAGGCTTCTCCGAGCACAAGACACGGGAACGGGAAGGATGGAAACCCCACCTTCTTGGTTCACATGCTCTGTTTCCATTGCTTCTGCGATTATGTACGGCCATCAAGATCCTGTTCCCTCTCTCATTGCCATCCGCCATGTTCCTCTTCCACATTCATAGTATCCGGTTCTTAGAGAGAAAGAGAGAGAGAAGGGAAGGAAATTCATTGACAATTTTGATGAGAAAAAGGGAATATGTTGAATGCATAGATACCAGAAGTACTGAATTATCATAAGGACGAGGTGCTATTTCTTTTTCTTATTGTAGCCCTCTTGGGATAAAATTCGAGGTGATACAAGAGACTATTAGACAAGCAAAAATCACTTATCTGGTCACTAGACGACACTTATACTTCACATGGGTTCTTCGAAACTTTTCCAAACGCAATTTGATTAAGTGAGATTAGGGCCCCCATTAACCTATTATAAGGCCTATTGAGAGAGAGAGAGAGAAAGGAATTCTTTGACAATTTTGATAAGAAAAAGGGAATATGTTTTGAATTCACATATTTACTGGAAGTGTGGTCTCCGAACTTGAGTTAATGATTCATGCATGAGGATATTGGCGAATCAATTGAGTGCTATTTCTTTTTCTCATTTGCTTGTCGTGACCTTCTAGAGATGAAATTCAATGTGGTATAAGGAATTGTTAGCCAAGCGCAAGTGACCTACCTGATCACTAGGTGACACTTAGACTTTACATGGGTTCTCTTAGACTTTCTACCGCAATTTGACCTCTCATCATTGATTAAATGAGATTAGAGCCCCAACCAACATATTACAAGGCCGGTTAGAGCTGAGTATGGCACGAGAATTCACCTTACTTTCACAAACCAAAGAGATTTAAAATGACCTCAGAAGTCTAATTGCATAATAGTTCAAAATGACCAATAAGTCTCTTTAATGACATGATAATATTTGTTCTATATATAAATCTTTTGGGATTAAATATCAAGAAATCTAGTCCCAACTTTTAGGAAACTCTAAATGCCTAAACAATATGAACTAGTTCCAAATGAAAAATATGCGGAACTAACCTTTGGCCAAAAAAATTTAGGTATCAACATTAGTCTAATTAAGCTTCTTAGTAATTTCTTACGTTGAGAAAATTATTTCTTTCATATTATTACGCTTATAATGACATGAAGAGAAACATCTCTTCGTAATCATATCATTACATTCTTTTTCATCTGTATGTCATCCCTTATAAATGATGAAAAGTTTATCGAAAAAGACAGATTCCAAGACAGGTCGCTCTCAATTTGATATTTTGCCCCCCGACTCTGTCGGCCAATCTTTGTAATTAGGAAATTACGATGTCTTCAGTAAATAAAGATGAATAACTAGCTTGGCTCAGCTTTGGTAACTTTTGTAAGAAAAAAGAATTAACTATGAACAGCGGTATTTGTATAATTATTGATTTTAGTACTTGTGAATTATTAATATTTTATATCATGGAGATGAAGGATATTACGAATCAAGTTCTTTATTTTAGGTTCTTATTCCTCTTGTCCTATTCCAATCATTCTATTCTCACCGACGACAAGCGGGTCCCACTTCATGCAAGAAGAAGAGAGTTGGGATGGATGGATCCGTATGTAGATTCAATCATAAATGTTAGAGATATCTTTGAGATTCTTCGTTATACTATCCATTGATTATAATTGATTATAATCCATATTGTAATTATCAATATTGTAATATCTTATTTCCTTGGATAATGAATTTGTGAAAGCCTATAAATAGTGCTTTTCATTATGAAATATACATAAATTATACAATTTTCTTTTGCATTTATCTATAAATATCACACCAAATAAAACAACATTCACAAATTATTGAAACATTATAAATAAATAAAAAAAAATACTCCATACCAATACCACAGTCAAATTTTTTAGACACTCGAGAATGCAGCTCCAGACTTTCATGGTGGATTTAACAAAGCACAAGGTCGAGGGACAATTTGTCTCAAGCCTTCCCTGCGTAATTTCTGACATTAATGCGAGTCGGAGAAAACCCGCAATAAATAAACAAGCAAAATAGCAAAATTCCTAGGAATCAATGCAAATGAAAAGAAGGAAAGCGCAAAAACAAGTGTCGTCTGAGGAATTCTTTGCATTCCCAATATGTTCCCCTGTCCCGACCAAAAATCAATGTCTCACAAAATTCTAAAAGATACATATATTTTAATTATAAATTCCAGATAGTTTACACTACCCTACACTGCACAAAAAATAAAAATAAAATAAGAAATAAATAAAAAACTTCACTTCTTTTTTCCTTGTTTTTTTGGGCGCCTCTGTTTCAGGGCATGAACAGCTTGTTCCCGCACTTGCATCGCCAGGCCTCCGGATGGTACTCAGGCGGCGTGTCCAGACCGGGCGGGACCGGCACGTGAACCGGCTGGCAAGGCGAGCAGTCCCCGCACCTCGATCTGCACGACGGCGGCGCCGAACCGGGCCCCACCAGCCGCCTCCGCCTCCGAGGAGCCACCGCGGCGGCCGCCCCCGACGACGACCCACTTGTCCTTCCGCCGGAGAGTCCCTCGCGCATTATCGGGACGCTGTCTCGGGCGAGAGGCCTGGCCGACGCCGGCGCGAGAAGGAGGAGGAGGAAGAAGAGCGCGAGCGCGAGGGCGAGGACGGCGACGGTGGGCCGCCGGCGCGGCGCCTGGCGGTCCCGGCCGCGGCGCGACGTGGCCATCTCTGCGGTGTCGAGGAAGCAAAGGGAGGGAAAGTGATGACGGGGCTTGGTGGGGCGCTTTGAAAAGTCTCTCTCAGCTCACTCTCTCTCACTCTCACTCTCATGGAAGAGGAGACTGAATGACTGTCTCCCTGTGTGTCTCTCTGGGAGAGAGAGAGAGAGAGAAATGGTTTGATTTTCAGTTGATATTATTGAAGGGTTCTTATTATTTCTCTCTCTTTTGGGTGTGAGCATGCGGGAGTCAAAGTCAAAGACAGAGACCAAAAGATTAGAGAGAAGGGGGGCTGTGAGGGAGAAAATATTGGCCGCACCTCTGACCGGATGTCGGGCGACATGTGTCGCCCGGTGAATGGACTCAGAGAAAGCCACGCTGGAGCTAGAGCCAATATTTTCTGGGTGTGATGTGGTGATTTGTTTTATCGTTTGCCTTAGGAGGGGCCTACTTCTGCATCTGGTTGATTGGGATCGATCATTGAGGGTGTGAGTGTTGGAATGATTGGTGGATCCTATGTTACTCTCGCTTTACCGGTCTAGTCTCTTATTAGGTGATTATTGGGGATGAGAAATTAAAGGTGTTAGCATAGGGGAGTTATTGTGATGTGGTAGGAATTCAAAAGAAAAAATTAAATTCGGAATAAAGTGAAGTCGAAATAATGCGGAAATTAGTTGCGAGGAGAGAAAATTGCAACTGATTCAATTCAAGTGTCAACACTTGCTTTACGAGGAGAGTTGGTCATAAAGAAATTAATTGTGAATTCAAATAATGCAAAATTTAGATGATGCATGAAGTATTTATAAGTTCTTAAGATGATTATATAAGATACTTGATATCAAATCAAGAGGGAGAATTACCAAAAATATCATAAACCTATTACAATTGTGGTAGTTCAATTCTAAATATTTTGCAATTGCGTTAATTTAGTCTACCCAGCCACCACACTAACATAGATAATAGTCGTTTGAGGGACCACATGAATAATTTTTAACAAGATTTTGATTATTAATTTTTTCTTTTTATTTTTTCTTTTCTTCCTTCTTTCCTTATTTTCCCACAGTGGCTGGCGAGGGGGAAAAACAAAGAAGAAATAAAAGGAAAAATAAAATAAAAATAAAAATAAAAAATTTAATAAAATGTTCACAAGATATAAAATGTTATTAAAAGTTGTCCATGACAATTTCAGCCAAATGGTCAGTGTTTACATCAATGTCGGTCAGCTAAAATTGGCTAAATGAACTAAACTAGCACAATTGCAAAATGTTTAAGATTTTTTTATAACTCTCCCTAAATCTTGGTGCTATTTTACTAGTGTTTGGCAACTAGGGGCTATTAGCAGCACAACCAATTAAAGGGAAAACAATGTTTACCCTTAAGATCTACGAGGCTATTATCATAACTCCATAAAGAGATTATGATAATACATACATACATACATACATATATATATATATATATATATTATATGGAGTTGGTGTTTTTATTCAAATCAAAGACATAGAATTCTTGTACGGTTAAAAATTTGATGCGGTTATTATTGGAAAATTTAATATAGATGATGCTTGTTCATCAGCAAGACCAGTCTTTTGCCCCCATAAATTTCTTGTGAATAATCTTATAGGCTAGTCTATGCAAGATTATGGGCACTAAATATTGTAATTGAAGTGGTTTTAACTTAAGCCTTTTTTTTCCTTAAGTAAGTAGAGCAAATTAGCCTCAAATATGCATTATGCTCTTCTCCATTTGTTTTTGGCTTGTTCCTTATAGACTGAAAAGGAAAAAAAAAAAATAAAAATAAAAGAACAAGGTAGCCACGAATCAGACATACTCCAACATTCAGAAAAAGATTATACATATAACAATTTTTTTCGATTTAAAAGGTCGTAAATCAAGCCATTTAAGGACTGCAAATATGCTAGCTTTATATTTTTCCTTTGTTTTGCTCCAATTTTGGCGAATAAATAAATTACTATTTGAGTTCACTTACGGCGCGCATGACAAAATTTCTAGAACATAAATCAATTTCTATTCCATGAACGAGTTTCTAAACAAAGAAACGCTTTTGATAACAATTCAAAAGTTTTATTTCCGAAATAAAAATTCATTTGATAACAAAATAAAATTTCTATTTCTAGGAGCGGCAACGACCGGCGTCCTGTGGCTGGAGTCCAACGTATGGCAATCGGCGTTCGACGATCGGTGGCAGGCGGTCGAAGTTCAAAGTCTGACGTTTGGCGTCTAGCGCCGAAGTCCGGTGACCGGCAGCAGGCGGCCAAAGTTCGGAGTTCAACACTAGAGTCTGGCAACAGGCAACCGGCGTCCAACATCCGGAGTTCAACATCTAACGTTCGACATCTGAAGTCTGGCAAAAAGAGGTCAACAGCGGGTGGCAGGCGGCCGATATTCAGCAGCCGGTGGCAAGTGGCGGATGGTCAGCGATGAACATCCGATGGTTGGTGGTGAGCCTCTAGAATCCAACGATTGGTGATGAGCAACCAACGACCGATGGGCGTTCGGCATCCGGTGACTGGCAGTTGGCGACGGGCGGTTGGAGTGTGATGGCCGCCTAAACTTTGTAGTCGATGCTGACATTTGCTTAGTTTTTTGGGAAATCGAGATCCATATCATGCATACAATTTGATCGATGTCCCATTTTGCTTATTTGCATTTTCTTTTGGCGGTCGGTGGCGCGGCCGGGGTTGGTGGTGGGCGGTCGACAATCGGCGGCGGGCGTCCAACATCCCACGGGCGACAAGTGGGCAACAGACTTTACAAATAGCAAAGACGAAGGAGAAAGTAAACAATGAGAAAAGTTTTGATTTCTCATTTCTATTCCATGTTAAAATAAAAAAGCTAAAAATTTTAACTTATAATTTTTGCTCAAAATCTATTTTGGAATATAAATCTGTCTAACCAAAATGTTTTGCTTTGAAATAAATAAAAAAATGAAATTACGTTGTCAAGCAAACAAATTTTCTGCCCTCGAATTGGCATCATCATATTTTTATATGCATCTAAAAACTTAGCATTCTTGTAACATTCATCAAGATAATCATAAGCATCATCTTGCCTATGATTTAAAGCAGAAATTGAGGACAAGGGATGCCAAACCCAGATCACTTGGCAATATGTCGCACCAGCTCTATTTTCTTCTAACTTTCTTACAATTCTTGGACCACAGTCCTTTCTCCATCTAGCACATGCATCCCTCTGTATGCATCCTTGTCATTATTATTATCGAATGCCTCGCATAAATTGTTGTCAACGATGTCACATTTTACATCAGTGGTAAAAAGGCTTTGGACCAGAACAAAAAAAACTCTATCATCAAACTATTTTTCGCACACTTCCAAAATAATCTTTGCATTTGTATCCCTTTAAATGTGTCTCGCAACATTCTATGAAATAAAAACATATAGTACAAGCGTGACTATAGTAACATAACAAACAAAATAAATGAAACATAAATGTTGTTATATGCGCCCTTAGTACTTGGATTTTTACAAGATGACAATAAGTTTAAAGACATGGAAGAATTTCGATGAAGATCCCTCCATGCCGTGGAGATCTTTTGGTTTGGTGTTCTAGATAGTATTCACTAATTTCATTAGTTACACATCAGATTTATTCATATGTTACAAAGTAAATTCATGTTTAACCCAACTGTACTCTGCTTTTTATAAATAAATTTGGTTGACACTTGCGGAAAGTTGAAAAACAGAGACTAGAAAAAAACCAAGTTCTTTTATTTGATCCTGCCTTATTTATATATCGGTCACCTCTTTTCTTATTTATTATTTTTGTTGATTCTCTACACATAACTCATGACATATGAAATCCTGGTGATCTTCTCTATTTAATAAATGGAGAGTCCGCCTTGAAATCATCCACCAAGCATCAAAGTGCCACCACATGTATCCGTTTGTTTAGTAAGATTTAATTAAATAAATTTTTATTGCTCGTAGCATTACTCTCTTTTATACTAGTTAAGAAAATATTTGCCATCTTTATTAAGAATATCGATTTTAGGGTAGGCAGGTTTCAAACAACAAATTCGGTTTGCAACTCATCCTATTAGAGTTAGCTTCCAATTTTTGGAACCAAAAACTGAGTAAATTCTTTGAAGAACTAGTTTGATATCTAACTGATAAGTTCCATGATCAACCAAGGTTGAGTCCCCAAAATTTTATCCAAGGACCTACCCGACCACATATGGACTAGCCTCGAATTGATCAAGCAAAACCGATCTGGTTCACTTTCCGGATTGAACCGGACCGGTGCTCAATCTCTACTCTTCTAGCAAAATGGAGATCTTTTTTTTTTTTTGGCCAAAGATTTTATCTACTCTTGAGGAAATTGCCCACCACAAAACACTAGTGAAAATCCAAGCACACACGTGGCAGGCGAGGACACGACTTAAGGTTGATTTTATTCCTGGAGAGGTCGAGGGACACACGACGGGCGAGGCCCGTCCTCGGCCCTCCCTATAAAACCATGTCCATGTTGCACCTCCTTCCTCGAGTCCCTGCCGCCCTGCTCGCGAGCGAGTCCTTCGAAGCCGGTTCCCAGTTCAGCAATGGCGATCGAGGTGAGCTTCGTATACTCAAATTCGTGTTCGGATTTAGAGGCGAATGCGTTTAACTGAACCTTCGTGGGGTCGTGGGAAAAATCCTGGAGCAGGCGTGGTTCATGGACGAGAGCGACGCCGACCAGAGGCTCCCTCACCACCGCAGCCCCCCCGAGTTCGTCTCTCTGGACCACTTGGCAGGTCCTCTTTCTTTCCTACGAATTCATTGATGTTGTTGTTGATGGGATGATTGAGCCGGAGAGCTTTTTCGGGTTGTTGCAGATGCGGGAGTTCTGTACTGGAAGCTGAACCCGAGCGACTACGAGGACGATGAGGAGCTGCGCAAGATCAGAGAGGCCAGAGGGTACAATTACATGGTACGTTCGCACTCATTTTTAGCTCTTATACTTGAAGAGTCTTTGAGAGAAATCTCTGTGTAAATGAGTTTGAGGAAGGCCCTGTAGTTCGTATTCTGTGAAAGTATTATCTCTAGATGCACCAGTTCCTTAGTTGTCATAATATGGCAGAGCTGATTACATTGTTCGCGCGTGATGTCGATCTCAATCTATGTTCCAGTTTTGAAATTTGAACTTGTTCAGTGCGTGGGTCGTGTGATCTTAATTTGCACGTGTAATGAGGATTGAATCCATCATAACACTTTTCTGGTAATTGGATTAGAAGCTGAGACTCTTAGGTGACTGGATCAAAGCATGAGCTGGAAGCTTGGATTTAGAATGAAGTATAGAGTTGTTTAGGAGGATTGCAAGGTGTAAATAGAGATTATGCTCCAGCGGATTAACTGAGGGAGGCCGCAGATTCGACTCGTATAGGTACAGATGCGATGAGAAGCAGACTAAGTTTAGTGTAGATGGCGACGACCGACCAAATAATGTGCTGGGGGTAACCTTTTACTTGAGCATTGATTTACTTAGATAAGCAGTGAATCAGGATAACAGCGGAGTCATTCCCTGTGGTTGCCGAAAGTTGTCGTGTTATTACTTCCGAAGATGCCGATCGGTCTCTGACCCTTTGGCCTATACCCTTTTGTCGGAATGTTCTCAGGATCTGCTGGATTTGTGCCCGGAGAAAGTGGACAACTACGAGCAGAAGCTTAAGAACTTCTACACGGAGCACATACACGGGGACGAGGAGATACGCTACTGCTTGGAAGGGAGCGGATACTTCGACGTCCGAGACAAGGAGGACCGCTGGATTAGGATCTGGATCAAACCTGGCGACCTCATTGTTCTGCCTGCCGGAATCTACCACCGGTTCACTCTCGACACCAGTAACTACATCAAGGTATTGGAATCTTTGTCCACCGTGGCCATTTGATCTTGTAAATGAGTTAGTTCTATGTTCGAGTTAGACCATTTGGAGTTGACACAGTGCACTGAGACTCATTGCCGTATGATGTCGTTGATGTGCAGTTGATGAGGCTGTTTGTCGGTGAACCGGTGTGGACGGCCTTCAATCGCCCCCAGGAAGAACACCCGGCAAGGAAGCAATACGCGAGGCGCCTGACCGATAAAGTGGGCGTCGCCCTTGCAGCTCATTGATTCTCATAAGTTTCGAGGAATGACCGGTCGTGCTTTTGGAATGTACACTAGCACAACAGAAGCTTCGGGTTCGAATGTCGCTTCTCTATGTATACTCTGTACTTTGTGGATCGAAAACTGTTGTCTGATATACAATCTCCCCTTAGTCCCAGTTCTGGATGGAAAACTGATGTCTGAGATGCTTCCACAGGCCGGGCCGGGCCGCCATGGCACGGTCGGATCTTGCCGGAATGAAATATTCCTCGCTCGATCGAGCATCCCCTAGCTAATCCTGTTGGATTGCGCCGATGGAAATCATAATCATTTAAGAAAAATGCAGGTCGTATGAAGAAATCTGCGGTTAGGATATGCAACTGTTTTTCTAAGAACGTGGATCATGAAAAGCGAACGGATATGACATGCAAATGTATTCTAAGAAATCAGAATCGTTGACCGCACGTAAAGCTTTTTAGTGTTTATAATTATTAGATGATTAGACCTTTAAATCTAGGATAATCCCAAGTATTTCTGTCCCCATACAGCTTAGCAGATTCACGACCAACCACGTGGACTAATCTGGTCCAGTTAATATTCCAAAGGTGTACCGCAGCACCATGTATATGATTTTGCAAAGCAATGGCCCTCAAATGAAAATATAATTGAAAATTTGGCATTTATAATTTGTGAACTTTGATTCATTGTGCTATATTATTTTTGAGTTATTAATTCTTTCATAAATGTTCAATGTAGTTTCTAAGCTTTAAATTTGTTCTATCCAATCCCTCGATTTTATTAAATCAATCATTTGATACTGTTAAAAGTTTCTTATAATCACATTGGCATCCATGTTTTAGAATACATTTCCTAAACAAAAAACACTCTATTATTTTTACCTTTTCAGCTTTTGGTCTTTATAAATGTTACAATAGTTCCACTTTACTTTATTTTTCTTTGTGATCTCCATAACAATAGAGGTAAAGCCTCATTTAGAGTTATATGGTTTGAGTTCTTGCTATTTTAAGGATAAGTGTTTTAATAAGGATATTTAGGAAAGATAGTAATTTATCTACAAATAATCATAACTCATATTAATCAAAATTTTGTTCTTAACTTTTTAGAAAGATGAAATTTGCAAGCTTTTACCATGTTGTGTTTTCTTATTTGAATGTCGTTAAATCTGTAAATTAAGAACTTAAAATAGCAGGAATATGAATTCGATGTAACTCTATATGAATTTCTACCTTTTCTATTATATATAACATAAGCTAATATATACTTAAATGGAACTTTAGCAATACTAATAAAGACTAAAAAGAAAATAAAAAGGTACCATTTTTTAATTTAGAAAATGGATTGAAATGAAAAAATATTGTAAAATCTGGGTAATAGTGTAATTATAAAAACTTTAAATAATACCAATAGACTAATTTGACTTTTTTTTTTATTGAAAGATTGATTTGACTTTCTGAGGGAATAATTCAACAGTTTAGAAATAGTCTAATAATCATATTAAACAAATTAATAGTCCAAGCATCGCATTATATATTGAGTCAAAATTTTGGGACTATTGATATAACTTTTTCATAATTTAATCGCTTGACAAGTACCTTGAAGGCACCGTTTAGCAGAATCCTTTAGTTGTGTTTGGTATTATGAATTTGAGTCTGAGTAAGATAACGGTATCCTATCTAGTGTTTGGCGACGTTCTTTGGACATGATGAACTTGAATATATCTAGATAAAATGCTGAATAAGAAATTCGAAAGAGGGAATAGATAAACCTGGATTGAATAACAAATTTTGAACTTTTTGAATATTACTTTGCCTGCCGGCCATCGCGCAAGAACCATCATCACCAGGATTGAATAAAATTTTTTAAACATTTTGAATATTACTTTGCCAGCCATCGCGCGAGAAGCCACCACCGCCCAGTCAATTTCTCTTGTGATTTTACTTCTAGTATTGAGATGGATTTGTGATGATAAAACAATATCATCTCTGCGTCCGGATCACACAAGCAAAAGAATACCACAGTTTCACTTATTTTTCATATATATTTTATTTTCTAGGCACTCTTGCTTTGACTTCGATAGTGATGATACTCTTTTGTAGGTTCTTCAATGAGTACTTCAGCAACAACCCAAGTGAAACACTAGATTGCTAACCAAAGGGCAACCTAAATCGACCCTTTCGAACTCTACCTCTCCGTCTTTTGTAGGTTCTTCAGTGAGTACTTTAGCGACAACCCAAGTGAAACACTAGATTGCTAACCAAAGGGCAACCTAAATCGACCCTTTCAAACTCAACCTCTCTGTCTTTTGTAGGTTCTTCAGTGAGTACTTCAGTGACAACCCAAGTGAAACACTAGATTGCTAACCATAAGGCAACCTAAATCGACCCTTTCGAACTCTACCTCTCCATCTTTAAGACATAAAGACGAGGGGGTTGCGACTCCTCGCACGAGGTTTGCACAAAATGGCGACTGAGAGGGCCATGGATGGGGCATTAGACTCAAGGCATTACGAGGAGTATCGGAAGTGACAGATTGAGGGTAAAATAGTTATTATGCGATTTTCTATTATCCCGAGAAATTCTAATCTCGCCTTATGATACCTTGGATTTGAACAACTAAACACAGCCTTCAAGAAGATCTATATCCGCTTCTCTTTTAACTATTCATATGTTATTCATCATCAGAAACGGTCATAAATAGACTATCTTGACCATTCCAAATATTTTTACTACCAAATTTGTCATAGTAAAAAATGGCCAACAGAACGAAAACTCGAGTGTCACCCAAAACACTTGCCGGAACATCCGTGTGAACTTTGTCCTAAAAATCTGAATGCCGTGGGCCAACCCGCCATCGCTCCCTCCCGGTTCAATTAACCTGGACACAAAAAGCTTTTGTTTTCCTCTGGAGTTTTCTACCCGAAAAAAATACCCAAGTCGGATTTCTCTCTACAATTCCACCTCTTAAATTTTTCCATGAGGGAAGTGTATAAATATCGGTTCCTTGCATGTTAAATGCGCAACTTGCTCCTTCGCTCCTCGTTTTATCCCGTTGCCTAGAAAACCACCGATTGCCCCACCTGCTGCGATATCGAGGAAAATGGCCGTCTCCGACAAGGTATCGGCTCCGACTTTGGGTTGCTGTCTTATGAATTGCCTTTCTTTAGACTCGTTCGGTCAAGAGAGGAGGGAAAGTCTGAATTCAAGTCGAGCGAAATAAGGTCACCCAGCTGGCTCTGTTTTTTGAGTTTGTCTATGTTGCTGGGCTTCTGGGTTTTGGGTTAAGCTGCTGTTACGGTGGAAACCCATGATTTTTTAAGCCGAGTTAGGATTTGTTGGCCGCAGTTTTGGGATTCTTGGAACGGGGAACTTGAACCCTCGAACGGATATGATCCTCTGTGGTAGGTGCTGAAGAAGAATTGAGAAGCATCCCGAAGAGAAGTCTCAAAAGAAGAAAAATGCCGATGTGAATTACTTGTTGGAGCCATCTTGAGGCTTACTGCTAATTGAACTTAGTTTGGCTTGATGCCCTTCCATCCTGGATTCAAATAGTATGTCCCACGACGCCACCCTTTGGCCATGGTATATTAGATGGGTATGAGATCCACGGGCAAAAATTGCCGGGATAGATTGTCTCACGCGCGTTCTGATAGCTTAAAACTTTCGAAACAAGTGGACTAGTGAGAAGCAATCTGTCGAGTCTTGGTAACCAACTGGAAAAAGTGCAGCCAATACCTTAATTAAGCAAGCTAAGTAAAAAAGTAACCATTAATATGGTACAAAGAAGGTGTGGAAGTCTAGTTG
This sequence comes from Eucalyptus cloeziana, assembly GCA_014182715.1. Taxonomy (NCBI): domain Eukaryota; kingdom Viridiplantae; phylum Streptophyta; class Magnoliopsida; order Myrtales; family Myrtaceae; genus Eucalyptus; species Eucalyptus cloeziana. Next base: position 11,121,244 of record CM024635.1, on the reverse strand, counting down.
ACTTAAGAGCTGATTGCCTCTTTTCTGGCGGATGCCATTGCCTCTTTACATGTTGCCAATGTTAGAGCTTGTGCTGTGGACAGAGGCATAGTTTTACTAGGAAAGGATTAATGTATTGCAGTCCACTTTTAGGTACTTACTTTCAATTCAGAATGTAGGATACTTGTTTCTCTTTAGATAATTTTTAAAGATGCATCTGTTCCAGGTCCTTATAGAAGGGTACTTGTTTCTCTCAATTTCTTTGAGAGATGTATCAGATGTATCCGTTTCACTTCTTCTTTCGAATTTGTCCTCGGGTCTTCACAGCATGTTGATTGTCTGTATCATGTATGCATTTGCACCTAACAGCGTGCACCGGCTTGCGTATTCTGAAGATCAATTTGCTATACGTGGTAGTCATTAGCATGTATTTCAGTTAATTTAGAGTATCTGATAAATTGGTTTGATAGCCAAGGGTTATTTTGATGATGTATTCTGCATCAGTGGTCACGATCTAAGCATGAGAACAAGGAAACTATAAAAGCCTTATCCACCAATAAACTTTATGTAGGAAAACAATTTTTGAATAGAACCGTTACGGTCATTCCTTAAGGATGGAGGAGGGTGGTCAAATTTGTGTCGTGAATCTTGTGATATATCGTGGGTCCTTTAATGCCTGTTCTGCATTTGGGGTAATGCTTTCAAACTTTGTACTGGGTAGGATCCTATATGGTATGTGGCGATTCATCTAATTCAATTCAGAATATTATGCCGCATAATCATTGATCTTGGCGGTTTATAGTTGCTCCAGGATAATATACATACAAACATATATATACACATTCTTTTCGTGTTTGCCCATGTTGTGGAACTAGACCTGGGTCATGATCACATGTTCCGTTGCTTGTTTAAACTTATCCTGTGGTGAATGATCTTGTTTGGAAATTAATCAGACAATGTACTTGCATTGTTTACATGTTCTAAAATGACTGATGTCTATTTTCTGCCTAATAATCCCACTGACGACCTTTGTCCCTCTTAAGCTGCTCTACACTTCCAATGTCAAAGCTTGTTTGCTATGTACGGTCAACACCTGCTACTGCTAGCGACACTTCTAATGTACGAGGATGTAGATCTGTCGGAGGCATATTAATGAGCATAACCCAATCTACTTGCCATCCTCTACGTTCACTAGATGCGCGGGGGCCCGACCCGATCTATGTCGGGCGGTTGCACAACATGACTAAGGCGATCGAATATCATGAGGAAAAAAAGAGTTGGCCTCAGATTCACGAGTCGCCATGGCATGGGTGGCTTGCTAGAACAAAAATACCTCGCTCGATCGAGCTTTCCCTAGTCAAGGTTGAGCCAGGGTGAAAAAAGTGATAAAAATAGGAGAAATTAAGAAACGGAAAGAAGAGTTTCTTTAACTGAAAAAACCCAGGGCGAAAAATCGATAGTCATTAAAGAATAAGGTAGGTCTTACAAAGAAATCAGCGGTTAGGATACGCAACTATTTCTTTTTCTTTTTTAAATGGGGGCATGAAAAAGGCAAATGGCTATGATATGCAAGTAGCTTTTTGAGGAATCAGCATCGTTGTCCATACGTTAAGCTTTGAGTATTTAATTATGGAAAAATGACACAATGTTCAACATAGTTTTTAAATTTTTAATATTCAAACAACGTTGTTCCTAAACTTTTAAATTGTTTAATTTGGTATATGTTCAATTTACCTCTTGGACTATATGAAAATTTTCAATGTTGTTGAATGTGATCTATGGACTCGACTTTGAATAATAAAATAAAATCAGTCATTCTTCGTTTGGTAGTTGGTACTATATAGGAGTTTTCATAATCACACCATCCCCATATTTAAGAATATCCCTTAATTTCAATCCATTTCCTAAACAAAAAAAAAATTTATTTTTATTTTATCTTTATAAATGTTACAATAGTTCCACTTAAATATTTATTTTTTCAAAACTTTATGACCTCTATAACAAAAGAAGTGCAAACCTCATTTAGAGTTATGCTAGTTTTATATTCTCGCTATTTTAAGAACAAGTGTTTTGATAAGAATATCTATAGGAACCGTTATAATTTATCTATAAATAATCATACTTATATAAATCTAAATGTTGTTCTCAATTTTTTTTAGATAGATGAGATTTGCAAGCTTTAACCTTTTCATGTTTTCCAATTTAAATTTCGCTAAATCCATCAACTAAGAAATCAAAATAGCAGGAATATCAACTCAATAAACTCTACCTAGCCGGTCGAGCTAAGATGCAAGACTTACCGAGCCTAATCCTGGCCTATTGCAACAGAGAAACCAACAAAGTAGTGGATTGGCTTGCGAAAGCACATCGTTTAAATTTTCTTCCTACTAATTGAGTCTCACACCCCCCTTTTGCTATGCTAGATCTACTTTACACAGATGTTTTTGATGTAATTATTAATATATACCAGCCGTTATTTCGACAAAAAAAAAAAAACTCTACCTGGCCGGCAATCCGTGGGCGGGCCTCGCCATCGCTCGAAAGGTCGCATGAGGCTGTACAAAAAACTCATGTTTGTCACCCAAATCACGTTGACGTCCCCATCCGTGTGAACTTAGTCCTCAAAATTCGGCATTCCGTGAGCTGACCCGCCATCGTTCTCTTCCCGTTCAATGAATCTGGACACAAAATGCATTGTTTTTCTCTGGAGTTTTCTACCCGGGAAAAAAAAAACCTGAGTCAGAATTTCTTTATCTTTCCACCGCTTGACCCTCTTAATTTTTTTGCCTAAAAAAGGAGAATAAATCGTCTTTGGCATTATAAAACGCGCAACTTGCTCCTCCGCTCCTCGCTTTTTCTTGTCTTCTGGAAAGCTACCGAGTGCCCCACCTGCGATATCGACGAAGATGGTCGTCCCCGACAAGGTAATTGGCTTCCACTCTGCGTTCTTGTCCAATGGATTGTTTTTCTTTAGACCTCGATCGGTCAGGAGAGGAGGGAAGGTCTGAATTCGAGCGATATTAGGTCGCCCAGTTTTGTTTTATTCGGGGTTTTTTAGAGTTGGTTCTGTTTTTTGCGTTTCTCGATGCTGCTGGGCTTCTGGGTTTTGGGTAAGCTGTTGTTACGGTGGAAACCCATGATTTTTTTGGCCTAGTTAGGATTTGTTTGCCGTGGTTTTGGGATTCTTGGAACGGGGGACTTGAACCCTTGAACGGATATGATCTCTGTGGGAGGTGCTAAGGAAGAATTGAGCAGCATCCTGAAGAGAAGTCTCAAAAGAAGAAAAGTTTCCAGTATGAATTATGTGAAGGGGCCGGCTTGAGGGCTTACTTGCTCCTAATTGAACTAGTTTGGCTTGATGTCCTTCCATCTTGGATTCACGTGGATTTCACGCCACCCTATGGCCATGGTGTATTGGATGGGTAATGAGATCCACAGGCAAAAATTGTTGGGATGGATTGTTTTGCACACGCTCTGACAGCTTTAACACTTTTGAAACAAGTGTTTGTTGAGGATCTTGAGTGGGTTAGCGAGAAGCTGTCCTCTTCAAGGGACATGAAGGTTGAGTCTTGGTAACGGGCTGGAAAAAGTGCAGCCATTACCTTATATAATGTAGCAAGTTGAGTAAAAAAGAAACCATTAATGTGGTAGAAAGAAGGTGTGGAGGTCTAGTTGACTTAAGATCTGATTGCCACTTTTCTGGTGGATGTCATCGCCTCTTTATATGGTGCCAAAGTTAGAGCTTGTACTGTGGACAGAGGCATAATTGTACTAGGAGAGAATTATTATATTGCAGTCCACTTTGAGGTCCTTATAGTCAATGCAGAATATAGGATACTTGTTTGTCTTACATAATTTTAAAGATGTATCTGTTTTAGGTCCTTATGGTCAATGTAGAATATAGGGTACTTCTTTCTCTTAATTGTTCTTAAAGATGTATTTGTTTCACTTTGTGAACTTGTTCTTGGGTTTTCACATCATGTTGATTGTCTATGTCACATATGTGTCTGCACCTAAGGGTATGCACTGGTTTGCATATTCTGAAGAACAATTTGCTAACTTGGTATTGATTAGCTTGTATTTCGGTTAATTTAGAGTATCTAATAAATTGTTTTGATAGCCCAGTGTTATTTAAATGATGGATTCTGTATCAGTGGTCATGATCTAAGCATGAGAACTAGGAAACTATAAAAGTCTTTTCCACCCATAAAACCTAGGTAGGAAAACAATTTTTGGATAGAAGCATTATCATCCTTCCTTGAGCATGGAAGAGGGTGGTTAAATTTATGTCGTGAATCTTGTGATATACTGTGGATCCTTCAATGCCTGTCCTGCATTTGGGGTAATGCTTTCAAACTTTGGGCTGGGTAGGATCCGAGGGAGGAAGTCCTTCAAGCATGGTATATGGATGACAGCAATGAAGACCAAAGACTTCCACATCACCGTGAACCTAAGGAATTTGTTTCCTTGAAGAAGCTTGAAGGTATGCATTATGAGGAAGCACTATTTTAAGATACAATAAAATAATTCTGTTTTCCAATTCATTAGGAGCTATCATGTTCTTGCAGAACTTGGTGTTCTCAGCTGGCGATTGGATGCTGACAACTATGAAACTGATGAGGAATTGAAGAAAATCCGTGAGGAACGTGGATACTCCTACATGGTATGTAACTTCATAATATTATAACGCATTTTCACTGGCCTTGGTAGTTTGTAGTTGCTTCAGGATAATATTAACATTCGTGTTTGTCCATGTCGTGGAACTAGACCTGGATCATGATCATATGTTCCCTGCTTGTTTAACTTATCTTTTGGTGAATGGTTGAGTTTGAAAATTAATCAGATAATGTACTTGCATTGTTAAGGAATGATGCTCACACGTTTTGAAAAGACTGATGTCTTTTTTCTGCCTAATGTGATGATCCCCCCGAGGACCTTGGTCCCTCTTAATCTGCTGGACACTTCCAATGTCAAGCTTGTTTGGTAAGTCTGATGGCATGAAACTTCTTTTATTTTTGCACAGGATTTCTGCGAAGTTTCCCCAGAGAAGCTGCCAAATTATGAAGAGAAGATCAAGCACTTCTTTGAGGAGCATCTCCACACTGATGAGGAGATTCGTTACGCTGTGGCTGGAAGTGGTAAGTCCCTGATTTTCTTCTCTCAACTTTCTATATTCTGCTTTCCATTGAATTCTCTAAACTTTGTCTTGTTGTCTAGGTTATTTTGATGTTAGGGACAAGAATGATGGTTGGATTCGTGTGTGGGTAAAGAAAGGTGGAATGATTGTTTTACCAGCTGGAATGTACCATCGCTTTACCCTCGATTCGGATAATTACATTAAGGTATTTACAATACATGCATACTTCACTTCTTTGATCCAGCACACATGGAGGACACAAAACACACACACAGACACACTTGAAGAAAACGAGAGAACTAGATTTGGGCCTTCTAAACTTGTTGCAGCTGTTTTATAATCAGTGGAAGAATGAATTTTCTAATCAGCAGAAAGAATTTTTGTTCACTCTCTGCTAAATGATCTTTTATATAGGCTATGCGACTGTTCGTTGGTGATCCAGTTTGGACCCCATTCAATCGTCCCCATGACCATTTACCAGCGAGGTATTGATCCGTCCTTTCCTTCTAGTTGCTTACATCTCCAGTTTCTCTGATGTTTCACATACACCATGTTGCTCCTGAGTCTTAGAGAATCAATTCTTCCTTGCAGGAAACAGTACGTTGAAGCTTTCGTGCAGAAGGAACGCAATGATCATGCTGTCAATGCTGCAGCATAATGTGTTATCCTGTTGGGCTTTCATGAGATATAAATACCCAAATATATACCTTGGTTTGTAATATGTGGCTTCTTAGCTTGAATTATCAATTTGCCCTGACTTGGCTTATACAGCAATGGGTTGTTATGCTTATAGTTATGTGGTTTCGGATCTGTCTCTGCTACATTGGCTGGTCCTTGTGGATAGACAAACGAATAAAAGCGGTTGTGCCGCCTTATGCTTTGGGCCTGTTGTCTATTTCAACGATCTTCTAGTGGCGATTTGTACCTCGGTTATCTTCATCTTTTTGGGGGCATAAACTCAGTATGAAATGAATATCGTGTTCCGCCGGAGGTTTAGTGAAGATGTTGCCATGAAACGAGTCGATGCGGTAAAATGGTAGATTGTGTGTCGCATGCGTGGAGGGCGATTTCTAATCATCTGCTCTGGTGGGCTAGTGATGAATAGAATTTCAGCATTTTGCTTGTTGGCATCTAGAGATTCTTGTGGAGGCGAGTTTGTAGCACACCCTCAACAGGCGAGTTTGTAGCACTTCTCTTGCAAATTTGGGTGGCCACTGTGCATAGACTCTGAACTATAAGAAATGGGAAGTGTTCCATTTGAATGAGGATGTCCTTGAATCAGACTTTGAACACTCCGAGTGCTCCGGTTCGATTCGAGTTTTCGCACGCTTAAATTTAGGTTAGATTTTGTCGACGGCTTCAAACTTTAAATGTAATCTTCAACACTAATTGCGTGCTAATCAACCCAATTCATGATAGTATTCTGAACTCAAAGGCTAGTTCAAAAATTCCCTCTCTCAACCCACTTCTAGCACATTTTCTTTACCCCATATATCGCATTGACTTGCAGATGATCTGGATTCGAATTTCAAACTATGCGGCTTCCCTTGAGATTGTGTATACTTGTTCCCATTTCAACTTCACTAAGTGGTATTTGGAGCCAGTTTCAACCCACTAGATTAAGTCGGCACATTAGGTTCGATCAAAAAGAATATTATATCCAAGCCACGGATCAAGGTAGACAATTGGCATTTCTTCTCGGCTGACTTAAATCCCAAGAATCTTCGACGAGCTAGATTCGAATTCGAGGCCTTTTTGGGTTCACCAATTGATTTTCCCAACTCGATCGAACCATTTTTGATAGTATTTAGAGCCAGTTTCGACACACTAGATTAAATCAACATGTCGAGGTCGATCAAAAGGAATACTACATCCATGCCATGGATCAGGTTAGATGCCCGACATTTCTTCCTGGCCGACTTAAATCCCAAGAACCTTCGTCAAGCAAGATTTGAATTCGAGACCTTTCGGGTTCACCGATTGGTTTCACCAACTCGGTCGAACCGTTCTCGATCTTGTATCGGGTCGGCCCACCTCTTCTCTTCACCCTAGTAAGTAGGCCCATCTCCAAATTACTTTCTCAAGGCCCAACCACAAAAACCAGGACCTTCCCCCTCCCAATTTCTTAAATCTCTCTGTCCGCCTCAGTCGCCTTCTCAGTTCCAGCTCTCCGTCGTCGCAGCTCTTCTCTACTGCCTTGTACGGACCCTGCAGGTATGTATGGCTTTGACGCTCGTCTCGAGTCTTGCATGCGGGGCGTGCTTCTTGATCCGCCGCCATTTCTTGGGTTTGATACCAGTTCCTCCGGTCATGGAAATGCCAAGATTTTACCGGGGTTTCTGTTCCCAATTTGTCCATGCTGGTTCAGGGCTGGCTCGTCCCTTGATTTGGGTTCTTGGGTTAGTGTCGGCACGCGTTGGCGATTCCGTTCGTTCTTTTAGGATGTAGTTCTTGTGCAGTTCCAGTTGGGGGGATGAGGGTCGATGGTGTATGTTTTGTGTTGAGCTCCCCGTGCCCGCAAGGTGTTCGACCATATTGCTATGAGAGCCTTGGTGTTGTGTTTTTGCTCACTTGAGGGGGGAGAAAGGAGGGGTGTAGAGCCTCGGGTTCTTTGGCTTGCGATGGCGCAGTTCGAAGGTTCTGTTTCGAACAACATGGATGATTTTGCATAGTTTTCCCATGGCTGGAACAGTTACCGTGGGCTTGCTACTCTTGCTACATTTTTCTAATCAACCTTGTCTCTATTTCCTTTCAATTTTTCCCCTTAAAGTTCATTGAAGGGAAGACTCTAGTCGTACAAAAAAGTGGAGTGGTTTTCAGATGGGAGCTTGAACTTTTACTAACTCTAGTCGTTTTGTGTCTGGAAATGCGCACTATTTGCTTGAGGAGAGATGGGATCAAGAAAAGGAAAATGAGCAAACATAATACAATGTTTGAGAGTATGTCCTATCCCACATCTCAAATAAGAAGAGACGCAGAAAGCGTTTGGACTTCTTGCTCCATATGCCTGCTTTAATCTTTGCCAGGCTAGAATGAGACATTGAATATTCAATCACCGAGCTGATCAAGCAGCATCTCAAGTTACTTTAAAATGGTTGAATTACTAGATTGAAGAATGCCATCTAAATGTGACCTTGCCTAGTAATGTATTGTTAATTAAAAAATGTTTTACAGTGTCGCTTCACATAGTCTTCTGCAAAAAAATCTAACTGGTTCCTTCTGAAACTTTGCTAGTTTTTATTATTATTCATGTATATTAGTTCTGTTCTATAATTGATCATTGTGAAAAATCAAGTAGTAAGTGATTGGTGAGATATTTGTTATTTGCCCAGTCGTGTAATAGTATCTTGCTATTCTTTGGCAGCATCTTTGTTTATTTTGTATGTGCGGGTGTGCTGTGTGTTCATTCTAGTTGTCCAAACACAGCTGTCTGGGGTTTGTCATGGAAAAAGCTAATTTTGATGTCCCCTTCAGTGTTGCTGAGAAAGGGAAAAGCATGAATGCCTTCAAAGCTTACAAGGCTTGCACGCCGATTGCATGGAGCCCCAACTTGTACATAACCTTGGTTAGGGGCATCCCTGGAACCAGAAGACTTCACCGGCGTACATTGGAGGCGCTGCGGCTTGGCAAGTGTAACCGAACTGTTATGAGATGGAACACCCCTACCGTTAGGGGAATGTTGCAACAAGTAATGATTAGTCAGTTACTGCATTTTAGTTTTGTTTATCAATGTTATTTGCTTACTTGAAGAATCTATTACATGATTAGGTAAAGAGGCTAGTCGTGATTGAAACAGAAGAGATGTTCAAAGCCCGTAAACAGAAGGAGGCAAACCACCGAGCTTTACGTCCGCCATTGGTCATAAGCCATCTGCCTGCCCCAGAATGCAGTTCTTAAAAGCAAACGTTGTCCTCTTAGGTCAGATCCTTCTCCAATGTTGTTTCATCGGACAATACAGTTTCTAGATGTGTTATTGGATAGAAATCCATTGGCTGTACTAGTTCCGTCATGATTGGGTGGTTTACCAGAAGATATATTTTGCTGAGTTAATTAATCAATTGATTGCTACGTATCTGGTGGAAGTGAAATAAAGGGCAGAGTTCACAATCTGGGTCCATGAAATTATACTATCGGCCTGCGGACAGTAAAAAAAAAATGAAAAGGCAGGCTGATATATTTCAGTGGGCGATTGCACTTTAACATTCTCCAGATATCTTGTTGCTGAGTTGGTGAATTTCCACCATTTTACTTGAAAGGGTTACCAACTGAAGGTCCATTCAGTTTTGTTTGCAAAATCTGTTGCTTTGAGAATTTGGAGCTCCTCTTCTAAGGAGGAGTCAAATTCACTCAATCCATCTTTATTAATATTGCTTAAGTTTATTTACTTTTGAAAAGGCTGAGATCCTTCCAATCTGTGTGGTCTTCATTCATCCATTGTCATCTGAGTCTCATCGTGATCTCCTTGGCAAAAGTGCTTGTGGCTTATTAGTCTGCAATTACATTTCATACATGAAGCAAAGCTTCTTTTTTCTTCCACTTAATACGAATAGATGTTTCTTCTCAAGGAGGAAGTTTTCTTCGAAGTATATACTGCATGTTGAATAATCCATTGAAATATCCTTTGAGAGAATGATCTACAGTATGACAAACTCTAATTTGAGATCTAACCAAGACGGTTTTGGGCACAGTATTTGTATTAAGACAATGCTTCACTTTATATTATGCTTCTGAGGATTACATCCTGAACTACTTTCACTGAGTACATAACTCTAATTCCAAAACCCTACACAAGTGCTCCTCCCTTAACAAATTCGGTGAAGGCCAACGCAACTAGTCCCAACATCGCAAACCTTCCGTTCCACAACTCGGCATCGGAAGTCATCAACCCATCAGACTTTGACTCAACCGTGACTCCTTGAAGCAGCGGAACAAGAGACGCGACCGAGAGCAGAATGCTCGTAAATATGAACCACGGGAAGCCACCTTCACTGATCTGAGCGAACAAGTCCTGGCCTTTAGACAATTCAACCGCAATGGCTGCCACGAAGCCAATCATTGCGAGTCTGCCATTGATCCTCTCTGGTGCCGGCCCACTGAATGCAAACACATCGGTAAAGCCGGTGCTCACCTGCCAACATGATAAACGTTAGTATATGCAAGGAGTGGTTACTAGCAGGAGTGACTTTCTCACTTGATCAAAACTCAAATCAGCACGAGCATCGCCAGTGCAATTTCTTTGACGACATTTATCCTTAGCAAACTTCAATCCTAAAGTTTAATCTCTTTTAAGTAGATAAAAGCTACATGTGTAAGTGAGGCCTTCCCAAAACTCTTATTCATGTGCTAGGAGGCTCTCAAACATAAATATACCTTTGATTTCGATTTTGGGGATGGGTTTAGATCCGGCTTGCTCTCCTGCAACATTCATCACGTAACAATGTTAATAAAATTTCCAACATCACATCGTTGATGTTTTAGGCAAGATTGTTCGAAAATCTGCTACTTTACCTCAGCCTTACACCTCACATGCAAGCCACCTCGAGGAGCCAATCTAGGACTATGGTTGGCAGGGAAGAACCCTCTCACAACAGATTTCCTGGAACTAATGTCGACCACGGTCCTAGGACTCACAGGGACCGAGTGCATCAGGATTGTCGAGGCCATGATCTTCAAACAAGGACCAAAAGTTTTGGGACAACTAGGAGAACAATACTCAGCTCAAGGTGCGCAACTGAATCGACTCTGAGTAGGCTGTAGTGCTACTGTCTTGGACTATAGAGCGAGCGATATGAAGTACTATTTATATAGTGCCGGGGAAGAGAGAGAGAGAGAGAGAGGGAGAGACTGACGGATGGTGTTGGTTCCACGTGATGCATGTCTGTAGGGGGTTAAATGGTTTCACCTCGTCCGTTTAATGGGAAAGTGACGACGTGGGCCTTCAAATAGCCCTGAACAAAACAACGGACAAAATGGTTTGTAGGACTTCAGCTCTTGTTGGCTTCCGAACGTGAGGCCAAGAGAAGAGCGACGTAGTTCGAGGTTTTCGAGTTTGGTAAAGAACCAATTGGACCAGACGAGAACTTTCAAGTACCGCTGTCCATTGGCATGACCTTGATGAAGACAGCATGCCCCGACTTGGCAGCTCAAGCACGGCACAGTACTCTCTTCAAGTCTCTCTCTGCATTTCAAACGCGCATTCACAAGGAAGGATCGAGAGTTCTCTCGAGAAATTGAGCTTCGACACGAATTCCGGTTCATGCGCATTCGATGCATCTTGGTAGCTGGCTATGATGAAGTTGACATTCGATCCCCTTATGACCCGTTAGACCAGTGGCCGAAATATGTGTCGAATTCATCTACTGTTGGGCAATCTCTATCGGCTAGCGAGTTCATAACTCGATAACTTAAGATTCTAATTGAAAGCAGAATTGGCTAGATACATTAATCAGCTCTAACTTGGGTTTGCTCGTAGTCGCCTTCCAATGATGAAGGCATGAGACTTTTATTTTGCATCAAAATGAATTCTCGCACATCAGCACTGATATGCCGTGATTGAAGCACCTGAATTTCTGTTAGGTCCCGCAGATATATTAATGAGTTTATCTATATATTCTTTATTTCTCTGCTTATGATAAAGGTATTGAGCTTTTATTGCTTACAGTGGAAAAATAAGTGCTCCGATTTTGAAAAGCATTAACTACACTTGCATCTCTGTCCCTACAATTCACATTTTTTGGACAAATGTTGATGCTGAAGACATTTCATTGGAGAGGTCTTCATAGAGCATCTTGATAGGCATTGCAGGAGCTTACGCTATTGAACCAAACTTGCCTACAAACTAGGGAAATATACTCGTCTTGGCTAAGCTTACGTGCCACTGATCTAATATTGTCTTCGAGGTTCTTGACTTTTCTGGTCCCTCATTGCAGCTGAAAGTTAAAGCTCGTTATAGACATCACAACATCGACAACTGCCTGATTTCACATCCCTCTCCTCATTTTGTGAAAATCGAAGACTAGTGGCATGGTAACACTAAATCTACTATTATGTGACTCAGCATTTGCTGAAATTGTTACTTGGTATTGGAACAACGCGTGGTGAAGAAGCCACACTATGGCCAGTTGAGGAGCGTTGCAACCATGCTTTGCGGTGAGGTGAGCAAATTTTCAATATATAACTTTGTTCCTGTGGAAGTTATCTCTAGTGATCTTGGATGCATAGCCTTTCACATAACAATAGAGAATTAACATAGAAACATATCTGCCACTGATACATCACCAGGAAATCCAAAAATTTTGTTTCTAAGGAAATAAACCGTCGTCTGCGTAATCCCACTGTCCCTGTGTGCTCTGATTCAATCCTCTCGCAAATTAAGAGGTTGGTTAGAGAAAGTAGTTTTTGGAATGTGAAGCGAAAAGTGTTCTAAGATAGGCATTAGATGTTATGCTGTAACTGGGAACTTCTAGTTTGGGTCTCTTAGTTGCCGTTTGTTCAGCGTGTAGCAGGATTGCTTACCCTGCTTGTTTTTTTTATACTAATAAATTGTGAATATTCAAAAACAAGAAAAAAACCTAGTTCGGATGGTCACATAATTTGAATTCTCTTGCCAATAGACTACTGATCAATATCATCACAATAAATTGCAAAAAACATACCGACTGGCTCTCCACCGGCAAGCTCTCAACGACTGCCTTCCTATAAAAGAACCCATGACCTAGAGGACTGGATGCTACTATCCCAATGCTGAGTTCTCTGAAATTGAAAGTCCTGTAAAAACTGCCACACATCTTGAGGATAATAGGAGTGGAGCTGCAAAGTGGAATTAATTCATCCTCAATTTCGCGAGTCCACAGAGAATACTCCATCTGCACAGCTGTGTTTGGATGAATAGCATTAACTCTCTTTACCGTATCAATGCTAGCTTCTGACAAACCAATGTACTTCATCTTCCCTCCCTCCACCGGCTTCTTGAGTTCTCCCACCTATCTTACTAATTGCAACTGATTTAGTTAAACCAATTTTTCGCATTGCGTGTGCTCATTCTAGTTGTTCATCCATCGCTGTCTGCAGTTTGTCATGGAAAAAGCTAGTTCTGATGTCCCCCCCTTCCAGTGTCGCTGAGAAAGGGGGAAGCATGAATGCCTTCAAAACTTACAAGCTTGCCTGCCGATCCCATGGAGCCCCAACTTCTACATAACACTGGTTAGGAGCATTCCTGGAACCAGAAGACCTCATTGGTGTACATAGGAGGGGTCATGGCTTTGCAAGTGTAATTGAACTCTTATGAGATGGAACACCCGTACCGTTAGGGGAATGTTGCGACAAGTAATGATTAGTCAGTTACTGGATTTTGGTTTTGTTTATCGACGTCATTTGCTTACTTGAATAACCGATTACATGATTAGGTAGAGGCTAGTTGTAATTTAAAGAGGAGATGTTCAAAGCCTGTAAAGAGAAGGAGGCAAACCACTGAGCTTTACGTCTGCCATTGGTCATAAGCCATCTGCCTGCCCCAGATTGCAGTTCTTAAAAGCAAACGTTGTCCTCTTAGGTCAGATTCTTCTCCGATGTTGTTTTGTTGGACAATGCAGTTTTTAGATGTGCAATTGGATGGAAATCCATTGGTTGTAATAGTTCCATCATGATTTGAGTGGTTTATCTGAGGATATATTTTGCTGTGGGTTAATTAATAGATCGATTGCCACATATTTGATGGAAGTGAATTAAATCTGGGTCCATGAAATCATACCATCGACCTCTGGACGGTCAAAAAAAGGAAAGGCAGAAAGAAGCTGTGATAAATATTCCAATAAGTGATTGCACCTAACATTCTCCAGATGTCTTGTTGCTGAGTTGGTCAATTTCCACCATTTTACTTGGAAGGGTACAAACCGAACTTTGGTTTAGTTTTGTTTGCAAAATCTGTTGCTTTGAGAATTCGGAACTTCCTCATCTAAGGATTATCTGAATTTGCTCAATCCTTCTTTATTATTGTTGCTTTAGTTTATTTACATCTGAAATGCCTGGGATCTTTCTGATTTAGGTATGTTCTTTGTTCACCCATTGTCATCTGAGTTTCATCCTAATCTCATTGATAAAGGTACTTGTGTCTTATTAATCTGCAATTACCATCTCATATATTAAGCGACACTTCTTTACTTCCACTTCAAGCGAATCGAGGTTTTTTCTGAAGGAGGGAGTTTTCTTCAAAGTATACTCCATGTTGAATGATCCAATGAAATGTCCTTTGAGAGAATGATTTATAGTATAACAAACTCTAATTTAAGATTTAAACCAAGATGGTATGGGGCACAGTATTTGTATTGAGACAATGCTTCACTTTATATTATGCTTCTGAGGATTACATTCTGAACTACTTACACGAGTGTATAATTCCAAAACCCTACACAAGTATTCCTCCCTTAACATATTCAGTGAAGGCCAACGCAACTAGTCCCAACATTGCAAACCTTCCATTCCACAACTCAGCATCAGAAGTCATCAACCCATCAGACTTTGACTCGGCCGTGACTCCTTGAAGCAGCGGAACAAGAGATGCAACCGAGAGCAGAATGCTCGTCCCTATGAACCACGGGATACCACCTCCACTGATCTGAGCAGACAAATCCTGGCCTTTAGACAGTTCGACCGCAATGGCCGCCACAAAGCCTATCATTGCGAGTCTGCCATTGATCCTCTCTGGCGCCGGCCCACTGAATGCAAACACATCTGTGAAGTCGGTGCCAACCTGTCAACATGATCAACGTTAACATATGCAAGGAATGGTTACTAGAATGAGTGACTATCTTATTTCATCAAAATTTAATCAGCAGAGTATCACCAGTTCAATTTATTTGACAACACTTATCCTTCGGAAACTTCAATACTAATGTTTAATCTCTTTAAGTAAATAAAGGCTCCGTGCATAATTAAGGCCTTTCCAAAACTCTTATTCATGTGCTAGGAGGCTCTCAAGCATATATATACCTTTGATTTCAATTTTGGGGATGGGTTCAGATCCGGCTTGCTCTCCTGCAACATTCATCACGTAACAATGTTAATTCAATAAACTTCCCAACATCACATCGTTGATGTTTTAGGCAAGATTGTTCGAAAATCTGCTACTTTACCTTAGCCATACACCTCACATGCAAGCCACCTCGAGGAGCCAATCTAGGACTATGGTTGGCAGGGAAGAGCCCTCTCACAACAGATTTCCTGGAACTAATGTCGACTACGGTCCTAGGACTCACAGGGACCGAGTGCATCAGGATTGTTGAGGCCATGATCTTAAAACGATGACCAAAAGTTTTGGAATAACTAGGAGGACAATACTCAACTGAGCGTGTGCAGCTGAATGAACTTTGACTGGGCTGTTGTGCTACTTTCTTGGACTATGTAGTGAATAATATGAAGTGGTATTTATAAAGTGCCGTGGAAGAGAGAGAGAGAGAGAGAGAGAGAGAGAGAGAGGGAGGAGAGACTGGTGGATGGTATTGGTTCCACGCGATGCATGTTTATTGGGGTTAAATGGTTTCACCTTGTCCGTTTAATGTGAAAGTGAAGACGTGGACCTTGAAATAGCCCTGAACAAACAACGGACAATGATCCGTGGGACTTTAGTTCTTGTTGGCTTTCGAACGTGAGGCCAAGAGAAGAATGACGTAGTTCGAGGTTTTCGAATTTGGTGAAGAGCCGACTGGACCGGACAGAGAACTTTCAACTACCGACATCCTTTGGTGCGATTCGATGAAGACAACATGCCCCGACTTCACAGCTAAAGCGCAACACGGCACTCTCTTCTAGTCTCTCTTTGCGTTTCAAGGCGCATTCACAAGGAAGAATCTAGAGATTTCTCAAGAAATTGAGCTTCAACAAGGATTCTGGTTCATGAGCTCTCGATGCATCTGGGTCATTGGCTATGATGAAGTTGACATGTGATCCACTAATGCCCTGCTAGACCAGTGAACGAAATACATGTCGAATTCGGCTACTGTTGGGCAATGTCCATCAGCTAGTGAGTTCATAACTAGTCAACCTAAGGTTCTGATTGAAAGCAGAATAGGCTGGATATGCCAATCAGCTCAAACTTGGGTTTGCTCTTTGTGGCTTTCCAATGATGAAGGCATGAGACTTTTATCGTGCATGATTGAGGCACCTTAATTTCTGTTAGGTCCCTGCAGATCTTTTAACAAGTTTATGTATATATTTTATCTCTCTGCTTATAATAAGGGTATCGAGCTTTTATTGCTTACAGCGGAGGAATAACTAGTCCGATTTTGAAAAGCATTAACTCCACTTTATATCTCAATCCCTACGATTCACATTTTTTCGACAAATATTGATTCTGAAAACGTTTCATTGGAGAGGTCTTTATAGAGCACCTTCATAGGCAATGCAGGAGCTAATGCTATTGAACCAAACTTGCCCACAAAGTAGGGGAAAATACTCGTCTTGGCTAAGCTTGATGCCTCTGATCTAATATTGTCTTCAAGGTTCTCAACTTTTCTGGTCCCTATATCATCGCAGCTGAGAGCTAAGGCTCGTTGTAGACATCGCAACATCAACAACTGTCTGATTTGACATACCTCTCCTCATTTTGCAAAAATCGACGACTAGTGGCATGTTAACACTAAATCTACTATTATGTGACTCAGTGTTTGCCTGAAAGTGTTACCTGGTATTGGGATAGCGTGTGATGAAGAAGCCACGCTGTGGCCAGTTGATGAGCATTGCAACCATGCTTCGCAGTGAGGTCAACAAATTTTTGATATATAACTTTGTTCTTCTCTAAGTTCTCTCCAGTGAATCTTGGATGCTTAGCCTATCATAACAATAGAGAATTAACATAGAAAAATATCTGCTCCTGATAATATCACCACGAAATCCGAAAATTTTGTTTTTTAGGAAATAAATGTCGTCTGCGAAATCCCATTCTCCCTGTGTGCTCTGGTTCAATACTCTCACAAATTAAGAGGTTGGTTAGAGAAAGACTTGGTACTCGTTTGATTGTGAAGAGAAAAGTGTCCTAAGATAGGCATTAGATGCTGTGCTGTAATTGGGGACTTCTAGTTTGGGTCTCTTAGTTGCTGTTTGTTTGAGGTAGTAGGAGGACAGCTCACCCTGCTTTCCGTTGTCGATGCTAATAAATTCTGAATACCCAAAAAAAGTAATTTGCCAATTTTGGATGGTCCCATAATCTGGATTCTTCTGCCAATGGACTACTGATCGATATTGCCAAAATAAATTGCAGACATACCAAATGTCTCTCCAGGGGCAAGCTTACGATGACTGCCTTCCCACCAAAGAATCCACGACCTATCCGAATGCCAAGTTCTCTGAAAGACACCTATCTTACCACTTGCAACTGATTTAGTCAAGCCACTTTTTCACATTTCGTGTGTTCGTTCTAGTTGTTCATTCATCGCTGTCTGGGGTTTGTCATGGAAAAAGCTTAATTCTGATGTTCCCCCCTTCCAGTGTCACTGAGAAAGGGGGAAGCATGAATGCCTTCAAAGCTTACAAGGCTTGCTCGCTGATCGCATGGAGCCCCAACTTGTACATAACACTGGTTAGGGACATTCCTGGAATCCGAAGACTCCACCAGTGTACATTAAAGGCATTGCGGCTTTGCAAGTGTAACTGAACTGTTATGAGATGGAACACCACTCTCAGTTACTGCATTTTGGTTTTGTTTATGAACGTCATTGCTTACTTGAAGAATGTATTACATGATTAGGTAAAGAGACTAGTCCTGATAGAAATAGAAGAGATGTTCAATGCCCGTAAAGAGGAGGCAAACCACGGAACTTTACGTCCGCCATTAGGTCATGAGCCATCTGCCTCCCCCAGATTGCAGTTCTTAAAAGCAAACATTGTAATCTTAGGTCAGATCCTTCTCCAATGTTCTTTGATCAAACAATACAGTTTCTAAATGTGTCATCACATACTAATCCATTGGTTGTAATAGTTCCATCATGATTGGGCGCCTTTTTTGAAGATACATTTTGCTGTGAGTTATTTATCAACTTTTTTTCTACATATCCGATGGAAGATTTTTCAATGGTTGATAGCAACATTCTCCAGAAACGTTGTTGACGAGTTGGTGAATTTCCCCATTTTTGGAAGAGGTAAATTTGAAGTTCGATCTAGTTTTAGTTGCAAAATTGCTTGCTCTGAGAGATCCTCTGATAATCCACTCATCCAATGAATGATCCAAACTCGCTTCATTCATCCTTGTTATTGTTGCATTAATTAATTTACTTATGAAAAGTTTCATATCCTACTGATTCAAGTGTGTTCTTCATCTGGGTGAAATCATTGGCAGAGGTGCTTGGGGCTTATTAGTTTGCAAGTACTAACTCAGATATTAATCAAGGCGGGTCCTTTAGACGTTTCATTTACAGAAGAATTATATTTCAAGGTATACTCCATGTTGATTAATACCTTGACAAATTCTTTGATAGAACGAACTACAATATGAATACCGTAAATTGAAATCTAATCAAGAAGGCATTATGCACAACATTTGCGCTCAAGTAATAGTTCACTCTATTTGCTTTGGAGGATTACATTCTGAATTACTCTTTTCCAATTATGCAACCTCAATTCCAAAACCCTACACAAGTGTCCCTCCCTTGACATATTCGGTGAAGGCCAACGCGACGAGTCCCAACATCGCCAACCTTCCATTCCACAACTCAGCATCAGAAGTCATCAACCCGTCTGACTTCGACTCGACTGTGACTCCTTGAAACAGTGGGACCAGAGATGCAACCGACAGCAGAACACTCGTTCCCACGAACCACGGGATGCCACCATCACTGATCTGAGCAAACAAGTCCTGACCTTTGGACAGTTCGACTGCAATGGCCGCCACAAAGCCAATCATCGCCAGTCTGCCATTGATCCTCTCCGGTGCCGGCCCGCTGAATGCAAACACATCGGTGAAGCTGGTGCTCACCTGTCAATATGATCAGCTACGTTAGCACTAGATGCATTTTCTATCGCACAGTTATCATCCAACTAACTTGTCAGCATAGTGTCACCAGTTCGATTTTTATAACCACACTTATCATTAGGAAACTTCAACCCAACAGTTAAACTTTTCGAGTAGATAACGCCATAAGGAATGCTTCCTTAAAGCTCGGTTTCATGTGCTAGGGGACTTTTAAGCATAAATATACCTTCGGTTTCGGCTTCGGCTTCGGGGATGGGGTCGGTGTAGGCGGTGAAGAGGGAATCTCAGAAGCTGGCGTCTCCGTGCTACCTTCTGGCTTGATCTCCTGCAATATTCACCACGCACCAATGCGTATTCAATCAACATCCCAGCATCATATTACAGACGCATTAATCGAAGAGCAATGTCGTGCTACTTTACCTCAGTCATACACTTCACGCGTAAGCCACCTCGGGAAGCCGTCCTAGGAACATGGTAGGCAGGGAAAAGCCCTCTCGAGACAGATTTCCTGGACCTTATCTCGATCACGGCACTAGCACTCGTGGGGATTGTGCGCATCAGGATTGCCGAGGCCATGATCTTCGAACAATGTACAAAAGTTAACACTCAAAGTGCTGCAATGGAATCGAATTTAACTAGTTTGAAGCGCTGTTGTGTTTGGACTATGGAGGGAGTGGAATGGAGTGGTACTTAAATAGAGAGAGAGAGAGAGACTGGTGGACGGTGTTGGCTCCACGTGATGCGTGTTCGCAAAGGTTAGATGGTTTCACCTTGTCCGTTCAACATGAAAGTGACGACGTGGACCTTCAAATAGCCCTAAACAAACAAAGGACAAATGACTTGATGGGTCCTTAGTCTTGCCAGTCGGCTTTCGAACGTGAGGCCAAGAGGGGAGTAACGTAGTTCGAGGTTTTTCACGGTGGAGTACCGCGCCAGACCTGCAATTCAACTTCCTTGGCGTGACATTGATGAAAACGACGTGCCCTGACTTTGCAGATCAATCGTGATACGCCACTACTCTCTTCCTATAGGAAGGATCTAGAGCCCTCTTGAGAATTTGAATTGCAACAGGAAAATTCGGTGCAGGAGCACTAGTTTATCTGGATTGTCCATCATTATTGCTGTTGCTTTAGTTGATTTACTTCTGGAAAATTATGAGATAATTATGTCCTTCTTCCACTATGAGTCTAGTCATCATCTCATTGGTTAGTGTGTGATTATCTTCTCGTAAATACATCGACGTTTCTTTGCTTCCACTTTAAAGAATTGATGCTACTTCTTACGGAACGAGTTTTCTTAGAAGTATATTACATAATACACCAAAATATCCTTTGAGAGAATGATCTATAATATGTTAACTAATGCAATGTGAAATCTAACCAAGAAGGTATTGTGCCCGATCTTTGTATTAAGACTATGGTTCCCTTTATTGGCTTCTGAGGACTACATTCTGAACCCTACACAAGTGTTCCTCCCTTGACGTACTCAGTGAAGGCTAGTGCGACCAGTCCTAACATCGCCAACCTTCCATTCCACAACTCAGCATCGGAAGTCATCAACCCGTTCGATCTTGACTCGGCCGTGACACCTTGAAACAGCGGAACGAGAGATGCGACTGAGAGCAGAACGCTCGTCCCTATGAACCACGGGATACCACCTTCACTAATCTGAGCGAACAAGTCTTGGCCTTTGGACAGTTCAACCGTAATGGCCGCCACAAAGCCAATCATGGCGAGTCTGCCATTGATCCTCTCTGGCGCTGGTCCGCTGAATGCGAACACATCCCTGAAGTTGGTGCTAACCTATCAACATGATCAACGTTAGTATACGCAAGAAGTGGTTATTTATTCGGTGAAATTAATCAGTCAACGTAAAACGCCATATAGCTAGTACATTTCGCATGTAGTCCGACTGACTGGTCTTGTCTATGCACACCTAGTCTGTCGCAACATTTGTGGTCCGACTGACTGGTCTTGTCTATGTATTAGAAATAGTTACAAGAGGACTATAATTGGTAGACAAAGTAATCATGTCATTAGAATGAGTGACCATCTCCCCTGGTGCGAAATTCAATCGGCAGAGTATCATCAAAATTTAATTTCTTTGACAACACTTATCATTAGGACACTGCAATCCTAAAGTTTAATCTTTTTGAGTGGATAGAATCTACGTGTATAAGTTAGGTCTTCCCAAAACTCTTATTCATGTGCTAGGAGACTCTCAAGCATCAATATACCTTTGATTTCGATTTCCGGGATGGGTTCAGATCCGGCTTGCTCTCCTGCAACATTCACCAAGTACCAATGTTAATTCAATAAACTTCCCAATATCACATTGTTGACGTTATAGGCAAGATCATTCGAAAATCTGCTACTTTACCTCGGTCATGCATCTCACACGGAAGCCACCTCGAGGAGCCAACCTAGGACTATGGTTGGCAGGGAAAAATCCTCTCGCAACAGATTTCCTGGAACTAAGTTCGATCGTGGTCGTAGGACTCACAGGGATCGAGTGCATCAGGATTGTTGAGGCCATGATCTTCAAACGATGACCAGGGAAAACTAGTAGAACAATACTGAAAGGATGCAATCGAATCGAATCCGACAAAATTGAAGTACTAGCGTCTTGGACTGTAGTAAAAGGAGTGATCTGAAGGGGTATTTATAAAGTGCTGGAGAGAGAGAGAGAGAGAGACTGGTGGATGGTGTTGGCTCCGCGTGATGCATGTTTGTCGGTGTTAAATGGTTTCACCTTGTCCGTTTATTGTGAGTGACGACGTGGATCTTCAAATAGCCCTGAACAAACAAAGGACAATGGTTTGAGGGACTTCGGTTCTCGATGGCTTTCGAACGTGAGGCCAAGAGGGGATTAACGTAGTTCGAGGTTTTCATCGGTGGAGAAACCCATTGAACCTTCAACTAAAATGCATCGACGTGTCCTCGATGTCACATTCCAAAATGTACAAGAAATGGGATGACATGATAGTCCTTTCACACGAAAGATGGAGTTTCAAATATAACCAACAACCTATTATTGATGTATATATCCATCATACCTTGAAAACTATAAGAAAAGAGGATGATACAACCGTCCTTCCGCATGAAAGACATAGTTACAAACATTGACCAATCACCCAATATCAACATGTATATTTCCAACTATATGTATGTATGTATATCGTGTGGAAAGATAGATATGTCATCCCATTTTTAATAATAATAATAATAATAATAATAATAATAATAATAATATCAAATAAAATAATAATAATAATTATGACATCAAAGTTTCTATAATCCACTAAAAAGATGTACCATTAGAATTCAGCCAACTCAATAAATTATCAACAATTACGTACACCACTCCCTTAAGCCATACCTAATATACAACTCCCAAAAGTTCCCTACCAATAACGCTCTTGTCCTACTTGCCTCTAATCGAGGAACTTGAAAACATAAAAGACGAGTGTAATTAGCAACCGTAGTCCTGTGAGTAGTACATCTTTTCTAAGAAAATTGAGTAATCACTATGCTTGTATTTCAAAGCAATACCAAAGCTCCATAACACAAACTTTAGGTATAGAATACATATAAAATCATATATGAGTTGTTTCTTGTCAATAAAGCGTTATACTAATAAAATAGCTCATTTAAACCATCATTGCAATGTAAGCATCAATAATCAAGTCCATTGATTAATCTCTATAAAAAATCATGTCAAGGTAAATTTCATTGACGAGAGAATTACCAAAAAAATCATAAACCTGTTGCAATTGTGCCAATTCAGTCATAAACTTTTTTTTTTTCCCGATAGTCCTAAACTTTTTACAGTTATGCCAGTTTAGTCCATCCGGCCAAAATTGGCCAGCCACCACTGATGTGGACACCGATTGACAAAAGCTAACATGGCATTTTTAAATGATTTTTTTTTAAATATTTTTTTTTTCGAAATTTTTATTTCTTTATTTCTTTTTTTTTTTCCACCTTCTCCTTCCTTTGGCCGATTAGCGCCGACTAGAGGCGAGGGCTGACGAGGTCAGCCTTGCCGCTCAGTGGCGAGGCTCGTCCCCGTTGGCCACTGACGAAGGCGAGCCTCGCCTAACGGTGACGAGGTCGCCGTTGCCAGATTTGGCAAGGCATGAGACTCAGCCTCGCCCAGCCATAGCGAGGTCGAGCCTCACCGTCCCTGGGCAAGGAGCCTCACCGACCACCGGCGAGGTCCATCGTAGACTTGGCTAGGCGAAGCCCCACCTGGCAAAGTCGATCGTCGCCTTGGCTGGGCGAGGCCAAGCCTCGCTAGGTCTAGCATGGCCTCGCCCAGCCAAGGTAATGGTCGACCTCGCTAGTGGTTGGCGAGGCCGCTGTCGCCAAATCTAGCGAGAAGCCTCGCAGGCCACCGGTAAGGTCGACCCTCGCCTTGGATCTGGCGAGGCTCGGCCTCACCCAACCATGGCGAGGGTCGAACTCGCCAGATCTGGGAGGGCCTTGCTGGCCCTCGCCTCTGGTCGGCAGAGGAAGGAGAAGTGGATGGAAAAAAAAATTAAAATTCGAAAAAATATTAAAAAGTTCAAAAAAATAATTTTAAAATGCCACGTCAGCCTTCATCGGACAGCCATCGCCGACTGGTGTCCATGTCAACGCTAGCCAGCCAATTTTGGCCGGATGGATTAAACTAGTACAATTGTAAAAGGTTTAGAACTAAATTGGCAAAAAAAAAAAAAAAGTTTAGGACTGAATTGGCATAATTACAACAGGTTTAGGACTTTTTTGGTAATCCTCTTTTCATTGACTAATCTATTACTCAATATACTATTATGATTACGATACAACGCTTGGTGACAAGATGATCAAGATTCCCTCTTGGCAAAGACCTCCACCTACAAAGTTGCTCGCTCGATTCAAAATAATATCCTAAATTGGTATGCATACCCACAAACTCTTTGGCAGGTTCACAGTCATATTGAGCATAAACAACTACCCTCCAATACTAGAAATCAATCTCATAAATGACATAAATAACCTTTCGCAACATAGCCCATCCGCCATTTCTCAATCATTCATAAACTCTTTCATAAACCAACTTGTAAAACTATATATATTTGCTTCACAATATCTTGCGTAACACGCTTTCTAAACATTCATAAATAATCAAGGAGTAGTAACTGCTCAATATGACTTTTTACATAACAATAGTGCCATTTGTAATTCATACTATATATAATCTACAGCATTTTCGGAATATGAGTTTCACAAACTCAAAGAAAAAGTAGTACTATTCATCTCGAAATGCCTACGACCAAACAATGTAGCTATATACACCGACAATCTCGTAATCCTAACAACCGTTGTGTGCATGACTTTCTTGATAACCTATGAGCTTAAACCTCTTGTGCTAAGGCGCATCTTGTGTGCCACTTTCCAACATGTCATGCTCAACCCTAATCGCTTGATCGAAAACATCTTTATATGTTGTCAGCACGAGAGATGTGAGTATAGTACGAATATAGGATTGAAGCCCTCGCTGAAAATGTTCAACCCTAGTCCTTTCACTGGCTACAAACCATCCTCAAATCTACTTAACTTATTAGAATGGGCCACATACTCCACAATTGTTGAGCTACCTTTAGATATATTGACAAAGTCATTTATCTTCACTTGGAATGACTCTAGGAAGAATTGTGCATTAAAAGTCTCAGTAAAGTCTTTCCATGAAATGATTGCATCATTACTTTTGAGGGCCGATCTAGTTCCTTCTCACCAACAAATAATTTCCCCTTTCAAGTATTGGGTGGCGAAGTTGACATTTTGATTATCGTTACTATTCTCAGCTCTAAAAATTCCCTTTATGTTTTTAATCCAACCATTGGCCTTGAGAGAATCTAACTTCTCGTCAAACTTAGGTGAGTTTGTCTTTCTGATTAGTGCAAAGGTGCATAAGCTAGTTGCTCCACCTTCACTTAATTCTTTCATTTGATGATAGTAATGGATCATTGCTAGCGTAAAATTAAACAAGGGAAACGGTTCTTGAGACTCTTCCCTAGTTTCACCCAAGTCGGGACCACTATTAAATCGATTCTCTAGTCTTCTCTTTGAAGCTATAGCTTGAGAAGTTTAAGGCATGTCTTTGGTGTTGGGAGCAGCGACTTGCTTGCCTTAGTTATTTCTATGAAGCGAGGTAAGCGTCTTTGAGTCGAAACGCATGATAACTTATATCTAAAGTGAAACATTACCTTAGCACCAAATAAAATTTACACCAAAACAAATCACAACATAAGTTTTGATACCAAAAGATATCACACCCTAAAACCAATGAGAAAGGGGGATGACACAGTTGTCATTCCACATAAAAGAAGTAGTCTTAAACATAATCAACAATCTATATATATACATACATATACATATACATATATATATATGTATGTGTGTGTGTGTATATGTATACATATACATACGCGCACGCACACGCGCACACACACACACACACACACACACACACACACACACACACACACACATATATGTACCATAGAGACAAGTCTCTGCAAAGGACCAATACATTTTGACTATTACCCAAATTTCTTAGTATCTCTTAAAGACAAGAATATTCTTAGAGCTCTCACACTCCAAATAAAAACCCATAATTACAAAGTAGTAGACGGATCTATTCCTTTAGCCCTTGTCTATAGGATCCATTACAAGGCCATGGCCTTCGCCTTTGGAGAAAATGCTTTTAAACATAGTTCAAGAGGAGAAACACTTCTCCTCTAGATTGACATTTTCTAGAACAAATACAACAATTTATAGATCTATTAATTGGAATCAAGTCACTCTACCAGAACAATGGGAATTAGAAAACCAAATCCCCCAACAAGTTGTTCAAAATACAAACCCTACTAATATTATTCAACATCCAAAAGGAAGGGTGACCAAACCTCTTAATACAGCTCTCAGATGGATAAGATATCCAATACCCAACAAAAAAGATTTGCTAAACAAACTTTGTAGATCAAAAATATTTTCAAAATTTGACATGAAGTCAGGATTTTGGCAAATACAAATTAGTTAAAAGGATAAATATAAGACAACCTTTATTGTCCTTTTCGGTCAATACAAATGGAATGTTATGCCATTCGGTCTCAAAAATGCCCCTTTAGAATTCCAAAGGATCATGAATGAAATCTTTAATCCTTATTCATAATACATCATAGTTTATATAGATGACGTTCTAGTTTTTTCCTCTAATATAGAAAACATTTCAAACATCTTTCTACTTTCATAAAAATAATCATACAAAATGGTTTAGTAGTTTCTCCTACTAAAATTGCACTCTTCTAGACAAAAATTAAATTCCTAGGACATTATATCCATTTAGGCACCATAATTCCCATAGAAAGATCTATCTCATTTACTGACAAATTCCCATATGAGATTAAAGACAAAACTCAATTACAAAGGTTCTTAGGAAGTCTCAATTATATTATAGACTTTTTTCCCAACATAAACATCATTTGTAAACTCTTACACCAAAGGCTACAAAAGGATCCTCCACCATGGACTTCAGTGCATACATCCACTTTCTTCTTCGAGGGCCCGCGAGCCCTCGCCGTCGGTCCACCAAGGGCCGGCGTCGCCAGCCCCTAGCTAGGGCCCGACGACCCCGGCTAATGCTCCCCCCCACCATCGCAGGCCCTTCTTAGTGACAGTGGGGAGGCGGCGAGGGCCCACAAGCCCTCGCCCAGATTTGGCGAGGGCTTGCAGCCCTCGTTGCCGGTTGGCCAGGGGCCGGCCACCCCGACTAACCCTCCCCCCTCCGTCGCTGGCCTTCCTGCGGTGGCGAGGGCTCACCCTTAGCCATCTCCCTTCGGTCCCCCTCTTTTTTAAGTTTTTTAATTTTAGAATATTTCAAATAAAATTAAGTTTAAATTTAATTTAATTAATTTTTATATTAATTATTTACACATTAGACACAAAACGACGTCGTTTTTGCATTTTCTCACCACGTCAGTGTGCAAAACGACGCCGTTTTGCACTCACCTCACCGGAAAATTGCCACGTCAACAATTTGGCCGGATTTTGGCCGAAGTGGCACTTAAATGATCTATTTTACTTCGAAACTAGTACTTAAGTATACATTTCCAAAGTTTTGGCGTTTAAGTGTCCCTTCGTGCCAAGTTTTGGCACTCCAGGTGTCCCAACCTCTCATATATTCTAACCTTAATCCGTCAATGATAATTCTCTCATCCTTGTCTAAGAGATGGTATTCTGAGAATTAAATTTTGAAATTTCTTCACAAATAGATTTCACTTTGGAGAAATATATACTTGGCATCATATTTTGTGGCGACACCAACAATAGCTTGTTTTGCAATCTTTGCAACTAGGCAATATTCGTCCTTGCGAACAGTGCCGCCAAGTTATCACATGCCATATTTGGGGTCGTTGCGTTCTTGTTGTGCTGCAACACCTCATTTTCAAAAGTCACAGCAAAAACGTATAGAGCCTTACCTACTTTGATGTTCTACTTTATTGACTCGCCATCGTTTGTGGGTGGTGTGGTGTTGCCGCCACCCATGACATCCCACGAGTCTTGACCCAACAAATAAAACTACATGTGGGTACTCCAATTTTTGTAATGGGAGCTATTGAGCTTTTTGACGCTGTTCACCATACTTGAAATATCAACTTGGATATAATGCTCTACACTTTACCAAGTAAGCTTGATCCTAGATCAATAGATCACACTTCTTGATTGTGCACTAGCAGAATTTCAACGTACTCCGGTCCCTGACCATTTGCTCAAGTACAATGGTCTCGAGCCACTATTTTCGTGTACCACGATCCCAATCAGTCTGTTCACTATTCCGACTACTTGCTTTGATGCCAATTGCTGAATTGCGGAAGTGTAAATTTATAATGTGTATGTGCATGTGGGGCAAGACTTTGGCAAGTGATCAAGCGAAGGAGCAACCGGGGTAAGGAAGGGAAATGGTGTTTAATGGTTTAAGTGTATTACATGACATGGGAATTTTGGTCTCAACTCTTGATACCAAATGTTGAGTTGCATAAGTGTGACTCAAATATCAATTATTGAGGAACACACACAAGTCTCACTTCAAGAAAACGCACTCTTATTAATAAAGGCGCCCTCTTACAATGTTGGTTGGGAGAACTCTTCTAGACACTTGTGCGCTAAGCGCACACTCACTCATGGAACCTAAACTCCCTCGCACGCTCTTAGATGGATGCTAATTTCAAGCTCCACAAATAAGGGTGTTTGGTATTTACAGGCCTAAGGAGGTGACTATGCCTCCTAAAATATCTTCATAAAAGTATCCTACAAATATCCTTGATGTTTCTAGTCTACATAATGTCTCATTAGAAATATCTAAATAACATCTCCCTAGATAATTATAGAGAAAATATCTTATAGGTATTCCTATCCTTCTCTATATATTTCTAGAGAAAATATCTTCCTAGTTATTTCTACACTCTTCATTAAACATCTTTCAATAAAACTATCTAGATATTAAGGTAAAATGGAAATATTTGAAATTCTTGAGAGAAGAGAGGCGATGCATTTCTTCAAAAGGATCTAGAGCTCTTTCGAGAAATTGAACAGCAACAAGAATTCGGAGCATAAGCACTCAGTGCAACAAGGCTGTCCATCATTATTACTGTTACTTTAGTTAATTTACTTCTGGAAAATCCTGAGATAAGTGTGTTCTTCTTTCACCTTTTAGTCATATGAGTCTCACCGTCGACTCATTCGCAAAGGTGCCTGCAGCTTCTTAATCTGCGATTACCATCTTGTAAATTGATCGATGCTTATTTACTCTCGCTTCATATTAATCGATTTTTCTTCTTACGGAAGGAGTTATCTTGAAAGTATTCTTCACGTGGAATAGTACATTGACATATCCTTTGAGAAAATGATCTACAGTATGATAACAACTGTAATGTCAAATCTAACCAAGAAGGTATTGTGCACAATCTTTGTATTAAGATAATGGTTCAATTTATTGGCTTCTGAGGATTACATTCTGAACCCTACACAAGCGTTCCTCCTTTGACATATTCAGTGAACGCTAGCGCGACCAGTCCCAACATCGCCAACCTTCCATTCCACAACTCAGCATCGGAAGTCATCAACCCATCTGACTTAGACTCGGCCGTGACTCCTTGAAACAGCGGAACAAGAGATGCGACCGAGAGCAGAATGCTTGTCCCTATGAACCACGGGATGCCACCTTCACTAATCTGAGCGAACAAGTCCTGGCCTTTGGATAGTTCAACTGCAATGGCTGCCACAAAGCCAATCATTGCGAGTCTACCATTGATCCTCTCAGGTGCCGGCCCGCTGAATGCGAACAAATCTGTGAAGCCAGTGCTCACCTGTCAACATGACAAACATTAGTTTACGCAAGGATTAGTTATGAATTTAATCAGCAGAATAGCACCAGTTAAATTTCTCTGAAAACACTTATCATTGGGAAACTTTTATCCTAACGTTTAAACTCTATAAATACAAAAAAACGACTTGTATTAGGCCTCCCAAAACTCGTACTTATGTGCTGGGAAGCTCTCAAGCATTAATATACCTTTGATTTCGATTTCTGGGATGGGTTCAGATCTGGCTTGCCCTTCTGCAATATTCACCAAGTACCAAGGTCACTTCAATTAACTTCATAATATCACATTGTTCACGTAGCAGGCAAGACCGATCAAAATTCTGCTATTTTACCTTAGTCATACACTTCACGCACAAGCCAACTTGGGGAGCCAACCTGGGACTTTGGTTGACAGGGAAAAATCCTCTCACGATAGATTTCCTGGAACTAATGTCAATCACGGTCCTAGGACTTGCAGGGACTGAGTGCATAAGGATTGTTGAGGCCATGATCTTCAAACAAGGACCAAAAGTCTATGGAAAACTAGAAGAAGGGCACTCAACTCAAAGGGTGCAACTGATTCGACTCTGACTAGACTGAAGTGCTACTGTCTTGGCTATACAGGGGCTTATATGAAGCGGTGTTGATATAGTGCCGGGGAAGAGAGAGAGGTGGAGAGACTGGTGGATGGTGTTGGTTCCACGCGATGCATGTTTGTGCGGGGTTAAATGGTTTCACCTTGTCCGTTTAACGTGAAAGTAACGACGTGGACCTTCAAATAGCCTTGAACAAACAACGGACAAGTGATTCGTGGGACTTCACTTCTTGTTGGCTTTCGAATGCCAGGCCAAGAGGGAAGTGACGTAGTTCGAGGTTTTCGATGGTGGAGAAACACATCGGACCTTCTACTACCATGCATCAGTGCGACCTTGATGAAAACGACATTCCGCGGCTTTGCAGCTCAAGCACGACATGCCACTCCCTTCGAGTTTCAAAGGCACATTCACTAGGAAGGATCTGTAGCTCTCTTGAGAATTTGACCTGCAACGTGAATTCACTCGTGCATCTGGGTCGCGGGATATGATGAGTGTTTCATGCGATTCCCTTATGACCCCCTAGACCGGTGATCGGGAAATGCGTTCAATGTGGGGCAATGTCTATCAGCACAAACCTAAGAGCGTTTTACCAAAGCAGAAGGAATCCCGGTTCAAATAATTTCTGAGGTAGTGAGCTCATAACTCAATAGCTTAAGGTTCTATGTGAAGGCTGACCCAAGTGGCTTTCCGATGATTGAGGCGTGATACTTACTGTAGTGCATCTTGATCAAAAATTAAGTCTCGCACATTATCACAGCGTTATTTACGCACCCTAACATCTGTTAAATCCCTTTAGATAAGCCAGTTTAAATGCAAATTTGACCTCTCTACTCACGACAAAGATATCGAACTTCCGTTGCTTACACCCGTTCTCAATAGGAGGAATAAGGATTCCGATTTTGAAAAGCATCAACTACACGTATCAAAACTAATTATCAATCTCAGTCCCTTACATTCACATTTTTCAGACAGATTTTGATTCTGACAATATAGAACCGAACTTGCCCATAAACTAGGGGAAAGTACGCCTAAATTTATAACATATCAGAAATTCTTGCCAACCCAGTTTGCCTGGTATCGGACATGCTTATCATTAGAGGGGTCAAGCAGAGTTGTTCAAAAGAACAGTTCGCAACAATTCGCCAAAGCACTTCGAGAAAAAATTTCAGCCAAGGAACATAATGCTCTCTGTAAGATGGAACAATTATTGTGGACAAAAAAAAAAAAAAAGATGGAACAATTATTGAGTGTAGCAGACACTAATCTATATCCACAGAAAGATTAAGCAGTGTCTCTAAGCAACAATTTTCATGCAGCGAATATTATCTGTCTATGTGTGAGAAGCTCTTCGGAACAACTTATGATTTCTACCGCATCGTGCTCCATCAGCTGAACCTCACCATTCCACAACCGATGAAATATCACATCAAAATAAAGCGCAGGCAGAGCATGTCCACCTTAAAACATAACACCTCTGCTTGTCAAATCCAAAAGTTAAAGCATACACTACAGTTTCTAACTCAACAAGCTCGTAGAATGGAATAACATAAATGTCTTTCACATCATTGATTCTCTGATTTCTCAGGCTCCCCATGATGAGACTGCAATGTGGATATCACAACCAACGACCTCAAGCTTTGACTAGAGTATTATCCCTTAAAACAACTAGTGGAAAGAACGAGGGAGAAACACCTCCATTGAGCAAATCCATGGTCAATCTTTCAATTATGCTGCGCATTGTCTTGGTGAAGTATTTGCATTTTTCCACGAATACTTGGCAAATGATTCTAACTCTCTTTCCCCACTTACTTCATTCACAGCCACGACCTCACAAATTTCTCTCATCTGGTCTTGGCTAAGCTTAAGTGCCACTGAGCTAATATTGTCTTCAAGATTCTTGACTTTTGTGGTCCCTATATCATCAAAGTTAAAGTTTGTTATAAACATCACAAAATTAACAGCCGCCTGATTTGACATACTTCTCCTGATTTTGCAAAAATCGACAGCTAGTGGCATAGTAACACAAAATCTACTATTATGTGACTCAATGTTTGCCCAAAATTGTTACCTGGTATTGGGATAACGTCATCCCCCTGATGAAGAAGCCACGCTAGGGCCAGTTGAGGAGCAGTGCAACCATGCTTTGCAGCGAGGTCAGCAAATTTTTTATATATAACTTTGTTCTTCTCTAAGTTCTCTCCAGTGAATCTTGGATGCATATTCTATCACAAAACAATAGAAAATTAATATAGAAACACATCTGTCACTGATATATCACCAAGAAATCCGAAAATTTGGTTTCTAAGGCAGTAAACTGTTGTCTGCTGTATTCTCTGATTTAATCCTCTCGCAAATTAAGAGGTTGATTAGAGCAAGACTTAGTAGTTGTTTGAATGAGAAGGGAAACGTGTCCTTGTCCTTAGATAGGCATTAGATGTTGTGCGGTAACTGAGGACTTCCATTTTGGGTCTTTCAGTTGCTGTTTGTTGGGCTTGTAGCAGGATTGCTCACCCTGCTTTCTGTTGTTGACGCTAATAAATTCTAAATACCAACAAAAAGTAATTTTTTAAAGTTCGGATGGTCACATAATCTGGATTGCCAATGGACTAATGATTAATATCATCAAAATAAATGGCGAAAAAACATACCAACAGGCTCTCTGGGGGCAAGCTCTCAACAATTGCCTTCCCACCAAAGAATCCATGACCTAGAGGGCTATATGCGACTATCCCAATGCCAAGTTCTCTGAAATTGAAAGACAGGCAAAAACTGACTCATTTCCATGATATCTTGAGGGGAAACAGAAAACATCTTAAGGATCATAGGAGTAGACCTGCAAAGTGGAATTAATTCATCCTCGATGTCACGAGTCCACAGAGAATACTCCATTTGCACAGCTGTGATTGGATGAATGGCATGAGCTCTCTTTATCGTATCGATGCTAGCTTCTGACAGACCAATGTACTTTATCTTCCCTTCCTCCACTAGCTTCTTGAGTTCTCCCATCTATCTTACCAATTGCAATTGATTTAGTTAAACCAATTTTTCACATTGCAATTGTTGGAGAAAAATGATCATATGCTGGAAAGCAATGTGAAGAAACACCATAATTAAACAGTGCTTACAGTATCCTCTATCGCCACTGTGGTGTCCACCCTGTGCTGAAAGTACAAGTCTATGTAATCAACCCCGAGTCTCCTGAGACTACCTTCACAGCATTCTCTTACATAATCAGGAGTACCTCTGATGGTAGGTTGAGCCCCCGCCAACCTTGCTATGCCGAATTTCGTTGCTAACTGAACCTGCTCTCGCGGAAGCTCCTTCAGAGCCTGAGTGAATAATTAATTTGGTCTCAGTAACAGGACAACCAGCAAAGAAATTAGGCATAGTTTCAGTCTCAAAATGTCCATTTCTCAAATCTTCAGGGTCAAACTTATCAAAGAGAGGTTAAATCTTGATGCGTGAAAGCTAATTAAAACAGGCATCACCTTTCCGATCATGATCTCATTGTCATGATCTTGACCATAGACATCTGCTGTATCGTAGAAGGTGATGCCCTTCTCGAATGCTCTCTTTATGAGTAAACATGCAGCTTCATGGGAAAGAGGAGTATTCAGGGCACCAGAGAGTCCTGCGCATCCAAAGCCTAGTCGAGAGACCTGCACAAGATGAGAGGATGTCATTTTCAGTAGTCATCTCTTCAATATCCTATCTCAAATCTGGTGAAGATAAAAAATTTCTTCACTATCCTAAGAACAAGAGTCCTGAATAAATAGTTCCCCTACTCCCTTGAAATGACTTGAACATGCTAAGTGTCCATCCTCGCTTGCCCTTGCCGGAACTAAGAGCACACCCAAGCCAAGCTACTCTTGAGCTGCTACGAGCCAACTCAATTCAACGTGATCCTTTCAAGTTTGAGGCATACAAGTATTGAATGGAATCAAGAATGTGATTGAGCATACTTAGACCCTCATAGCTGAATATAAGATATCCCAATTAGAGTAATACATCTAAATGCATAAGAAACACTTATTACGCTGTTTTCCAATTTCACGATACTTTCAAAGCTCACTTAGCTCGAATTCCAGCTTAGCTCGCATTCTCACATAGAATTCTTGCTTTTGGACAGTCGATTTGAGCTTAAGCTAATTACCGAGCACTTCACCGAGTCGAGCTCGAGCTAAACTCAAGCTCGGTCGAGCTCGAGGAGTCAACTGGGGATGACTTGACTGTGATCACACCCTTAACCAAAAACCCAGATCACACTCGTCAACTAATGCAAGAAGCCAAGGACTTTGGGCACGATGATGCACTCTAAAGCTTCTGAACAGTCCCTTGGTCAAATATCACAATAATCAGGCACCATCTTTAGGGTCTGAAACGAAAACTATTGATCTTGAAAACATGAAGACAAGAATTCAATAATCGCTTGAATAGAGAAGGCTCACAAGGACAAAAGGAAGCAAAGATTGTTACCTCCAATCCCTGACTGCCCAGTTTCACCATGGGAATCTGAAATCGCTTCTCCTCCTCCATTTTCCCTTCTCTATTTCTGCTTCTCTTTCTCTAACGAAGAAGGGTTGAGGATGAAGAGGAAAAGGACGGATTCTTGAGTCCTGCCATGACCACTGTCATTGACGATGACAGCGGCATCTTTTTCTTTAGGATTAGTACGTCGACGTAAAAATTCTAATTTGTTATACATGTAGTCAATTTATCCCAACTTAATTTTTCGGTTATAAAAAATTTCGATATATTTATAATAAATTAATATCAATTATTTTTCATTAAATTATATAAATATTACGAAAAATCACAAATTGATATATCCGTCAGCTGTCACGTGTCATATAACTCAATAATTTGATGATAAAATTTGACGGATTGTATACTTATCATAGACGTATTAGTTTGGAGTTTTCTTTTTGTTTGTCTATATCCAACGATAAGAAAATTTTGATTGGCTTGTGCAGAGAATAAGTTTGAATAATAGTCAGGTTGTCCTGTTGAATCTTATACTTGACGGTAATGGACTGCAGATCCAACTGATTCTTCCACAGTTTTGCTAATTGCATAGGAATGAAAAACTGGAGTTGCGAGATCCCCTTCAAAGCGACTAATTGCAATCATTATATATTAAATAAGAAGAGAGATTGGTAAAAAGGTCCGGGAGCCAACTTCGTCCGACTTTACACTTCTTCAACATGAACCGAGTATCTCAAAGATTGTGGTATTTCTTTGGATTGGTAGTAATGAAATGGATGCGGGTTAGGGGGTGGGTTCTTGCTTTTCCTTTGCGTAAAGTGATTTTTCGTTTGATCTTCCGGTTCATCATACCCACTAGGAACATGCTCCATATGTTCCGACGTGACAGGAGTTTGTTAGCGGTGATCGGTAATTTTTCATGTTCTAATTCGAGCAATGATCAAATAATTAACTGCTTAAACATATCGCACCTCACTTAAACAACTATTGACCGTGACACAATGAAAGTTCTTCTCTAGACCCAAATCTATCGAATGGAATTCATCACGACCCTCAGTTTTGTGAATCTTGTGAGGGCTAAAAATCCAATCTCTAGATTCGTCACGGACAAGCAACATATCAACTTGTAGCACTAAAATGGCGAACTTCCATGGAAAATCATCATTAATTCCCTAATGCCAATAGAAGCAACACTAGGATGATAGATTTGGGGAAAAGTTTCAAATAAAGGTATAAAATGAGCCGTTTTCTTAATATATGGGTTAAAGTAGACTTTGTCTAAAAAAAAACATAAGAATCATGTAATTTTGAAAATTTTGCACTTAGACCAATCTTCAAGCTAAGGTTTGACCTTTTTTTGGGAGAATTATCAAAAAAGAGCTCATCGGCCTAAATATTTTACAAATTTCTCGCCTAACATGGACACCGGCTGTCCAACGAAAGCCGAGATGGCATTTTGTACATAAGAATCACGTGCTTATTCTGTTAATTTTGTTGAAAATTTTGCACTTTGACCTAACTTTTAATTCTTCCATTTGAAGAAGCCCCAAATTCAAGCTAGGGTGTTTGACAGTTCCTCATAGGGCAATTTTCCTCCTAATATCGCTAATATAACTTCTGTTTTGATCATCTTGGTCGATCTTGGTTTTGTGATCCGATCTAGGTCAGTTTTTCAAAATGGAGCTCAAATCATAACCCTAAACTTCCCAAATCCTCCAAATTCCTTTATTTCGATCGAGATCATTTTCCTAAATTAGTGCAAGTGATCTTTCCTTCGTCCAAGAGAAGATGATCATCGCTTGTTGATGCAACTTTTTTTAACAAGTCGTGGTTATGTCATGGAATACCATACCGATGGCAGTGACGACAGCAATGATAAATGCACCCTCCTTCCATGCCTACACTGTCGACTTCTATTTTCCATTTGGGTGAATCTAACAACCCACAAGAGCCAAATAAACACGGGTTAGCTCGTGCGTTGCGGATCAAGCAAAAGATTGAAGGAAATCGCGAACGGGATATGAGATTCACTCCCCCCATTCAACTGCATTAGATTGCGGACACAAGCACATGTTTGAGTGCAGGAATTACACGACAATCCACTCCTAGTGGCCACCGGTGATGAAGGCATGAGACTTCTACTATGCGTCCCCATGAAAAATGAATTCTTGCACATCATCGCGGATATGCCATGAAGCACTCTAGTTTCCACTAGGTCTCTCTAGATTTATAATGAGTTTAAATATATATTTGATCTCTTTTTGATGACGAAGGTATTGAACTTCTGTTGCTTATGCTGTTCTCACTGAGAGGAATACGGATTCTGACTTTGAAAAGCATTAACTACACGTATCAAAACTAATTATCAAACTCAGTCCCTACAATTCACATTTTTGGGACAACTTTTGATTTTGACAATTCTTCATGGTATGAATCATCTTGATAAGCAACGCAGAAGCATGCTACAGCAAAGAACTTGCCAACAAAGTAGGGGAAAGCACTCCACAATTGATAACGCATCAGTTATTTTTCCTGACCTGCTCGTTTGGCGTCGAACATCCTTATCATTAGAATGATCGAGTTGAGCTGTTCGAAAGAATGGTTCGGGACTATTCGCCAAAGCACTTCGAGAAACATTTTCAGCTAAAGGAACGTTTTTCTTGAGGAAAAAGACACTAGAAATGTCATATAAATTTTTTTTTTTGAAACACTTAAATGCCCATTTTTTTAAATGATCATTTAAGTGTCAATTCTGATTTTAGTTGCCAAAAATCTGACATTGCCATATTTTATTAATTTCTTGATCTTACTTAACTTTCCAACATGCCCAATCAGCATATTAAAAAAGAAAGTGATCAATTCATTACTATTCGTTATTAAAAAAAAATGATCACTTTATTGCCAATCGTTATTAAAAAGTTGTCTATCTCAAGCCTCTTGGTTGGTCAATACATTCTCCAACTCGGTTAGAGTTGGCTCTTTTGCCCATCCACAAGAGGCCTTAACAATACCATTATATTCTAACCTTAATCCATGAATATTCTCTCATCCTTGTATAAGAGATAGTATTCTGAGAATTAAATTTTGAAATTTATTCATAAATAGATTTAACTTTGGAGAGATATTGACTTGTTGTCATATATTGTGGCAACACCAACAATAGCTCGTTTTGCAACCTTTGCAACTAGGCAATATTCATCCTCGTGAACAATGCTGCCACATTTGGGGTCTTTGCGTTCATTTGGGGTCTTTGTGTTCTTGTTGTGCTGTAACACCTCATTTTCAATAGTCACAGCAAGAACGTATAGAGCCTTACCTACTTTGATGTTCCACTTTATTAACTCGCGTTCGTGGGTGGTGTGGTGTTGTTGCGACCCATGACATCTCACAAGTCTTGACCAAACAAATAAAACTACATGTGGGTACTCCAATTTTTGTAATTGGAGCTATTGAGCTTTTTTACACTGTTCACCATACTTGAAATATCAACTTGGATATAATGCTCTACACTTTATCAAGTAAGCTTGATCCCAGATCAATAGATCACAGTTTTTGATTGTGCATTGGCAGAATTTCGACGTACTCCGGTCCTTGACCATTTGTTCAAGTACAATGGTCCCAAGCCATTGTCTTCGTGTACCATGATCCCAATTGGTCTGTTCCTATTCCGACTACTTACTTTGATATCAATTGTTGGATTGCAGAAGTGTAAATTTATAATGTGTATGTGCACGTGGGACAAGACTTTGGCAAGTGAGCAAGCGAAGGAGCAACCGAGGTAAGGAAGGGAAATGGTGTTTAATGGTTTAAGTGTATACATGGGGAAAAGTACCAAAAAAGTCCTAAACTTATTACATTGGTATCAATTTAGTCATAACTTTTCAATTGGACCAATTTAGTCATAAACCTTTTAATATTGATACAAATTCAATTCATCTGGCCAATTTTGGCCAACCGGCGTTGACGTGGACGTCGGCCGTGGTGGTCGAATGCTACTCGCCGGCCGCTGCAGGAAAAGAAAAGGAAAACGAAAAAAATTAATAAACAATTCGTAAAAATCATAAAAAAAATCTTTTAAATTGCCATGTCACCGACCGACGTCCACATCAGCACCGGCCAGCCAAAATTGGCCGGATTGACTAAATTGGTACCGATATTAAAAGGTTTATGACTAAATTGGTCCAATTGAAAAGTTTATGACTGAATTAGTACCAATGTAATAGATTTATGACTTTTTTGGTACTTTTCCCGTATTACATGACATGGGAATTTTGGTCTCAACTCTTGATACCAAATGTTGAGTTGCAAAAATGTGACTCAAATATCAATTATTGAGGAAGACACACAAGTCTCACTTCAAGAAAACACTCTTATTAATAAAGGCACCCTCTTACAATGTTGGTTGGGAGAACTCTTCTGCACACTTGTGCGCCAAGCGCACACTCACTTATGGAAGCTAAGCTCTCCTCGCACACTCTTAGATGGATGCTAATTTCAAGCTCCACAAATAAGGGTGTTTGGTATTTACAGGCCTAAGGAGGTGACTATGCCTCCTAAAATATCTTCATAAAAGTATCCTACAAATATCCTTGATGTTTCTACTTTACATAATGTCTCATTAGAAATATCTAAATAACATCTCCCTAGATAATTATAGAGAAAATATCTTATAGGTATTCCTATCCTTCTCTAGATATTTCTAGAGAAAATATCTTCCTAGTTATTTCTACACTCTTCATTAAACATCTTTCAATAAAAATATCTAGATATTAAGGTAATATGGAAATATTTGAAATTCTTGAGAGAAGAGAGGCGATGCATTTCGTCAAAAGGATCTAGAGCTCTTTCGAGAAATTGAACAGCAACAAGAATTCGGAGCATAAGCACTCAGTGCATCAAGGCTGTCCATCATTATTACTGTTGCTTTAGTTAATTTACTTCTGGAAAATCCTGAGATAAGTGTGTTCTTCTTTCACCTTTTAGTCATATGAGTCTCACCGTCGACTCATTCGCAAAGGTGCCTGCAGCTTATTAGTCTGCGATTTCCATCTTGTAAATTGATCAATGCTTATTTACTTTCGCTTCATATGAATCGATGTTTCTTCTTACGGAAGGAGTTATCTCAAAAGTATTCTTCACATGGAATAGTACATTGACATATCTACAGTATGATAACAACTGCAATGTCAAATCTAACCAAGAAGGTATTGTGCACAATCTTTGTATTAAGATAATGGTTCAATTTATTGGCTTCTGAGGATTACATTCTGAACCCTACACAAGCGTTCCTCCCTTGACATATTCGGTGAACGCTAGCGCGACCAGTCCCAACATCGCCAACCTTCCATTCCACAACTCAGCATCGGAAGTCATCAACCCATCTGACTTAGACTCGGCCGTGACTCCTTGAAACAGCGGAACAAGAGATGCGACCGAGAGCAGAATGCTTGTCCCTATGAACCACAGGATGCCACCTTCACTAATCTGAGCGAACAAGTCCTGGCCTTTGGACAGTTCAATTGCAATGGCTGCCACAAAGCCAATCATTGCGAGTCTACCATTGATCCTCTCAGGTGCCGGCCCGCTGGATGCGAACAAATGTGTGAAGCCAGCCAGTGCTCACCTGTCAACGTGATTAACATTGTTTATGCAAGGATTAGTTATGAACTTAATCAGCGGAATATCACCAGTTAAATTTCTCTGAAAACACTTATCATTGGGAAACTTTTATCCTAACGTTTAAACTCTATAAATACAAAAAAACGACTTGTATTAGGCCTCCCAAAACTCGTACTCATGTGCTAGGAAGCTCTCAAGCATTAATATACCTTTGATTTCGATTTCTGGGATGGGTTCAGATCTGGCTTGCCCTCCTGCAATATTCACCAAGTCCCAAGGTTACTTCAATTAACTTCATAATATCACATTGTTCACGTAGCAGGCAAGATCGATCAAAATTCTGCTACTTTACCTTAGTCATACACTTCACGCACAAGCCAACTTGGAGAACCAACCTGGGACTATGGTTGACAGGGAAAAATCCTCTCACGATAGATTCCTGGAACTAATGTCAATCACGGTCCTAGGACTTGCAGGGACTGAGTGCATCAGGATTGTTGAGGCCATGATCTTCAAACAAGGACCAAAAGTCTATGGAAAACTAGAAGAAGGGCACTCAACTCAAAGGGTGCAACTGATTCGACTCTGACTAGACTGAAGTGCTTCTATCTTGGCTATACAGGGGCTTATATGAAGCGGCATTGATATAGTGCCGGGGAAGAGAGAGAGATGGAGAGACTGGTGGATGGTGTTGGTTCCACGCGATGCATGTTTGTGCGGGGTTAAATGGTTTCACCTTGTCCGTTTAACGTGAAAGTAACGAAGTGGACCTTCAAATAGCCTTGAACAAACAACGGACAAGTGATTCGTGGGACTTCAGTTCTTGTTGGCTTTCGAATGCCAGGCCAAGAGGGAAGTGACGTAGTTCGAGGTTTTCGACGGTGGTAAACACATTGGACCTTCTACTACCATGCATCCGCACGACCTTGATGAAAACGACATGTGGCAGCTTTGCAGCTCAAGCACGACACGCCACTCCCTTCGAGTTTCAAAGGCATATTCACTAGGAAGGAGCCGTAGCTCTCTTGAGAATTTGACCTGCAACGTGAATTCACTCGATGCATCTGCGTCGTGGGATAAGATGAGTGTTTCATGCGATTCCCTTATGACCCCCTAGACCGGTGATCGGAAAATGCGTTCAATGTGGGGCAATGTCTATCAGCACAAACCTAAGAGCGTTTCACCAAAGCAGAAGGAATCCCAGTTCAAATTGATGGTTTTATTTATGATGGGCCTGAGTTGGCCCGTTAGGGCTCGGCCCATGAGTTGAGGGCTCATGGAGGAACGGTTGCGATGTGAAAAGTTGCATACGAGAGGTTGTGTCTTTTGGAAAGGGTGTCACGTTGAGGAGTTGTGTCGTTTGGAAAAGACACTTCGACGGAAAATATAAAAGAAAAATGAACGTACCTTTTGGAAGGTTACGTACGTTCTTTTTTCTCTTTAACTCTCCTAGAAATCAACGTAACAACAATCCCCCTAAAAACAACATCTCTTGCACATCGCTTCTCTCCCTAAGCAAAGAAAAGAATTCTCCTTTGAAGAACAGTATCCGGTTTCCTCCTCAAATCGCAATGTCAGTGTTTAGTCTGTGGACAAAAGGTACGCTCGATCCCGTGGTGTGCTTTTGATCGGTGATTCATGTTTGTTTGTTTCTGGGCTCGCTTCCGCTTCGTCTTTTAGGGTTTGATTTAGTGTCGAATCTGTTTTTGGGAATCAGTAATTCCCTATTTTGGTATCAGAGTCCTAGTTCATGTTTCCCGATCCCCTCTTTTTTTTATTGCTTTGATTAATTTTTTCTCGAAATTCGAGAAAAATCTCTTTTGGTCGATCGGGGACGGAAAAACTCGACACCCGTGTATTGTTCGCCCTGTTTCGTGATTTTGTGCAAGTCGAAATTCGTTTTTGATAGTGCAGGGAGGAAGCTCTCGTCGATACGAGAAAAATGAGTCACAGATCGCCGCCGGACGCGCCGCCACGCGCAGCCGGAACGCACGGGGGTCATCGGTGCATTGCATGCGCCGATTCGTTCCCCCGCAAGCAGCGCATTGAATGAGCTATTTCGCCCAAGCGCGTGTGACGCGCGCACACGCAAAACGGTGCGTTGGATGCGCCTTTTCGCCTAGGTGCGTGCAACGCATGGACACGCGAAACGGCGCGTCGGTTGCGCCATTTCGGCCCTGGTGCGTGCCTAGCACGGGCCAGCTGATGTCATCGTGACGTCAGCCGAGGCACGTGCGTGGCACGTGCTGGTCGGTTCGTCAGACCGGCCTGACCGGCGACCGATCCGACTGGCCCGACCCGACCGCCCGTTGATTTGACCTTTGACTGTTGACCGGAAAAAAAAAAAAAGAAAAGGATTTGTTTCTTTTTTTCAATTAAGTCTATGTGGATTATATGTAATCCCTTATTTGTGCTGCATTTGTTGCAGGAACAATACCTCCCCTTCAGTTACGTACGCCTATTCGCGTAATTATCGATAAACAAAAGGAAAGGCTTTCTAAGTTGATAGCTGAGCTGACTGATTATCGATGGGAGAGTTGTGACTTAATTGATCATGTTCTTGAAGTCAACGGAAAGATATAAAAGGTCATATGGAATGGTCGTCTTATGCCACAGTCTGAGATAGTGCGATTTTTCATGAATACTCTTCCACAAGAATGGAAAGGAGTGTTGAATCGCATATAAGATGTCAACAAAGCCGCTTCATATAGGAGTATTGTGATGTCTTTTATAGATGATTATTACTTGATTGTTACAAAAGAAAAGATCAAGAAATTGAAGAAAAAATGATCTTTCTCTATTCACATTTTGAAGTGGTGTTAGTTGTTTTTTTGGCTGGTCTTTATTTAACTGTGCTTTGTGGACATCTAATGTAATGTTTTATACCTGGTTGTTGTTGGTGTAGCAACTAATATGTTAATTGTATTATGTGAAAGCATTATTATTATATCATTGTTGGATGTC
Source organism: Eucalyptus cloeziana (assembly GCA_014182715.1). NCBI lineage: Eukaryota > Viridiplantae > Streptophyta > Magnoliopsida > Myrtales > Myrtaceae > Eucalyptus > Eucalyptus cloeziana. The sequence goes on along the minus strand of CM024635.1, from coordinate 11,078,118 downwards.
AAATATTATTTATTTTCTGTTGTTGTTAATTGCTGTGGGTAGTTCATAGAAGTTTTTTGTAACTTTATAGAATTTATTTTGCATGGATAATTATATTAATGATAGTTTTAAGTTAGGATTTTTGGAGGATAATTGGAAACATAGTGACCTTTTGATTCTGAAACCTTGCTTGAAATTGTTCATTAATATGATGAGTATGTGCAAAGTAGATGCATAAATGATAGGTATTAATTATTTGTGCATATATGTCTGATGTGTTCAGATCAATGGCTTTAGTCACAAAGAGCATAGTTGCCGAGCTGAACAAAGGTGAAAAGCTCAGTGGTGATAACTATGAAATCTTGCACATGAAAATCCAATATGTACTGGAAGAGCAAGAGGCACTAGAAGCTTTTAACCTGACCATGGTAGAACCTGAAGAAGGAAACACTGCGCAGCATAAGAGAGATAAGGAAGCTTTTGCTGCATGGAAAAGAAAGAACTCCCTTGCTCGCATTACGTTGCTGAGTAGCATGGAAAATGACGTTATGCGGGAGTTCAGGCGTTTTGAGAATGCCAAGGAGATGTGGGAAGCGTTGGCAGCAAGATTTGGTCATACTTCGGTGACTAGACTGAGACAGCTTACTATTAGGTTTGACTCTTATAAGAAGCCTCATGGTCAAACCATGAAGCAACATCTTAGAAAGATGTCAAACATGATGAATGAGTTGAAAGATGCTGGCCATGTCCTGACAGATGAGCAGCAAGTGCAAGAAGTGATTCGTTCCTTGCCTCAGAGTTGGGAGCATATGAAGATGCACCTAACCCATAATGAAAATATCAAAACCTTTGAGGATGCCGTGCGTCATCTTGAGCTGGAAGAGGACCGCCTCTTGGCGGCTAAGCAGGAAACTAAAATTTACCATACTGGTTCCAGCTCACATGGAGATTCAAGCTCCAAGTGCAAACGTCCTAACTGGTTCGATAAAAGGAAAGGCAAGAGAGCAGGTCCTTCAATGAAGAAACCTAAGCTTGACCAACATGAAAGGGGAAAACGCCCTCGAGTGAAGAAGTTGACAAGGGTGAAGTGTTACAACTGTAACCAGAAGGGTCACTATGCCCGCGATTGTTGCGAGCCAAAGAATGTATACACCCCTTGTACTTTTGAGAACTTTGCTTATGTGTCAAGTTCTGTATTTTTTACTGAGTCTAATCTTTTGTGGACTGTAGATTCAAGAGCGACAGACCATGTAGCGAAGGATGGAGAATCCTTCGTGAAATTCTGACGAATACCAATTGGAACTAAGTGGATCTATGTAGGAAACAACTCCAGAGCAAAAGTAAAAGGAATTGGCATCTGTTAATTGAACATGCGTGGTGGATGCACTTTGTTCCTACATGATGTGTTGTATGCTCCGGAGATTCGTCGGAATTTAGTATCTGTTTTAGTATTGGTTAAGCTTGATTTTAATATGAACTTCCATAATAGTGGTGTGGATTTGTATTTGGATACAAATTACTATGGTTGTGGTTACTTTCTAGATGGTTTTATTGTATTAAATGTTGACTATAGTAATGCCAATGTTTGTTATTCTCTTTTCACGTCTCCCAATTCATATGATAATGATGTGAATGTGTGGCATGCTAGACTTGGTCATATTGGCCAACAACGTATGAATAGACTAGCCAAAGAGGGTTTGTTAGGCAATATTGAAAAAGTCGATTTGCCCATATGTGAGCATTGCTTGGTAGGGAAAACGACAAGGAAACCATTTGGGAAAAGTAAAAAAGCTGAATTTCCTTTGCATTTAATTCATACTGATGTTTGTGGTCCAATGAATGTGAGAGGAAAGACATGGGGCTGTTTATTTCATCACATTTATAGATGATTATACTCAATTCGGATATATTTATTTGATTTCTCATAAATTTGAAGCATTGAGTTGTTTCAAAAAGTTTATGAACTTAGTAGAAAATCAATTAAACAAGAAAATAAAAGTATTAAGATCCGATCAAGGTCGAGAATATTTATCTGATGAGTTCAAAAAATTATGTGATGAAAAAGGAATAGAAAGACAATTGTCTATTCCATATACTCCTCAACAAAATTGGTGTTGCGGAGAGAAGGAACAGAACTCTACTGGAAATGGTTAGATCCATGATGGCACATGCTAATTTACCTATCACATTTTGGAGTGATGCGTTATTAACTGCTACCTATATACTTAATCGAATGCCTTTCAAATCAGTTACTTCCACTCCATATGAGTTATGGACAAGTAGAAAACCGGACTTAAGTTTTCTTAAGCCATGGGGTTGTGCTGCCTATACTCATGAGTTATCTCACAAGTTTGGAAAATTGGGTCCTAGAGGAAAGAAGATTATTTTCATAAGATACTCTGAACACTCAAAAGGATATGTGTTCATAGGTGAGCAAGAAAGTGGAAGTATAACTGAATTTGAATCACGGGACGTCACATTCTTAGAGAATGAATTTCCTAAGAAGGGCGAAATAGGTGAAGAATACTCCCTATTTGAAACTTTGGATCAAGATAATGAACATAATAGAGTTCGTCCAAGTAGGAGTAACATGAAAGGTAATGAATTTGATTCAACTCACTCTCAATTACAACCACAAGATGAGATGATATCGTCATTATCTAATCCGAGTGATAGCATAATGGGGAATGATGTACAAAGTACATAATCTCTCATGCGGCGCACAAGTCGCAAAAGTATTCCCCGTCGACGTTTTGGCATTGAATGGGGAAACTTTTATGGTTGCTCCACAAGATGAAGATGAGCCAAGAAATCTTAATGAGGCTCTAAATTGCCCTAGTAAGGAAAAATGGATACATGCAATGGAAGTGGAGACGGAGTCAATGAAGTCAAACCGAGTTTGGAAACTGGTTGACCTTCCAAAAGGACACAAAGCTATTGGGAACAAGTGGGTTTTCAAAATAAAGCGTAAAATTGATGGCTCGATAGAAATGCATAAGGCTCGCCTTGTGGAGAAGGGGTATAATCAACAGGAAGTAATTGATTATGAAAAAACATTTTCTCCTGTGGTGAGATTTACCTCGATTCGCATTATTCTGGCAATAGTAGCTAGTATGGATCTTGAGTTACATCAAATGGATGTAAAGACTATTTTCCTCAATGGAGAATTAGAGGAAGAAATATATATGGAACAACCTACTGGTTTCATTATGGAAGGCCAAGAAGGAAAAGTATGTCGACTTTTGAGATCGATATATGGCCTTAAGCAGTCATCGAGACAATGGTATATACGTTTTCATAATACCATAATGGTATATGATTTTACAATGATAAATGAGGATCATTGTGTATATATCAAAAGATCCAAAGATTAATTTGTGATCATATCATTATATGTTGATTATATACTAATTGTTGGAAGCAATATGGAGTTTGTTAATACTGTCAATAGTTGGTTATCTTCCAACTTTGAGATGAAAGATATGGGTGAGGCTGCATACATCCTTGAAGTTAAGATTTCAAGAGATCGTTCGAAAAGATCATTATCTCTTTCGCAAAAAACGTACATAAATAAGGTTCTTGAACGATTTCGTATGCAAGATTGTAAACCCATTTGTCGCGACCAAAATTTTCGGGGTGAACCACCTATGGTTTGGCTAATGAATTGTTAAGTCTAGACTTAACTCGGGCTCTCCCAAGCCCATACCAATTCACGACTTAGGTTCAAATTTTAACATGCAATTGATTTTTAACTAGGAGTCGCCACTAATCTATTTTTGGTGGGTCGATTAGAAACCCAAGTAAAGTAACAGGAGATTTACTTTACTTCTACGAAAGAGATATCATGGGTACGGGAACTTGGTTACACTAGATTTTTCTAATGCCCTTTCGGTACCATTCTTTTATTTTTTAAAAAAAAAAAAATGTTTTGCAGGCAGCTTAAATTGATTTTAAATCTACTTCCCTAACACGTGAGGCGATCATGCGGGTGTGCAAACCACCAATTTAACACCCAAATAAACAATGAATAAATTGCAAAAACTTACCTCAAAGCAACGAAAGCATCTGCAATGTTAAATCAGAATTCACATCAACACCCTAGATATGGTTTCTAATGAACATGCAACTTTTGTTTTATTTTCACTTAATTAATGAAAATCATGCAATATGCAATGCAATATTAACTAAATGACCTAATTCAAATGACATGTAATTTCTAATTAAATGGGCCTAGCAAAAATATTAGATGGCATGCATCTCAATGAATCTAACACTAATGACGTGCATATGACATTTTTTCTTTTCTTTTTCCTTAAAAGAATGCAAATCTATCCTAGAGATTGAAACTAATTTATTCTAAGTCATTTTTTGTATTTTTCTTATGAAAATTCGTAATTAAATTTACTAAAAATAAAAATCTAACAAAAGTAAAAACTAAAGTGGAATGTTATCTATTCTAAATACACGCATTTAAAAAAAAAAAATAACTAACCTATCATGCAACCAATTCTAATCTAAGTGGGATGCTAATGCAATTTTTTTGTATTTTCAAGATAAATAGAACAATTAAAGTAAGCACTAAATCACTCAAGATCATATATCATCCAATCAACGAGAATAAGGAAATAATATCCAATCAACTCGTAATCTCACAAATAAAACCGATAAGTTGATCTTAAGCCTTAAATATCAAAATATCAATTTTAAAGATTCCCGGAATCAATAATTCCATCTAAGGCCTTATAGGTGGAATCAAAGATTATATGCGGTTGCGAATTAAGAAATAAATCCGAATTGAAAGTTATGTCTATCACTCATAGATATGAACACTAGATATAAATAGACATATATTAGGCAATAAAATATCCAATTGTACTAAAGATGTGCATCTTACCTAATTTGAGGATATTCTTTCCAAATTTGGACCAAGTGCGATCGGGCCGGGATCGTGACCGGTTTCTCGACGGCGAATGGCGGCAAGCGTTATGTATGCACAACGATGTAGGTTGACATGAAGCACGGCTCTTCTGACAATAAACGGCAGCAGCGCTCGTGTCGATAAGGCTAGCGGGCAAGGCTATGCACGGCCAAAAAACTCGACTAAGGACCGAGGCTCCACGGACAGCAAGGACGTCGTCGGGCAGCTCGTCATCATTGCACGTGGTCGGATTCTTTGTGGTGGTCCGTGACTAGCACCATAGTCAGCGGGTTGTCATGCAATGCAGGGGTCAACACTTAGGAAAGGCTTCTTATGTCTTTCTCCAAAAGACGAGGGGATGACCTGCAACCCAAAATTACGAGGAAGGAAAGTCCTCGTTGAAAGCCTAGCAGCAGGAATTCACCAGCCCACGTGAATGGCCCGCAAAGAAAAAGAAAGCGATCTTTTATTCCTTTTTTTATTTGCTCTTTATGTGCCCCTCTTTCTCTTCATTAGTGGACTTCATGCTTGCAATCAATGGCCGCAAAAACATGACGTGGTATTCATGCTGGACGGGAGATGGTGGCCTTGTTGGACCTCGGCAAAACCTGCGAAGAATGAGTACAAACAAAGCGGCCAAAGTCTGAACTAGGCAGCAATGGTTCAAGCGTCCCTAGGATGTGCTGGTTCGTGGTATCGAGCACAACAACAAATGAGGACTGCTGTGACAGTTTGCTTGGGTTGCTGTGTTCACCGGAAAAACCTGCAAAAATTCAAACAAGAATACAAAACCGGCGTTGGCTGCTGACGGTCAAGGAGGACTCGTGACGCGGGTGAGGCGATTGGTGGACGAACTGGACGTCTCTAGTTGTTGACTTCAATGCGATTTGCTACGTGGCTTTTGCTGAGTTAGAACACAACCTGCCCAAGACGCCTGGGGCTCTATGCAAGGACCCGCTTAGAGATCACCACGAACGGCCACCGCGAGGATGAATCAAGCTCACTGAAACGCCACGGTTGCTGAAGCTGCTGTTCGTTGGGGGCTTCGTGGACGATTATCTCCTTGATGGACGCATGTCTACCAGCCCCACCCTCACTTTTTGTTGTTTTATTCTCTTTATTCTTGGGTCTTCTACCCCCAGAGCACGTGGCTTTGGGATTTGCTGCAAAGATGGATATCCTCGCGAAAGAACAAGTGGGAGCGTTGTTATTGATGAAAAGCTGAAATTGGCAGGATTGCTTGCCAACGTAACTCCTACGCACACGGTACGTATTGAGACTCGTCGAGGACCGAAGGAACAAAAGCACAAGGAGATTCGCTAGCTAGGTTAAGGAGCGATCTATTTATCAAGGGCCAAAGGGATCCGGCACAGCTCCTGGGCTCGTGAAAGCAGCAGCGTCGTCGCCGGTGTGGGCGTGATGATGGCAAGGCACGACCCTTTTTTTTCTCTTATCTCACGTGTGTGTATGTGTATTGTGAGATCCCCCTCGACGTGGCCTTTTGTGTCGATATGTGCGGCCTTCCCTTGGGATCGTCATCTTTCTTCTTATTTATATGCGTCAATCCTAAAAGGCAAGAGATATCTTGGGCTGGCGTGAATGAAATCCACCACTTGATATTCTCAATATTATGCTCAGCCCCCTATTAGTACGTAAATATCCCACTTCCCGTTGAGTCATTGCTGAATATTTCCCTCGAATAATTGGAAAATCCCATTGAATTTGCCTGTTCTTTCTCCACCGCCATACACACGTGCACCAATCTCCTTTCTTGATCTTCCCTTGCTTTGTTGGTCAAATTTCCCTTTTATGCTCTTGAACGAATATTGACACAATATTTCTTTTGGTCTTGTTCCGATTGTGAATTTTCCCCAAATATTTGATTTAAAATATTCATTTCTTATTTGAAATAAAGAAATATCACATCGAAGAATAGAATACCTTCGTATCCGTTAAGCTTAAAACCATTCATTCAAATCCATTAACCATCGTCGATCCAATGTGAATGCAAATATAAGAAAAGTAAATACACCTAAAACTATATGTTATGCAATTTTAATTCTATATTTTTTTTAGGGGTTAAAAATTAATCCCTAATTTTTATGCAACAAATAAGTAACTGGATTGTCAAAATTTAGGTGTCAACACCATTGATACTCATATTGTAAAAGGTGAAGGATTAAGCCATAGACTGTGTCCAAGGACTCTACAAGAGAATGAACAAATGAAACATGTTCCTTATGCTAGTGCTGTTGGAAGCTTGATGTACGCTATGATGTGTACAAGACCCGACATATGTTTTGCAGTTGGAATGGTGAGTAGATACCAATCCAATCTAGGTCAAGCACATTGGAAGGCCGTTAAAAGAATACTGAGATATCTGAAGGGAACTGCTGATTACAAGCTGAATTACCAAGAAAATGATCTGCAACTTGAAGATTATACAGATGCTGATTGGGGAGGAAATTTAGATGAAATGAAATCTACCTCTGGATTTGCTTTCTTACTGAACAATGGTGCCATATCATGGAGCAATAAGAAGCAAACATGTATAGCCTTGTCCACGATGGAAGCTGAGTTCGTGGCATTATCAGCAGTGGTACAAGAAGGAGTTTGGCTTAAGAGATTTTTGGATCATTTGAGTGTTATTGAGAAAGCTGCAAATCCATTATTGGTTAATTGTGATAGCCAAGCAGCTATAGCATACACCAAAGATCCAAAATATCATAGCAAGACCAAACATATAGATACTAAGTATAACTTTGTCAAAGATATGGTGGCACGAAAGGATGTGAACTTACAGTACATATCTATGCATAGAATGGTAGCAGATCCTATGACAAAACCAATACCTAGAGATGTGTTTTGTGGTCATGTAAAATCTCTAGGATTTCGTAGAGTCTGATGTACTGGATATTGTATTTTCCCTGAGTTGTTCACATTTAATGAATTTGTGTTTTTCATCATTAATGCCTATGAATCTTTGTTTGATCTTTATGCATCTTAATGCTCAGTGTATTACTTTAAGTTGAGAAAGTATGTCGGACAGATATGAGATTAGCCTACTCATATGAGATAATCGCCTCTATTTACTGTGTGATAAATAGAGATGAGATTGTTTTTTAAGCTTATTATATAGGTGATAATTGAGAGCTCAAGCTTAAAATATATATGTCGCATTAACTAAGTGTTAAGATGAGGACATGATATTTATTATGTCCGAAAGTAAAATAACCCACATATTTTACTTTATCTGTCTATGATGCCAGATGTGAGTTCTAATGAATTTTGTGAATGAGTAGATATGTGAACTCAAGTTAGACAAGTTAGACATTAGGTATGTCTGAATTATCATCCGTACGGTATTGAAGGTATAGACATACGCTCCATGGGAAAGGAGTTAATACCGTAATACGTATTTCATACTACGTATGCATGAGATGACCAATAAGAGTGGCAAAAGTTTGATCTCAACTTTTATGCCGTGTGAGACTCTTGAGGAAAAATTTTTAGTACCCTCAAGACTTTTTTCTTATTCTCAAGATTTCTATTTAGTGTTTGCTATCTTAGGATGTTGCCAATGGTTATGAGTTAATTCGATCTAATGGGACATTTTTAGAAAAGCAAGCTGAACTGAAATTAAGAGTTTGAAGGAAAGATGAAGATCAAATTTGGAGAATCACATTGTAGTTTGGTATTCACTGATTGGCCAATTATGACTGTCTTTGAGATAATCATAATTATGAATACAATATATATAATTGCTTAAAAGAGATCAAGAGAGATATAAATGTGATCGATCGATCTAGGGTATTGCATACTAAATTTACTCGGAATGTGATGCCCATTATGAGCTGCTATATATTCCTAACAGATGTATGGCAACGAACTCTCAAAGTATGCTGGTCGCACGGACTATTCGCCAGTATGAATGTTGCAGTGAAGAAGAGAGGATTCTGTTCGGACCACCATGCCAAGTGGGAGTTGATGGATTTTCAATTGAGAGGCCTAAGTAGGGCCCATCCGCCCATGTTGGTTTTGGCCCACCATGTGCGAGTGGGAGATGATGGTTTTATTTATGATAGGCCTGAGTTGACCCGTTAGGGCTCGGCCTGTGAGTTGAGGGCCCATGGAGGAACGGTTGCGATGTGAAAAGTTGCATTGTTTAGATACGAGAGGTTGTGTCTTTTGGAAATGGTGTTACATTGAGGAGTTGCGTCGTTTGGAGAAGACGCTTCGAGGGAAAATATAAAAGAAAAAGGAACGTACATTTTGGAAGGTTACATACATTCTTTTTTCTCTCTCACTCTCCTAGGAATCAACATAACAACAATCCCCCTAAAAACGTCTCTTGCACATCGCTTCTCTCCCTAAGCGAAGAAAAGAATTCTCCTTTGAAGAACAATATCCGGTTTCCTCCTCGAATCGTAACGTCGGTGTTTAGTCTGTGGACAAAAGGTACGCTCGATCTCGTGGTGTGCTTTTGATCGGTGATTCATGTTTGTTTGTTTTCTGGGCTCGCTTCCGCTTCGTCTTTTTAGGGGTTTGATTTAGTGTCGAATCCGTTTTTGGGAATCAGTAATTCCCTACACAAATAATTTATGAGGTAGTGAGCTCATAATTCAATAGCTTAAGGTTCTATGTGAAGGCTGATCCAAGTGGCTTTCCGATGATTGAGGCGTGATACTTACTGTAGTGCAACTTGATCAAAAATTTAAGTCTCGCACATTATCACAGCGTTATTGAAGCACCCTAATATCTGTTAAATCCCTTTAGATAAGCCAGTTTAAATACAAATTTGACCTCTCTACTTACGACAAAGATATCAAACTTCTGTTGCTTACAGCAGTTCTCAATAGGAGGAATAAGGATTCCGATTTTGAAAAGCATTAACTACACGTATCAAAACTAATTATCAATCTCAGTCCCTTACATTCACATTTTTTCAGACAGATTTTGATTCTGACAATATAGAACCGAACTTGCCTATAAACTAGGGGAAAGTACGCCTAAATTGATAACATATCAGAAATTTTGCCGACCCACTTTGCCTGGTATTGGACATGCTTATCATTAGAGATATCAAGCAGAGTTATTCAAACGAACGGTTCAGGACAATTCACCAAAGCACTTCGAGAAAAATTTCAGCCAAGGAACATATTGCTCTCTGTACGATGGGACAATTTTTTAGTGTGGCAGACACTAATCTATATCCACAGAAAGATTAACCAGTGTCTCTAAGCAACAATTTTCATGCACCGAATATTATCTGTCTATGTGTCAGAAGCTCTTCGGAACAACTTATGATTTCTACCGCATCGTGCTCCATCAGCTGAACCTCACCATTCCACAACCGATGAAATATCACATCAAAATAAAGCGCAGGCAGAGCATCTCCACCTTAAAACATAACACCTCTGCTTGTCAAATCCGAAAGTTCAGGCATAAACTACAGTTTCTAACTCAACAAGCTCGTAGAATGGAATAACATAAATGTCTTTCACATCATTGATTATCTGATTTCTCAGGCTCCCCATGATAAGACTGCAATGTGGATATCACAACCAACGACCTCAAGCTTTGACTAGAGTATTCTCCCTTAAAACAACTAGCGGAAAGAACGAGGGAGAAACACCTCCATCGAACAAATCCATGGTCAATCTTTCAATTATGCTGCACATTGTCTTGGTGGAGTATTTGCATTTTTCCACGAATACTTAGCAAAGGATTCTTCTAACTCTCTTTCCCCACTCACTTCGTTCACAGCCACGACCTCACAAATTTCTCTCATCTGGTCCTGGCTAAGCTTAAGTGCCACTGATCTAATATTGTCTTCAAGGTTCTTGACTTTTGTGGTCCCTATATCATCAAAGTTAAAGTTTGTTATAAACATCACAAAATGAACAGCCGCCTGATTTGACATTCTTCTCCTGATTTTGCAAAAATCAACAGCTAGTGGCATAGTAACACAAAATCTACTATTATGTGACTCAATGTTTGCCCAAAATTGTTACCTGGTATTGGGATAACGTCATCCCCCTGATGAAGAAGCCACGCTAGGGCCAGTTGAGGAGCAGTGCAACCATGCTTTGCAACGAGGTCAGCAAATTTTTGATATATAACTTTGTTCTTCTCTAAGTTCTCACCAGTGAATCTTGGATGCATATTCTATCACAAAACAATAGAAAATTAATATAGAAGCATATCTATCACTGGTATATCACCAAGAAATCCAAAAATTTGGTTTCTATGGCAGTAAACTGTTGTCTGCTGTATGCTCTGATTTAATCCTCTCGCAAATTAAGAGGTTGATTAGAGCAAGACTTAGGCACTGTTTGGTAACCATCCAAACAGTGCCTGATTCTGATTTTTTGTTCCCAGAATCCGTTCGGGACGAAAATCGCGTTTGGTAAATTTTTGTTCCCGGGAACAAATTTGTTCCCAGAATCAGTTTGGGACGAGAATCAAGAATAATAAAAAAAAAAAAGTTAATTCTTGTTCCAGGAACAAAATTGAGAGTCAAAACTCTTGTTCTTCTTCTTCTTCATCGACAGCCATCTCGCGACCGTCGCCCACTGCCGTCTGCCGCCGCTGTCCGCCGCCGCCCGTTGCTACCGCCTGCCACCGCCCGTTGCCACTGCCCACCGCAGTCCAACATCGCCGGTTGCCGGCGAATTGTCCGACGAGCTCGCCAAGCTAGGGCGAGGTCCGACAAGCTCACCGGAGGCAAGCCCAACCCCGCCAATGGCTAAGCGGGCCTCACTCAGCCCTGGCGAGGCCGAGCCAACGAGGGCCAGCCTCGCCGAGGGCCGGCGACCGGCCTGAAGAAGAATTAGAATAGGAGAAAAAAGAAAAAAAAAAAAAAAAAAAAAAAAAAGGAAAAAAAGGAAAAAATTATTTAAAAATTAAAATAAATTGATTTGGAACATAATCAATGAACACGGTACCAAACGCAATTCTATTCCAGAATCAAAAATTTTGGACAGTTACTAAACGCGTTCTTTTACTCAGAATCAGTTCCCGGGAACAAAATAAAAAAATAATTATTTCTTGTCAGAATCTGTTCCTAGGAACAGAATCGTTATCAAACGCGCCCTCAGTAGTTGTTTGAATGAGAAGGAAAACGTATCCTTGTCCTTAGATAGGCATTAGATGTTGTGCAGTAACCGAGGACTTCCATTTTGGGTCTTTCAGTTGCTGTTTGTTGGGCTTGTAGCAGGATTGCTCACCCTGCTTTCTGTTGTTGACGCTAATAAATGCTAAATACCAACAAAAAGTAATTTTTTAAAGTTCGGATGGTCACATAATCTGGATTTGCCAATGGACTAATGATTAATATCATCAAAATAAATGGCGAAAAAACATACCAACACGCTCTCTGGGGCCAAGCTCTCAACAATTGCCTTCCCACCAAAGAATCCATGACCTAGAGGGCTATATGCGACTATCCCAATGCCAAGTTCTCTGAAATTGAAAGACAGGCGAAAACTCACTCATTTCCATGATATCTTGAGGGGAAACAGAAAACATCTTAAGGATCATAGGAGTGGACCTGCAAAGTGGAATTATTTCATCCTCAATGTCACGAGTCCACAGAGAATACTCCATTTGCACAGCTGTGATTGGATGAATGGCATGAGCTCTCTTTATCGTATCGATGCTAGCTTCTGACAGACCAATGTACTTTATCTTCCCTTCCTCCACCAGCTTCTTGAGTTCTCCCATCTATCTTACCAATTGCAATTGATTTAGTTAAACCAATTTTTCACATTGCAATTGTTGGAGAAAAATGATCATATGCTAGAAAGCAATGTGAAGAAACACCATGATTAAACAGTGCTTACAGTATCCTCTATCGCCACTGTGGTGTCCACCCTGTGCTGAAAGTACAAGTCTATGTAATCAACCCCGAGTCTCCTGAGACTACCTTCACAGCATTCTCTTACATAATCAGGAGTACCTCTGATGGTAGGTTGAGCCCCGCCAACCTTGCTATGCCGAATTTCGTTGCTAACTGAACCTGCTCTCGCGGAAGCTCCTTCAGAGCCTGAGTGAATAATTAATTTGGTCTCAGTAACAGGACAACCAGCAAAGAAATTAGGCATAGTTTCAGTCTCAAAATGTCCATTTCTCAAATCTTCAGGGTCAAACTTATCAAAGAGACGTTAAATCTTGATGCGTGAAAGCTAATTAAAACAGGCATCACCTTTCCGATCATGATCTCATTGTCATGATCTTGACCATAGACATCTGCTGTATCGTAGAAGGTGATGCCCTTCTCGAATGCTCTCTTTATGAGTAAACATGCAGCTTCATGGGAAAGAGGAGTATTCAGGGCACCAGAGAGTCCTGCGCATCCAAAGCCTAGTCGAGAGACCTGCACAAGATGAGAGGGCGTCATTTTCAGTAGTCATCTCTTCAATATCCTATCTCAAATCTGGTGAAGATAAAAAATTTCCTCACTATCCTAAGAACAAGAGTCCTGAATAAATAGTTCCCCTACTCCCTTGAAATGACTTGAACATGCTAAGTGTCCATCTTCGCTTGCCCTTGCCAGGACTAAGAGCACACTCAAGCCAACCTACTCTTAAGCTGCTACAAGCCAACTCAATTCAACGTGAGCCTTTCAAGTTTGAGGCATACAAGTATTGAATGGAATCGAATAGCTGAATATAAGATATCCCAATTAGAGTAATACATCTAAATACATAAGAAACGCTTATTACGCTGTTTTCCAATTTCATGATACTCTCAAAGCTCACTTAGCTCGACTTCCAGCTTAGCTCGCAGTCTCACATAGAATTCTTGCTTTTGGACAGTCGATTTGAGCTTAAGCTAATTACCGAACACTTGACCGAGTCGAGCATTAGCTAAACTCAAGCTCGGTAAAACTCGAGGAGTCAACTGGGGATGACTTGACTGTGATCACACCCGTTATCAAAAACCCAGATCACACTCGTCAACTAATGCAAGAAGCCAAGGACTTTGGGCACGATGATGCACTCTAAAGCTTCTGAACAGTCCCTTGGTCAAATATCACAATAATCAGGCACCATCTTTAGGGTCTGAAACGAAAACTATTGATCTTGAAAACATGAAGACAAGAATTCAATGATCACTTGAACAGAGAAGGCTCACAAGGACAAAAGGAAGCAAAGATTGTTACCTCCAATCCCTGACTGCCCAGTTTCACCATGGGAATCTGAAATCGCTTCTCCTCCTCCATTTTCTCTTCTCTATTTCAGCTTCTCTTTCTCTAACGAAGATGGGTTGAGGATGAAGAGGCAAAGGACAGACTCTTGAGTCCTGCCATGACCACTGTCGTTGACGATGACAGCGGCATCTTTTTCTTTAGGACTAATACGTCGACGTAAAAATTCTAATTTGTTATACATGTAGTCAATTTATCCCAACTTAATTTTTCGGTTATAAAAAATTTCGATATATTTATAATAAATTAATATTAATTATTCTTCATTAAATTATATAAATATTACAAAATCATTAAAATTGATATATCTCGTGAACTGAAATGTCATGTGTCATATAACTCAATAATTTGATGATAAAATTTGACGGATCGTATACTTATCATAGACGCATTAGTTTGGAGTTTTCCTTTTCTTTGTCTTTGTATATCCAACGATAAGAAAATTTTGATTGGTTTGTGCAGAGAATAAGTTTGAATAATAGTCAGGTTGTCCTGTTGAATCTTGTACATGACGGTAATGGACTGCAGATCCAACTGATTCTACCACAGTTTTGCTAATTGCATAGGAATGAAAAACTGGACTTGCGAGATCCCCTTCAATGCGACTAATTGCAATCATTATATATTAAATTAGAAGAGAGATTGGTAAAAAGGTCCGGGAGCCAACTTCGTCCGACTTTACACTTCTTCAACATGAACCGAGTATCTCAAAGATTGTGGTATTTCTTTGGACTGGTAGTAATGAAATGGATGCGGGTTAGGGCGTGGGTTCTTGTTTTTCCTTTGCGTAAAGTGATTTTTCGTTTGATCTTCCGGTTCACCATACCCACTAGGATCATGCTCCTTATGTTCCGACGCGACAGGAGTTTGTTAGCGGTGATCGGTAATTTTTCATGTTCTAATTCGAGCAATGATCAAATAATTAACTGCTTAAACATATCGCGCCTCATTTACACGACTATTGACCGTGACACAATGAAAGTTCTTGTCTAGACCCAAATCTATCGAACGGAATTCATCACGACCCTCAATTTTGTGAATCCTACGAGTGCTAAAAACCCAATCTCCAGTTCGTTGTGGATGAGCAACATAGCAACTTGTAGCACTAAGATGGCGAACTTCCATGGAAAATCATCATTAATTCCCTCATGCCAATAGAAGCAACACTAGGATGATAGATTTGGGGAAAATTTTCAAATAAAGGTATAAAATGAGCTGTTTTCTTAATATATGGGTTAAAGTAGATTTTATCTCAACTTAGTCTTAAGTAAGGGCCTGAGCTCATCGGCCTACCAAATTTTCGCCTGTCAATTTGTACATAAGAATCACATGTTTATTCTGTTAATTTTGTCAAAAATTTTGCACTTTGACCAATTTGGGGAATCGCCAAATTCAAGCTAGGGTTGTTTGATAGTTTTTTTGGTAGAATTATCAAAAAAAGTCCTAAACCTATTACAATTGCGTCAATTCAGTCCTAATTTTTTTTAAAAGTCAATTTAGTCATAAACATTTTACAATTGTGTCAGTTTAGTCCATCTGGCCAAATTGGCCGACCGGTGCTGACGTGGACACCGGCCATCCGGCGAAAGCTGACATGGTAATTTTGTAATTTTTTTTTTCGAATTTTCAAATATTTTTTGAATTTTTGAATTCTTTTTTTCTATTTCTTTTTTCCACCTTCTCTTTCCTCTGGCCGGTTGTCAGCCAAAGGCGAGGGCCGACAAGGTCAACCTCACCAGCCAGTGGTGAGGCTCATCCCCGCCAGCCACTGGTGAAGGCAAGCCTCATCCAGCGACGGCGAGGTCGAGCCTTGCCGACCACCAACAAGGTTGACCCTCGCCTTGGCTGGGCGAGGCCCCACCAGACTTGGCGAGGCTCGGCCTCGCCCAACCAAGGTGACGGTTGACCTCGCCAATGGTCGGCAAGGCCGTTGTCACTAGATCTGGCGAGGCTCGGCCTCACCCAGTCATGGCGAGGTCGACCCTCGCCAGATCTGGCGGGGCCTCACCCAGCAACGGTAAGGCCGACCTCACCAAATCTGGCGGGGCCTCATCCAGCAATGGCGAGGTCAACCTCGCCGGCCAAAGGAAGGAGAAGGTGGAAAAAATTCAAAAATTCAAAACACATTTAATAATTTGAAAAAAATCAAAAAAAAAAAAAATTGTCATGTCAGCTTTTATTAGACGGCCGGCGTTCATGTAGCGCTAATCGGTCAATTTTGGCTAGATGGACTAAACTGGCACAATTGTAAAAGGTTTAAAACTAAATTGACAAAAAAAAAAATTTATGACTGAATTGGCACAATTGCAATAGGTTTAGGATTTTTTCAGTATTTTTCCCCAGTTTTTTCACAGGGCAATTTTCCTCCTAATATCGCTAATATAAAACTTCTGTTTCGATCATCTTGTTCGATCTTGGTTTTGTGATCCGATCTAGGTCAGTTTTCCAAAATGGAGCTCAAATCATAACCCTAAATTTCTCAAATCCTCCAAATTCCTTTATTTCGATCGAGATCATTTTCCTAAATTAGTGCAAGTGATCTTTCCTTCGTCCAAGAGAAGATGTTTATCGCTTGTTGAAGCAATTTTTTAACAAGTCGTGGTTATGTCATGGAATACCATACCGATGGCAGTGACGACAGCAATGATAAATGCACCCTCCTTCCATGCCTACACTGTCGACTTCTATTTTCCATTTGGGTGAATCTCACAACCCACAAGAGCCAAATAAACACGGATTAGCTCGAGCGTTGCGAATCAAGCAAAAGATTGAAGGAAATCGCGAACGGGATATGAGATTCACTCCCCCATTCAATTGCATTAGATTGTGGACACGAGCAGATGTTTTGAGTGCAGGAATTACCCGACAATCCACTCCTAGTGCCCACCGGTGATGAAGGCATGAGACTTCTACAATGCGTCCCAATGAAAAATGAAGCCTTGCACATCATCACTGATATGCCATGAAGCACTCTACTTTCCACTAGGTCTCTCTAGATTTGTAATGAGTTTAAATATATATTTGATCTCTTTTTGACGACGAAGGCATTGAACTTCTGTTGCTTATGCTGTTCTCACTGAGAGGAATACGGATCAAAACTAATTATCAAACTCAGTCCCTACAATTCACATTTTTCGTACAAATTTTGATTTTGACAATTCTCCACGGTATGAATCATCTTGATAAGCAACGCAGAAGCATGCTACAGCAAAGAACTTGCCAACAAAGTAGGGAAAAGCACTCCACAATTGATAACATATCAGTTGTTTTTCCTGACCTGCTCGTTTGGCGTCGAACATCCTTATCATTAGAGTGATCGAGTTGAGCGGTTCGAAAGAATGGTTCGGGACTATTCGCCAAAGCACTTCGAGTGACATTTTCAGCTAAAGGAACGTTTTTATCGAGGAGAAGAACAATAGAAGTGCCATACAAAATATTTTTCGGATCACTTAAGTGTCAAGTCTAATTTGAGTCACCGAAAATCCGACGTTGCCATATTTTATTAATTTCTCGATCTTAATTAACTTGACGGCATGCCCACTCAACATATAACCCCTAAACAACGATGTATAGCAAGTTAAAAAGTGATTACTTTAATGCTATTCGTTGCAAAAAACATGATCATTTCAATGTCAAAGTGATCACTTCAATACCAAAAGCCACCTCAGATAAAACTTTTAATTATAGGCTCCGTTCGTTTCGAGAAAAATAATTTTCAGGAAACTGATTTTCGGATCTTCGGCATTCGTTTCATGGAAAATGAATTCCTTGGAGAAAATGTTTCCCATGAAAGGAAAAAAGTCTTCTAAATTAAGAGAAGATATTTTCCATTTTGAAAAGTGGAAAAGATTTTCCTCATTTGATATATCTTATCTCACACATTTACGAATCATCACTTCCTCCTCTCCTTTCTTTTTCTTCTTTTCTTTTTTTGTTCAAATTATTTTTTAATTTTCATTTTCGTTTTTAATTCGAATTATTTTTAATTTCCTTTTCTTTTCTATTTCTTTTATTTTTTTTTTTTCTTTTTCTTTTCTTTGTTTCCCATCTTCTTCTTTCTTGGCTAGTCGTTGACCGTTACCAAGCGAACCTCGAACTCGTCAATCTCAAGCTCGCACTCTGCACTCTTGCTTATCATTTTTTTTTATTTTTTCTACCCTACAGTTGTACATTGTTCAAGCAAATGGCTCTAAATGTTTTGCTTCTTTTTTCTTTTGTTTATTAGAATACAAAAGATGCGGAGGGAGAACAAGCCAACCACTCAATTGGAAGATTCTCATGAGGGCTGTACATGCTTTGCTTCTTTTCTCTTTTACTTCTTTTTAAAATCCATACAAACATTTTTTAAAGTAGATGAGCATTTGACGATAATGAGGAACAAAGATATGAAGTAAATTTGTTTAGATTTAAAGGGAAATTCATATTTGATAGATTTATAGGTCGGTAAGTTATGCATGTCTAAGTAATGAAGTCTTAGAAAATATTTTCCTTACCAAACACCGGAAAATATTTTTCGAAACATTTTCATATTTTAGCCGAACATCAGAAAATATTGTCATTTTCCTGGAAAATGACTTTTAGATAAATATTTTCCGGAAATAGCCCATTTTCCGCGAAACAAATGGACCCAAATGTCATGTAATTTCTCTTACTGGAATTTCTCGCAGAAGGCACTTAAGTGATCATTTTTCTTCAATTTTGGCACTTAAATGAATTAGCAAAAACTTTTGATACAAAAGTGAGCATCGTACATAACTTATGACACTTCTAGTCTTTTTCTCTCGTTTTTCTTGGTTTTTATTTGTTGCTCTCAATAAGATGGAATGAATTCGAGTGCCGCAGGTGTTAATCAATGTCCTCAGAAAAATTAACGGGCGTCTCTAAGCAGCATTCTCCGTGCATCGAATATTATCTGTCCATGAATTCGGACCAACAAGGTATGGTCCCTATCCTGTCGCGCTCCATTAGCTGAACTTCCCTGTTGTACAACCGCTGAATTATTTGGTTGGAATAAAGCACAGGCAAAGCATCTTCACCTTAAAACAGAACACATCTGCTAGTTGAATCCCAGCATTCAGGCATACCCTACATTTTCTGCCACAAGCAGTCGAAGAACAACGAAGGGAAATAAATATCTTTTACATCACCCATTCTCATGGTCTTTAAGGCTCCTTATGATAAGACCGAAATATGGATATCACGACCACCGATCTCACGCTTCCACTGCAATATTCTCCTCGCAACAAGTAGCGGAAATAACAAGGGAGAAACACTTCCATCAATCTTTTATCCGTGCCGCGCATTATCTTGTGGGGTATCTGCATATCTCCATGAATACTTGGCCAACGTTTCAAACTCTCTTTCCCCACTCACTTCATTCATGGTCACGACTTCACAGATTTCTCTCATCTCGTCTTGGCTAAGCTTAATTGCCACTGATCCAATATTGTTTTCAAGGTTCTCGGCTTTTCTGGTCCCTATATGTCATCGCAACTGAAAGTTAAAACTTTTGAGAAAAAACATGGGAAAATCAACAACTGCCTGATTTAATATACCTCCCCTAATTTTGCAAAAATCAAAGGCTACTGCCACAGTAAAAACTGAACCTACTACTATGTGACCCAATGTTTGCCCGAACTAGTTACCTGGTATAGGGATAACATCATCCCCCTGATGAAGAACCCATGCTAGCGCCAGTTGAGGAGCGGTGCAGCCATGCTTTGCAGCAAGGTCAACAACTTTTTGATATATAACTTTGTTCTTCTCTAAGTTCTCCCCAGTGAATCTTGGATGCGTATTCTATCACATAACAATAGACATCAGCATAGAAGCACACACTACCACTGCTATAAAACCAAGAGATCCAAAAATTTGTTTTAAGGCAGAAAAAGGTCGTCTGCATAATCCCACTCTCTCTGTAAGCTCTAATTCAATCCTCTTGTGAATTAAGAGGTTAAGTAGAGAAAGGCTTAGTAGTTGTTTGAATGTGAAAAGTGTCCTTAGAGAGGCATAAGGCGTGCTGTAACTGGGCACTTCTAGTTTGGGTCACTCAGTTGCTATTTAATGAGCCTGTAGGAGGATTGCCCTGCTGTTTGTTGATGCTAATAAATTAAGTATGAATGGCCACATAATTCGGATTAGCCAATAGACAAATGATTGATACCGTCAAAACAGATTGCAAAAAAACATACCAACAGGCTCTCCGCAGGCAAGCTCTCAACAACCGCCTTCCCACCAAAGAACCCATGACCTAGAGGACTATATGCGACTATCCCGATGCCAAGTTCTCTGAAAGTGAAAGACATGTAAAAACTGGCTCATTTCCATGATACATTGAGCGGACGAAAACAGACGTCTTGAGGATGATAGGGGTAGACCTGCAAAGTGGAATTAATTCATCCTCAATTTCACGAGTCCACAGAGAATACTCCATTTGCACAGCTGTGATTGGATGAATGGCATGAGCTCTCTTTATTGTATCAATGCTAGCTTCTGACAAACCAATATACTTTATCTTCCCTTCCTCCACCAGCTTCTTGAGTTCTCCCACCTATATTACCAATTGGGAATGATTTAATCAAATCAACTTTTTACGTTGTATGATGATCTGCTCGAAAGCAATGTGAAGAAACACCATGATCAGACAGTGCTTACAGTATCCTCTATCGGCACTGTGGTGTCCACCCTGTGCTGATAGTACAAGTCTATGTAATCGATCCCAAGTCTCTTCAGACTACCTTCACAGCATTTTCTTACATGCTCAGGAGTACCTGTGATGGCAATTTGACCTTCCTCCACTGCAAAGCCGAATTTCGTCGCTAACTGAATCTGCTCTCTTGGAAGCTCCTTCAGAGCCTGAGCGAGTAATCAATTCGGTCTCAGTTATAGGACAACCAGGGAAAAAAATAAAAAACCAAGAGGCAACTGAACACATTAATAAGAGGTATCATCTGAGTCTCAAAATGTCCATCTCATAACAATGTTCAGGGTAAAAATTATCACAGAGAGATTAAAATCTTGAAGCATGAAAGCTAATTTAAACGGGCATCACCTTTCCGATCATAATCTCATTGTCATGATCATGACCATAGGCATCTGATGTATCGAATAAGGTGATGCCCTTCTCGAATGCTCTCTTTATGACTAAACATCCAGCTTCATGGGGAACAGGAGCATTCCAGATACCAGAGAGTCCCCCGCATCCAAAGCCTAGTCTAGAGACCTGCACAAGATGAGAGGATGGCATGAATTCAGTATTCTTCTCTTCAAGTTATTTCAATGTCTTATCTCAGATCTGGAGACAAAAAGAAAAATTCACTATATTAAGAACAAGGATCCTGAGCTAAATGTTCCCCTACTTCTCCCTTGAAATGACTCGACCGTGTTTCCTGTTCATCCTCGCTCTTGCTTGCCAGAGTTAAGCACACACACAAGGCAAGCTAATCTTGAGCTGCTACGAGTCTGACTCGAACTCGACTCAATCCTCTCAAGTTCAAGGCATTCGAGTACCGAGTGGAATCAGAATGTGATCGAGCATACTCAGACTCGAATAGCTGAATTCCTATATCCTAGTTAGTATCACATCTAAATACATTAGAAACATGTATTACGTTGTTTTCCAATTTCATTGTACTTTCAAATCTCCCTTAGCTCCAGCTTAGCATGCCACCTCATGTAAAGTTTGTACTTTTGGACAGTATTTGAGCTCAAGCTTATTCCTGAACACTTTATCAAGTCAAGCTTGAGCTCAGATCAAGCTCGGTCGAGCTCGAGTAGTAAAATAAGATTGACTGAACTTTCATTACACCCTTTTTCAAAACCACAGATCACACTTCATCAACTAATGCACGGAGCCAAAAATCAGGTACAATCTCTGGAGTTTCTATGAGCACTATGGTGCCCTCTAAAGTTTGTAAACAGTCTCTGGGTGAAAACTGTCATAAAAATCAGGTACATTCTCTGAAGTTCGAAAAGGAAACTGCTAATCATGAAAACATGGAGACAAGAATTCAACGATCACTTGAATAGAGACGGCTCACAAAGACAAAAGGAAGCGAGATTGTTACCTCCAATCCCTGACTACCCAGCTTCACTCTGGGAATCTGAATTCGCTGCTTCTCCTCCATGTTCTCTCACTCTTTGCTTCTTCTTCTCTAGCGGAGAAAGATTGAATATGAAGAGGTAAAGGACATAGGCTTTGACACTGACAGTGACGCCTTTTTTGTTTCTCTTTATTTGGTGACCAGAAGATTCTAATCGACAAGCAGAAAGAATAAGCTGTACAAGACTTGAGCTGTACACCTAACGATAATGGAGTGCTGACCCATTTGCTTTCTTTTATAATCACGCTATCTGATTAGAAATGAAAAATCAGAATCGCAATGTCCTTGTCGATGTGATTGATTAACCATCATATTTAACTAGTGCACTAAATTTCGGAGATATTTATAGAGATATAAAGAAGAGAAAAGTGTTTTGAAAATATTAAAACTTATCAAAAAGTGCAATTAAATGTTAAAATTTTTTTAAAATGTAATTAATTTATAAAACTTTACATGAAATGCACTAAAATTTTTAAGAAGTGCAATCAACCAAACGACTTAATTGGACCAAATTAACAAGTTTAATTGTACTTTTTGAAAATTTTAGAACTCAATTGCTCTTTCTTGACAAGTTTTAGATTTCAATTATATTTTCATGACAAATTTAAGGATTTAAATTCTTATCTGAAAATTATAGAATTCAATGTACTTTTGTAATAAATTTTAGAATTTTCAATGCACTCATCCTTATAAAGAAAAAAAAACTGACAAAAAGATCTAAAAGCCAAATTCAGCATAAACTATATCATTTCATAGGGGTCGTGTTTCTTCGAGTTGGCAATAATAGAATGGATGCAGGTTCGGTTGTAAGTTCTTTTTTGATCTCTACAAAAGTTGAATTTTTGTGCTTCCAAGAGCGGAGCTTCTGGCTCGCCGTACCTACCAGAAACATGCTCCAAACAATCCGACACGCCAAGAGTTTGTCGGTGGTGGTCAGTAACTTTTCATCTTCTAACTCGAGCAAGAACCAAATAAATTGACAACTTAAACAAATCACACCTCATTTGCGACTATTAGCCATGACGCAGTGAAAATTCTAGTCGAAGAACAACGAAGGGAAATTAATGTCTTTTACACCACCGATCTTACGCTTCCACTGCAATATTCTCCTCGCAACGAGTAGCGGAAATAACAAGGGAGAAACACTTCCATCGAGCTAATCCATGGTCAATCTTTTATCAGTGCCGCGCATTATCTTGGTGGGGTATCTGCATATCTCCATGTATACTTGGCCAACATTTCAAACTCCCTTTCCCCACTTACTTCATTCATGGTCACGACTTCACAGATTTCTCTCATCTCGTCTTGGCTAAGCTTAATTGCCATTGATCCAATATTGTGTTCAAGGTTCTCGGCTTTTCTGGTCCCTTTATGTTATCGCAACTGAAAGTTAAAACTTTTGAGATAAAACATGGGAAAATCAACAACTTCCTGATTTGATTTTGCAAAAAGCAACGGCTACTGCCATAGTAAACCTACTACTATGTGACCCTATGTTTGCCCAGACTAGTTACCTGGTATTGGGATGACATCATCCCCCTGATGAAGAGCCCATGCTAGGGCCAGTTGAGGAGCGGTGCAGCCATGCTTTGCAGCAAGGTCAACAACTTTTTGATATATAACTTTGTTCTTCTCTAAGTTCTCCCCAGTGAATCTTGGATGTGCATTCTATCACATAACAATAGACATCAGCATAGAAGCACACACTACCACTGCTATAAAACCAAGAGATCCAAAAATTTGTTTTAAGGCAGCAAAAGGTCGTCTGCATAATCCCACTCTCTGTAAGCTCTAATTCAATCTTCTCTTGTGAATTAAGAGGTTACGTAATCTGGATTGCCAATGGACTAATGATTAATATCATCAAAATAAATGGCGAAAAAACATACCAACAGGCTCTCGGGGGCAAGCTCTCAACAATTGCCTTCCCACCAAAGAATCCATGACCTAGAGGGCTATATGCGACTATCCCAATGCCAAGTTCTCTGAAATTGAAAGACAGGCGAAAACTGACGCATTTCCATGATATCTGGAGGGGAAACAGAAAACATCTTAAGGATCGTAGGAGTAGACCTGCAAAGTGGAATTAATTCATCCTCAATGTCACGAGTCCACAGAGAATACTCCATTTGCACAGCTGTGATTGGATGAATGGCATGAGCTCTCTTTATCGTATCGATGCTAGCTTCTGACAGACCAATGTACTTTATCTTCCCTTCCTCCACCAGCTTCTTGAGTTCTCCCACCTATTTACAAATTGGGAATGATTTAATCAACTCAACTTTTTACGTTGTATGATGATCTGCTCGAAAGCAATGTGAAGAAACACCATGATCAGACGGTGCTTACAGTATCCTCTATCGGCACCGTGGTGTCCACCCTGTGCTGATAGTACAAGTCTATGTAATCGATCCTAAGTCTCTTCAGACTACCTTCACAGCATTTTCTTACATGCTCAGGAGTACCTCTGATGGCAACTCGACCTTCCTCCACTACAACGCCAAATTTCGTCGCTAACTGAATCTGCTCTCGTGGAAGCTCCTTCAGAGCCTGAGCGAGTAATCAATTCGGTCTCAGTTATAGTACAACCAGGGAAAAAAAAACTGGGAGGCAACATAACGCACTAATAAGAGGTATCGTCTGAGTCTTAAAATGTCCATCTCATAACAATGTTCAGGGTTAAAAATTATCAGAGAGATTAGAATCTTGAAGCATGAAAGCTAATTTAAACAGGCATCACCTTTCCGATCATAATCTCATTGTCATGATCATCACCATAGGAATCCGATGTATCGAACAAGGTGATGCCCTTCTCGAATGCTCTCTTTATGACTAAACATCCAGCTTCATGGGGAACAGGAGCATTCCAGAAACCAGAGAGTCCCCCGCATCCAAAGCCTAGTCTAGAGACCTGCACAAGATGAGAGGATGGCATGAATTCAGTATTCTTCTCTTCAAGTTATTTCAATGTCTTATCTCAGATCTGGAGACAAAAAAAAAAATCACTATTTTAAGAACAAGGATCCTGAGCTAAATGCTCCTCTACTTCTCCCGTGAAATGACTCGACCGTGTTTCCTGTCCATCCTCGCTTGTGCTTGCCGGAGTCAAACCACACACACAAGGCAAGCTAATCTTGAGCTGCTATGAACCTGACTCAAACTCGACTGAATCCTTTCAAGTTCAAGGCATTCGAGTACTGAGAGGAATCAAGAATGTAAGCATACTTGAGGCCCAAGGGGCTTTGGGCCTCAAAGTCCCTTGAGACCCAAAGCCCCTAGGGGAAAATATTTTGTATTTGGCAAATAATTTTAAAAGCTCATTGGTCAAATATCAGCATTGAAAATGCTGAAAGCCCAAGCAAGTCCGAACCTACTTTAAGCGTCGGACATTTTGGAAATGCAACTTCTGTCACTATTCATCTTCTTCCCCATTTGTCTGTCTTTCCCGCCAGAGAGTCGGGCTTCTCCGGTAGGTGGTGGCCCACCGCCACCTGGGGGTTGCGTGTCCCCGATGACCACCGCCTGGGGTGGCGCGCCCGGTCACCACCGCATGGGTCCACGCGACCTCAGGCTGCTAGATCTGGCCTCCGCAACCTTAGGCCACTAGATTTGACCGTCTGGCAGTTGACCGGCGGTTAAGCGGCCGCCGAATTTGATTTTCAGACTTAAAATAAAAAAAAAAAAAACCAATTATAAATGTGAGTTTTGCCAAACGGTGTTTATACTAAAGTTACTTTTCAATGCTATTTGACATTATGATTTACCAAACAGTGATAGCATTTCGAAAACTCCTTTACCTCAAAGATATTTACATTTTCCCAAAGTCATTTCCCCAAAGTTGAACCAAACTCGAATAGCCAAATTCCTATATCCTAGTTAGTGTTACATCTAAATACATTAAAAACATGTATTACGTTGTTTTCCAGTTTCATTATACTTTTAAATCTCACTTAGCTCCAGCTTAGCTTGCAGCATCATGTAAGGTTTGTACTTTTGGACAGACGATTTGAGCTCAAGCTTACTCCTGAACATCTTATCGAGTTGAGCTTGAGCTAAAATCAAAGCTCGGTCAAGCTCAAGCAGTAAAATGAGATTGACTCAACTTTGATCACACCCTTATTCAAAACCACAGATCACACTTTATCAACTAATGCAAGGAGCCAAAAATCAGGTACAATCCCTGGAGTTTCTATGAGCACTATGGTGCACTCCAAAGTTTGTAAACAGCCTCTGGGTGAAAACTATCATAAAAATCAGGTACATTCTCTGAAGCTTGAAAAGGAAACTGCTAATCATGAAAACATAAAGACAAGAATTCGAAGATCACTTGAATAGAGATTGCTCACAAAGACAAAAGGAGGCAAGATTTTTACCTCCAATCCCTGACTGCCCAGCTTCACTCTGGGAATCTGAATTCGCTGCTTCTCCTCCATTTTCACTGACTTTTTGCTTCTTCTCTAACGGAGATGGATTGAATATGAAGAGGTAAAGGACATACTTTATACAGGATTTGAGCCGGCATCGTGGACCGTAGAAAGCTGTGACTGAGAAGTAGAAAAGTAGAAAGAATAATTAATACAGGTAGAAAGAATAATTTATACAGGACTTGAGCTGACATCCTTTCTGTTTCCCTTTTTGGAGTGATTAAAAAGAATAATTTATACAGGACTTGATCTGGCATCGTGAACCGTACACCAAATAATAATGAAGTGCTGACCCATTTGCTTTTTTTTATAGTCACGCTAACCGATGGCTAACCAATTAGATAAGAACAATCGGAGTTGCAGGAAGTTCCTGTCGATGTGATTGATTAACTATTATATGTAACCATTTGCACAGAATTTCAAAGATATTTTCAAAAAATATAAAAAAGTATGTATATATATATATATATATATATATTTTCAAAATTCAAAAACTTATAATAAAAGTGTAATCAAATCTTAAAATTTTCAAAAAACATAATTAGGTCCTAAAATTTTTCACAAAATATATTAAGTTTTAAAACTTTAAAATAAGTGCAATTAACAAAAAAACTCAATTTGACTAATTTGATAAGTTAAGTTGCACATTTTGAAAGTTCTAAGACTTAATCACATTTGAAAGTTTTATAACTCAATCACTTATAAAGGTTGTATTTCTCCTAGTTGGCAATAATAGAATGGATGTAGGCTCGGTTGTGAGTTCTTATTTGATCTCTACTAAAATTGAATTTTCGTGCTTCCAAGAGTGGGGCTCCTGGCTCACCGGACCTACTAGAAACATGCTCCAAAAAATCCAACACGGCAAGAGTTTGTAGGTGGTGGTCGGTAACTTTTCATCTTCTAACTCGGGCAAGAACCAAATAAATTGACTACTTAAACAAAATTAACAAATCACACCCCATTTGCGACTATTAGCCATGACACGGGGAAAATTCTAGTATGGACCTGAATCTATTGGACCGAATATATCATAACCCTCGATTTTTGTGAATCCTGCGTGTGATTCCAACCTAGCCTCCAAATTCATTGCAGATGAGCAACACAAGGATGACGGATTTAGCAACTGGTGGATCTAAGATGGCGAACTCCGAACTTTATCGCCAAATAACAAACTATAAGAACTTCAAAAATGGAAAAATAGACACAATCTTAGTGAAAGCCTGTTCAAAGTAATCGCCATGAAAGAGGCATTATCCATGTCGATTTCTCTATGTTCTGTACAGAAGAGCTCCATAAAATTAGTCAGGAAAACCTAAAGATGCTCACAATTAACACAGTCCAACGTTTGAAGACGCATTTCTCAAAGAATCAATTCTCTAAAGAATCAACATCGATGGCGGTTTCGAGAACTTTCATCTTCTACTGGTATCAATTTCCAGTATATGATCTTCTGGCCGACAAAAGTAGTAAAGTGATGCCAAACAAATCAGTACGTCAGTAAGAACGAGACCCGCCACATCAAATACAAACTTCGGTGCAAATAATCCCCATACCTGAAACAAAAGAAATCAATGCACAAGCTATGAACACAAGTTTAGTAATTGAGATGAAACATTGCATTCAAATGTGGCGTGATTGTTACCATCAAATGTCTCCTTTGTATCATGACACAGAATATGGTTACCGTGACTGTAGCAGCCATAATGAGCCCAAACATCATATAAGCCTGAGAAGAGAGAGACCTCACATGTTTAGACAAAGCTAAGATGTTTAAGATACTTCATGAAACAAAAAAAGATGGACAAAA
Organism: Eucalyptus cloeziana; assembly: GCA_014182715.1. NCBI lineage: Eukaryota > Viridiplantae > Streptophyta > Magnoliopsida > Myrtales > Myrtaceae > Eucalyptus > Eucalyptus cloeziana. Next base: position 11,049,677 of record CM024635.1, on the reverse strand, counting down.
CATGAATGGCTCATTCAATTGTTCACTTACTAGAGACAATTGCACTAAGAGTTCTTTCTGAGCAAACAACTTGCGACGTAAGACAAGGAATGGAAGTCCAAAAACCGGAATAATATGCGAAAACCCAAATGTCTCTATGGTAAGAAGAATTGCTTGGCGTATGAGGACAAACTCATCAAACCTGGAAAGAAAACAAGGAAATTTTAAATCATAAAATGGACCTCACAGAATGATCGCGACAGCAAAATTATACAATAAAGAAACAAATGATCGTGGATTGCGGATACATAATTTCGAGCTTATGGAAGTAAACAGCAACAATTCATGGCTGGGCCATCGAAAAAAATACATTGCAATATTGAATCTCTAAAAAAATTCAAGTATCTATGACTCACCCAATAAATGCGGCACCGTAGCGGAGGCCATCAAAGGCACACCTGAAGAAATACATTACCGGACATTAGAAATAAGAAATGATAATACCACAGAGATTCACAAAGATACTACCAGAATATGGGATAGAGTCCTAGCAAACATAAAGAGAGGTCCTAAGTCAACTGAATTATAAGCACACAATAAAGAAAAGTACAACATAAGAAAAACCACCACCATCACCAGCACCTAGACTTTCCAGTAAGTCAAAATGGCTAAATAAACTTCAGTGTTCAACTAGACTTTATTTTAGACCAGTTAAACAGTGCGTTATGTGGCAAAAATCTATACCAAGAGCACAAAAAGCAATCTTACCAATGACCAGTACAGAAGAACATAGAGAGAGCTAAAAGGCTCCATTCTGTTACTGAGAGAGGATTGACAACCGAAGGTTTGGCGGTTCCATCGCTCTCTTCTTCTATATTCTGCAACATCACTATGCAATATCCTGTAAAAACATATTTCCATTATCCCGAATTGTCTAATATGGAGCGTCAGAACTTAAAGGAGTATATTTAAAGTGCCAAGGGAATCCATGAAAAAATAAAGCACCTCCAAGAATGGATGCTAAAGTGATCAGAGGCCCCTGCTTTCCTGACAGGATAGTTACAGTTGGACTCCACGCAGATAACATGCTCACTGTTTTGCTAAATAAGCTTCTGTTATCAACTTTGCTTCCATTACAGAGCTGGCTAAAAGCCAGTAGTAACATCTGTCCAATTCCAATGGCATATATAATCCTGGGAATAACATTCCTTGCAGCATTGATTTGAGCCAGGCCTAACATGTTACTTTCAGAGGCCCAATGCACTACTATAAGAACATAACTGGCAATAGTTCCCATAACAACAATCCGGCAAATCCTCTGAGAAGAGCCATCGGCAGTGGACTTGTACAAAAGATAGGCCAATCCAATTAGAGCAAGCATTGGCAGGAGTTGAAGAATGTAAACCAGAACAGGATGATTAAAGTCAATCCCAATCATCCATGAGGTACTAGAATGCAAAAATGCTGAAGTGGCAGCCTGCTTGGATAGCCCAATTTCGATGGTAAATCTCAGAAGGCAAATTAGGATGAGAAAGAGACAGGCCTAGATACATAAACACAATAGTCAGAAGCAGAAGTCACAGATTTTTAATTGTATAATCCTCACATAATTTCATGCCAAAGATTACTAGAAGCCTCAAATATAAACAAAGTACCTACTTCAAAAATCATTTTTCTTTTTATGATTGAATATCTGAACTTAGCAACTCCAGCCGTCGCCAAAAGAAAATTTGCCACTTTCCCTTCTTCCACTGACAAAAAGGTTTGAGGAGAGAGGAAAAGAATATTGGCAGTGTCAGTAACAGGAGCTGATGTGCTAACAAGAAATACAAGTATTTAGGGATATGAAACTTACAAATGTAACTATTTGATAGCAAACTGCATGCACGGAATCGCCACAATAAAGAAAGCAAATATTAACCCAAAGGAAATTCCAGAATTTCCTGATGGATTAAAAGAACTATTTTGCAGCTCATTCACCATTTTGATAGCAAGAACGTGGACAAGAAGCGATACCAGCATCATCCCCAAACCAATACCCATAAAAGTTAAATTAAACTCAGTCCATTTTGATCGAGCTAGCTCAGCAACACTTGCTAAAAATTTGAAGTAGGCATTGATTTGGCGCTTCAGGGTAGATAACTTTATATGTTCACTATTGTATGAAAGCGCATCCATCTTTTGAGCAAAAGTAGCTTCTGCTTCAGCATACAAGTTTGCTACATGTACCAGGTCATCTGAGGAAAACCCAATCAAAGATGAAGCTGAATAGATATCGATATACCTCTTCACCTACACAGTATCCACAAAAATAAGAAAAACAGGTAAGCTGAGAAGGATGATGTGGTTGCTATTCATTTAAGAAAACAATTATTCAAGTTAATGCCTTGATTAACATCTTGTCTAGTCATGAAGTAGTACCGCAGATGACAAAGACCCAATATTTTTCTCCAGTCAAAGATAAAAAAATCATAACCCTCAAGTTAATTTTAAACTTGACCATCATTACTCTATTTCTATGATAGAGCACCAGCCCTAAGAAGATCGAACTATAAGATGTTGCTCAACAATACGCTTACAGAAAGTTAATTACCTGCCAAGCATTGATGCATAGTACATTGACATAGTTATGCAACCATTCTGCAGACTTCAAATCATATTCTGGCTTGTCCGCCTTGAGTTCTTCCATATTCCATGTCCCACCAGCTAAAGCATAGAGTTCAGGATTAACCCGCCCAATGCTGAAAAAGGTCAATCTCATGAGTTCAGTCGAATGTATTCACAGAAAACTTTCATCTTCTTTTGAGATGACTGAAGTGAATGATGTTCATTGGTCAGAAACAAGAGGACAGAAAAATTTACAGACCAAAGCACCAACAAAGGATAACTGAAAGCAGATGTAGCAAATAGGTACAAATATTTCAATGGACCAACATTTTTCACTCTTCATGGCAGAAGACCTTGAGATTCTCAAGAGTATGACTAAATTAGAACCATAACATGATACAACGTAAATCTATTAATATTTGGGGTACTAACTATTGATAAACATGTGATTAAAAATTAGATCAAAATTCTATACCACTGTATTAATTGTTATCTTTACAATTCAATATTCAAGTGAAATTTCTACTTTTCGTTCAATATATGAATAGATATTCATTATGAATAGCTATTAATGGATAACTCATATCAATATAAAATATCCAGGAGTTTAAAACCCAAGAATTGTTCCAAGTACACCATCTCACAACAAATATGCATGAAATTTACTAATAGAAGCTCAAACGCATATCACAACAGGGACATGTGGAATCTACATAAAATATAACACAAACTGAGATTAGTCAAACTTGCCCTAACTATATGACACCATAGTGCTTTCTCACTGAAATTACTTCCTTCGAATTAGAAACAGTGAAACAACCCCTGACCCATCTACTAACTTTCAATTAATAAGAGAATTCTGATACAAAGATGATCAGAGGTTTAGCAACGCCAGAGAGCTTACACTGCACCTTCCAAAAGGGAAGGGAATGCCCAGCAGTGCTGAAACTGTGACTGCAAAGTCAAGCTGCAGAAAAATATAAATCTAATTACACATGATAAAAGGATAAATCAAATTCTCAATCACTTGAAATTAAAACTTCTTAATTAGTTAGGCCAATAAGTTGGTAACCTGCTGGATGGAGCTGATGCAAAACCTTTCGTCCTGAAAGGTTTGAAAATGAGAGATTAAAAAGAGTAGAATATCCATGAGAGTTATTCAGGAAATTTAAAGTGGAACTACTCATCAGAGTTTAAATATCAAAAAATAAAACCGATTACAACCTAGATGAAAATAATAAAAGTAGCATACTCTTGCAAACTAATCCTCAGCTAAATTACTAGTTTTGAATCTGCGCTCTCAATGTACTTTCTCTGTAATTATGCATTTAAATTTCACTCCACATGCCCATATTATTCTGCCTATGAAATCTTATTTTTGACCTTATGATTAAATGTATGCATCTTATGAACATCACTGAGGAAGAAAATCCTTCAAAAAAAAAAAAAAACATAGAATGGAAAAACTAATCACACAAAATTTCCTAGAAGAACAGAATGAAGAAAGCTCAAAGAGTTGAAGTACCAAGGTGTATTCACAAGATATGCAAGTTCAGATGGTATGGCAGAAGGAGGCTTCTTAAAACTCATTGCAAAAATTGAAGTTTCAACCTACACAAAAGAATCCATATTAGAAATAACAATGGAATCAAAGACCAAATAAAGTTCAAAATGTTAGCAGTGACATACCTCTTCAGCGCTCCCTCCCCCATGATCACCATTTAAGGTTTGCCCATGGTCACCCAGCACAAGGAGAAACGTATTTTCATGCAAACCACCAGGTCCTGATTGGCTTTCCAGCACACTAATCACGTTCTGGAAATCTTACTATATTAGTTGAATTTTTGTATAGTTGGTTTAAAGCTCAATATATTCTTACATTTACCAAAAAAAAAAAAAAATACAAAAGACAGACAGGTGACAACACTTCACTTAAAAACCCTAATGCAAGCATCAATAAATTTCAAATTGCTGAGCATATGAAGTGAGGATTAGTTATCTAACAAGAAAGCCACAATCAATAAAAACACGAAATGCAAATTCGTCCATCAATCAAGGAAAGTACCTCCAGAACAGTGTTATACTGTTCCAACTTCTCTATCATGGGAAGGGAATCGACCCCAAATATGTGCCCTGCATGATCCTAAACCAAGTAAAGACGATATATCAGATGCCATCTACTATTCCTAAGTGCAACAGCATTAGCAAATGACTGCAGACTACTTCATAGAGAAATGAAGTCAAAAGGTCCATATGAATACAACGTGTGTGCACCACAGAGAGAGAGAGAGAGAGAGAGAGAGGAATCTGTAAGGCAAAATGGATACAGATGCATCTCAAACAATCTGAAGACCAATAACTAGCAGCCTTCGCCACAAAGAGCATCAGCATGAGATAAGCCATTAATTCTTTCAAACTTGACACTTCTTTGAACACATCATAGTAGTACCATTTTTCAGGGTATAAGCGCGTGTGCACCAGAGAGAGAGAGAGAGAGAGAGAGAGAGAAATCTGTAAGGCAAAATGGATACAGATGCATTTCAAACAATCTGATGAACAAAATTTCCATAGCATGAAGACCAATAACTAGCAGCCTTCGCTGCAAAGAGCATTAGCATGAGATAAGCCACTACTTCTTTCAAACTTGAGACTTCTTTGAACACATCATAGCTGTACCATTTTTCAGGGTATAAGCGCTCATGAGCTATAATCTGATTTCCATTGATCAAAACAATTGTTTGCAGCTCCATTTCTGAGTTTTTTCACAATATGCAGCTCTTAGCATTTAACAAGATGCATTGGACTAGCAAATGATCGTTCAGCAGAATTGGCAGCTCTCTCTACTCATTTTTATATAGCATAAATCTGTCAAACTGTCAGGAGATAACAACATCTCTTTGATGAGAATTTATCTGCCAACTGGACAACATATATGCCTCAAAATAATCCATAAAGTTTATATCGGCTTGAACATGATTCACTACAACATAAGTCGCGGAGATAAACTCACCACGCCTAGAAAATGTGCAATTAGAACATCCCAATCTTCTTGGTACAATGACGGAAGCAAGTTGTCAATGCATCCATTATCCACCTAGACAACGAAGGCCAACTTATCCATTAAGAAGCTTACACAAGATGCTTAAACCATCAGGGAGAAACTATCTGGGATTTGCATGCAAAAGAATGTAAGCACTCACCGTATGAAGATCTTTTACATTAAAGGAAGGGAAAGGATAAGATCTTTTGAAATGATGAGGAAACAGCTGCACCCATGTATCATCCCCCATCATCAATACTCTCTTCCCATTTTGGACTAGCTGCAGCAGATTGAGCATGTGTGGCAAGTGAGATTGTTCATGAATAATGATTGACATACCTAATATGGCTTATTAAGTTTAGAGAATGAACAAACCTGATTTATCAAATTATCTTCAGTGATTGCAGGCGCACCAAAGCTATTTCCTACGTCGACAAACGTTGGCAACCCACCCGTTGTCAAGCCCTATGACCATTAAAAGAGTAACCAGTTGTCATCATGTATCCCATATTATGTTTTATGTGCAACAGCTCATGCTTCATGGAGTTAAAAAGTATGACCGCAACATCTGCGTCAGCATATCTCTCTCATCAAATAACTTCAGAGGGTCTCATCAAATCACTTAACAAGTACGACCGCAATATCTGTGTTACCACATTTCTCTCATTAAATGAGTTTGCAAGGTGCAAAGCCTTTCCATGATTAAATAGTTGTTGTACAAGCATAACGCTACTATAAGGTCTCCATGTAAAATACTACCAGCTTTATTAATTCTTTTCCTTTCATGACCAACAAACAACGGATTAAAGAACTAATAAACAAGAAATTCATTGAGTAGTCGATGGAATTAAACTTAGTGATAACAGAGACAAACTATGTTCAACAAAAAGAAGTTTAAGCAACAAAAAAATTCACAATGAACACTAAAAAACACCAAGCTGGTTCAAAATTGCATGAGAACCCCAATAACCCTGGATGGCATTTTGGAATATAATCAGAAGTGAATGCTATCACCTTCAAACGCTGCAAACTCGTGGTAGGTGGATCAGCAATTGCTTTGAAAATCTTAGCAGATGATCCTTCTTTAAATGCCAGCTTTTGCAGCACTGGTAATCTATCCATCCATGGTTTTGTTTCTTTAAGGAGAAAAAAAAAAAGTAATAGTTGGAATCACAATGTCTGCATTGCTAAGAAAAGTAACGGTAAATAAATAAGAGCCGAAAGGCTCATTATTGACAAATAGATCAATCAACCACTTTTAGGCGTCTTAGACTAAGAAGCATGACATCCATATTCTCATGTAGACGGGTAAAATTAGAAACCCCAAAATTCCCCATCATCCAAAAATGATTAAAAGGAACATATGTTTGCTCATTCATTCATTCACCAAAGTAAGACAGAACACCCGCAGAAACCATAACTTGCGATTTAACAGCCAAAACATCCAAACACTGACCTTTAAAGAACGCACTGGGCGCAACAAAATCAAACCTGCAAGACCCAGCAACAACGAAGAGTCAAACCACAAACCCAGATGCCCCCCGACCTCCACAAATTCACAGCACGTCTTTTCGTCAAACAGACGGCGCGCACGATACCTGAGCGCGTCGAGGACGACGATGACGACCCTATCGACCGCGGGCTTAGTCCAGCAACGCTCCGAGCCGCCCGTCCCGTTCGAGTCCGCCACTCCGGGACGAGGGGCGCACGGGGAGCCGGCGACGTCGGAGCAGCCGCTGTGGAAGGGGAGCTCGGTGCGGGTGAGGAGGAAGCCGCGAGTGAATATGGCAATGGCGGCGACGTGGAGCGCCGTCGTCGCCCAGAAGACCCACGTCACCCTCCATTTCATCGTCGGAGGTTCGGGGCTTCGAACGTGGGATGGGATCGAACGAAGGAACGCGCGATCTCTGTCGCGGGATCGGTCGGAGCTCGGTCGGTCAAGAACGCCAGGAGAGTCATGTGGAAAGGAAGAAATGGAGGGCAAAATTACGCTTTGCCCCTTCAAGATTTTGACATTGTTGTAACTTGCCCACTGAGAATTTTGCAAAAATTGTAATGTTCGCCATGATCTCTCCAAATTTGTTATAATCTCCCCCCAAGCATCGAGTCTGGCTAATTTTCGGGTGAACCTCTCTGGTCACGTGCTTGTCGCGATAATTTGATCTAGACTTGAAGGTCGAATTCATCTAATAAATGAAAATAAAAAATGAGAGAGAGAGATTGCATATTATCATGATTGAGAAAGACCTCATATGCTTGCCTAGGGTTTCTAGAATGTTCTCAAGAACACGCAAGATAGTAATTGCACTAATCTAGAACTCTTTTGACATTAAGGTCTGTAGTTATTAAGTCAAGAAATACAATTTCATCCGCCGAATCAAAAGAAATAATTAGAAGACCACTAACATAAGAAAGGGTCCTCATTATATCCATCTCCATCTAAAATCTAAAAGTTCCTTCTCTTCTAGATCTTCTCTCTCTAAATTGGCTTAGTCTAGGCCTCCAAACAATCTTTCGCACGGTTTCAATCCCAAACGATTTGCCCGATCTAGGAATCCTAGTTGTCGCATAGTTTCGATCATAAACAATCACTTCATTCTTTCTCTAGTTTTCTCTCTAAAATTGACTTAGCTTAGCCTCCAAATGATCTAGGAAGCCTAGTGATTGTAGAGTTTCGATCCCAAATTATTAATCCGTGACAATAGCCTGATTGGCTATAGTGACAATCCTTTATAAGTATATTGACTAAGAAATGCTCTGCCCTATTTATTTTTATGGAAAATAAATAATTTGAAAAAAAAATTCTGCCTCCATAAGAATGCCTTCGGCTGTTACACATCCAGATCCACAAGTCAGAAGGGCTTCTCCCTCGAGCATAAAAAGCTCATTGTGAAACTGTTAAAGATTTTGGCAGATCCACAAGTCAGATTCATTTTTAGAATGTAAAGCTATTGAAATAAATAAGACTACCTTCATCTTTAGAACATATAAAACCCTTCATTTTTAGAACCAGAATTTGTATATTCTAAAAATCCTACTGAGGGATGGATCACCAAGCCCATATACCAGCATGTATGACCCATATATTTGAGTTGCATGTGAGCTATGACAAGTTCCAGTCAAGATTTCGTGGTAGTTGAGTCAATGTTACTTTATAGATGGCTTAACTTTCTCACCCTCCTGTTGTTCTCTCTCTCTTTTTCCTTTTTTCATTATTATTTTTAAATTTTTAATACTACTTCTAGATGAGAATCTGACTAGTTGTAAAAACAGAAAATAACTTAAATAGTTAGTCTCTTCGCTCAAAACAAGTGTAACTTCCCTCCACATGAAAGAAATGTGAATAAGCCAATGAAGAAAGTGTCTATAAACCTTTCATCCGATTCAAATAATTCCGCATCTTGGTATAGCTTTTTCAGAATATTTATAGGATATAAGCCTATTTATTCTTTTTACAAAATTTGAACTTACTAAATTCGAAAAGGGCCTAATAGAATTTTAGGGGACAGAATAAGAAATGGGATATGTGATTGGTCATATAATCGTGGTTACATAAATGCTTTACAAGACCGAGAAGCTATTTCAGCTGAATAACCCCATTTGTTTTGAGGTAATCTAAAATTAGGAAGTTGGGTTGAGTAAATATAAAATTAGGAAGGAAGAAAACCAAGCCGAATGGGCGTCTGGTCGAGATTAAGCAGCAACGACAGACGAAAGCAGAAAGATAGGAAGAAATGATGGGAAAAGTCATTGTCAGACAGACTTCTATTCTTTAACTCTCTGCACCAGCATTGTTTATGTTTAGTCCTCATGATATGAATTAGGTTAGCTGCTAATTGATAAAGTCAACTTTGTTCACCTCTCTGCTTGTTTAATCTATAACCATCTTGTTTTGTTTGGTAAGGACTTTCACCATCGCCAAGACAAAGTCAGCCAACCATCATTTTCAGACCTTGTCAAGGAAAGATCTTCTGGTATGCATGCTTAAACTCTGGATTGATCGTGTTTTCCAGGAAAAGTTCTTCCAGTGGAGACATTTCTCGTCAGAAAGCAGCTTTCATTGGAACAATCCATCCTTCGTTTCCAGTCTGTCCTCAGATCAGAAAGCAAAAGACAGAGACACCACCTCTTCACAGGGGCTTTGTCACCCACATTCACAGTTCATAATGAAGTTAGAAACCAAAGATTACCAGAAGTCATTGTCTAACTCACGGACTATATGTTTAAGCCAAAATGCAGTGGACAAGATGAGGAGGCACATCTTTTCTTCTGCTACATCTCTCTAAACTCATCTATGACTGACTGTGGCTTGATAATGAATAAAATCGTCACAGGCAACTCAGACTCGATTGTATCCCACTGATTTGCTGAAGAGCCGGCGGACATATACAACTTGAAGAGTGCTTACACAAGCCAGCATAAGGTATTCAGCAACAGTGTAGTATATAACACGTTTCCTTGTGCTCTCATTTGCTGCAGCAGAACCAGCCATCCGACAGTAAGTGCCCCAAGAGAAACAAAACAGCAGTGTAGGAGCAAATAATGAAACAACCAATTAGCTTCTACAACACTAAACCAAGTCAAAGTTTTTCCATGCAGAATTCTAAAGTAGATTGATAGTGATCTATCTCGATATACTGATAATTAAAGCAGAGCAGAATAATTTGTTTTGAACCCAGTTGTGCAAGACCAAAATACTGGAAAGTCTGACAGCAAACATCGTACCATGCAAAGTTTAGTTGTAGTTTATAAATGTTGCACACTAGCATTCATAAACTGACTCTTCATGAAAATACTTTAAAAGATGGAGATTTCTGAGTTCATAGTCATTCACATAAATAGGAAATGAAGCAGCAAAAACCTTATTAAGCCAAAAATTACACATCATTGGCATATCCACATGTCAGATTCTGAAGCGCTTCTCCTCGAGCATTAAAAGCCCAGAGTGAAAGTGTTAAGATTTTGGCCAACTACATATATATATTAATTACATAAGGCATCAAATATATTTGAATAAAAAATACCAAGCAGCGGAAGACATACAATGCAAGCACATGCCCTCCTTGGTTCAACCTCTTCCATCAAATAAGAAATACACATAAAACATCCTTCATTTTTTAAACCAAGAATTTGTATATTCTAAAAATCCTACTGAACTGAGGGATGAATCACCAAGCCCATATGACAGCATGTATGACCCATATATGTGAGCTGCCTATGTGCTATGACAATTTCCAGTCAAGATTTCGTCGTAGTTGAGTCAAAGTTACTTTAAATGCATCCATTCATATCACTCACTGAGGCATGCCAATAAGGAAAACCAAGCACAACCAAAAAAAAAAAAAAAGGAAAACCAAGAATCTTACTATGACGATGACGAGAATCCCGAGCTTTCAGGTACTTCTGCTCTAATGTGACAGACTCCAGTGCCTCCTCAACTCGGCAATTTTAACATTTATAGGGTCCAGGTGCTCTGCATCATACACCCCAAATAAGTCTTCCAAGCTTAAGGTTCTATCAAAGTACACATGGTAAGCAGAATAAATAATATAATCGGATGTCCACATTGAAGAAAAATATTAATAGAACAATAAGACAAACCATCTTTGGCCATATCATGCTCATTCAGAATATGTCCAGCATGGATGTTGAAAGAGACAGTCTCTGGTGTTGAATAGGGATTGTGAAAACAGAATTTGTACATTCCACTTCGTGGCGCCTTGAATTCGAACTTATCTCCAGATGTTCCCTTCAAAGTCTGTACAACATTACCTCCTGGAGATGTAACCTACAGAAGAGACATCAGATTCAGCAATTGAATGTGATTATACAAGCAGGTAGATGTTTGACAACATATTTGCAAAATATATACTTTTTCTCCAGAAATTTTCACCAAAATTTTATCTTGAGAACAACCTGCCCCCCCACCCCCCCCAAAAAAAAAAAAAAAAAAACCAAAAGCTAAAAAAGAAGAAAAAACCTCTGGGCAGAAAAATCCAAGGCCCCAACTCAATTCCTAGTCCTAAATTATGCCTCAACCATATACACAAAGTATCTCATGCATAAATATCAAATGCACCAGGTATCAACCATTTTATCATGTTTAAACTTTAAAGACATCATCTGATCAAGGAGGAGAAGAAATAACAAGGGAAAAACTTCAACGGCACATCAGCCTCGAGAGAAAAGGAAAGCACTTTAGCAATGTAAACTAAGTTTATGATATGACTAGTGGTGCTAAACTTCTAACGAGCAAGAGAACCACCAACAGTTGCAAACAGGATACATAATGATAAAAAGCATGCTTAAGGTCGATAGTCATACTTGAAATAATTTAAACCAGATCCACTCCCAAGCAAACTGATTAGCTCAAGTAGTTCATACAAGTTACAAAAGAATTCCCTGAATTGCCAACAATAAGAACGAAATGCTCGCATGGACATTCAGCCAGCGCAACTGCCAAATGTGCAATGAAAAGCAAAATCAAGACCTCGTTACCTATATTTACTAAACACCGCAAACAAGTCTGGGCAATCCAAATTCCCATAAATCACATTCCAGTCTCACCATAGCGCCCCCGACAGAATTTATCAGAGAAAGAAATCGACCCAATCGAAACTGAAAATTTGCAAACAAAATTCAGGAGAACAAAAGCTTTCCGCGAAGAGAACAAATTAACCATGAACATGGATCCTATCCAAATTTCCTCACTATATAAATCAATCAGTTAACGAAAAACAAAAGGGGTGGAACAACACAGCAGAAAGGCCCGATATTTATCGACGGCAAATCAAAATTCGTCCTATGTTTACCAACCCAGAAGCCAAAAACGAATTACAACAATTCTCAATACACAAACGCGTTCAAATCAAACACGAACGAATCCCTAATCCCAAAGGCGATAAAAGAATCGACTCCAAACACGAGATCTCGACGCCACGCTCGATTATTTTCAAACCCACGAAAAGAAAGGAACAAAAAACCGAAAAAGGGCAAGGCAGGCTCACGGTGAAATCGATCCCGGGGTGATCGGAGCTCCAGAAGATGTCGTGGTCGACGACGACGAAGTTCCCGGACACGTTGTCGCCCTCGTAGAGCACGTACTCGTACACGCACTCGACGTCGTTGACCGTCACCGACAGCGACGACGCCGGCGACAGGGCGGAGGTGAGGACGAGGCCGATCAGCAGCAGCAGGTTCGCGCATCTGGGTCGCGGTGGCGTTCCCATGGCGGGCGGTGGCGCGGTCGGTCGCTTCCGATTCAGGTCTGGCGGAGTAACGACGGAGAAGAGTGGCGGATTTCGTAATTTTCGGCAGTCGATCTCCGTCTTTATTATGAATTTAATCGGGTTAGACATTCGCGCTGGTGGCTCAATGCGGCATGTGATCTTGTCTTCCCCTCCTTCGGGCCTCGTCACGTGACCAATGGGCTCTGCTTGTGCCATTAAAAAGGGCTCCTCATCACAGCCCAATTTAGCAAGTAAGGCAGGGATGATGTAGGCCCATGAGCCCGAAAAGCCCACCATGATAGTATAGTTTTCTTTTGGGATATGTTCATCATAAGCCCTAAAACTTATCACGAAAGTCTAATTGAGTCATAAAACTTGTTAAATTGGTACAATCAAATTCTTTCGTTAACTCCATTCATTTAGACTAATGAAAAATATCGATGTGACTTTTTTTAATAATTTCTCTCTCTTACATGGTAAAAACATGGTTAAAACATGTAGGACTTGGCTAAAACAATGTCTTTTGGATTGAATTCTATTTTTTTAGCCATAAGCTTAATTAAATAAAATAAAAAGTATTTAAAAAACACAAAAAAGAGCAAAGGCAAGGGTGAAAGCCCTTGCTACCGACCATCCCATCGCTAGAAAGGACCGATGGGGGTCATCAGGGCCTTGGTTAGGGCCGACAACCTTCGACGACCGCAAGCGAGGGCCCAACGACCCTCACCTAGCTATGGTGGCCCTCAACGAGGGTTGCCGACCCTTAGCAAGGATCGCCGACCCTTGCTAAGGACCACCATAGTTGGGTGAAGGTTGCCAAGCCCTTGCCTACAGGTCGTTGAGGGTCGCTGACCTTGGCCGAGGCCCTAGCCCTAGCCAACAACGAAGGCGACGGTAGCAAGGGCCTACCGCCCTTACCAATAGCTTATTTTTTTTTTTCCTGTTTTGTGTTTGTTGAAATAATTTTTAAATTTATTTAATTAATATTTTTGTTATTAAGCCACGTCATTGCCATGTGGGAAAGGAAAAATGTTGGATGGAGCTAATAGAAGGACTCGATTGTATCAATTGGATAAGTTTTTTAAGACTTAATTACACCTTTTTGTAAGTTTTATAATTACATTTTTGTGATCAATTTTTAGGACTTTCAATGCACATATCCATTCTCTTTTCAAAGCACCAACCGATTCCTTTTTATTTTTTTCTTTTTTTATGTGCAATAGAAGTGATAGCTCCTCGAGTGAGGAGAACCGGCCCTTCGTAAATTAGAACCGAGAGCCAAATCCGTTGCCCTAGAATGGGTTGGCTTTTCTTTTTTCATTTTGTCATATACAATACGTGAATAAGCCCGTTGAGGTTTTCGACTTGTTTCAACTCCTGGCAATGGACCCGACACCGCTTTGGCACCAACTCAGAATTCAGCACCAGCAATCGAAATGGAGTGCCGTGCTAATCAACCATTTGGAAGAAACAGAGACAACAAGAAGCAAGTTTCTACAAATGTTTTTTTTTTTTTTTTTTTTTGTAGATATAGAATGATTTCTCCAAGATGGGATAGATGAAGTTAGGTTGATCATCGTTCACAATGAAGTTGGAAATATTTGCATTTTCTTTAAATAATTCTCGTGTAGCAATATATAGCAGGTCGAGCTCAGGATGAGAACACATCCAGAGCAGGATTGTCCCGCTTCCCGCATCCCGTCTCACCATTCAAAAAATGAAAAGTCTATCCATTATGGATTCCCTCCCATGTAGTGGTCGGCATCCACACCGTCGTTGTACAAAGAGGAAAAGTCGTGATGTGCTCTCTGTTTGAATAACAATATCCAAACAAACGGCACGAATGCAACGCCACCATCAAGAATTTGTAGAGGACCTTAGCTTTTTTATAAGAAACAATATTTCTTAGAGCTTATTTGGTAACATTTCTATTTCTTTATTTTTTCTATTCTTTTATTCTACGGAATAGAAAAAGAACAAACATCTATTTATGTACATCAGTTAATTTTTTTATTTTTCGTAATAGATCAATGTTAGGGGGATAGGTTTAGAACAAAAAGTTTTGTTCTTGAGAATAAAAGGAGAAATAAGGTCATATGAGATAAACAAGCTTAGCATAACCTAATGTTCGTCCTTATTATAAAAATTTGATTTTTCTGGATAAAATAAAAATTGGACTGATTCTCCAGATTAGAGTGGAATTAGCAGTTTTGAAACTAGCAGCTCTGGCTCCTGGTTTTCAAAAAGTTGTAACCTAATATGCTCGAGAAGCTGCTTCCTTTTTATTGCCTTTAGAAGAAGAAGCACAAAGAATCCAAGGGACGGGAGAACAAAACCCAAGATTAGATCTCGACCATTGACCTTTGTAAATGTCTCCCTCATTTTTCTTCTTTCTTAAGCTAAGATTTTTTTTTTTTTTGTTTATAGTTTCTTTTTACATTTGTCCCTCTCGTTTCACCATCAATTTTTTTTTTAAAAATCGTTTTCTTTAATTATCAAAAGGAATTTCTTATTTAACTCATTTTCCGCCACCAGATTCAATGGACCG
This sequence comes from Eucalyptus cloeziana, assembly GCA_014182715.1. Taxonomy (NCBI): domain Eukaryota; kingdom Viridiplantae; phylum Streptophyta; class Magnoliopsida; order Myrtales; family Myrtaceae; genus Eucalyptus; species Eucalyptus cloeziana. The sequence goes on along the minus strand of CM024635.1, from coordinate 11,034,274 downwards.
TTGCTGTTTTGCTGAGCATTTCACGCGAAGAGCATGCTCGGTCCATCTAGCGAAGTCCACGTGCCACGTCACCACCGTCATCCGGATAAGCTCTGGTAATTTTTTTTTAAATTTTTTTTCTAATAATCGGACTGTTTAGGATATAAAGACAGTTGTCAGACAAGATTTGCCGCGTGGCCCAATCACGGGGACTCGGACTACGAGATTTGGTCAATTTTATTTAATACCACAATTAAACTTTTTCTTATCTTGGCATTTTCTTCAGCTGCCACGTGTCCATTCTTCATGTTGGAGACCGGGTTACCCTCGTCTACTTTTTTTTATTACCGCGAAAAAGGGAAAGGAAAGGAGGATAATACCCCCAAAAACTCTTATTTAGATTTTCTTTTTGGTTTGTTTATTTTAGATTATAAAGTGTAATAACAGTCAGTTTCCGTGATCTTGAAATTAGAGATGAGCATGGATCTAGATAAGATCGGGAATCAGACCAAACTGGTGAAAAGAATTAGTCCGATTTCAAGCTTTTACAATTATTATTCTAATTCATAATTTCAAAAAAATTGAAACTATCTTTGTGAATAATTGAATAAGAATCAAATTGAAAATTGATGTATCGCAATTGAATGTTTTGAATTTGTTATTATTTATTTACCTCATGGTTCATCTTTTATGGATTATTATTATTGACAAATGAGAATTTTTGTTATTGCATTCATATTCATTTTGCTTAACTAAAAATAAAATAAAAAGAAAGAAAAATGAAAAAAAATATAAATTGTTCATTTTTATTTTGCTTAACTTTAAAAAAAAAAAAAAAAAAAAAAATAAATTAATCGATTCCTGAATATATCTGGGAACTGGCACTGAAATCAATTTGTAAGGCAGGTTTGGGATTTCAAGATAGAAGGTCGGTTTGAAGTGCACAATGTCTCGAACGGGAACGTGGGGCGGCTAAAACATTAATTCGAATTTATTATTATTTGCGTAATTCAGCGTTTTATCGGCGCCACGTGGATAACAGCCAATAATAAACGAAATGGATAAACCAAGCGGTGGAGGCGCAATTAACGGAAAGGACAAGGGGCAGTTTTGAGAATTGACAAGTGGCAGTTTCGAGAATTCCCCGGCTCCATCGTCGTCTTCTTTAATCGCCACCACAACACCTTCTTCACACTCCCCACGTTCGCCATCGTCTGTGCAGTTCCATTCCACCATCTCCATCTCTCTTTCTCTCTCTTCCTTCCCGTCGTTCGCTTCTCTCTCTTCCGCTCCCTCGTACCCAATTCGCCCCGCGATCTGACCGACCGATCGATCGTCGCCGTCGCTGTTGCCGTCGTTGTCCAGTCGAGCAGCAACCGGGGAGACACGAAAGATGCTGGCGGTGTTCGAGAAGTCGGTGGCGAAGGGCCCGGAGGCGCTGCAGAGCCCGCACTCCGGGGCGGCTCCGGCGCTCAAGGACGGCGCCCTCGGCCAGCACTTCGACTCCGCCCACCCCGGCGCCGTCACCGTCAACCTCGGCCCCTCCGGCCTGCTGGCCTACTCCCTCGAGCGGCAGAACCCGCTTCTCCCCAGGTCTCGTCCCCCGTCATTGACTCCCGCCCATTTTATTTGTTCGCATTTCGGGATTCGTTTTCGCGTGCGTGCCCCGAAGATCTCCTCGATCCCATTCTTGGAGGGTCCTTTGGGTCGTTTCTTTTTTCGATCGGATTTGAGATCGAGGGCGATTGTGTTCGCGGATCTTGGTGTGCTTGCTTCCTTTGCTAGATCACACCCGGATCGATGATCTTGTTTCCCGCGATCGTTCCGCATCGTGTGCTTGGTCAATCGGAAACCGCCACCACCTGTGCCCGATAATGGCGCTATTAGTTTTCGACTTGCTTTTTACAGAGTGGACTATCTGTGGGTTGCTGTGGGGGCGTGTGGAATATTATCCAAAAGCCCAAAGTTATATGCTTTCTTGTGTTTTTATTTTTTTTTTTGCAAAGTTTTATTCTGTTTATAATGTGGTGTTGTGTTAGGACAAAACAGGATTGGTATCTTTCGTCTGAAAATTTGGTTTCCTTATTAGGAGTGTTTGTCTTTCGTCTGAAAATTTGACCTTTTCGATCAGAAGGGTAGCCCAACCAAAGGATTCTTGGAGGGTGTTGGGTATGTAAAAATATATAATGGTGGCTTACAGAAAAAAATAACAGACTTGTGGCTTCACTTTTTAGAGAGGCAAATGTCGAATCAAACTGATTTTGGTAAGAATGTAGTGTGAAAGCATTGGAGGTTGAAAGTATCAGCCTAAAGGAGACAATGGTACTTGAGTCTTTGGTCCATTTCGAAAGCCGGAAAATGAAATTCATTGTATTGTTAGTTCATGGGAGTTTCGGTACCGCTCACCTCAATTGGGTCAATCACGCATGGATATTTGACATGCCTTACCTGCTGTGGCAGATTGTTTGCGGTTGTCGATGACATCTTCTGCTTGTTTCAAGGGCACATAGAGAATGTTGCTCTTCTCAAGCAGCAATATGGATTGAACAAGACTGCCAATGAGGTCATTATCGTCATTGAAGCTTATAGAACTCTGAGGGATCGGGGGCCTTACCCTGCTGATCAAGTCGTGAAAGACATCAGTGGGAAGTTTGCTTTTGTGCTCTTCGACAGCTCTTGTAAAACCCTTTTTGTGGCCTCTGTAAGTAATAATGATTTTCATGGTTTCGTTCTGGGATATTGTTTGCATTCTCTCCCTCCCCTATGATCTGTCTAATCCTTTATGTTCTCTTAATCATGCAGGATGTTGATGGAAGTGTTCCTTTCTTCTGGGGAAATGATTCTGAAGGCAATCTCGTTCTCTCGGATGATACAGAAGTCGTGAAGAAGGGTTGTGGGAAATCTTTCGCACCATTCCCTAAGGGTAATTATTTTTACAGATTTTTTATGCGGTTTCACTGTAGTTTCCTCCATGCATTGGAATGTGAAATGTAAGGATGGATGAGCTCTGCTGATATTAAGCAGAGTTAACAGGAGAATGTTATATTGTTGGGTAACAACATATGGGAAGACTTATAGAAAGGAAAGATGCACGAGGTTTGGCATGAGTTGGAAGGGGTTAAAATGGTATTCTTTGTCTGTATGCATGTTTTGACATGTGCATTTTCACCTACAACGTTGCTCTTTCAATGGTTTTCGAGCGCCAAATCATTCACCTTTTAATGTTGTGCTCTTCCTAATCGTTCATCTTTTAATGTTGCCTTCTTTTCCGACTCAGGATGCTTCTTTACTAGCTCTGGAGGTTTGAGGAGTTATGAACACCCAATGAATGAGGTGAAGCCAGTTCCTAGGGTGGACAGCTCTGGCCAAGTGTGCGGTGCTACGTTCAAAGTGGATGAGGAGACTAAGAAGGAGTCCGGCATGCCTAGAGTTGGGAGTGCTGCGAACTGGTCCTCAAACTATTGAGTCTTGTGTTTTATGGCCCTTTTTAGGCCAGGCCATTAGTTATTATGGCCTTCCCTTGCTTATAACCCGTCACCCTTTCTCATACATTGACACCTTTTCAACTCTAATGCTCAGTTTCTCTATGGTGAGAGTTTGAGATGACATTGTCCTATGCAGCTGTATATGTTGCTTATAAAACCAAGCCTTTACAAAACCGAATATGGTTTGTGGTTTGGCACTTCATCTAGGCATCATGTAGAGTTGATCTAATGTTGTGTTTTTCTGCTTAGTTGTCTATTGTGTTACTGATAAAAATAACTTGGGAGCATGCTAGTTCCCATATGGAAATCAAGTTGGCACAATGCCTTATGAAGGGTCATCTGAGCTTTAATAACAATCATAGAATGTCTAACATAGACTTAACTAATGTCAAATTGTGGATAAAAAAGGGGGCACTTCAATTGGCCTTATCGTTCCGGTCGCTGATACCTATTTAGTCCTTTGCATCAGGTATGTGTTAAATAACGTGTGCGGTATGAGAGAATCACGGACTGTGATGTGCCCCTGTTGTGGGCTGTTTTGTTCTCTTTTCTGCTTTTCCTAACCATTGATGTGTCACTTTGAATCATACATCGAATGGCAACACTTGCTCAACAAAATAAGCTACTCCATCGGTAGCTTCTTTTTTATTGTAATTGTTTGGATACCTTTTGTCACTTGTGTTTTCCCTGCCTTTATTGAAAACATGGTAATAGACCTCTTTTTGAAATTCTTTAATTGATCCCAATAATTCACTCTCGACTGTCGTATTGTAGGGCTTCACACCCGACCGTTTTACTGTAGGGCAGTCTTAGGAATTCATTTTTCTTTGTAAAGTTAGTTTTACTCACTCACACTCAAAGGATTGTAGAGAGAAACTCTAGAAGAAATTCTGGAATTGTATTACTTGTAAAACAAATCTAAATGAGGGGAGTAACCCCTGTGAATACAAGTACGTAGATCTCTCCTTAATCCAATGATAGAATATATTTCCTCATTTATCCAACTGTCCTCATTTGTTACAAAAGTGTCCAATTATAATATCATTGCCCACTTGAGGAGTATTCTAGAATACTTTAAAAAAACCTAGTACATAGGTACCATCAGGTTTGTCTCATTCATGGATTAGTTATGCACTTCGTTTAGAAGACGTGGGCCATGACATATGCCTCCAGGTGTTTTTGAAAAATGTGTGTTTATTAAGTTAAACGCCCATGGAACAATTCTCGGTCTTGACAAAGTGAGCGCTTGATGTTATTTGAAAAATGTGTGTTTTTTAAGTTAGACGCCCATGGAACAAATCTTAGTGATGACATGGTGAGTTTCTAGTAAAGTAAAATTTCTAAGGAAATTTAAGTGATGAATTAATAGTTGTGCATTCTATACATAGGAGAGGCTATGCAGTTAATCTACTAGTCTTACTTAGAGTTTTTCCCAATATCTACTTTTTCTTCTTCTTCTTTTTTTAATTCCTTTGCACAAGATTCTCATTCGACATGCTCGTGAATCTCCAAATAACATCAAGTACACTATAAGTATCTCCACCCTTGTAAAACCGGGTATCTCCGCCATGGGAGGTCAGACCCCTGATCACCGAAGCTGCTATTTTGCTCCCTCGTCTCACTCGTTCGTGTGTTAGGTTTTGCCCTAGAGATGCTAATTCTGTTGCAGATTGGGTTGTAAAGGCCCAAAACAATGGCTCCTTGCCCTCTTCTTGGGCTTCCCCTACTCCCTTGTTAGACATTTTAGCTCTTGATGCCTTTCAAGTGGGATTAAATTTCGTTTCAGCTAATGCAATGTTTATTTTTGACCGTCAAAAAAAAAAAAAAAATACTCACTTATTCTTTACCCATGTCAGCCTTACTCGCTCAAATGAGAAATTTCAGATAGAGAAGCTCTAAAATTTTATTAATTGTGAGATGGATCCAAATGAGGCGAGGAGGCGCCTATATGTATAAGTACTAGCTCAACTATAGCTGTGCATCTTTGCTCAATCCAACTGTAGAAATTATATCTCTTGTTTTCTTGGGCCATGACGTATGCCTCCTGGTGTTATCTGAAAAACAAGTGTTTGTTAAGTTAAACACTCATGGAACAAATCTCAGTCTTGACATGCGAGCTCTCGGTAAAGTAAAGTTTTTAAGAAAATTAAGTGATGCTATTAAAAGATGTGAGTTCTGTACATAGGACCGGCCATGCAGCTAATCTACCAGTCCTGCTTAGGGGTAATCTCGATGTCTACTTTTTTAGTTTAATTCCTCTGCACAAGATTCGTATTCGATTTGTTCATGGATCTCCAAGGTATACTGCAAATATCATGCGTAAAACCTGGTATCCACCTATCCATGTATACTCTCTCAGATCTTGATCTAGCTTTCTAGATATTCCGTTTGGTTTCCGCGGAATAATCGGGCAAATTTCGATAGTGTATAGTTAGATGAAAATCCGGCGCAAAATGGATGTTCAGGTCTAGAATATCTAAGGCTGCCTTTTGCAACATTACTTTCATTTGCTTTCTATCCGATTGCCTCTTCCATGGGCCTTGCGATTTCTGTTCGGCATCTCTGTGAAACTATGTCGGGCTCATGTTTTTGTCGTATTTTTAGGACCCAACATCAAACGGTAAATAGTTTACAGTTACTCTGTCTATGTTGGGCTGTCTTTATAGTTGATGCATTTCATTAGCTTACTTTTTGTATGGAAGAAAGAAATAGGAGACCCTTCGTAGATTAGGAAGACTGGTTTTTTACTTTGAATGATAATTGGAAATGACATTACTAATGTGCATTCTTTCTTATTCCTCATTGATAACATGAATTACGTTCACAATTTGTTACACAAGATAGCATTCGTTTGATGCCATATTTTGCAAATAAACTTTTTTTTGGTTATCAAAATAAAATCCTCAGCAAACTCAATGGAAATGATGTTTACTAATTTGCTTTCAAATATTGCGACTAGATTTCCTCTTGTGCCCACAAAAACCACGATATTGAAAAACTATATGCGGCAAACCGAATTGCTATTATGTATAGCTAAAAATATATTGCTAAAAATATATTGCACTAGATTATTTTTTGTGTTTTGCTTATAACAACATAACATGGTCGATAGTCTTCATTACTTTGGTTCCTCATTTTTTGGAACCTTCTTTTTTCTTTTTTTTTTGTCATTTTTAGTTTAAAAAAACGAAAATGAACGCAGCAATAATAAACAATCTTATACCTCTTAATCCTCACTCTTTTCTTGAGCTTATCCTTCAAATCATGATTAACACAAAAAAATAGTTTGAACTCAACATAACGAGTAATGTCTTGGCGAAAATACTAGTGCGAAAAGCAATGGTAACAAGTCAGAATATCAGCAAGTCTCATGATATTGAGATCATGAAGAAATTGCCGTTCACGCATCTAATTCAATCATCAATCCAGATATCATGTTTGATGTCCACGCATCATCCAAGTTTGATTAAAAAGTTAAAACCGACGAAGGACCCAAGCACCTTGGTTTGGGTAAAGACAATCTAAAATGTAAACATATGAAAGCTCAGAAGCACAACAGCATCCCCATAATAGAAGTGGCAAGTCAGAATATCAATAAGCATAGAGTTAAGATCACAAGGGATTATCCCTTCCACATCTTCATTTGACTCATCATTCTCGCCACATGCAATTAATTAGTAGTCTCAGAATTTGCAAGGAATAACAATTAAATTTAGCTAAGTTGGAGTGAGTTATAATCATCAAAGTAACGAAGTATAGAGTGGAATCAATGTCCCCTACCGCGAAACAAGACATTCACAAACTTTCATTGGACCTGAAATCCCACAAATTGAAGAACCCATGATATAGCGAGTAAGCTACAATCGCGAATTCCAAAGTGTGAGATTAAAGATCCCGAGCTAATGTCTTGCATAAAAGACTGAGGCAGAATGAAAAAGGGAACTCTAGAGGAAAACCCTAAAGAGCGAACCCAAAAGTGCGGCGTCGAGGGGCCGAGCGGCGTCGAGGGGGCGTCGAGGGGCCGAGCGAGCGTCAAGGGCGTCGAGGGGGCCGAGCGGGCGTCGAGGGGGTTGAGGGGGTCGAGCAGCGTCGAGGGGCCAAGAGGCGTCGAGGGGCGGCGCGGACGGCGCGACAGCTCGTCGGGCTCAATGGTGAAACGGCTCGTCGGACGAGCGGTGGGTGGTGGTGGTTCGGTGGCCAAGAGGTGGTGGTGAGTAGGGCGTGGGGCGGCGGTGTGGTGGTGGGTGAAGCAGTTGAAGAAGCAAGAAGAGGAAGGAAGAAGAAGAAGAAGAAGAAGAAGAAAAAGGGGGGGGGGATTTCGCCGAGAGGGGGAAAGAGGAGAGAGAAAGAAGAAAAGAAAAAAGTTGGGGGGCAGGAAGTGACGTGAGGAGAAAAAAGGGGAGAAAAGAAAGAGAGAAAAAGAAAGGAGAAGGGGGAATCGGCAGAAAGGGGGAAATCAGTCAAGGGAAGTGAGGGGCTAGGATTTTTTTTTTTTTTTTTTTTTAATTTTGACCGGTTCCGGTTCTGTTCCGGTTCCGGTTCCTATGGGAACCGAGAACCGGAACCGGAACGCCGGTTCCTAAAAAAGGGAACCGGGAACCGGAACCGGTCTCTTTAGAACCGGAACCGACCGGACCCCGCCCGGCTCTACCCGGAACCGTGCTCACCCCTAATAACAACATAACATGGTTGATAGTCATTACTATGGGAGTTATTTGACATGACTTCGAAATATTTTTCTTTCGACTGGGGTGATTAGATCTCTTCTAAAGCTTGACCAAGTCCTATGACCTCTCAATAGAACATGCTCGACTGGGTTCCCAATAGCATTGAGGGTTGTGTTGTTCAAATTCGATTGGCTTAACATATATAGGAGCAGCAGGAAAGATACTTTCGGTCTTACCCTTGCAATATTTATTGCATTCGATACACAAAGGTGATTGTAGTCGACAACTTTTTTGGGTCATCATCACAGTTAGAGAAAGTATTTCAGGTCATCCATGGATGGTTCGTTGGCGAGCAAATGAAATTCAGGGACAAGCTCTGACAAGGGTGACAAAGTGTCCATTGCAGAGAAAGGAAATGAACAAGTGATTAGGAGCTCATTGTATGCCTTTAGGATGCTGCGATGTCATTAGAGGTGACATTGAAGGTGATTATGGATGTCACCCTGCTCATCGAAGATTAGGATGCAAAAGGCGATGGAAGAGATGACTTTCCATGGAATGGCATTTTGGACTCTTATAAACTAGAAAGATTGTCTCTCTTCTTTTTTTCCAAAAAAGGACCCGTACAAGTTTTGAATTTTAATACACCAAGCTAGAGTTAGTTCTCAATCCTACTCTCGTTGCCTAATATCAGAAAGATCACTGATTGCTGGGATATGGAAAGTGTAATTGTTTCCTTTTCTAGATAATTTGTATGGCTAAGTGTTTAATTTTTCTTGAGAAATGATTGGGTGACAGTTTTTAATCTGTTATGAGAATAACAGTCTGTTCTAAATCACAAAAAATTAAACAACAAATAATTATAAATTGTTGTTGGACTTACTTGTTTAAGAATTTATGACTCATAATAAGCTGTTATTTTCATTAGCTTAAAGACTGTTACGCCAACAAAGCCCAATTTTCTTTCCTTTAATTAAGCTATACATAAGATACATACTTCATTTGTAGCTGGTCTTATGAGGCAATTCTTTTCCCAAAGTAACAAAGAAGAAATGGAGATGGTAATATGGTTGTGGCAAGCTGGTGATGTCGATATCCTCCATTCTTCGTCCATAAATAGTTGAATGATGTTGATGTTGGAGCAATCATAGGCCTCAATGATGAATTCATCAGCTAAGCTCTTGCTTTTTTGTTCTTTGCTCTAACGGGTTGTATAGGAGATGTTTGGGGCAAGACTCATGTTGTGTTCCGAAACAATTTACTGGCTGGAACTACTCTAAGAGTTCATTGCAAATCTAAGGATGATGATCTCGGAGTCCATGATATAACGAGCAGGTGGGAATTCTCATTTAAACCCAATTTATTTGGGACGACTTTGTTCTTTTGCGGCTTTGCATGTCCTGGTCAATTTCACTAATTTATATTAGAGATCTTTGCACCAAGTGCATTTGGGAATCTTGCCCGATGTCCTTTTAGGCCAAATGGAGACACCAGAGAGTTTGATGAATGTTATGAATGGAATGATGCTGCAAAATTAGGAAGGAAACCTCTTATGTGAATCTATGAAAGAGTGAGATGATGTTGTGAACTAATTTATTACTGTTTAGGTGGAATAAGAATCATCTTATCTTTTAAATGAATGTGCATACGCATGTGTGTTTCTTCTATTATTCTCATCATTTCGATTTTGATTGCCATCTCTTTTGTTTCATGTTTTCTCTTCATATTTTTTTAACTCCAGTTGAGTAATGGTTTGGAATCCGCTATTCGATTTTTTTTTCTTTTAACGAGAAAATAGACTCTTGATTTATTTTTCTTTTCTTTTCTTTCTTTTTTTTAAAGAAAGAGTTTTAGCTTATAGAAAACTTTTAAGAATTTATAAGGCTTTAACTTTAAAGGCTTTTCAAAAAAATAAAAAAAAACAAACTTATAGAAAATTTTTAAGAAATTATAAGTTCCATTTTATAAGGGGAAGAGACTAAATTTGGTTTGATTTTCTTTCTTTTGTGTCGAATGACCCAATTAGCTTTGGCTTGTTTTGTACTTGCCTCAATCTCACTCGATTTTTAATTTTCTCAAACAGAACCGAGTAATGTTGAAACTGATATTATGATGAATCTTTTGTTGAACTGCATTGTTCTCAAACTCCGCACCTTTTGCAAAGAAAGTCATAAGAGGATATGAATCAACTTGCAATTTGATTATTTAATGAAGGGCGACTTATATGGAGCACCTAGTCGGTAGGGTTTACAAGATAACATAAAGTTTTAACTTTTAATGCTTGAAATTTTGGGATTTTTAATTAATATTGAATCATTTGGTCTAAAATTTATAGAACGAGCAAACCAGTCTTAAAAGTTAAAACAATCAGTAATCTCTGGCACAGATTATCCTAAACAATTTATTATTTTGACAAAATTCTTTTGGATTTATATATAACAAGAATATGTTTTTAACTGCCTGCGAATTACAAAATTCAATGTTTAGTTTTGATATGTTTCAACTTGTTTCTTTTACTAAACTTCATGATGAGTTCAAATCAGATTTTTCATGTATTATCACCATTTAGAAGACCATCGAGCGCTTTTAATTATTTGAATTAAAATTTCATTTCATTTCATTTTTTTTTTATCACGACCAGAAATGCAAATGCTAACGGAACAAAACGACAAGTGGGTTCTTCGCGCCTTGCTTGTTCTTCTTACCTGCTTCTGCTGAAGTCAAAACTGATGCTGATGATGGTGCATTTACAGCGATCTTACCGTATATTTTTCGTTTTGGGTTCCTGTTTTTCCTCGTTACGTTGCACGTGAGCTGTTCGACGTCGCTCCTGAATGAGGCAATTTGATTTTCTTGGGCCTATTTCTTGAATTTGGAGCAAAGGCATTAGCATCTTGAGATGACCCGTCTTCAATCTGTTGTTAGAAACGTAGCCTAACCGAATGAATGGAGTGTGGCAAGAGAGTTTGGATGCATCGTCATCTTGCTGGTGCGTTCACCTACCTGGAGAAGAAACTCGAGTTTTGGCGAGATTTTACGTAACTGGTCGCAGCTCAGATTCATGACCAGCAAGAATAAGAGGGTGCATGATCTCGAAATCGCCAACGAGAAGCATAAAGTGGTGTCTAAGGTGTTGGTTCTGATGGAAATGTTGAAGAAGAAACCTGAGATGATAATCCCTGTGAGGTCGATGGGTCGATACCGGAAACCTATTAATTTGCCCAAGCCACACAGTACAGTGGATTGTATTCGGAAGTCACCGAAACTGTTTTGAGTCATATAAGGATCAGAAGGGCGTATTGTGGTGTGGAATGACTAAAGAAGGAAGAGGAGAGATTGATAAGGGAACACTCTGGCATGGCCGCAGAATATGTGACTAGGATGTTGATGATATCGGTCGATAAACAGCTCCCACTGGACAAAATTGCTCATTTCAGGAGAGAGTTTGGTTTGCCAGCTGATTTTAGGAGCAAGTGGGTACATGAGTATCCGCAGCACTTCAAAGTGGTTAAATCTCCAGATGAAGTTGATTATCTTGAGCTTGTAGAATGGAATCCTGCTTGGGCTATCACAGGGTTGGAGAAAGCTGTATTGGGGTATCAGAATCTGCCTCTCATACTCCAGGGTTGCTTTCCCTATCTTTCCTTTTTGAAGTTTCCTGCCAGTTACAAGAAGGTGGATAGAAATGGAGGGAAGATCGAGCATTTTCGGAAAAGGTCTTACTTATCTCCTTATGCCGATGCATGTGGCCTTCAAGCTCGATCGAAAGAATTCAATAAGAGGGCCATTGCGGTGATGCATGAGTTACTAAGTTTCACAATGGAAAAGAGGTTGGTAACCAACCACCTCACCCACTTCTAATGAAAATTTGTGATGCCTCAGAAGCTGATGAGACTCCTGTTGAAGCATTTTGGCATTTCCATGTCTCTGAGAAGGAGAAAAGGTTTAGTGTGTTCTTGACAGTAGCTTATGAAAATGCGGGGCTGAATGAGAAATGTCTGCTGGTTATTTTGAAAAAAAAGGTCCTAAGCCTTATTGGTTACAGAGGGAGGAAGAAAAAGATAGGAACATTTACGGACTTATTGGATATGGAAGATAATGATTTTCTAGAAGGAAGCTCTAAGGATGAAGGCATTGCTATGCAGCTTGACCAAATAGAAGCCATCAGTGAATTGGAGGATATTGCAGCTGGAGACAGATCCTTCAAGGATATACATGAAATTGACAATGAATACAAGCCTCATCAATCATTTAAAGGTCATAAGTTCTTATTCGAGTTGTCAAGATAACTTGCTTTCCAGTCTTTTTCTTCACAGGTTCAAAGTTTCGAGTATTTGTACAAATTTAATCAGACAAACTCTGCTTACATCTATTAACCAAGTTAACCAATAGCGGACTGATCCATCTCATTCCTCGTTAGTCCTAAACATAGCCACCGGAACTCCCGAAATCAATGATTCAGAAAGAATGTACGGATAATGCTTTTGACAACTCTCAGCTCATCTTGGTGCCAGCAAGGACATTAGAAGCAGTCTATGTACGATGACCGGTTCATTCTTAGTTATTGGTCCAACTTAATTGAGTGCTGCCATACTAATCTGCTATTCTGAAGATGAACTTGCCACCCTGCATTTTAATCTCAATTGTTGGGTCAAAGAGTTGATTGGGTAGTAGCTATCCTGGAGAACATAGCCTCTGCTGCTATGATGATCGACATTCTCTCTCTTGTTGTTAGATGCCGAGCTCATCCTGCAGTAATAATGCCTTGTTCATCACCGTGCATGGATATTCAGGTCCACAATATCCAAGACTGCCTCTTGCAACATACATTCATTGGCTTTCCATCCGATGTTCCATAGGTCTTGTAATTTCTGTTCAAAATCTCTATGAAACTATGACAAGCTCCTGTTTTTAGGTTCTACTGGAGAACTTCCTTTTGTTGGACTTTAGAACCCATCGTCAAACAGTAAGTAGTTTTTGTTACTCCTTGTTTATGTTGCGCTGTGTTTAAGGTTGATTCATTTCATTAGCTTACTGTTTCGTTTTGAAGAAAGAAATAGGAGAGCCTCTGAATAGCAAGATTGGTTTTTTAATTTCAATGATAGATGGCTTTCCGTAGCTTTTGGTTGTGTAAAAATGACATTACTAATGTGCATTCTTTCTTATACCTCATAGGATGAATTGCATTCATGATTTGTTACATGGGCTAGCATCTGCTTGATGCTATTGTGCAATAAACTGTCAGCAAACTCACTAGAGATGATGTCAAGTAATTTGCTTCCATATGTTGCAACTATATTTTTTTCTTGTGCTCATAAAAACCGTGTTAGCCAAAATTGTATGTGACAAATCAAATTGCCACCGTGTAGCTAAATATATTGCACTGCATCATTTTTAGTTTTTGCTTTATAACGAAATCCAATGGTTGATGGATTTCATTTCTTTTGATTGCGGCGATTAGATCTCTTCTTAAGCCTAACAAAGTCCTAAGACCTCTCAATAGCATGCCATGCTCTTCTTAAGACTTACCGTTGAATACGCAAATTTAAAGGGAAAGGTCAAGCATCTGTCATAGCTTCAACTAGAGCAACGACAGAGGTAATGTACCATGGAGGTTGAGCATCAACCCAATTTGGAGCACTATGAAGGTCTTCCAAATATCATTCGATTGAGGAGCATCAATGTTTATCGGTCATAATCACTTTGCTATCATCTTCCATCACATGGCAAAAGTATGGCGTGCATTACGGCTCAATTCATATAAGATAGTCATATCTACTTGTTTTAAGAAAGGATTGGAGCTTTGCACCAACGTTTTCAAACTTGGGCCAGTCAGAGAACCAATTAGGTTGCTAGTTTGCTATCCAAGAGATTGGACTACGGGTGAACTAGTGACGATGTCATGAGCAAACAATTATAGGTATGTAATGTTGTTGATTGAACCCATGAATCGTTCGGCCTATGTGGTAAAGTGAAATGCCGATGATCCGTGGAGTTGAGTGCCCAAAAGCCCAGTTCTATACCCGTGAGACTCTAAACCCAAGTGGATCCAATTTTGAAAATCGGTATGTTTCACTGGCTTTAGCAAGTGAACTGGTGTTCAGACTGGTTCGATTTGATTTTTGCCAAACTATCTGCACATACTTTTTAGTTTTGGGTGAATAGATCAAAGAGAAAAGTAATGGAATTGGCCAGGAAAAAAGGGGCAAGAGCAATGCTTTATGGCAGACAATCTAAAGGAAATCAACATTGAGAACTTTATGGTCTCTGAATGGGCCTGACATATGGCATCTAAATATAACTTAGGTATATTAGACACTATAATCGTCTAAGTCAACAATTCTTTTTGCATCATCCAATCTATAAGGTGAGGGAACCCAGTCGGCAAAATCATATAACATGGCAATTCATTTAACAAACGCCTCAAATTCAATCAAATTTGAAAAAAAAAAAAAATGAGGTACTTGATTAAAAAAGAAAAGTTTAGGTACTCGATTGTAAACTGAAGAAATGTTTGGATAATATCAATTTCATTATTCTCAACTTCTAAAAGAAAGATGTTGTTTGTGAAGGCAACTATAAGGTGGTAAAGTTGGAAACAGTCACCGTAGTGGCAGCGCTATCGGCGTCAACACGGACATGGACGTGCTTCGTTGGTGCTCTATCTTGCCCATTTCCTTTTTTATTTTCCTTTTAACTTTTTGCCATTTCTTCTTTTTAGTTTTTCTCTTTGCTTTTTTTTTTTTTTTTTTTTTTGTTGAACTCAAATTTGAAAAGATATAAGAGATTAATGAATGAAAAAATCCCAAAATGTTTAAATCCAAAATGAATTGGAGGAAAATTATGGTATTGTTAATTTTAAGCAAGACCTGTAATGCACGGAAATTTTACTAGCAATGGCAAGAAAGACATATTAAGTCTTGATCTTCCCGGCATCTATTAAAGTTTCTTTCCTACTAATAAAAAATGTGTACCATCAAATGACGTGCAAAAGTCTGACTCTTCTTGGAATTTATTATAGTTTCTTTCTCACCATCAAAAGACTTGCATCATCAAAAGACGTGCAAAGTCTTGGTCTTGTTGGAATTTATTAGTTTTTTTGCCAT
Source organism: Eucalyptus cloeziana (assembly GCA_014182715.1). NCBI lineage: Eukaryota > Viridiplantae > Streptophyta > Magnoliopsida > Myrtales > Myrtaceae > Eucalyptus > Eucalyptus cloeziana. The sequence goes on along the minus strand of CM024635.1, from coordinate 11,019,037 downwards.
CATCACTTTTTCACTTTCGCTCATTTTTTTTTAAAAAGAAAATGATATCTTTTCAGAATATGTTATAATTTCTTTCCCACCATCATAAGACGTGCAAAGTCTTGGTCTTGTTGGAAATTATTAGTTTCTTTCCCACTCATGACGTGCACCATCAAAAGACATGCAAAGTCTTGGTCTTGTTGGAAATTATTAGTTTTTTACCCATCATCACTCTCTCACTTTCGCTCATTTTTTTTTATAAAGAAAATGATCTTCTCGGAATATGTTATAATTTCTTTCCCACCATCATAAGACGTGCAAAGTCTTGGTCTTGTTGGAATTTACTAGTTTCTTTCCCACTCATGACGTGCACCGTCAAAAGACGTGCAAAGTCTTGGTCTTGTTGGAATTTATTAGTTTTTTTCCCATCATCGCTCTTTCACTTTCGCTCATTTTTTTTTTTTTTAAAGAAAATGATATCTTCTCGGAATATGTTATAATTTCTTTCCCACCATCATAAGACATGCAAAGTCTTGGTTTTGTTGGAATTTATTAGTTTCTTTCCCACTCATGACGTGCACCATCAAAAGACGTGCAAAGTCTTGGTCTCGTTGGAATTTATTAGTTTTTTTCCATCATCACTCTTTCACTTTTGCTTCAATTTTTTTTTTTTTAAAAGAAAATGATATCTTCTCGAAATATGTTATAATTTCTTTCCCACCATCATAAGACGTGCAAAGTCTTGGTCTTGTTGGAATTTATTAGTTTCTTTCCCACTCATTACTCTTTCACTTTTGCTTCACTTTCTTAAAAAAATAGAAAATGATGTCTTTGGTCGGTGAAAGTCCTTGTTTGAAGATGATATCTTTAGTAGGTGAAAGTCTTGATCTTCTTGGACTTTATGGTTCTCTTTCCATTGCTCAACATCACTTTGCTTTGCCATAACTTCTACAGTGGATTGATTCGCTCATGGTCACTGGGGAGATCTTTCTCAATTCCTTCTTTCGAGTTCTGTTCGACAAAGTTGAGTTCTCTGCCATTGGACTATGTGCAAAGTGATGGAATCAATATCGCCTTGCTCAATATGTACATCAATAATTTTGTTATATTCTCTCATGTATTTCGATTTTAAATATTTGAATTTTTTCTGTCTTATAAAAAACTTTACCAAAAAAGTCAAATCTTGACATGTTTCTCTCTTTCCACATAAACGTACATGAATACAATTTCCTCATATTGTATAAATAACTTTTTATGAATTAATAATTTGAATTTTGCAAAATCTTTTGGATGTTAATCTTTAAATGCAACTAGTATGCACTTTTGCTAGTTTTGTTAAATAAAACTATTTTCTAATCCATTTATATCAAAATGATCAATGTCATTCTTCCATTAATTTAAGTTTAGGGACAATCCAAGAATTAAATTAAACATGTGCAAAAAGTTTATGGACCAAATTGAACAAATTAAAAGTTCAAAGACAACATTGTACATTGAGCTAAAGTTCAAGGATTACATTGCACATTGGGCTGAATTTCAAAGACCATCTGCATCAATTTTTTAAGAAAATATAGCTAACATGTCTACTAATGTGATATTCAACATTGTTATGACATGTTCCAACCTCTTGAGAGAGCACTCCAAGAAACTGGTAATGACTTGGATTTGGCCATCAGTAGGGATTTGCTGATCATTGTTTCTGAAAGTTGCCGTATCACTGCAACATCACATTTGTTTCGTGAACAACTCTAGCAAATGAGCAGAAGCAACATCATTACTTGACATATTTGGTATACCTTCGCTACAAGAAGATCCTCCTCCATTGGAACAAAAGTTCACAGAATTAGGACAGCATCTGTTATTTTCCTCATACCGTTAGTAATGCGACATTCGTTGTTTCTTTCTACCTGAGGTAAGGTATAGGATATATGTTTCGCCAAGAGATCCAGCATCGTTTCTTGCTTCATCTCAAAGGAAAGGTAATGTAAATACAATGCTGGTTCGGAAGCATCTACCTCCGAGGAACTTTAGCCTTTTTTATCTGGTTGGGTTGCTTTTGGTGTGTAGATGGTGTTGACACCTAAATTTTTGGAGTTGATTTTTGCTAAATTAAAAAAAAAAAATACACATGGCATATAGTTTAGAAACATTTTATCTTTATTTTGTTTTATTTTAGACTGTCGGTGAAGGAAATATTTTTTACATATTCCATTAAGATTTTTCACATATACTATTTTGTGCAAAAAGGGAATTTTTTGGATAAAACATGTGAAAAATAAAAAAAAAAGGAATATCGCGCGAGGTGAGTATATTTCAACAATATATTTAGGGGTATCATGCACGAACAAAAAAGAAAAGATATATACCGTGAAGATACGTTTTTTAGATTTATAAAATACCTCGCGTGCAATTGAGTTTGGGGGCCACTCAATAGAAACACACGGCCACAATTCGTAAAAAATACAGAACTGAGAGGAAGGAGACTTCTCAATTTCTGTCCAACATCGGCACGCATAACCTCTCCAATTCGTTGTTCCAACAGCACTACTCTATTCAAGACCAGCAAGCTTCGAATTTCCAGCAACACGGGCCCGTAAGAAAAGGGAGAAGAAGACATAAAGATAGGTCTTTGCTTCGTCAAATAGGAGGGGATGAATATCTCTCTCTCGATCAACACTGGATACGCAAAAAATCTGGAGAGAGAATAGAGGGAGAGCGAGATTTTCTAGACAAATTTTTTATCAGCCCAAAGTCCAAGCGGTGGATTTGTTTCTTTTTGGATTTTGTTCATATCCTCCGGAGGAAGAATAGACAACATCAAGCCAAGCACTATCGAGAGCCCCTCCACGACGCTGGATTTTTTCTGTTTTGCAGGGCACCTGAGTGTCCTCTCGGCGCCAACGACGGCTCGCTGCCATCCACCGCAAGCGTTCGTGACGAACTCGACCGCGACCACCGACTCATGGTGACCCACCACCACAGCCATTGTCCTTAGCCGTGCTACCCCGAATTTCCATTGTGATCCATACCTCACCGTTTGGATTTTTGGAAAATTCAAATTTAGGTAGTCTTTTATTTATTTATTTTTGTTTGTTTTTATTTTCTTCTATAGCTTGTTTTTTTAGTGAAGTTGTTCCTAAATATATGATTGATATTCCGACATGAAAGTGCCCCTCAAATTAGGGGTTGTCAGTCCAATTTTCGCACCCGAAATCCGACTCGCAATCCTTTGCAAAATCGACAATCCGATCTCACGCCCGAGATTCGATTCGCGATTTAATTTTTAAATTGACAACCCGATCTCATGCGCGAGATATGGTTCGCCAATTTCGGATATCAATCTTATCTTGTTTGATTTGATGTCGTGGTGTTTGAGTCAGTTTTATTTTCGTAAGAGGAAAAAAATCCAAAAAAATTTAAATTAGGATTAGGTTTGTTTTTTTTATTTTATTTTATTATCTTGCATGTTTAGAATAGGGATTTTACTTTGAATCATGAAAAGGAAAAAGAAAAAAGTGCATTCATTTAGGATGTTAGTTTTCTTTTATTTGAATTGCATGTTTAATTTTAATTTCGAATTTCATAAAAAAAAAAATAGAATTAGGGCATTCTCTGCACGCCATTGCGTATTAGATAGAATTGTATGTTTAATTTTAAGTCTAGCTAGATTCCTAGATAAGGTTGCATGATAGAATAGTTTTTTTTTTTTAAATGCATGTAGTATCTAGGGTTAGATAATATTTCTTGGATTGGATTGCATGACGAGATAATTTTCTAGATTAAGATAGGATTCGGATTGATCTATTCCTAACTTAAAATAGATAATGTCTCGCTTTAGTTAGATTTTGATTTTTAGCAATTTTAATCACGAATTTTCATAAAAAAAAAATACAAAAAAATCATGTGCACGTCATATAGAATTAGGCCCATTAGTGATTGTTATTAGGTTCATTTAATTAGAAATTGCACGTTATTAGAATTAGGTCATTTTGGTTAATTTAGATTGCATATTTAATTATTGCATGTTCATTAGAAAAAAATCACAAAAATTTTTACTCATTCATATAGTTTAGGACATTTTGCCATGCCATATTATTTTATTTTATATTAGAAGCACTGCATTACATCGCATATGGATTATATTCTTGTTTAAAAGTAAAAGCAAAAATTGAGTGATTGCGTGTTAATTAGAAATTATATCTAGGGTTATCGATGTGAATTCTGATCTAATGACGCATATGCTTTCGTTGCTATGAGGTAAGTTTTTGCAATTTATTCATTGTTTATTTGGATGTTAAATTGGTGGTTTGCGCACCCGCATGATTGCCTCACATGTTAGGGAAATATATTTAAAATCAATTTAAGCTGCTTGCCAAACATTTTTTTAAATAAAAGAATGGTACCGAAAGGGCATTAGAGAAATCTAGTGTAATCAAGTCCCCGTACCCATAGTCTCTGGTTTGTAGGAGTAAAGTAAAACTCCCGTTACTTTACTTGGGTTTCTAATCGACCCACCAAAAATAGATTAGTGGCGACTCCTAGATAAAATCCATTAGCATGTTTAAAAAATTGAACATAAGTCGCGAATTGGTATGGGCTTGGGAGAGCTTGAGTTAAGTTTAGGCTTAACAATCCATTAGACAAACCCTAGGTGGTTCACACTCGAAAAATTGGTCGCGACAGATGGAAAGACTCATTTCGCAATTCTAATGCAAAAAGGGCGAAATTATTCCGAATTTCGGGTCCCCTTCCTCACCATCTCCATCAAGCTTGCGCGCTTCACCTTTATTTTGCTTTCTTCTTATCTCCTTCTACTAATAATGGCAGACAAGGGGCCCATTTCTTTTTCTAAAAGTTGTTCTGGGGACATTAACGCAACGTGGGTTGATTAACAAAACTGTGTTTGTGGAGGGAAAAAAAGGAAGGCTTGAACTTTGCGGTCGTCACTTGTGCTGCTAAAGTTGAGCCCTCGCTGAAATTTCCAGTGACGAGTCGTTGATGAAGCTAACTCTTGTTCTAAATAAGATGGAACTATGCGAAAAGATAGAAAAAATTCAATACGTTCTGGAAATTTTCAATTATTGCTTACAAATTCCTAAAATGAAAATTTTAATTTAAAAGTAAATACACGATGATTATATGCCCATTGTATAAATGGGTATCAATACATTCATATATATGTGCGTACTAATTAACGAGCCCTATTAATTATTTCTTTTTCCTTTTTCCAAAATTTATAAGTGAGTAAACATCTTGTTTATGATATCTAAAATATATTTGAATTCGACCCCAATTAATGAGGTCTTTTAATTATAAAATTCAAAATCTATGAAAATTACTAATGTCCCTATCCGTGCTACGCACAAATCTAGACATATGAGTATTGTGCACATATTTTCAGATCACATGTAATTAAAAATAAAGAATTAGCATAAAATGAATTGTTTGTATGGTTAATTGTTTTCAAATGTCACTCGAACCTCATAACTTGGCATGCTTGGACCAAACATAAGTGCCTACATACAAAAAATTAAATTGACAAATGCACTAATCTAATTTGGTACGTGGAGGAACTACAAGCAATATCGATTTTCCGTTTTTCTTTTTTCACAAAATAAAAAATTATTGAATTCGTGAAGTTATTGACTATTAAAAGAGAAGAAAATATATAAAATACTGACCATAATGCCAGTGAAGAGCACCAACATTTAATGGAAGGCAGAGTATTTCAATACTATGGAAATATTTGTATAACTTTTCGAGTTTACAACTACCATTAACAATTGCGTTGTATATATATAAAATTTTTTTTTGGCTATAATTTGATTTTGCTTTATTTCATGCATTTGGGATCTGGCTGAATAGGGAAAAGAGAAAAACATTCAGAGGAGGCGCTTATTCAATTTTACATGTGAGTGGTTAAAGCAAGAACTCCTTAATAGGAACATCATTAATTTCATTCTACATCTATGGCTTCCAAAATATTCAAATTTACTGAAATAAAACCAGATTGCGAGGTGCATGAAATTTTTTACCTATGTGCTGGCAATCGAGTGTCTAAAGTTTTTTTCATTCAATTAATTACCTCGACATTTCGAATGTGGGTCAACATGAGACCTCCGTTGAATCGCAAACAAAAAATGTCAGTATGACACCAACGCTATCAAGTAGTTGTTAACTGTTTACGTTGGCCTCTGATATATTCTTTGTGGTATCAATTTTATCTCTTGCGGGTCAGACATGTGATGATAATCTTATTAATATGATGTCCAACCGAAAGAAAATCAAGTAGAAAGAAGAATTTTTTCTTTAATCAAATGTCTGATAATGCACTAAAAATGATCATATGATTCAAGAAGACAATCTAAAGGAAATTGACATTGAGAACTTTGTAGTCTCCCAATGTGCTTGACATTTAGCCACTGAAATCTTTTGGAGTGTGAAATTAACAAAACTATCTCCTATTTTCTTTCCCACGAAAGAATGAATAATCTCACAAAAGACAATTATTAGAGGGAGACCAAGCAATGAATGGAGAGGATGAGTTTGTGGAACAAATACTGTGTAAACAAAAGTATGTTTGAGATTTGAGCCTAGACCAATGATTGTATAATAAACTCTTGGGACAATGACATCGCAAGTACTTGAATTATTACCCCTTTCGAGATAAGTTCCCAAAGCTTTTTCATTCAATCATCTCAATTTTTCATGTGGGTCAACGTGAGGCCTTCTTTAATATTGTAGATGGAAAATGTTTACATGATGCTAACGCAATTAAATAGTTGTTAAATGTCCATATTGGTGTCCAATATAGCATCTTGAGGTGTTGCCAAATCAATGGAGACATTGGACACTAAGATTGTCTAAGCCAACACAAGCTCTCTCCACATCATCCAATTTGCAGGATAAGTGAATTATGTCAATCAAATCATTATAACGTGGCAATTTTTTAACGAATGGCTCGAATTGAGACAAATTTGAAAAAAGAAAATATATTAGAAATTAATCTAGACATAACGCATGGAAGTTCTACTAGTAATGGAAAAAGGGGACGTTCTCATGGGGATAGATAAGGAGGGATGTGAAAAGCGAACCGACAAACTTCAATTTGCGTCCGGGAAAGTCTTGGTCTTCGTGAAATCTATTAAAGTTTCTTTCCCGTTAACTCTTTTCCACTTTTGCTTTACTTTCCAGACAAAAAAGCCCACGGTATCCAGTAAAGTCTCTGGGGATGTTCTCCGAATATCATGAAAGGAGCACTTGTGGACAAAAAGTACATCATTTCCACTGCTTTATCCACTGATGTGCATGTGAAAGGCACCCAAATCGAATGATTACCAGGGTGCTGTAGCCTTGTCCCAAGAAAGCATCATTACTTCAGTACTTTTGATATATGGACATGACTATACAAAAAATTATTCAAAAATGCATAAACCTATTATACCTCTGATTTAGCCATTCTAAACCTTCGGAGAATTTGGCTGGAAATCGCTTAATTGGTAGTCATGCCATGTTAAAACTAAATTGGCCAAATTGAGAAATTTAAAATTGAATTGACCGATGTGTTGGACGCAAATTGCGCAACCCCAAGATCTCCATAACCAGAATAAGAACATGCATAATTGAGTAGAAAGATTAACACACCTGTTTTGGGATCCATCAAACATAAAGCGGAAGCAGAAAAGGGATTTCCCACATATCAAGGGGATCCACGCATCAAGTCATTCTCCTCTATTGCCCCGTATCACCTGGCTCAATAGGCGGCCCCCTCACGTTTAGCGTTAGGTAAACGCCCCTTAGGTGAGGATACATGTGAGAATTAGGGTTAGAGGAGAGACTTGAGCACTATTTATAGAGTTTCCAGCCAGAATTCCTCATTACGGGCCAGGCTCAACTCGGTCCACATTAGCCAGCCCTATATTAAACTAATTAAGAAACATTCTATCTCACCTTAGACCAATCCCCGTAAAACGAAAACCGTTAAACGGTAAATTACAATATCAATTAATGTAGTCCACATTAGGAAAATTTTTACATTCTCCCACTTGGACTATATTAATTGAAATTGTACTGTATGTGCGCACATTGGTCTAGAGATAATTCTTAATAGTCAATCATATCCCATAAAGTCTCAAATACCGAATCATGGCGGTAATTGCATGTATACACACAGAGCCTTCCATGGTCACGAGTGTTCTCAACTCTATTGATATGGATCCAATATGGTAGTGTGTCAAATGGACAACATTTCTCATAAAGAGATCACATTTGTAAGTCACCATTCTCTTACCTTAAGCGTCACAAAAACTTGTGCCACTAGAGAATGTCCATTCTCTTACCTTAAGCGTCACAAAAAACTTGTGCCACTAGAGAATGTCCTTATGGTTTCATGAACTCACATATGTCTTGTCCTTACGGTTAACCTTTCTTTATGTATAACAAGACATATGGACAAGGCTAATAACCAAATGCCCCTAGCCTTCACTCAAGGTTTATATAGTACCTTGAGACTTTATTAATATGTATTCAACATAACAACACATTCAAAAATATTTTATAGAATGCAAAAGTTGATACATATCAAACCATTACAAAGTGTAACGAACACGGATGTGAACTTTATCAGAGTAAAGCCAAAATATCTCCCACTAAATAACAGCATCTCATGATGCTCCTAGGCCCATGCTAACGACATGTCGCTTAAAATATACATGGGCGTAAACCTTTAGTTAGTGGATCTACAACCATATCATCTGTGGAAATATGTTATATTAAAATATCACCTTTCTATACCGTTTCTTTATGGTAAAAAATTTGACCACCATATATTTAGACCTCTGTAGTAAATAAATAATACTACAAATTTGTTATCTCGATACAACCATATGGATCTATCCATAAAGTTAAAACAATTAACTCCTTCGTGAGGTTCCGGAGCCTAATAGCCCAAATAACAACCTAAAAGAATGTTATTAATGCTGCTTACATAGTAGAAGATGACATAGAACTTTATTTACTGCACTTCCTACTAACATAAATATGTATTTCGTTATTGATATTATATCATCCTAACAGCCAACAAAATTTCCATCTAAATATCTTACTAGCTGCAAGAATTGAATAAATCTGTAAATTAGCATATAATCTCGTCTTCTTTAAGTACCTTAAAATATTCTTTGTAGCAACCCAGTGATCACATCTTGGATTTGATCAATATCTGACTAGAAGTCTCGTCACAAAGACGATAATTAGTCTAGTGCAAATTTGAGCATTGACACAAGGTACACCATTTAATTAGATTTTCTCAATATCTAAATAAGGACAATGTGATAGATTGAGTCCATCACCTTTAACAACAGGAGCAATTCCTGGCTTGCAATGATGTATATTGAATATTTCCAATATACAATCAGCAAATGTCCTCCGAGAAAATCTAATATAATATGGCAAAAACAATCCTTATAGATCTTAGCACAAAAGATATAGGATGTCTCAAGGTCACTAATTGTAAACAAAATATCATGTACATAGTGTATGAGAAAAAATAAATTTCCTCCCACTGACCTTGCAGTATATTGAATTACTTTGTTCCCAATTGAAGAAAATAATAATACTATGAAACTTTAATAATATTGTCTGGAAACTTGCTTAAGACTATGAATTAAGACTTTTCAGTCTACACATAATTTTACTTGAATTTGCTGCAAAATTCTCCAGTTGCACTTATATAGATTTTATATCTCTTTGACGTAACTCCATAAAAAATAAACTATCAATGCCACGTTCACTCTGAAAGAATATAAATAAATAATTATTTCTTCACTAACTATCCACCCCTATTTTAGAGTGAAAATATTATGATCATTTTTTTATGGCATCTAATCACATACTTAATTAAGAACAAGAAACGTCATTTATATAAGTTGCTAAAACAATCATGTAATTGATATTGTAATCACGCTCTCACAAATAGACTATATAGTTTGATGGTATAACTGATCGTCTTTCTCTAACAAATCTCCTTAATAAAGCTGCAACCGCTTCATTCTACACTTGAGAGGTTTAAGAAATTTTATTATAAACTATATCAAGAATAGTACCTTAAACCTCAACAAGTTTAGTCTATGGTACAGGAGATTCCATAATCATCTGTATAGGTAAAGACAAAAACACAGTAACCCCCATCATACTATTATCTTTAATAGTCTGAGAGCAGCTATCCTCAACAATTAGAAACTTTAGAGTATGTGATTCCATAATTCTTGTACCTTCTTTAAGGTCATAAGATCAATACTCCTTTAACAATTTGGGTAAGATATAAAATAATTCCGAGTGGACCTAAATTCCAACACACTCAATATTGGATTAGATAACCTCACTCCTGCATGACACCTCTAAATTTAATATGATTCAAGTAATTTATGCCCAGCTTATAACTCAAAAGAAGTTTATGAAACAACTTTGATAATGACACCTTTTGTATGTGAAAAAGTTGCTTTCATAATATCAGCCCACAAAAGACCGGATAAATTAATCTTACTAATCATACTCATCACCATGTTCATTATGGTGCTTCATGTCTTTTAGCCAAATCTTATTGTCAGGATTTTCAGGCATAGTAATTAAATTACCACCCCAAAATTTACTAAGTATTCAATATTGTCATACTTGCCAAAATACTTACCGCTACTATTAGGCTTGACAATCTTCAAGACTAATTTTAACCAGTTTATTCTTTATCTCAGCCATTTTCCTCAAATACAAACTTTTGGAAACAACCTTTTAACCATATACGAGATGTATATGTCATTAGGACTTAAACACAATCTTTGCAGATATGTCCTAATTTCCATATCAGACAAGACATAATTTCAAGCAACTAAGGCTTCTATCATCTTATAGCAGTGTAGTCCTCTTTTCTAGTGTTCCAGAATGGAACGCTTCATGGACAATAAGCAAATTCAATTACTCTTTTCTCAAGCAACAAATCATATGTCCACAACTTAAAATTTGAAATAGTAAAAACCTCAATAATAGTGGAGTTATTAATTACAGAAAAGGTGATTGAAAAACAAGCAACGTATATAATTAGCATCATGTGAGCATTGTGTAACTTGACATACAAGTACACATCCAGAGAGTTACATGCATAATCATATAATCACCTTTGGGCAGAATACGTGACATGCAGTTGTACACTCCCCACATGATAGCGGTTATAAGAATATATTCCAATTCTTCGTGAATTCATCACCTTTGGGCATATGAATCACTAGAATTAGTCACTCTTCCATCATACTATCATGTATCCCTCCATGAATTAATACATAATCACATCTTTTAGGAGTATGACTACGCATTAGACCAGGAGACATCCCAATCATCATACGAGACCGAAATTTCTCAAACCCAATCAAGCGTGCCACTTTGGCGGTCACTACTCAATTGAATTTTTGAAACTCTCTCATACCAGGGATATAAACTTTACTCCTCACATATACCATATACATGTGATTTTAACTTTAGTGATAGGGGCAGCATATCACCAAAATCACATATTATGCTAATTACATTGCTTTGTTCATTAATAAAATCTTTATTATACATATATATAACGAACCTGAAAGACAGATTCCAATGAGATCAACGATCATAGCAACACAAGAAACTTCTCATAACATATAAGCAAACATCTCTTACCAGGGATATAAACTTTACTCCTCACATATACCATATACATGTGATTTTAACTTTAGTGATAGGGGCAGCATATCACCAAAATCACATATTATGCTAATTATATTGCTTTGTTCATTAATAAAATCTTTATTATATATATAACGAACCTGAAAGACAGATTCCAATGAGATCAATGATCAAAGCAACACAAGAAACTTCTCATAACATATAAGCAAACATCTCTTGTGCACCCCGATTACAAATTACCATAATCAACATAAAAAGAATGCTGATCTAGAAGATCTTTCATAAGTTAACATCAATAGCAATACAGGATACCCCAGATCGACAAGCCTGATAGCTAATCCACTATTGCTCATGAGTTTCATAAGGCAAAACATGACTCCAAGGCCAATAGCTAATATATTAGCCAATTTTTTAAGTAATACAATTATCATTGTTATCAACTAGTGGCCTATTAATTGAGTCAAACCAGAGAACCATTAACAAAAAAAAAAAAAAAAAAGGTTCAACTTGATAGACATTAACCAGTGACCAGATGATTTTAGGAACATCATCTAATAATTTAACTGACATGCATTACCCACATTCAGTAGATGTGTTAATCAGTACAATTAGTTTGGTCACGATTTTTTAAGATGTCTATCATTCAATGTTAACAAAATAAACAAAAAATACATCAAGATGCGTATAAAGAACTATGCTTGAGTAACAAAAGTTCTATAACTTTTACAGTTTCTCATCACCTTAATACATAGCTCAAATACTATCCTATACTGATTGTATCTCATTAAGCCAGTTTCAATTTATAATAAAGTTTTATTTTATTAATGAATCACACCTTCATAATGTTTATGTGATAACATACTAGTAACCCATCACCTGTATTTCCAAAATCACAAAAAATACAATAAAAATACGCAAAAATACACTAAAAATACACGTATTTAGGGTTTCGTATGTATTTTCACATCCAAAAAATCATCAAAAATATAAAATAAATTCACCACAAGATAGAGGACGGCCATACGAATCCAACGCCGCCAACCACGTGCCGATCCAACGCTCCACACGCCCGCACGCGCCGCCTAAGTGCTCAGCGCGTGGAGCATACGCGCGAGCCGCGTCCCGCGCATGAGCGCGTGTGAGGGCGCATGGGGCGCGTCTCCGATGCCCACGGCGCGTGGCCGCGCGTGGGGGCGCGTGAGGCCTCCCCCGGTGACGCGCTGCCGACTGTCTTGCTCGTCTCGTTGAGCTCAGTCCGAATTTGTGATTTTATTTTATTTTTATTGAACAAAAAATCTCGAAAATCACAAATTAGGGCAAAAACTTTATGCGTTCGAGTTCTAGGGTTATGGTTGCTTTGATACCGCATGTTGGATGCAAATTTCACAACCCCAAGATCTCCATAACCAGAACAAGAACATGCATAATTGAGTAGAAATATTAACGCACCTGTTTTGGGATTCATCAAACATAAAGCGGAAGCAGTAAAGAGATTTCCCACATATCAAGGGGATCCACGCATCAAGTCCTTCTCCTCTATTGCCCTTCGTATCACTGGCTTAATAAGGCGGCCCCCTCACGTTTAGCGTTAGGTAAACGCCCCTTAGGTGAGGATACATGTGAGAATTAGGGTTAGAGGAGAGACTTGAGCACTATTTATAGAGTTTCCAGCCATACCCCCTCATTACGGGCCAGGCTCAACTCGGCCCACACTATCCAGCCCCATATTAGACTAATTAAGAAACCTTCTATCTCACTTTAGACCAATCCCCGTAAAACGAAAACCGTTAAACGGTAAATTACAATATCAATTAATGTAGTCCACATTAGGAAAACTTTTACACGATGTATAATAAGTTTATAAATTTTTAAACAATTATCTCATGGCTTTAGAACTATCGTTAATGATCGACTTGTAGTAATCCATGATGAAGAAAATCAGGGAATATTTTTTGGCTCAAAAAAATGTAGAAACTATTATTTACAAAAAAGACTACTTAGGCAAGTTAGCTTTAATTGGTAGAACTAACAGAAAAATAAAGAACATATAAATGTGCCAATTTCTTCAATTGAATAAAAGGAAACATAGTAAAGTTTTAAATTATGCGTGCTCGAACAATTGCATGCGATAATAATATTATAGATAAACATAATGTCCATCTGACATAAAATCAAGTACATAGAAAGAATCTATATTAAATCAAATGTTTGATAATCCACAAAAATATTTCGATGTCATTATCCTCAACTTCTAAACTGCGTTAAGAAAAAACATCTCAAGAAAAATGTTATCTATGAAGATGGTGAAGTTGGAAATAGTCACCATAGTGGCAGTGCTAATGGCAACAACACGGCCATGGCCATGCTTCAATGGTGCTCTATCTTGCCCCTTTCCTTCTTTATTTCCTTTTTAAACATTTTTGCTGTTTCTTCTTGTCAGTTTTTCTCCGCTTTCTTCTTTTCTTTTGTTGAACTCAAATTTGAAAAGATACACTATAGATTAATGAATGAAAAAAAAATCCCAAAATGATTAAACCCGAAAAGAGTTGAAGGAAAATTATGGTATTGTTAATTTTAAGCAAGTTTTGTAATCCTTGGAGATTCCACTAGTATCTTCCTGGCATCTATGGAAGTTTCTATCCCACTAACATAAAAAACGTAAAAAAGTGCAAAAGCCTTGGTCTTCCTAAAATTTATTAAAGTTTCTTTCCCACCGTCAAAAGACGTGCACAATCAAAAGATGTGCAAAGTCTTGGTCTTCCTAGAATCAATTAGTTTCTTTCCCACCATCACTCTTTCACTTCTGCTTCACTTTCCACAATAAAAAGAAGATGATATCTTTAGTAGGTGAAAGCTGTCATCTGAAAATGATATTTTTAGTAGGTGAAAGTCCTAATCTTCTTGGACTTTATGGTTCTCTCTCCATTTGTTCATCATCACTTTGCTTCGCCATAACTTCTGCAGTGGACTGATTTGTTCTTGGTCATTGGAGAGATCTTTCTTGGTTCCTTCTTTCGGGTTCTATTGAACAAAATTGAGTTCTCTGGCATTGGATTATGTGTAAAGTGATGGAATCAGCATCACCTTGCCCAATATGTACATCAATATTTTTGTTACATTCTCTCATCTAATTCGATCTTAAAATTTGAATTTTTTGTCTTTTAAAATTTTTTACCAAAAAAATTCAAATCATGTTTCTCTCTTTCCATGTAAACGTACATGGATACAATTTCCTCATATTGTATAAATAACTTTTTATGAATTAATAATTTGAATTTCACAACATCTTTTGGATGTTAATCTTTAAACGCAACCAGTATGCACTTTTGCTAGTTTTATTAAATAAAACTATCTTCTAATCCATTTTTATGAAAATTGTCAATGTCGTTCTTCGATTAATTCAAGTTTAAGGAAAATCCAATGACTAAATTAAAATGTGCAAAAATTTAGAGACCAAATTGAACAAATTAAAAGTTCAAGAACGACATTGCACATTCGATTAAAGTTCAGGGACTACATTACATATTAGGCTAAACTTAATGGACCATTTGCATCATTTTCTCAAGAAAATATAAGTAACATGTTTGCTAATATGACATTCAATATTGTTATGACATCTTCCAGCCTCTTGAGCAAGCACTCGAAGAAAGTGGTAATGACTTTGGATTCGGCCATCAGAAGATTGAATGAACTGCGCTTGGGATTTGCTGATCATCGTTGCTGAAAATTGCCGTATCACTGCAGCATCAAATTTGTTTTGTGAACTGCTCTAGCAAATAAGCAGAAGCAACGTCATTACTTGACATATTCAGTATAGCTTCACTATAAGGAAGATCCTCCTCCATTGGAACAAAAGCTCACAGAATCAGGACAGCATCTAGTATCTTCCCCGTACCATTAGTAATGCGACATTTGTTGTTTCCTTCTACCGAGGTGAGGTACAGGAAATATGTTTCACCAAGAGGTCCAGCATCATTTCTTGCTTCATCTCAAAGGAAAGGTAATGTAAATACAATCCTGGCTCAGAAGCATCTACCGCCGAGAAACTTTAGGGTGTAAATGATAATCATTTTAGCTAGAAATTGATTTCTGGAAGAGAAATAGATTTTTTTATTTCTATTTCTAGAAAAGTTTCTACGTAAAAATACCCATTTGATAATAACATAAAATTTCTACTCTAAAAATAGAAATTCATTTGATAATGACACAAAAATTTCTCTTTTTGGACGGTGGCGACCGGCAAAGATGTGGCCCAGCGGCGCGGCGGTGGCCGATGACTGGCGGACAGCAGTGGCGGCGGCCAGCAACCGGTGACCAGTGGACGGCAGTGGTAGCTAGCGACCGGTGACCAGCGAGACGGCGGCGGCGCGGCGGCTGGTAACCTAGGCGGTGGTGACCGTCGGACGGTGGTCGGCGGCGTCGGATGGATGACCGATTCGTAGCAAGGATGAATGATAAGAATAATTTTTATTTCTCATTTTTGTTCCAGAAATAAAAAAAGTAAAAATTGTTTACTTCTGATTTTTATTTCAAACCTATTTTTGGAATAAAAATCTATTTTAGAAATAGAAAAATGAAATAATTTTATCAAACGAATTTTTATTCCAGAAATAAGTCTGAAATAGAAAAATTATTTTTGGAACAGAAATTTTGGTTTGTCATGCATCCCCTTAGCCTTTTTATCTGGTTGGGTTGCCTTTGGTGGGTAGATGGAAAGACTCCCTTCGCAATTCTAATGCAAAAAGGGCGAAATTATTCCAAATTTTTGGTCCCCTTCCTCACTATCTCCATCAAGCTTGCACGCTTCACTTTTATTTTGTTTCTTCTTATCTTCTTCTACCAATAATGGCAGACAAGAGGCCCATTTCTTTTTCTAAATGTTTTAAAGTTGTTCTAGCGACACTAAAGCAAAGTGGGTTGATCGACAAAACTGCGTCTATGGAGTCAAAAGGGAAAAAAGAAAGGCTTGAACCTTGCGGTCGGCACTTGTGCTGCTAAAGTTGAGCCCCTCGCTGAAATTTCCAGTGACGAGCTCGAACGCTGTGAAATACCCGCCGTTGATGAAGCTAACTTTTTATTTAAATGAGACGGAACTAAGCGAAACATAGAAAAAATTCAATAAGTTTTGGAAAATTTCAATTATTGCTCATGAATTCCTAAAATGAAAGATTTAATTTTAAAAGTACGTATACAATGATTATAAGCCCATGCATAAATGGGTATCTATTAATTATTTCTTTTTCCTTTTTCTAAAATTTATGAATAAAAAATAGAAACAGAATTAGCAAGTGAGTAAACATCCTGTTTATGAAATCTGAAGTATATTTGAATTTGACACCAATTAATGAGGTCCTTTAATTATGTAATTCAAAATATGTGAAAATTACTCATGTCCGTATATCCGTGCTTCGCATAGGCCTAGACATATGAGTATTGTGCACATATATTCAAATTACACGTAATTTAAAATAAGGAATTAACATAAAATGAACTGTTTCTATGGTTGATTGTTTTCAAATGTCACTCAATCCTCATAATCTAGCACGATTGAACCAAATATAAGTGCCTGCATAAAAAAAAAATTAAAATTGACAAATGCACTAATCTAGTTTGGTAGATGGAGGCCTCAACTGCAAGTAATATTGATTTCCGTTTTTCTTTTTTCACAAAATAAAAAAATTATTGAATCCGTGAAGTTATTGACTATTAAAAGAGAAGAAAACATATACAATACTGACCATAATGCCAGTGAAGAGCACCGAAATTAAACGGATGGTAGAGCATTTTAATATTGTTGACATATGTGTATAACTTTACAATTATCATTAACAATTGCCTTGTATATATAAAAAGAAAATTGTCTATAATTTGATTTTTGCCTTAATTCAAGCATTTGGGATCTGGCTGAAAAAGGAAAAGAGAAAGACATTCAAGAGGAGGCGCTTATTCGATTTTAGATGCAACTAGTTGAAACAAAAACTCCATAAAAGAAACATCATCAATTTCATTCTATATCTGTGGCAAAAATATTCAAATTGACTGAAATAAAACCATATCGCGAGGTGCATGAAACTTCTTACCTATGAACTCTCAATCAAGTATCTAAAGTTTTTTCATTCAATCTATTACCTCAACATTTCGAATGTGGATCAACACGAGACCTCCACTGAATCGCAAACAAAAAATGTCTATATGACATCAATGCTATTAAGTAGCCGTTAACTGTTAGACCAACCATTCCAGACGATATCAATTAGTCTCTCGAAGAATTGGAACAAATTCTCTACAAAAAAATATTGTTTAGGGAAATTAGTTGCAATAGGTAAAGAAATCATAGTAAGGTTTTAAATTATACGTGCCCGCACAGTTACATGTGATGATAATATTATTAATATGATGTCCAACCGAAAGAAAATCAAGTACAAAGAAGAAGTTTTTTCTTCAATCAAATGTTTGATAATCCACTAAAAATGATCGAATGATTCCAAGAAGAAAATCTAAAGGAAATCGATATTAAGAACATTATAGTCTCTCAATGTGCTTGACATTTAGCCACGGAAATCTTTTGGCGCGTGAAATTAGCAAAACTATCTACTGTTTTTGTTTACGTGGAAGAATGAATAATCTTACAAAATAAAACTATTAAAAAGAGACCGAGTAACGAACCAACGGGATGAGTTTGTAAATTAGATATCACGTAAACAAAAGTATGTTTGAGATTTGAGCCTAGACCAATGATTGTTTAATAAACTCATTGGGACAATGACATCACAAGTACTTGAATTATTACCCTGTCGCAATCAAGTACCTAAAGTTTTTTTGTTCAATCAATTATTTGGATTTTTCATATAGGACAACATGAGGCCTTCGTTGATATTGTGGATGGAAAATGTTAACATGACGCTAACGCTGTTAAATAGTTTTTTTTTTTTTTTGGTCAGTCCTACGCTAATCCTACTCTAACACTCATTCTCAGACTTTTGCCCTGCCTCCGTGCAGGGTGTGGGAGTCGAAACCCACTCCTAAAATGAAATCTTCCCCACCCCAAATCCCCCTGAGAAGGTGGGGATTTGAACTCCCAACCTCCCACTTCTAAGATGGAAGGGTGGTCACTGGGGTGTAGCAGAGACATTGGATGCTAAGATTGTCTAAGCTAATACAAACTCTCTCTCCACATCACCCAATTTGTAGGGTAAGCAATTCATGTCAAAAAAATCATTACAACGTGGCAATTTTTTAACGGACGCATCAAATTGAGACAAATTTGGAAAAAGAAAAATAATAGAGATTAATCCAGGCATAACACATGGAAGTTCTACTAGCAATGGAAAGAGAGACGTTTTGATGGGGATGCATGAGGAGGGATGTGAAAAGCCAAGCAACAAACTTCAATATGTGTCCTGCAAAGTCTTGGTCTTCTTGGAATTTATTGAAGTTTGTTTACCATTACCTCTTTTTCTCTTTCGCTTCACTTTCCACACAAAAAAGCACACGGTGTCCATGAAGTCTTTGGATAGATTCTCTGAATATTACCAAACAAGCACTTGTGGATAAACAGTATTTTATTTTGATTCCTCTGACCGAAGAAAGCATCATTAATACCTCAATACAAGCACCCAAAATTAAATGGATGACAGTGCTATAGCCTTGACATATGTAAATGACTTTATAAAAAATTATCCAAAAAATCCATAAATATATTATATGGCGGCTAATTCAATTTTAAAATTTGACACGCTACCATGTCAACTGAGATATATTAGATGATAATATCGTCTAAGTCAACACACTTTCTTACCGACCAAAAAAAAACACACACTTTCTCTCTTCTTATTACTCAATTTGTAGGGTAAGGAGCCACATCAACTATTAATGTTAACTTTTACTGAGTAAGCGAGTCATGTCAACAAAATTATATAACATGGCAATTTATTTAACCGATGCTTCAAATTGCACCAAATTTGAAAAATTGAGGTTCTTAATTGAAAAAAAAAGGAGTTCAGGTACTCGATCATAAGCTAAACACGAGGTCAGGTACGTTTGATATCATTATTCTCCAATTACATTCAAGTGTGCACCAAACTATCTGAGCATGTACTTTTGTTGATAGGAGATGAAAGGGAAAGCAATGGAATTGGCCAAAAAAGTGGACAAGAATAATACGTTATTTTTCAAATTTTATGATTGAAATTATTGCAGGAGATAATCTAAAGAAATTAACATTGAGAATTTTATAGTCTCCAAGTGTGCTTGACATTTAGCCGCTAAAATCTTTTTGCAATGGCGTGAAATTATCGAAAGTATTTCCTATTCTCTTTCACATGAAAGAATGAAAAATATATAAAAAAAAAAACAAAAACAATTTAAGTGAAACCGAGCAATGAATCCAAAGGATGAGTTTGTAGAACAAATATCGCCTAAAAAGAAGTGTAGGTATTCGATTGTAAGCTGAACAAAAGCTTAGCTTACTATGTCATTATTCCTAACTCCTAAACCGCTCTAAGAAAAGCATTTGACGAAAAATATTGTCTACAAATGTGACTATAAAATGGTACGTTGTAAGTGGACGGCCCAGCCGGCGGGGCAATGACCGTGATACTGGTAGTGCTCTCTCTCTCTCTCCCCATTCCGGCATTTTTTTTTTTTTTTTTTTTGGTTTCTTGCTGTATTTTTCTTTTTGTTTTTCTCTTTGCTTTTTTTTTTCTTTTATTGAACTTAAATTTGAAAAGATATATGAAAATTTAGACATAATTCTAATAGACAGGTACAATAGAGATTAATGATGAAATATCACAAAATAAATGAACATGAAAAGGGTTGGATGAAAATTATAGTATTGAAATTTTAACAGTAATGCATGGAAATTCTACTAGTAATGGAAAACAAGCTATTCGCATAAGGATGGAAGACGGGGGACGTGAAAAGTGAAGCAAAAAGGCATTTGTGTCCTGCAAAGTCTCAGTGTTGCTGGATTTTATTGCCTTTCGGTTTGACATTTGCTTCACTTTCTAGACAAAAAAAACTACACGATGTCCACAAAAGCCTTGGTCTTCCTGAGTCTATGCTTAAATTACAAAAACAAATAAATGATAGTGGAAAGTACGAATATATGGGCCTGACTAAAAAAAGAAAAAATGTAAATGGGAGGTGAAACGAGCACTTGTGGACAGAAATCGTCCTTAAAAGTCTTCGTCGTCGTTCGGTCCTTTTTGGTAGGAAAAAAGCCTTGATCTTCCTGAACTTCATAGTTTTCTCTCTCTGTTAGCTCACTATCATTTTGCTTCGCTATTGCCTTTGTTGTTCTCTGCAGTGACTGATTCACCCATGGCCATTGGAGAGGTCCTTTTGGGTTCCTTCTTTCAGGTCCTCTTCGACAAGTTGATTTCTTTGGGAATGGACTATGCACAATGTGAAGGAATCAGCACTGCTTTACTCGATGAGTGGAAGGGGATGCTGGAAACAATCAATGCAGTGCTGGATGATGCAGAGGACAAGCAGTTGGGCGGTAACCGTCTCGTGAAGCTGTGGCTGGACGATGTTAGGGACTTGGCCTATGACATGGAAGACTTGCTCGATGAGTTCGCAATTGAAGCCACTCAAGTTAAGTCTGGGGCAGAATCCAGCGCAAGCAGAGATCAGAAGAAAAGGAAATTCTTTTCCTGGGGCCAAGATGGATCATCCGGATCGAATCTGAACTCGAGCTCGTTTGAAACTAAGGTACAAGAGATCAGTGGCAGGTTGAAAAATATTGTCACTAGGAAGGCTCGTCTGACCTTGAGAGAGAATGCCGCGGACATATCCAACTACACCAACAAAAGGCTCCCTAGCACTTCTTTGCCGGAGACTCGGTTTTTCGGCAGGGAGAAGGAAGAAGCGGAGTTACTAGAACTATTGATAGGTGAGGTTGGAAATTCCGATGCTAGGCTGAGCATAGTCCCCATAGTTGGGATGGGCGGTGTTGGAAAGACAGCTATGGCTCAACGGTTGTACAATGATCCCAAAATGAATAGCTATTTCGAGAGGAAAGCATGGGTTTGTGTTTCAGATGTTTTTGATGTTATCGACATAACAAAGACCATTTTACAATCAATAACTGGGTCGCCTTGCAAGGGCAACAATCTTAACGAGCATCAAGTTAAGTTGAAAGATCATCTATCGGGAAAGAAGTTTCTTGTGGTCTTAGATGATGTCTGGAATGAGAAGTATGGAGAATGGACTTCCCTCTTAAAGCCATTTGAAGCAGGGGCTAAGGGAAGCAAGATCATCATCACGACGCGCAACCATCCCGTGGTTTCCATAACAGGAGCTTCGCCATATCCTTTGAAGGAGTTGTCTGATGATAATTGTACCAGCTTATTAGCCTATCACGCTTTGGAAGCAAGAAATTTCGAGAGGCACCCGCATCTAGAAATAGTAGGCAAGAAAATAGCTGAAAAATGTAGAGGTTTACCTTTGGCAGCGAAGATATTGGGCGGTCTCCTACGTAATAAAGAGAATCCAGACAAATGGGAAGCTATCTTAAATAATAGAATATGGGATGTAGCATCGGCAAAAAACGATGAGGTTCTTCCAGCTTTGAAATTGAGTTATGTCCATCTCCCTTCTTATTTGAAGAGATGTTTTGCTTATTGCGCTGTATTTCCAAAGGACTACGAATTTGAGAGGGATGAGCTAGCACTCTTATGGATAGCAGAGGGCTTTTTAGGTGAAGAAAAAGAAAAAGAGAAAGGGGGTATCTTGAGATTGGGACGTGATTGCTTTGATGAGTTAGTATCTAGATCCTTTTTTCAGCAATCCAGTGTTAACACATCGAAGTTTTTGATGCATGATCTTTTGAATGATCTAGCAAAGTCAATTGCGAATTCGACATGCTTTACCTTTGGGGACTCAAAAGTAGTGAGTACTGAAGAGAAAGCTCGTTATGTATCATTTGTCTCACAGATGGTTACAACAGAAAGCTCGAGAGCATATGCTCGAATGAAGGTACTAAGAAGTTTAATGCTGTTGAATGTTCAATCTACTCAAAATAGAGAAGGAATTTTTGTTTCCGGAAAGGTGGTGCACGACTTGCTAACAAACTCGAAGTACTTGCGGGTGTTATCATTATGCCATTGTGACATCATAGAGGTACCGAATTGTGTCTGTGATTTAAAACATCTCCGATATCTCAATCTCTCATACACCGATGTCCAAACGCTACCCGAGTCAATTGGTGCCTTGTGCAAATTACAAGCTTTGATCTTAAGAGGTTGTCAAATGCTTTCTATGTTGCCTCCAGGCATCACAAAATTGGTCAGGTTACAATTTCTTGACATTAGAGATACACGGAGTCTCGAAAAGATGCCATTGAATATCGGTAATTTGAGGAATCTTATTATCTTGCCCAAGTTTGTGGTAGGATCAGAGAAAGGGTCACGATTAAAGGAGTTAAAGAACTTGCCACATCTTCAAGGAGATTTACTCATATTTGAATTGCAGAAGGTGGAAGAATATAGAGATGCAATTGATGCTAATTTGTTTGGAAAGCAAGACCTCAACAACTTATTCTTGCATTGGAATGGAGGTTCTGGAGATTCTCAGAATACAGAGCGCGAAGCATGGGTTGTTCATTCTCTGCGACCTCACACTAATATTAAAAATCTCACTATCTCATACTATGGTGGTGAATCACTCCCGTCATGGTTAGGTGATCCATCCTATTCTAAGATAGTGTTTTTGCGCTTGCTTGATTGTCCTCATGTTAGTTCGCTACCGTCCCTTGGACAGCTCCCTTCACTCAAAGAATTATCTCTTGAAGGTCTAAGTGCAGTACACACGATAGGCTTTGAATTTTATGGAACTAAAAGCCCTTTTCCATCCTTAACAATTTTGAAGTTTGAAGAGATGTCGGCATGGAAAGATTGGTCTTATTATGCTGGAGGTCGAGAAGAAAAAGTTCCATTCCCCTATCTTCAGCATCTTGTTGTCCAAAGCTGTCCAAAGTTGATGGGGACATTGCCTCATCGATTAGATCATCTCATAAAGCTAGAAATTTGTTCATGCTCGCATTTGAATGACTCAACCGATAAGGTTCATCTTCCATCTCTTTGTGAGTTACACATAGGGGATTGTAACAAGGAGATCTTAAAGAAGTTGGAAGACCTAACTTCTTTAACCATTCTCAAAATTGAGAATCTTGCCGAGCTTGTTTGCTTTGATAATGGATTTATGAGCTACTTGGTCAAGCTAAAGGAGCTTCATATAAGTAGATGTGACAAGCTAACATACCTATGGCAAAGTGGAATTGAAATGCAAAATCTTTCTTGCCTCCAGAGTGTAGTCATTAGATGGTGTCCTCGATTCACATCTTTTATGGAGGGAGAAGGAGAGATTGAGCTGCCGCGCGACCTTGAAAGGATGGACTTGAGGGGTTGCATGAGCTTAGAAAGGCTTCCGAGCAAGCTGCACACACTTAAAAGTTTGATTATTTGGAATTGTCCAAAAATCATGGGACTAACCATTCCTCCAAATGAGCCGAGCAGCAATAACACGATGTCACGGCTTGAATATCTGTCGATTAACGATTGTGATTCTTGGATATCTTTTCCGTTTGCTAAGGATAGACTTGCTACTCTTAAGACACTTTGTATTAAGAATTGTGAGGGAGTAGAGTCGCTAGCAGAGATCAACGTATTAGAATCGCTAGAATCTCTAGATATTAGCTATTGTATGCATTTGGGAAGCCTACCACAGTGCCTTCACATGCTCGTCCATCTCACTCGTTTGGAAATAAGTGATTGTCCAGCACTGGAGGACCTCCCTCCTCTTCCCCTCACCTTGTCGAGTCTCACACTTTTTGGGTGTTTGGAGATGAAGTCTATTGCCAACAGTAACATTGATAGTTGTAACAATCTCACTAATTTGGAAATAAATTACTGTCCAGCATTGGAGATGGAGGACTTCCCTCCCCTTCCAATCTCCCTATTGCACATTCGACTTTTCTGTTGTCCAAAGATAAAGTCATTAGAGTTGCATCGTCTTACGTCCCTTCAGGAGCTAGAAATTAGGGATTGTGAAAATATCGAATGCTTCCCCGAAGGAGGCTTGCCTCTAAATTTGCGGTTGTTTGAGATTCGAGGGTGCAACAATATGAAGCAGCCAAAGTCATTGGAGTGGCATCGTCTTACATCCCTTGAGAAGCTACAAATTTTGTATTGTGAAAATATTGAATGCTTCCCCGAAGGAGGCTTGCCTCCAAATTTGCGGGAGTTTGAGATTTGGGGGTGCATCAATATGAAGCAGCCAGTGAGAGAATGGGGCTTGCCCATGCTCACTTCCCTCGAGAGAGTGGGAATGGACGGAAGCAGCATGGGATGGGAGGGAGACAAGGAGTGCTTTCCTTCAGAAGAAGACAACGGGGATTCCTGGAGTCTTCTCTTTCCTTCCTCTCTACTCTTTCTTACGTTGAAAGATATGAGGAACGTGGAAAGACTATCAAATGGCCTTCGCAGCCATCTCTCCTCTCTCCAAGATTTATGGATTGGAGATTGCCCGAAGTTGAGGGACTTGCCAAAGGATGGCTTCCCTCCCTCGTTCCAATGGTTGTCCATAAGTAGATGCAAGATTCTGAAAGATCGATGCTCAAAACACACCGGCGACTATTGGTCCCTCATCCAAGAGATCCCTTTCCTCAAAATTGATGAGGTTCGGATTCGCTGAATTGGTTCGGGTAAGTTTATGGTTTCGAAGGCATCGATTTCCCATTCTGCTCTCTCAGCTCGATGCTCGATACAAATCGATACTTTCCCATGAAGAAGCTCTGAATGAATTTCCGGAAATCCAAGAAATCCTCAACATCCGCATCGATTGGGTTCTCAGATCCGATGAAGTGAAATCGATCCACTTTCGCTGTCCTTTGCTAACTGCCGCGATTCAATCCCTTCCATCTACGGTCGGATTTCTACGGGTTCAGGTGAGTCCTTTGGTCTTGAATGCATCGATTTCACGTGTCTCTGTTCTTCAGTTCGACGCTTAATATGAAGTCATTTCTTCCAATGCGCGCAGACAATTGCTTTTCGAGAAGTACGACTGAAATTCAGAGCTGAAAAATTGATAATTAGCTGCTTGAATATCCAGCAAGAGCTTCATTTAGTCTCCAATTGCACTGGCTGCGAAAGTTGATGATGATGATGATGATGATATTCTTGTATGCCACAGCTGCATCCATGTCCACTACTGCCTTGGGCTGGCTTTTCTCTTTAGCCACTGCAATGCTCTTTCGAACAACAATTAATTCAGCCTCCTCTGTTTCTGTTTTGGCCTCAATCCCAACAATTGGGATACTTGCCACAGGATGGCCCTCTCTCTCTCCCTTCAAGAGATTCCTTTCATCAACATTGATAGCATTCGGATCCAATGAAGTAAAATCGATCATGCCCGAGCCATGATGATAGATTTGTCTTCGTTGACTTCTTTTTGTTCCTCAGGTAATGCTTCCAACTTCTTTCATATTTCACTTTCATTTGTTAAATGCCGGGATTCATTCTTTGATGTAATGTAAGTTTTCTTCGGTTGGGGTAAGTTTTTGGTTTTCCAGGCATCAATTTTGATTCTGCTCCCTCAATTCGATGCGTAATACAGACTGATATTGGAACTCGAGTCTCTAGCTCATTTTGAAAGCCAAAAAATGAAATTTATTGGATTGTTAATTGACGGGGATTGCGCTACTGTCTTTTCTTCTCGATCAGCTC
This sequence comes from Eucalyptus cloeziana, assembly GCA_014182715.1. Taxonomy (NCBI): domain Eukaryota; kingdom Viridiplantae; phylum Streptophyta; class Magnoliopsida; order Myrtales; family Myrtaceae; genus Eucalyptus; species Eucalyptus cloeziana. Next base: position 10,992,623 of record CM024635.1, on the reverse strand, counting down.
ATCCCACATCGAGATTTGACATGTCTTACCCTCTGTGGCAGATTGCTTGCTGTTGTCAATGATATCTCCTGCTTGTTCCATGGACACATAGAGAATGTAGCTCTTCGTAAGCAGCAATATGAATGGAACAAAACCGCTAATGAGGTCATCATCGTCATAGAAGCTTATAGAACTCTTGAGGGATTGGAGGCCTTACCCTGCTGATCAAATTGTGAGAGATATCAGCAGGAAGTTTGGTTTTGCGCTCTTCAATGGCTCTTCTAAAACCGCTTTTCTGGCCTCTGTGAGCAACAATAATGTTCATTGGTTTCATTCTGGGATATCACTCTCAATCTCTCCCTCCACCTACGATCTATATCTAATCCTTTCTGTTCTCTGAATCATGCAAGATGTTGATGGAAGTGTTGCTTTCTTCTGGGGAAGTGATTCTGGAGGCAGTCTTGTTCTCTTGGATGATGCAGACGTCGTGAAGATGGGCTTTGGGAAATGTTTCGCACCATTCCCTAAAGGTAATTATTTTTTTAATTTGTTGATGCGGCTCCACTGGAATTCGGTCCATGCATTGCAATGTGAAAAGTAATGATGGATGAGCTCTGCTGATATTAAGCAGAGTTCAGAGGAGAATGTTATGTTGTTGGGTAGCATCATATTGGAAAAATTGGTTCTGAACCTAAATTTATAATTTATGGTTAAAATGGTGCTCTTTACCTGTATGCATGTTTTGATCTGTGCATTTTCATCTAAAATGTTGCTCTTCCAATGGTTTTCGAGCACCAAATCGTTCACCTTTTACCATTGCCTTCTTTTCCAACTCAGGATGCTGCTTCACGAGCTCTGGAGGTTTGAGGAGTTAGGAGCACCCACTGAATGAGGTGAAGCCGGTTTCTCAATTTGATGCTTGATACTAACTGATTTTCCTCGTTCAGATTTTTCACATAAATTTTCGAAAACCAGCCGCTGAAGGTGAAAGATTGACATATGCAGAACGAAATGTTCACAAAGTTGCATCTTGCTATAATGATGACATATCTTGAACTCTTCTTGATGCCCAAAAACTGTGCTTATTTTTGCATTTGAGTGACCCACCAAACAAATTGTGAATCAAAATGCACTATGCTTTGCATGAGAATCACCAAGAATCATAGCATTCTATAATCATATTCCTCTGCATTTTCAGTGTTTGTTGTATGTTCTCTCCTCAATATCTTTTTTCTTGTGCCCTTAAGCTCATTCACTGTGGTTGTTTTGCAGATACCACTGTGATCTGTATTGGCAAAATGTCTTGGAAAGATCACTTGCGAATGCTGTTGAGGTGGGGCTAATGCTGTCAATGTTAAGTGTCACTTTTTGCAATTTAATAAAAGAAACAAGAAGCGTTTGATTTTATTTGGTGCACTGAGATGTTCTAAATTTTCTTCTAGTGATCTAAATAAGAATTGTCACGACCTCTTTTTTTCCGTTCGGGGGAAAAGAAAGAATGGTTTAGGGGTATTTGCCTAAAGAGGCGGACCAATGGCCCTAAATTAGGCGTGGTGCTCTCCTGCCCCCATACCTCGCGCGACGTTGGATTTTGTTTTTTTAGTTCTTAACAACCTAAATATTTATAGGAGTCGCCACTAGCCTATTGGGGTCGGCTAGAAACCAATCGAGGCACGGGAGTATTGTCTCGATTCCTACGTAACCAGAGATTTCTAGGAACGGGGACTTGTTTACGCTAATATTTCTATTAGCGCCCTTGCGGTACCACTAACTTGAAAGATTGTTCATCTAAATGGCCACACAATCTTAATTACCAATTATAAACCTTATAAAACCGCTAAGCGTCCATGCAAATGTTTTTGAAGGTTTTTTTTTTTTCTTTTTAATGTCTACACTAATCCTAACATAATTACACTCAAATTAATGAAAAGCGGTGCATAAGTAAACATCCAAGAAATTGAAAGGACTTGAAAGTAATGCGTAAAAGAAAGACCCGATACAAGTCGGGCAAATAATATTACATGGCTTTGTTATCACGCTTCGGGACAAGACCCCCGTGAGGAAAATGAGAATTTAAATATGCATGGAATTACTCTAGATGCATGAAATTACTATAATTAATTTTAATCTACGCAAAAATAGATTATTTACAAAAATGGTTATAAAATACCAAAATATCATTAAATTAAGAAAATGACCTTTTAAAATTGGGAAAATTTCCTAGATGTCATTTCTATCATAACTTGATACCATCCATCATTTTTTTTTTCATTTTTTTTAATTTTTATTAAAAAAATTCCCTAAACCGATATATGCCAATTTTCACTAATATGGGATTGCCTAGTTCATGAATATAACAAGAACCAAGCTCAAATCGACCGTTTCAAAACTGAAACTCGATTTGAACATTTCATCGAACTCTTAGCTTGCATCAAAACACCTCAAAACGGCTTCTTCGGGTCATGTTCGTGGTCTTCAATCTCGGCCCATAAGTAATCTCATGTGAAAGAAAAGTATCAAGGATATACTATTACATGTAAAGAACCGGTTTAGCTAGAAATCACAGCCTAGAACTTGCAAGAACCAAACTGAAAACGGCCTCCAATATGTGGGTTGGAGCCGTTTTGCAAATCTTGCTTCCTAGTTTCTCTTTTAAGTGACTCTTGGCCAAGGAAACCAATAAATTGTCCTCTGGGAGCACGTAGAAGTTGGTTCCTTCAAACTGAAAGTGAGATCTGTAGAAGAAAAAGTGACAACGAAGGTTTTCGTTGGCTTCCAAAATTAGACTTCCAAACCTCCTTTGTTGGCCAAGTTAAAATCAACCTAAGCTATATGTATCCTAGTTTGGGCTGCAATTCATGGCTTTCCTCATTTGTCTCTCACGTTTCTCAAAAACACTCGCCTTTCCTCACTCGTGACCAACTGGGCTCAACACTTAGAAAAATTTTCGGAATTTCTTGGCCCGCCAGGAGGGTGGTTTTCGGGGGGCTTTAGGAGACCTTCCCGAACTCCATTTGGGACGTGCGACCTATGGATGGAAAGCCCTTTGAGTGAAGTTTCACTCTCTAGTTGAAAGTTTTGGCTAATTTTGGCCGCAAGTGTGTGAAACTTTCGTTTTTCTCTCTCAAGGTCCGTCTGGAATTTCTGGGTTTGGCCTTTTTGGAGTTGCTTTTGAGGGTGTTTTTTGGGTACGATCGTGAGCTCCCCGTCGTGTTTCTTGTCTTCTCCCTCTTATCCCTCAAACGAGCCTGCTTCATAGATCTTATCCACTGCATTAGGCAATCACGTGATCGGCTTTTTGCCCTCCTGCCAAGCCCACCAACTGAGTAGTCTACCCACTTTCTGACTTAGCCAAAATTTTAAAATTTTGCAGCTGTTGAGTGTGCAGATTTTGCTGCGACTTTCCCGTGCATTCAGCAGCTTATCCCTGGCCAATTTCCGTCCACTGGCACTACTCATTATGGTCTTCAATCACGTACAAAGATCAGGCTGGATGGGCGGCTGAGTGGGATATGGTGGGGCCACCAAGTTGCTTACTCAGCAACTCCGAAATGAGACTAATTCGTGGACTAGGTTTTGGTAGCTCGTTTGAGTGCTTTAATCCATCAATTTGGCTGCGGTTTTTTATCAATTAGCAAGCTCATGTATAGTAGTTTAAGATCTTGGCTAGATTTCATAATTTTACTCACTCAATATTGCAAGAAAGTCCCTCAAAGTTGGTCATTTTCTTAGCCGAAAATACCAATTTCAATGCAAATTTGGTCCTTTTCGCCCGATTTGATTGATTCGAGTTGCCCCAAGTTCAATTTCAACTTAATTGGTGACCAAGATGATGATTTAAGGGTTCGGGCAAAATTTTGCAAAATTTGCGAATTGGTCCCTCAACTTTTGGAAATTGCAATTTGGCCCCAATTTGCCATTTTAATTCCAATCTGACCTCCTGGGCTTGGCTAGTCACATTTAGATCATTGGCCCCAACTTTTTTTTTTCTTTCTTTTTTTTTTTTTTTTTTTTTTTTTTTTTAAATTTAAATTAAAATTTTTTTTTATATATTTTCAATTTTTTTTTAAGTAAAAACATCTTCCGTTTAAAACACCATATTAAATGCCTAGATAACCTATATGCAAGAATTTAACTTGAAATATTTTTGTGGAAAAACAAGTTCCCATTTTTTTTTTTTTTTGGAAATGATTTTTTGGGCAAAAATTTAGGTGTCGACAAGAATAATCTTTTTTAAAATCTAAAAACTGTGATTAGTTATGTGGACGCCGTGATATGATCGTGAGGAAAAGGGATGCACTTCCTTTTTTTTTCAATGGTTTCCTTTATCATTGAGAACCTTCTTTTTGTTGATGATGATCCTTCGTAGTATTAACCAGTCAATCTGGGATAAAATTCTGGGGCACCTGATGGCTTTAACCTGTCAATGCCACACCAATTCATGACAGCATTGATATTCCATAAATCACCTTCTGCTTGGGTCTTGATCTCTGGTGGGTTAGGAACTATTACTAAAAGCTTGCAAGAAATTTTTAGCTGATTTACTTATGCTTGTTTGGTTTTGATTGAAATGATATGCTACCTGCTTCTGTGATTGTGTTGTCAGCAGTGACCTCTAGGGAAAATCTATACAGTTCTTTAAAGTATCAGTTGTGTGCGTTTACTTCTACTGTGGATTATTATTTTGTCTTACATTATGTTATTTTATCTGAAAATACCTTCTTATGTGTCATTCTTCCTGCAAGGAGTTCCGGAACAAAAGTTCGAGCTCACTCGTGTTTGTTTGGTGTAACTGGAAATCTTGCACTTTGATGAATGCAAATGTTGTCCGATACATCTCCTCCCTCTCTGCTACTGCTGCATATGTAACCAATTTTCGTGTGAGATTGTGAAGCTCTATTAGAGGTTAGTTAATGTATAATCTAAATTGCGGTTCATTGGGTACTCCCTCTGAGGCTTTTTGGATGTTATTGCACATATAACATGGTGCTTTGCCCATGTAAATAGGTGGTCAGAAAAGCAGTGTTGCATTTGCCAAGATAACTTTTGAGAAACCTCACATAGTTTTGCTTGCAAACCATCCGATCATCTGGTAAGTTTTACTCATTTTTCCTCATTTTGTGGCTTTGATTACTTTTTCAGTTAGCTTGTTATATTGTTCTTGCACTAATTGAACTTATAGGAATCTGGTCTTTACATTGAAAATACAATGGAACCTATTAGTGATCACAACAGGGAGCCTCTGCCATCTTACATCTAACTTATAATGGAACAGAACCAATCTAATTGTTCCAACTGGCAAAATATTGGGAATCGAACATGTATAATCTATGATCAGTATCTTTGCATTGCAGTAATCTATAATACCAAGTAGTTCCAACATCCTATAGGCAGCATTGGTTTTGCACATAATTAATGTGGAAATTTCTTTGTTTACAAATGTGGACTTTAAGTTCTACTTTAATGGCCTATGAATATTGAAGTGTTATCTTTGTGAATTGCTAGTTTCTTGTCTAAGGATTGATGAGTATGATTCTGCATTTGTTACTATCCCAAACTGCAGGATTTGGATGCAGTTGAGGCACTCATTCAAGGTCTGGTCTTGTTCCAAGGAAGATGTCTGATGGTGAGATTGATTTTTTTTGTCAAAATACTTCAATTTGACCAATGAGGGATCGTCTTTACAGCTAATAGCCATCTTTTCACTTTGATTTGCAGGTTAGTCACAATGAGCATCCAATATCTGGAACTGTGGATGAGCTCTGGATGGTTTCTCAAGGCAAGTTGGTGCCTTTCCATGGGAATTTCCAGGATCATAAGAAGATAATTCAGTCCTCGTTGAATCAGGTAAGTTTAGTTCTTTTCATCAGCCAAGAGTGGTTCGATGGGATCACATCACATTACCTTACTAAACATAAAATGAGGCTTTGTTACAGAGAAAAAGCAAAAAAGGATGAAGAGAGGATTGCTGCTGATATATAGGATGTACTCTCAGTAACAGAGGCCCTCGTCTGTCATTTTGATTAGGGCTCATGGAAGGATGAGTCTTAAGTTTCTAACATTGAATATGCAGTATCATTTGCCAATAACTTAAAAAGTTTGTGCTTTTGACTCTAAGTACAGAATTGCTTTTAGTAACTATATTGTAGGCCATGCCTAGCCAAAAAATACTGTATGAAATTCTGTATGTTAATTGGTTAGATAATATCCTTTTAACATGTTCAGGTTGATATTCAAAATAAGAAGCTTTCTTTCTTCCCATAGCAGTTATTGTATAGATGGAAGGATAAATTGAAAACAGAGGTTTGAATATGCAAATGAAACAGCTAAATTTTGAATGAACCATGCAGGCCAAAACCCATTTAAAAACTGATTACCTGGTTAAAAAATAAAGTTTATCTTTCTTCTATTCAAATACCCACTCCATCTCTTGATAATGGTAGCTTTAACCCCACCCCCCCAAAAAAAAAAAAATCGTGATTTCATTGTTTGGAGAGGCAACGGTTAGATCAATGATTTTGTTTGGACTTTATTGTGATATCATGAAAGGTTCCACATATCAGCCCAAAGGAGATAGTGGAACTCAAGTCTCTATTTCATTTTGAAAGCCAGAAAATGAAATTTATTGGATTGTTAATTGACGGAAATTGCGATACTGTCTTCTCAATCGGCTCATCCCACATCGAGATTTGACATGCCTTACCCTTTGTGGCAGATTGTTTGCGGTTGTCGGTGATATCTCCTGCTTGTTCCAAGGACACACAGAAAATGTTGATGGAATAAAACCGCTAATGAGGACATTTTCGTCGTAGAAGCTTATTGAACTCTGAGGATTGGAGGCCTTACCGTGCTGATCAAGTTGTGAGAGACATCAGCAGGAAGTTTGGTTTTGCGGTCTTTGACAGCTCTTCTAAAACGCTTTTCTGGCCTCTGTGGGTAACAATAATGTTCATTAGTTTCATTCTGGGATTTTGCTCTCAATCTCTCCCTCCACCTGCGATCTATATCTAATCCTTTCTGTTCTCTGAATCATGCAGGATGTTGATGGAAGTGTTCCTTTCTTCTGGGGAATTGATTCTGTAGGCAGTCTTGTTCTCTCAGATGATGCAGAAGTCGTGAAGATTGGTTTTGGGAAATGTTTCGCACCATTCCCTAAAGGTAATTATTTTTTCGGTTTGTTGATGCGGCTCCACTGGAGTTCGGTCCATGCATTGCAATGTGAAAAGTAAGGATGAATGAGCTCTGCTGATATTAAGCAGAGTTAAGAGGATAATGTTATGCTGTTGGGTAACATCATATTGGAAAAATTGGTTCCGAACCTAAATTTATAATTTATGGTTAAAATGGTGCTCTTTATCTGTATGCATGTTTTGATTTGTGCATTTTCACCTAAAATGTTGCTGTTCCAATGGTTTTCGAGCGCCAAATCGTTCACCTTTTAACGTTGCCTTCTTTTCCAACTCAGGATGCTGCTTCCCAGCTCTGGAGATTTGAGGAGTTAAGAGCACCCACCGAATGAGGTGAAGCCGGTTCCTTGGGTGGACAGCTCTGGCCATGTGTCCGGCACCACATTCAAAGTGGATGCGGAGACTAAGGACTCCAGCATGCCTGGAATCGGGAGTTCTGCGAACCAGTCCTCGTTGTACTGAGTCGTATGGTTTGTGGCCCTTTCTGGACAGGCCATTAGCTATTGAGTGGCCTTCTGTTGCGTTTAACCCAGTCACGCTTTCTCCTACATTGACAAATTTTCAGCTCTAATGGTTGGTTACTCTATGTTGAGAGTTTGGGATGACACCACGCCTTTACAGAACCTGATCATGCTTTGTGCAGTAATATCTTTCTGGCATTTCATTTAGCCATCACGCAGAGTCCATTTACTGTCGTGTTTTTTCTTTTCTTTTCTTACTTAGATATCTATTGTGAAATAGTTCTTACTTAGGACAAATGTGAACTATGATAAATTGGAGCATGCTGATCCTTATATGGAAATCAAGTTTACACGATACCATGAGGCATGTTAGATATTAAATGCTAAAGCAGTAAACTCTCGTGCAATTTTAAAGCAGTCAAAAGGACCTTGACGCATGTCGATACAAACTTAACATGAAGGAAGATAGAGATAGCTATCAATACGATGACTTACATCAAACTGCAAAAAAAAAAAAAAAAAAAAAAAAAGAGTTCGCCTGGCCATCTTGGTAGGAGAGTCCTCTTTAGTCCTTCGCATTGGCTATGCCCCTGTTGTTATCTAAAAAACATGTGTTTGTCAAGTTTAACATAGATGAAATAAATCTTAGTTTCATCCTATTGACATACGAGCTCTGGCTAAAATTTCTTACATAAGTGATGGTTTTGCTAGATGTGCCATGTACATGGCACAGGTTGCACAACTAACCTATTAGTCCTGCTAAAAAAAATTCTCGATGTCCACTTTTTTTTTTTTAGTTTAATTGCTCTGCACAAAATTCGTATTCAACGTGTTCATGGATCTCCATACAACATCAAGTATAATGTGAGCACCATGGTTTAAATCAGGTCTCCACCTATCTATATGTGGACTTAGTATCGACTTAGCTTCAGCTTCAGGTTGGTTTGGGGCCTTAAACACCTTGTAGACGTGCTAAATAAGCCAGAATATCCCCACCTGCAGGTTTCCCATGCCCACCTGCAGGTTTCTTTGGGTCTGATATGAACACATCACCGCCTGGACCATCCACGACTGAAACAGATAAATCAAAGACAGGCATCAAAAATCATCTTTTTCCTTAACTCATGGACTGCAGCTACTGCAATGATGCGATTTGAATGTCCCATAACATGAACAGAAGCTGAATTGCTTGTGTAAGAAAGTTCAAGAAAGTTGTTTAGAACATATAAGGCTGTATTATTTGCATTCAATTGGCTAAACATAAATAGAAGCAGCAGAAAGGATACTTTGGCCTTACCCTTACGATATATTTTGCATTTGATACACAAAATTGACAATGTAGTTGACAAACCTTTTGGGTCACCATCATGGTTTAAGAAAGTATTTCATGTCATTCATGAATGGTTCGTTGTCGAGCACATGAAGCTTAAGGACAAGCTATGACAAGGGTGACAAAGAGTCCATTGCAGAGAAAGGAAATGAACAAGTGCTTGGGAGCTCATTATATGCCTCTAGCTATCAATACGATGACTAACATCAAATTGCAGATTAACAGGGAAAAAAGAAAAGGCATTTCGCCTGACTTCCTGGTTGGAGAGAGGTGTTATCTGAAAAACGTGAGTTTGTCAAGTTCAACATAGATGAAATAAATCTCAGTCTCATCTTATTGACTTATGAGCTCTCGCTAAATTTTCTGACAAAATCGAGTGATGGTCTGGATAGATGTGCATCATCTACGTGCCAACAAAGCTAATAATAATATAACAGTCCTACTGAGGAAAATTCCTGATATCCACTTCTTTTTGTTTAATTCCTCCACACAAAATTCGTATTCAACGTGATCATGGATCTCCAAGCAACATCAAGTGTACCGTTAGTATCATGCTTAAATCAGGTCTCCACCTATCCCTGTGTCGACAAAGTATAGACTTTCTCACAGATTCTGATATGGACTTCTCAATGTTTTACTTGGTCTCTGCAATATGGTCTGATAAATTTCAACGAACTATAAAACTAGAGGAAGATCTGCAGTATGGCATCACCAATGGTTGGGCATTTTGTTTTGTTTCCACAGCAAAGGCTGTGCATGTAAGTATACTGCAAGCATACTGCTCAAATTCTGGTCTCCACCTATCCATATATAGACTTAATATCAACTTTCTCTCCGATTGATAAAGATCTCTAGATATTTTGTATGGTCTATGCAGTATAATCTGTTAAATTTCAATAAAGTGTATGGCTAGACGAAGATCCAGCACAAAATGGATATAACTTCAGCTTTAGGTAGGTTTGGGGCTTTGAACACCTTGCAAACCCGTTGCTCACCTTTGCCTTTCCTAAACATCAACGCAATTGTGGCTGCATGAGCCAGAACATGCCCAACTGCAGGTTTCTTTGATGCTGAAACAAATAAATCAAAATCGTCAAAAAATTATCTTTTTTCCTTAAATAATGGACTGCAGCTACTGTATGCATCACTAGTTTACACCAAACAGCTGGTTCTTAAGATTTACAAGAACTAGCGTGAGCTTAGTGGTATCCCCAAATTGCAATTTTTCAGCGTGCAACCATCAAAGGGCTAAATGGAAAAGTATCAATGGATGCATGACTGTGGGAGAAATGAGATGTGATGCGGTACCTTGATTGGTTATGTACACTGCCACATTAAATTCCTCAGCTATCTTAAGTAAGCCTGAGAGCACCTGAGCAAATTTTTGCTGCAATTCGGAATCTATTAGTGTCGAACAAGGTGAGCTCAAAAATCACAACTCGCATGATTTGACGGTTTCAATGGACCTGGCTCTTTGCAAGTTTTTCCCTTCCAATAGTAACCATTTGAAAGAGAGGGATCACCAAATCCATAATCTGTAAGATTTTACTCACCTAAGGTCAACCATCCACACCTCACAAAATATGTGCAGTTTCATTCTTGAGCACTGCCTTACCAGTAATCTAAATGGTTCTTCACCCATTTTGGCAGCCAAATCAAGAAGCAAATCGTACTGATCCTCATAAGTATAGACACGGGCAAAAATGATCTACAAATGAAAGCTTCGCTTACATTATCTAGGACTGCACCAGGATCCATGCCAAATCTCTTGGCAACTGGTACAATTCGATCACCACGACTGCAGGTGTGCCAGTTAAGAAAGTGCACATGCGCTTACATCGACAGACGACATTTATGAAACATGAGCAGCTTTGTCGAGGTCAAGAAAAATACAGACAGATTATAATAGGATGCAAAGTTTCTTTTGCTTCCTTTTGCGTCGATATAAGCTACCTTACCATTTCCTCCTCTCATGTGAGTTGGCAGCTGAAAATATTTTACGAACATGGAATCCACAAACCATTAATAAAGAATGATTAAAAACAGGGGTAAGTACTGTCGTAGGATTTGCAAATAAAGTAGAGAATCTTCAAGCATCACATTCGACTAATGATCAACCCGAGTCCAAGTCCGACTATGATTAAGGCTTTTACTTGGTTATGACATAGTGCAAACTCTTCTGGCCTTTTTCTTGCTTGGTTTGAGCCACTGTATATGCATTTCAGTATACTGACTGTAGATTACAGAAAATGAGTGCCATACTTCCAGAATCACCTAATACACACATTATGATGCCAAGATCACCCACATCTTTATACTTCATAGGAATTCAATCATCACGTTACGATTTGGCATTGTTCATCTGGAGGAGATAAAAAAAGAAAAAAAAGAAACAGAAGTTCAAGACAGAAACCTAATATCCAATTCAGACCAACCTGAGAAGTAACACATGGGGTATATGCATGCAATGTTTTCCCAGACCTGAAGTGACGTCAGCAGCATTTTCTGAGAAAGCTAATTAACAAAAGCAACCAAAAGTTCATCAAAAGGTAACGATGTTGGACTGTGATTTTCACCCAGATTCACCAAATGCTTCCGTAATTGCCAGAGTTTCGATACCACCTGTGAACATTGCCAAACCGGTATAATTTGTTTTCGTTGAAATGCATGAAGAATAAGACACACAGTCTGCAAAGGAAAGTCTCTTACCGCCTAAAAGCTCATCGAGGGCTTGGCTTTCGGTTATGATGCAAACAACCGAGACTCTCTCTGGAAAAAACAAAGACATTGAAAGTACTTTGAGCAACAGATATGCTAATTTGTAGGCTTTATTTCAAGGGTATTCCAAACCATTTCAGCTCGAAGTTTGCAGAATTAAGAACTTACATTGAGCAGAGCATCACTTCCAGTAATATAGCCAAAATTCTGATAAAACGAGGAAAAGTCAATGCGAGATGCTTATAGAAGTTCAAATTGATTGGAGCCACCATCTCAGGTCAAGAAGAATTTAAGCTCTAACCACTATTTTTTCAGCCGCTTTGCATATTTTGTCAACTTTTGCCTCAGATAATCCTTTTATTCCGGTTAAGTGCTACCCAAAAATAAACAAAGAAAAAGCAAATCACTTGGCCAAATAAGAATACGCTCCTCAACTTAATTCTCAGGACCAAAAATCAGATATACCTTCTTCGTATGCATCATCAAGCCACTGCAAGTGTAGATTCCTGCATCCTGGAGCTTTTTCATATCTCCAGCATTTATTCCTTGAGAAATAACTGCAAACAAAATAAAGGAAGAAGTTCAGGGAAGGAAAATGAGAACAACTCACCATCACTGACAATCTAACTTTCCAACAGTGATTATTGATGAATTTAGCTTAGGTTATTCCTTACTAATCCAGCTATGTTACCAATACATGGAAAATAAGACATCCAATGGTGCAATTCCAAGGTCACGCAACATAACGAAGGCTGGAATTGCTCTTGTATGATCAGAAGACAAAAAACTTAAAACTATTGCACGCGCAGGAAATCACGGCAAGTTCGAGAGAAAGGTCGAGATGTAAATCACGATGATCACAGCCATAGCTTCATCGTACCATTTGCATCTTAATTTTAACTTTCAGAACACGGATCAGAAAATCACGATAATCATCTCAGAATCAAATGACGCACCGAAACTCATTACGAAAGCGCTGACATGAACAGAGAGCAGTGCCTACACTCTCGTTTTGCCGTAACTTACGTTTGTTTGTCAATCGTTTCGAGCAGGTCTTCTGCTTCGTCGTCGACGTCCTCTCTTTCCACGATCTTCTGCTCTTCGGCTCCGAACATCAACGAGCGAACACGAGACGAAACTCAGAATCATCGCCGCCGGCAATGGCACCGCGGAAAAGGACAGGAACCGAAATCAAGCGGAGATCGCGAAACGCAGTTGAGAGACGAAAGCATCTTCGACGACGATGGAGTTTGACGATCGGCGATGAAGTTCGCTGCGTCTGCGCAGGAGAAGAGACTTTCGAATTTCTTTTTGCGGATTTTGGAAACAATCGGAAATTGGAGGGAATCTTATTTATATATATATATATATGGAGAGAGGCGGGAAGCGGGGAAGGATGGCTCTCGGCTTATTTTTCTTTTTCTTTTTCTTCTTTTTTTTAAGAAAAAGAGGTTTGACCGAGTTTCGTTATTCTGAGATACATCCTCATAAATTGAGGTTTAATGGATCTGTTTTAAGAATTTATCAAATACACTCCTAAAGAGGGAGAGGAAAATATTGGTTTGATTTTTTTTCTTTTTATTTTGCATTAAATGACTCAGTTTTTATTTATTTATCTCAGTTTTATATTCACCTTAATCCTATCCGGCTTATAATTTTCTTAAATTGGACCAAATTAAGTTTTTCTTAAAAAAGGAAAAGAATCGATCTATATTGTGGTTGATACTTGGTTTAATTGCATTATGTTCAAACTCCATGCTTATTGCTTGCAGAATCGTGAAAATATCATTGAACAATTGAATTATTCATAATGACTTGCTAAGAACTTGCTCGTGATCGGTTTGATTGGTCAACACACGTCCTAAAATTTGTAACTTGGTGATTCAAAAAAAGGTGACGAACATAGAGCATGTGTTTTCTTTTGTTGAACACGGAGCACATTTAATGCCTAAATTTTGATTTTTATTTAATATTGAACCCTTTCGACTCCAATTTACAAAATAGGCAAATCAAACTTAAAATATAGAACCATTAGTAATCTTCAACATATTTTTCCTCCATTTTTTTCTAAAAAACTTGTTCTTTTACATAAGTTTTTGAACATGTGTATAATGAGCTACGAATTATGAAATCCAATATTTGATTTCAATATGGTTTGATTTTTTTATTTACTAAACTTTATTATGATTTTAAACCGGATTTTGATGTAATCTCAAACGCCTCAATTTTATAATTAAAAAGAAAAAAAAAACACAAGAATATCGCCTTTTTATAAGACCCTCAAGTTCTTTTAATTATTTAAATCAAAATGTCATCTCCTTCACGACGAGAAACGCAAAAACCAAAACGACAATCTGTTCCGTCTCTACCGCCCGTTCCCTCTTCTTCGCGCCTCGCTTCTTCTTCTTCTTCGTTCTCCGCACAAACCCCGCCTGACATCCCAACCAGCTTCCGTCGAAGTCGAGACTGATGCTCATCGAGTGATCCGAGAGAGTTGGTAATCGCGCATTCACGGCGATCTTCTCGAATATTTTTTGTCTTGGGCTCTTGTTGTTCCTCGTTCCATTGCACGTAAGCGGTTTGATGTTTGTCCTGAGCGAGAAGCATTTGCTTTTCTTGGGCTTGTTTCTTGAATTTGAGCGAGGCATTACCATCTTGACATGACTCGTCTTCAAATCATTGGTAAAACGGCAGCTTCCTTGAATGAATGGAGCGTGGCAAGCGAGTTTGGTTGCTTTGTCACCTCGCTATTGCGTTCGCCTACCCTGAGAAGAAACTGGAGTCTTGGCAAGTTTTTACTTGACTGGTCGCAGCGTAGATTCATGACCACCAGCAAGAGAATGCAAGATAGGAGCAAGGACAAGAGGGTCCATGATCTCAAAATTGCCACTGAGAAGCATAAAGTGGTGTCAAAGGTGTTGGTTTAGCGTGTTCTTGACAGGAGCTTATGAAAGTGCGGAGTTGATTCAGAAATGTCCACTGGTTATTTGGAAGGAAAAGGTCCTAAGCCTTGTTGGTTGTACGGGGAGGAAGAATAAGATAGAAACTTTTATGGACTTATCAGATATGGAAGATAATGATTTTCTAGAGGGTAGTTCTGAGGATGGAGGCATTGCTATGCAGCCTAACCAAATATTAGCCATAAGTGAATTGGAGGGTATTGTAGTTGGAGGCAGCTCCTTCATGGATATACATGAAATTGACAATAAATACAAGCCTCATGATTCATTTTAAGGTCGTACGCTCTTATTCGAGTTGTCAAGATAACTTGCTTTCCAGCCTTCTTCACAAGTTCAAAGTTTTGAGTTTTTGTGCAGATTTAATTAGACAAACTTTGCTTACATCTATACACCAAGTCAATTAATAGCGGACTGATCCATCTCATTCCTTGTTAGTCCTAAACATTGCCACCGGAACTCCTGAAATCAATGATTCAGAAAGAATGTGCAATTAATGCTTTTGGCAACTCTCAGCTCACCTCGGTGCCAGCAAGGACATCAGAAGCAGTCTTTTTATAGTGACTGGTTCATTCTCAGTTATTGGTCTGACTTATTTGAGTGCTGCCATACTAATCTGCTATTATGAAGATGAACTTGCCACCCTGCATTTTAATCTCAATTGTTGGTTCAAAGAGATGATTGGGTAGTAGCTATCATGGAGAACATAGCCTCAGCTGCTATGATGATCGACATTCTCTCTCTTGTTGTTACAAATTAGATGCCAAGCTCACCCTGCAGTAATGCCTTGTTCATCACTGTGCATGGATATTATGGTCCACAATATCCAAGACTGCCTCTTGCAACATGCATTCATTTGCTTTCTATCAATAATTATCTTTCCCTTTCCTAAAAGTTATTAATTTAAAAAAACAGACGATATAATCCAAAAATCTATTTAGATATGAACCCAATTAGTGAGGTCAATTGATTATGAAATATGAAATTAAATTAGATTATTAATGTTCATACACATGCTACGCACAGACGAAGACATTGGGCGCATTTATTCGATTACATGTAATTAAAAATTAGGAATTAGAATAAAATGAACTTTTGAAGTGAGTGTTTCCAAATATTACTCAAACCTTAGAACTTGGCATACTTGAACCAAATATAACTACCCATAACAAAATAAATCGTCAAATGCACTAATCTAATTTTGTGCCAAGGTATCATTAGTACTTAGTAGTCTAAATGAAAGGAAATTTAACAGAAATGGACATTGACAAACTTCGTAGTCTTTCAATGTGCTTGACAATTAGCCCCTGAAATTTTTTGGCGTGTGAAATTAACAAAAATATCTCCCGTTGTCTTTCACATGAGAGAATGAATAATCTTACAAAAGAAAATTATTAAAGGGAGACTAAGCAATGAATTGAGAGGATAAAATTGTAGAAAATATATCGCATAAACAAAAGTACATGTGAGATTTAACCTAGACCAATGATTGTATGATAAACTTTTTGGGACAATGAAATCGTGAGTTTCTGAATTGTTATCCCTTTCGCAATAAAGTACATGAACTTTTTATGGTTTAATCAATTACCTCAATTTTTCAAATGTGGATTAAAGTGAGGTCTTTGTTATAATTTCGGGTGTAAAAGGTTGACATGGTGACTAGCGCTGTTAAATAGCTGTTAAATGTCCATATTGGTGTCAATATGGTACCTTGAGATGTTGTCACGTTAGCAAAAACAATATATGCCAAGATTGTCTAAGCCAGCGTACACTCTCTCCTCATCGTCAAACTTGTAGGGTAATCAAACAATGTCAAGACATGGCAATCAAATTGAGCAAAATTTGAAAAAAGAAAAAAATAATAGATTAATGTTAATATAACTCGTGGAAGTGGCACTTGTAATGATGACCAAGACATTTACATAGCCAAAGTCTTGGTCTTCCTGGAAACTTAAAAGTTTCTTTCCTGTTAGGTCTTTCACTTTTGCTTCACTTTCCAGACAAAAAACACGTGATATGCAATAAAGTCTCTGTAGATGTTCTCTGCATACTACGAAAGAAGCACTTGTGGACAAAAAGTACATCATTTTGATTCTTCTAACCACTAGCGTTCATGTGAAAATTACCCAAAATTCAATGGATGTCAGAGTGCTGTAGCCTAGTCCTAGGAAAAATCATTACTGCTTCAATACTTTTGATATATGTACGTGACTTGCCGACAAAATTGTCTAAAAAAGTCCTAAAGATATTATATAATAGCAAATTAAATTCCACACTTTTTAATTTTAGTAAATTAATCATAAGTTTTTTTACGATTTATTAATATAATCATTTTTGGTCTGAAGCGCTGAATTGATGATCATGCTACATAGGATGGTTAGCATTTATATCAACGATTTTTTAGTAAAAATTGGCTCGAAGAACTACATTAGCAAATCATTAACAAATTTAGAACTAAATTGATCAATTTAAAAAGTTTAGGGTTAAATTGGCGGTCGTCCAATAAGTTTACGATATTTAGGATAATTATCCCCTGAGTTGCCTAGAAATAATACATGACGAAGAAAATGAAGGAATATTTATTGGCTTACAGAAAAATATACAAATTGCTATCTACAAAAAAGACTATCATGCAAAGTAGTTGTAATTGGTAGACCAGATAGATAAACCAAGAACATATAAATGCGCCAACGTCTTCAAATGAATAAAAGAAATCATAGTAAAGTTTTAAATTATGTGTGCATGAACGGTACATGTAATAGTATTTTTTATTAACATAATGTCCAACCAACAAAAAATCAAGTACGTAGAAAAAGTCTGTCTTCAATCAAATGTTTGATAAGCCACTAAAATATTTCGAGTGGAAGAAAAGAAGTGCTTACTTAGAAATATATTTTAAATCTCCAATTACATTCAAGTGTGCACCAAACTATCTGAGCATATACTTTTGTTGATTTGGGCGAGGAGATGAAAGGGAAAGCAATGGAATTGGCCAAAAAAGTGGACAAGAATAATACGTTATTTTTCAAATTTTATGATTGAAATTATTCGAGAAGATAATCTAAAGAAATTAACATTGAGAATTTTATAGTCTCCAAGTGTGCTTGACATTTAGCCGCTAAAATCTTTTTGCAATGGCGTGAAATTATCGAAAGTATTTCCTATTCTCTTTCACATGAAAGAATGAAAAATATAAAAAAAAAAAAAAACAAAAACAATTTAAGTGAAACCAAGCAATGAATCCAAAGGATGAGTTTGTAGAACAAATATCGCCTAAAAAGAAGTGTAGGCATTCGATTGTAAGCTAAACAAAAGCTTAGATTACTATGTCATTATCCCTAACTCCTAAACCGCTCTAAGAAAAGCATTTGACGAAAAATATTGTCTACAAATGTGACTATAAAATGGTACGTTGTAAGTGGACGGCCTAGTGGCGGGGCAATGACCGTGAGACTGGTAGTGCTCTCTCTCTCTCCCCATTCCGGCATTTTTATTTTATTTTTTTTGTTTCTTGCTGTATTTTTCTTTTTGTTTTTCTCTTTGCTTTTTTTTCTTTTATTGAACTTAAATTTGAAAAGATATATGAAAATTTAGACATAATTCTAATAGACAGGTACAATAGAGATTAATGATGAAATATCACAAAATAAATGAACATGAAAAGGGTTGGATGAAAATTATAGTATTGTAAATTTTAACAGTAATGCATGGAAATTCTACTAGTAATGGAAAACAAGATATTCGCATAAGGATGGAAGACGGGGGACGTGAAAAGTGAAGCAACAATGGCATTTGTGTCCTGCAAAGTCTTAGTGTTGCTGGATTTTATTGCCTTTCGGTTTGACATTTGCTTCACTTTCTAGACAAAAAAAAACTACATGATGTCCACAAAAGCCTTGGTCTTCCTGAGTTTATGCTTAAATTACAAAAACAAGAAAATGATAGTGGAAAGTACGAATATATGGGCCTGACTTAAAAAAGAAAAAATGCAAATGGGAGGTGAAACAAGCACTTGTGGACAGAAATCGTCCTTTAAAAGTCTTCGTCTTCGTTCGGTCCTTTTAGGCGGGAAAAAAGCCTTGGTCTTCCTGAACTTTCATAGTTTTCTCTCTCCATTAGCTCACTCTCATTTTGCTTCGCCATTGCCCTTGTTGTTCTCCACAAACTATAGTGATTGATTCACCATGGCCATTGGAGAGATCTTTTTGGGTTCCTTCTTTCAGTTCCTGCTCGAAAAGTTGGCTTCTATGGTATCGAACTATGCGCAATGGGAAGGAACCGACACCTTGCTCCATAAGTGTGAGGAGATGCTAAAAACAATCAATGCAGTGCTTGATGATGCAGAGGACAAGCAACTTGACGGTGACCATCGAGTGAAGCGGTGGCTGGACAATGTTAGGGACTTGGCCTATGACACGGAAGACTTGCTCGATGAGTTCGAGATTGAAGCTGCTCAAGTCAAGTCGGAGGCAGAATCCAGCACAAGCAAGGTGGGGTGAAAAGGAAGTTCCTTTCCTTTAGCCAATTGCACTCACCCACGTTTGAAACCAAGTTACAAGAGATCAAAGGCAGGTTTGAAGATAATGTCAACAAGAAGGCTCCTTTGAGCTTGAGAGAGAATGTTGTGGACAGATCTCACTACACCAACAAAAGGCTCCCAAGCACTTCTCTGCCAGAGCCTCAGTTTTTCGGTAGGGAGAAGGAAGAAGCGGATATACTCAAATTACTGATAGGTGAAGCCGAAAATGTTGATAGCACACTAAGCATAGTCTCCATAATTGGGATGGGCGGTGTTGGAAAGACGGCCTTGGCTCAACGGTTGTATAACAATGACAAAGTGAGTAATTGTTTCGAGAGGAGAGCATGGGTCTGTGTTTCAGATGTTTTTGATGTTCTTGACATAACAAAGACTATTTTGGGGTCGATCACCAAAGAGCCTTGCAAGGACAAAGATCTTGATAGGCTTCAAACAAAGTTAAAGGACAATCTATCTAGAAAGAAGTTTCTTGTGGTCTTAGATGATGTTTGGAATGTGAAGTATGAAGAATGGACTTCCCTCCTAAAGCCATTTGAAGCAGGGGCCAAGGGAAGCAAGATCATCATCACAACGCGTAACAATTCTATTGTTTGCATAAAAAGAGTTTCGTCATATTCTTTGAATGTGTTGTCTGAAGATAATTGTACCAGCATGTTAGCCTATCATGCTCTGAAGCAAGAAATTTTGAGGGGCACCCAAATTTGGAAAGAGCAGGCAAGAGAATAGCTGAAAAATGTAAAGGTTTACCTTTGGCAGCAAAGATGTTGGGCGGTCTCCTACATAATAGAGAGAATCCCAAAGAATGGGAAGCTATCTTAAATAACAGAACATGGGATAAAGCGATAGGAAAAGATGGTGAGGTTCTTCCAGCTTTGAAATTGAGTTATGTCATCTTCCTTCTTGTTTGAAGAGATGTTTTGCGTATTGCGCTATATTTCCAAAGGACTACGAATTTGAGAGGGACGAGCTGGCACTCTTGTGGATAGCAGAGGGCTTTTTAGGTGAAGAAAAGCAAAAAGAGAGTATCTTGAGATTAGGACATGATTGCTTTGATGAGTTAGTATCTAGATCCTTTTTTCAGCAATCCAATGTTAACACATCAAAGTTTTTGATGCATGATCTTTTGAATGATCTAGCAAAATCAATTACGAATATGACATGCTTTACCTCTGGGGACTCTCAAGTAGTGAGTATTAAAGAGAAAGCTCGTTATGCATCATTTGTCTCACAGTATGTTACATCAGAAAGCTCGAGAGCATATGCTCAAATGAAGGTACTAAGAAGTTTAATGCTGCTAAATGTTCAATTTAGTCAACGAATTTTCATTTCTGGAAAGGTGCTGCACGACTTGCTAACAAACTTGAAGTACTTGCGGGTGCTATCATTATCTCATTGTGGCATCACAGAGGTACCGAATTGTGTCTGTGATTTAAAATATCTCCGACATCTCAATCTCTCATACACCGGAATCAAAAGGCTACCTGAGTCAATTGGCGCCTTGTGGAAATTACAAATTTTGATCTTAAGAGGTTGTTGGTACCTTTCTATGTTGCCTCCAGATATAGCAAATTTGGTCAACTTACAGTTTCTTGACATTAGAGATACAAAGAATCTGAAAGAGATGCCATTGAATATCGGTAATTTGAGGAATCTTATTATCTTGTCCAAGTTTGTGGTAGGACCAGAGAGAGGGTCACAATTAAATGAGTTAAAGAACTTGCCACATCTTCAAGGAGAGTTACTCATATCTAAATTGCAGATGGTGGAAGAATTTGGAGATGTAGCTAATGCTAATTTGTTTGGAAAGCCAGACCTTAGCAACTTATTCTTGCATTGGAATGAAGGTTTTGGAAATTTCCGGAATACAAAATGCGAAGCACGGGTTCTTCACTCTCTGCGACCTCACACTAATCTTGAAAATCTCACTATTTCGTACTATGGTGGTGGAATATTCCCGTCATGGTTAGGTGATCCATCCTATTCTAAGATGGTGTCTTTGTGCTTGCTTGGTTGTCGTAATGTTAGATCGCTACCATCCCTTGGACAGCTCCCTTCACTCAGAGAATTATCTCTTGAAGATCTAAGTGCAATATGCATGATAGGCTCTGAATTTTACGGAACTAAAAGCCCTTTTCCATCCTTAACAATTTTGAAGTTTGAAGGGATGTCGGCATGGAAAGATTGGTCTTGTTATGCTGGAGGTCAAGAAGAAAAAGAATCATTCTCCTGTCTTCAACATCTTGTTGTCCAAAGATGTCCAGAGTTGATGGGGACATTGCCTCGTCGATTAGATCATCTTATTAAGCTAGAAATTTGTTCATGCTTGCATTTGAATGACTCAACCAATGAGGTTCATCTTCCCTCTCTCCATGAGTTACACATAAAGGATTGTAACAAGGTGATCTTAAAGAAGTTGGAAGACCTAACTTCTTTAACCATTCTCAAAATTGAGAATCTTGTGGAGCTTGTTTGCTTTGATAATGGATTTATGAGCTACTTGGTCAAGTTAAAGGAGCTTCATATAAAAAGCTGTGAGAAGCTGACATACCTATGGCAAGATGGAGATGGAACGCGAAATCTTACTTGCCTTCAAAGTGTAGTCATTGAATATTGTCCTCAATTCACATCTTTTATGAGGGGACAAGGAGAGATTGAGCTGCCGTGCGACCTTGAAAGGATGGAATTGAGGTTGCACGAGCTTAGAAAGGCTTCCGAGCAAGCTGCACACACTTAGAAGTTTGATTATTCGGAATTGTCCAAAAATCATGGGACTAACCATTCCTCCAAATGACCCCAGCAATAAGAACACGATGTCACAGCTTGAATATCTGTAGATTAACGGTTGTGATTCTTGGATATCTTTTCCATTTGCAAAGGATAGACTTGCTACTCTTAAGACACTTCATATTATGAATTGTAAGGGAGTAGAGTCGCTAGCAGAGATCACCATAGTAAAATCGTTAGAATCTCTAACTATTTACAAATGTATGAATTTGGGAAGCCTACCACAGTGCCTTCACATGCTCGTCCATCTCACTCATTTGGAAATAAGTGATTGTCCAGCACTGGAGGACCTCCCTCCTCTTCCCCTCACCTTGTCGAGTCTTTCACTTTTTAGGTGTCTGAAGATAAAGTCTATTGCCAACTGTAACATTGATAGTTGTAACAATCTCACTTATTTGGATATAAGGGAGTGTCCAGCATTGGAGATGGAGGACTTCCCTCCCCTTCCAATCACCTTATTGCACCTTGGACTTTACTTTGTCCGAAGATAAAGTCATTGGAGTGGCATCGTCTTACGTCCCTTCAGGAGCTATTTATTAGGGGTTGTGAAAATATCGAATGCTTCCCCGAAGGAGGCTTGCCTCCAAATTTGCGGGAGTTTGGGATTTGGAGGTGCAAGAATATGAAGCAGCCAGTGAGAGAAATGGGGTTTGCCCATGCTCACTTCCCTCGAGAGACTAGGAATGGACGGAAGCAGCATGGGAGGGGAGGGAGACAAGGAGTGCTTTCCTTCGGAGGAAGACGACGAGGATTCCTGGAGTCTTCTCTTTCCTTCCTCTCTTACCTCTCTTCAAATTGGCCATATGAGGAACGTGGAAAGACTATCAGATGGCCTTCACAACCATCTCTCCTCTCTCCAAGAGTTATCGATTGAGTGTTGTCCAAAGTTGAGGGACTTGCCAGAGGATGGCCTCCCTCCCTCCCTCCATGCTTTGTGGATAACAAGATGCGAGAATCTGAAAGATCGATTCTCAAAACACACCGGCGACTATTGGCCCCTCATCCAAGAGATCCCTCTCATCGACATTGATCGCGTTCGATCCGATCCGAAGGAATTGATTCGTCCATGGTCTGGTTTTCTAGGTTCGATAAAATTTATGGTTTCCCATGAAGGCATCGAATGAATTTCCGGATTCTACTTCCTCAACTCGATGCCGCAAATCGATACTTTCCCGTGTAGATCCGATGAAGTGAAATCGATCCACTTTCGCTGTCCTTTGCTAACTGCCGCGATTCAATCCCTTCCATCTACGGTCAGATTTCTACGGGTTCAGGTGAGTCCTTTCGTCTTGAATGCATCGATTTCGTGTCTCTGTTCTTCAGTTCGACGCTTGATACGAAGTAATTTCTTCCAATGAAATTCAGAGCTGAAAAATTGATAATTAGCTATCCAGCAAGAGCTTCGTTTAGTCTCCAAATGCACTGGCTTGCGAAAGTTGATGATGATGATGATGATATTCTTGTATGCCACAGCTGCATCCATGTCCACTACTGCCTTGGGCCGGCTTTTCTCTTTAGCCACTGCAATGCTCTTTCGAACAACAAGTAATTCAGCCTCCTCTGTTTCTGTTTTGGCCTCAATCCCAACAAATTTTTGTTCATATATGGATGCGAAGTTGGGGTACTTGCCAGAGGATGGCCCCCTCTCTCTCCCTTCAAGAGATCCCTTTCATCAGCATTGATAGCATTCGGATCCAATGAAGTAAAATCGATCATGCCAGAGCCATGATGATAGATTTGTCTTCGTTGACTTGTTTTTGTTCCTCAGGTAATGCTTCCAACTTCTTTCATATTTCACTTTCATTTGTTAACTGCCTGAATTCATTCTTTGATGTAATGTAAGTTTTCTTGGGTTCGGGTAAGTTTTTGGTTTTCAAGGCATCAATTTTGATTACGCTCCCTCAATTCGATGCGTAATACAGACTAATATTGGAACTCCAGTCTCTAGCTCATTTTGAAAGCCAGAAAATGAAATTTATTGGATTGTTAATTGACGGGGATTGTGCTGCTGTCTTCTCTTCTCGATCAGCTTATCCCACATCAAGATTTGACATGTCTTACCCTCTGTGGCAGATTGCTTGCGGTTGTCGATGATATCTCCTGCTTGTTCCAAGGACACAAAGAGAATGTAGCTCTTCGTAAGCAGCAATATGGATGGGACAAAACCGCTACTGAGGTCATCATTGTCCTAGAAGCTTATAGAACTCTTGAGGTATTCGAGGCCTTACCTTGCTGATGAAGTTGTGAGAGATATCAGCAGGAAGTTTGGTTTTGTGCTTTTCGACAGCTCTTCTAAAACCACTTTTCTGGCTCTGTGAGTAACAATAATGTTCATTGGTTTCATTCTGGGATATCGCTCTCAATCTCTCCCTCCACCTGCAATCTATATCTAATCCTTTCTGTTCTCTGAATCATGCAGGATGTTGATGGAAGTGTTGCTTTCTTCTGGGGAATTGATTCTGGAGGCAGTCTTGTTCTCTCGGATGATGCAGAAGTTGTGAAGATGGGCTTTGGGAAATCATTCGCACCATTCCCTAGAGGTAATTATTTTTTCGGTCTGTTGATGCGGCTCCACTGGAGTTCGGTCCATGCATTGCAATGTGAAAAGTAGGGATGGATGAGCTCTGCTGATATTAAGCAGAGTTCAGGGGAGAATGTTATGTTGTTGGGTAACATCATATTGGAAAAATTGGTTCCAAACCTAAATTTATAATTTATGGTTAAAATGGTGTTCTTTATCTGTATGCATGTTTTGATTTGTGCATTTTCATCTACAATGTTGCTCTTCCAATGGTTTTTGAGCGCCAAATTGTTCACCTTTTAATGTTGCCTTCTTTTCCAACTCAGGATGCTGCTTCACCAGCTCTGGAGGTTTGAGGAGTTATGAGCACCCACCAAATGAGGTGAAGCCGGTTCCTCAATTCAATGCTTGATACAAACTGATTTTCCTCGTTCAGATTTTTCACATAAATTTTCGAAAACCAGCCGCTGAAGCTGAAAGATTGACATCTGTAGAATGAAATGTTCACAAAACTGCATCTTGCTATATTGATGACCTATCTTGAACTCTTCTTGATGCCCAAAATCTGTGCTTATTTCTGCACTTGAGTGACCCACCAACCAAATTGTGAATCAAAATGCACCATGCTTTGCGTGAGAATCACCAAAAATCATAGCGTTCTAAACTCATATTCCTCTGCATTTTTAGCGTTTGTTGTATGTTCTCTTCCAACATCTTTCCACTTGTGCCCTTAAGCTCATTCACTGTGGTTGTTTTGCAGATACCACTGTGATCTGTATTGGCAAAGCTCTTGGAAGGATCACTTGCGAATGCTGTTGAGGTGGGGCTAATGCTGTCAATGTTAAGTGTCACTTTTTGCAATTTAATAAAAAAAAAGAAGAAGCGTTTAATTTTATTTGGTGTACTGAGATGTCCTAAATTTTCTTCTAGTGAATACGATCTGAATAAGAATAATCTTTTCTAAAATCTAAAAGCAGTGATTAGTTATGTGGATGCTGTGATATGATTACGAAGAAAAGGGATGCACTTCCTTTCTTTTTTTTTTTTTTTCAATGGTTTCCTTTATCATTGAGAACCTTCTTTTTGTTGATGATGATCCTTCATAGTATTAACCAGTCAATCTGGGATAAAATTCTGGGGCACCTCATGGCTCCAACCTTTCAATGCCACACCAATTCATGACGGCATTGATATTCCATAAATCACCTTCTGCTTGGGTCTTGATCTCTGGTGGGTTAGGAACTATTATTAAAAGCTTGCAAGAACTTTTTAGCCAATTTACTCATGCTTGTTTGGTTGAGATTGAAATGATATGCTACCTGCTTCTGTGATTGTGTTGTCAGCAGTGACCTCTGGGGCAAATCTATTTAGTTCTTTAAATTATCAGTCGTGTGCGTTTACTCTGGAATATTATTTTGTCTTACATTATGTTATTTTATTTGAAAATACCCTCTTATGTGGCATTCTTCCTATAGGGAGTTCCGGAACAAAAGTTTCAAGCTCACTTGTGTTTGTTTGGTGTAACTGGAAATCTTGCACTTTGACGAATGCAAACCTTGTCTGATACATCTCCTCCCTTTATGCTACTGTTGCATATGTAAATTTTTGGTTGAAGCAATTTTCGGGTAAGATTGTGAAGCTTTGTTAGAGATTAGTTAATTTGTGATCTAAATTGCGGCTCACTATGTACTTTCTCTGAGGCTTTTTGGATGTTATTGCACATATAACATGGTGCTTTGCCCATATAAATAGGTGGTCAGAAAAGCAGTGTTGCATTTGGCAAGATAAATTTTGAGAAACCATACATAGTTTTGCTTGCGAGCGATCCGATCATCTGGTAAGTTTTACTCAATTTTCTCCATTTTGTGACTTTGATGACTTTTTCAGTTAGCTTGTTATATTGTTCTTGCACTAATTGAACTTATAGGAATCTGGTCTTTACATTGAAAATACAATGGAACCAATTAGTGATCACAACAGGGAGCCTCTGCCATCTTACATCTAACTTATAATGGAACAGAACCAATCTAATTGTTCCAAGGGGCAAAATATCTGGAATCGAATATGTATGCTAGCATGATCAGTGTTTTTGTATTGCAGTAATCCATAATACCAAGTTTCTCCAATATCCTATAGGCAGCATTGATTTTTGCACATAACTAATGTGGAAATTTCTTTGTATATAAATGTGGACTTTAAGTTCTGCTTTAGTGACCTATGACTACTAAAGTTTTATCTTTGTAAATTGCTAGTTTCTTGTCTAAGGATTGATGAGTATGATTCTGTGTTTTTTACTATCCCAAACTGCAGGATTTGGATGTGGTTGAGGCGCTCATTCAAGGTCTGGTCTTGTTCCAAGGAAGATGTCTGATGGTGAGATTGATTTTCTGGTCAAAATACTTCAATTTGACCAATGATGGATCGTCTTTACAGCTAATAGCCATCTTTTCACCTTAATTTGCGGGTTAGTCACGATGAGCATCCAATATCTGGAAGCATGGACAAGCTTTGGGTGGTTTCTCAAGGCAAGGTGGCACCTTTCTGTGGGAATTTCCAGGATCATAATAAGATACTTCAGTCCTCATCGAATCAGGTGAGTTTAGTTCTTGTCATAAGCCAAGAGTGGTTCAATGGGATCACATCACATTACCTTATAAAACATAAAATGAGGCTTTGTTACATAGAGAAAGCAAAAAGGGATGAAGAGAGGATTGCTGCTGATATACAGGATGTACTCACAGTAACAGCGGCCCTCATTTGTCATTTTGATTGGGGCTCATGGAAGGATGAGTCTTAAGTTTTTAACATTGAATATGCAGTATCACTTGCCAATAGGTTAAAAAGTTGTACTTTTGACTCTAAGTACAGAATTGCTTTTAGTGACTATATTGTAGGAGCCACAAAATACAATGTGAATTTCTTCCCATTGGTTAGATAATATCCTTTTAACATTTTCAGGTCAATATTCAAAATAAGAAGCTCTCTTTCTTCCCATAACGGTTATTGTATAGATGGAAGGATAAATTGAAAACAGAGGTTTGAATATGTGAATGAAACACCTAAATTTTGAATGAACCATGTAGGCCGATATCCATTTAAAAACTGATTACCTGGTCAAAGAATAAAGTTTATCTTTCTTCTATTCAAATTCCCACTCCATCTCTTGATAAAGGAAGCTTTAACCACCAAAAAAGAAAAAAATAATCGTGATTTCATTGTTTACAACAGATCAAACTGATTTTTGTTGGACTTTAATATCATGAAAATTTGTCAGCCTAAAGGAGATAGTGGAACTCGAGTCTCTCATTTTGAAAGCCAGAAAATGAAATTTATTGGATTGTTAATTGAAGGAAATTTTTGTACTGTCTTCTCAATCAGCTCATCCCACATCGAGATTTGACATGCCTTACCCTCTGTGACAGATTGTTTGCGGTTGTTGATGATATCTCCTGTTTGTTCCCAGGACACAGACAATGTTGCTCTTCTTAAGCAGAAATATGGATGGAATAAAACTGCTAATGAGGTCATTATCGTCATAGAAGCTTATTGAACTCTGAGGGATCAGAGGCCTACCCTGCTGATCAAGTCGTGAGAGACGTCAGCAGGAAGTTTGGTTTTGTGCTCTTTGACAGCTCTTCCAAAACCCCTTTTCTGGCCTGTGTGAGTAACAATAATGTTCATTGGTTTCATTCTGGGATATTGCTCTCAATCTCTCCCTCCACCTGTGATCTATATCTAATCCTTTCTGTTCTCTGAATCATTCAGGATGTTATGGCAGTTTTCCTTCCTTCTGGGGAATTGATTCTGGAGGCAGTCTTGTTCGCTCAGATGATGCAGAAGTTGTGAAGATGGGCTTTGGGAAGTCTTTTGCACCATTCCCTAAAGGTAATTATTTTTTCGGTTTGTTGATGCGGCTCCACTGGAATTTGGTCCATGCATTGCAATGTGAAAAGTAAGGATGGATGAGCTCTGCTGATATTAAGCAGATTTCAGAGGAGAATGTTATGTTGTTGGCAACAGCATTTTGGAAAAATTGGTTTTGAACATAAATTTATAATCTAAGGTTAAAATGGTGTTCTTTGCATGTATTGAAATGTGCCTTTTCACCTACAATGTTGCTCTTCCAATGATTTTTGAGTGCCAAATCGTTCACCTGTTAACGTTGCCTTCTTTTCCAACTCAGGATGCTTCTTTACCAGCTCTAAATGTTTGAGGAGTTACGAGCATGCACCGAATGAGGTGAAGCTTGTTCCTAGGGTGAATAGCTCGGGCTGAGTGCAAAGTGCTACATTTGAAGTGGTGCAGAGACTAAGGAGTCCAGCATGCCTAGAGTTGGGAGTGCTGCGAACTTGTCCTTGCACTGCCGAGTCATATGCATTGTGGCCCTTTTTTGGCCAGGCCATTAGCTATTGAATGGCCTTCTGTTGCTTATAACCCAGTCACCCTTTCTCATACATTGACAATTTTTTCAGCTCTAATGGTCTGTTGCTCTATGTTGAGAGTTTGAGATGACATTGTTTTTATGTAGCTGTATATGTACTTATTAAACCAAGCCTTTACAGAACCTGATCATGCTTTGTGCAGTAATATCTTTCTGGCATTTCATTTAGCCGTCATGCAAAGTCTATCCTATGTATTGTTTTCCGCATAGAATCTCTACTAGTAAATCAGACCAGGACGATATTGTCATATGAGAACAAATGTGAACCAATATAACTTGGAGCGTGCTGGTTCTCATATGGAAATCAAGTTTACACAACACCTTGTGAAGGGTCATGTGAACTTTAATAACAGACAATGATAGCATGTTAGATATTAAGGCTAAAGCGGTAACCTCTCGTGCAATTTTAAAGCTGTCAAAAGGAGCTTGATGCCTGCCGATACAAACTTAACATGAAGATAGAGGTAGCTATTAATACGACGACTAAAATCAAATTGCAGATTAACCCAAAAAAAAAAAAACACTTCGCCTGGCCATCTTGGTAGGAGAGACCTCTTTAGTCCTCATCGGCTATGCCCCTGTTGTTATCTGAAAAACGTGTGTTTGTCGATCTCACCCTATTGACATATGAGCTCTCGCTAAAATTTCTTACATAAGTAAGTGATGGTTTTGATAGATGTGCAGTCTACATAGCACAGGCTGCACAACTAACCTACTAGTCCTGCTTAAAAAAATTCTGGATATCCACTTCTTTTTGTTTAATTACTCTGCACAAAATTTGTATTCAACGTGTTCATGGATCTCCATACACCGTCAAGTATACTATGAGCACCGTGCTTAAATCAGGTCTCCACCTATGTATATGTAGACCCAGTATCAACTTAGCTTCAGCATTCGGTAGGTTTGGGGCCTTAAACACCTTGCAGACGTGCTGCTCACCTTTGCCTTTCCTAAATATCAACCTAATTGTGGCTAAATGAGCCAGAACATCCCCACCCGTAGGTTTCTTTGGGTCTGATATGAACACAGCACCGCCTAGATCATCTACGACTGAAACAAATAAATCAAAGACAAAGTCATCAAAAATCATCTTTTTCCTTAACTCAAGGACTGCAGCTACTGCAATGGTGCGATTTGAATGTCGTGTAACATAAACAAAAGCCAGATTGCTCGTGTAAGAAAGTTCAACAAAGTTTTTTTAATTATCAAAAGAAAATTATTGCGAACTCAATGGAGATGATGTTGGGTAATTAGCTTTCAAATATTGTGACTAGATTTCTTCTCGGGCTCATAAAAACCATGATATCCACAAACTGCTGACCTTAAACCCATCTGCTATTATGTGTAGTTAAAAACATATTGCACTGGATAATTTTATTTTTTTTTCTTTATGACGAAACACAGTGATTGATAAATTTCATTTCATTTGAGGTTATTCGAAATGACACTGAATAATTTTCTTTTGGTTACATCTCTTATGAAGTCCTATGACCTTTCAATGACATGCCATGCTCGATTAAGTTCCTAAGAGCATATAAGGCTGTATTATTTGCATTCAATTGGCTAAACATAAATAGAAGAAGCAGAAAGGATACTTCGGCCTTACCCTTATGATATATTTTGCATTTGATACACAAAGGTGACATTGTAGTTGACAAATCTTTTGGGTCACCATCACAGTTAGAGAAAGTATCTCATGTCATTCATGAATGGTTTGTTGTCGAGCACATGAAACTTAGGGACAAGCTATGACAAGGGTGACAAAGTGTCCATTGCAGAGAAAGGAAATGAACAAGTGCTTGGGAGCTCATTATATGCCTCTTGTGGTCAATACGATGACTAACATCAAATTGCAGATTAACAAAAAAAAGAACTTTGCCTGCCTTCCTGGTTGGAGAGACTCCTTTAGTCCTTTGCATCGGTGATGCCTCCTGGTGTTATCTGAAAAACATGTGTTTGTCAAGTTCAACATATATGGAATATCTTAGTCTCATCTTATTGACAGATGGGCTCTTCCTAAATTTTTTGATAAAATTAAGTGATGGTCTTGATAGATGTGCATCGTCTACGTAACAGCACAGCTAAAAATAACATGTTCATGGATATCCAGGCAACATCAAGTATACAGTGAGTATCATGCTTAAATCAGGTCTCCACCTATCCCTATGTAGACTAAGTATCAACTTTCTCAAGAATTTTGATCTAGACTTCCAGATATTTTACTTGGTCTCTGCAGTATGGTCTGAAAAATTTCAACGAAGTATATAACTAGAGGAAGATCTGCAGTATGACATCATCAAAGGTTGGGTATTTTGTTTCCATAGCACAGGCGGCGCATGTAAGTATACTACAAGTATACTGCTCAAATTCTGGTCTCCACCTATCCATATATAGACTTAGTATCAACTTTCTCTCCGATTGATATTAGATTTCTAGAAATTTCGTTTAATGTCTGCAGTGTAATCTGGTAAATTTCAATAAAGTGTATAGCTAGACGAAGATCCAGACAAAAAGGATATAGCTTCAGCTTTAGGTAGGTCTGGGGCTTTGAACACCTTGCAAACCCACTGCTCACCTTTGCCATTCGTAAACATCAACCTAATTGTGGTTGCATGACCCAGAACATGCCCACCTGCATGTTTCTTTGATGCCACTGAAACAAAGAAATCAAAGAAAAAGTCGTCAAAAAAATTATCTTTTTTGCTTAACTCATGGACTGCAGCTACCGTATGCATCACTAGTTTACACCAAATAGCTGGTTCTTGAGATTTACGAGAACTAGTATGAGCTTAGTGTAGTCACCGAATTGCTATTTTTCAGTGTGCAACCATCAAAGAGCTAAATTGGATAAGATCCTTTAATGGATGCATGACTAGGTGGGAGAAATGAGATGTAATGCGGTACATTGATTGGTCCTGTACGCTGCCACATTAAATTCCTTGGCTATCTTAAGTAAGCGTGACAGCATTTGTGCCAATGTTTGCTGCAATTGGGAATCTATTAGTGTCAAACCAGATGAGCTTGCAACTCGCATGATTTGATGGTTTCAGAATCGACCTGACGCCCTGCAAGTTCTCCCCTTCCATTATATTCCACTCCAAAGAGAGCGATCACTGAATCCATAATCTGAAAGATATTACTCAGCTAAGGTCAACCATCGACACCTTACAAAATGTGTGCAGTTTGATTCTTGAGCACTGGCTTACCAGGAACCTAAATGGTTCTTCAGACATTTTGGCAGCCAAACTGAGAAGCAAGTTGTACTGATGCTCAGAAGTAGAGGCACGGGCATAAATGATCTTCAAATTCATGGAAAGACTAGATTACAGCAAGTACATTAGCCAGAAAAGAAGGAAGGCTTGCCACCAGTGTAGAAAGCATTGCTTACATTTCATGCGACGGCACCAGGATCCATGCCAAATCTTTCAGCTATTTGTACAATTCGATCATGGCAACTGCAGGTGTACCAAGTTAAGAAAGTGCATATGCACTTACATGGACATAAGCCGAGTATGAAACAAAAGCAGCTTTGTTGAGGTCAAGAAAATGACCAACAGATTATAATAGGATACAAAGTTTTTTCTGTGGCGAGGTATGCTACCTTGCCATTTGCCCCTCCCACGTGAGTTGGCAGCTGGAAAAATTGTTAGGATCATGGAATCCACAAACCATAAGATATCATCTCATGGAACGGGATCAGCTTTAATGAAGAGTGATGGAAAGAAGGGAAAATAATGTTGTAGGATTTGCATATATAGTAGAGTACTTCAAGCATCCTATTCAACTGATGATCAACCCAAGTCCAAGTCTGACAATGACTAAGGCTTCTGATTGGTTATGACCTAGTACGCTCTCCTGGCCTTTTTCCTACTTGGTTTGAACCACTATAGATTGTGTGTTCCAGTATGCTGATTGCAGTTTACAGAAGATGAGAGTGCCAAACTTCCAGAATCACCTAATAAACACGTTCCGATGCCAAGATTAACCACAGCTTTATTCTTTACTAGAAATTCAATCATTATCTTGCTATTTATGTTGTTCATCTAGGAAACATAACATGAAATAGAAGTTAACGACAAAAACCTAACATGCAATTCAGACCAACCTGAGTAGTCACAAACAGGGTATGTGCAAGCTGTGTTTTCCCAGACCTGAAGTGACGTTAGCAGCATTTTCTGAGAAAGCCAACTAACAAAAGCAACTAAAAGTTCATCAAGGGTAACATTATTGGACTGTGCTTGTCACCGAGATACGCCAAATGCTTCTGTAATTGCCTGAGTTTCAGTACCACCTGTTTAACATTGCAGAACCAGGGAAAGTTGTTTTTGTTGAAACGCATGAAGAATAATATACACAATCTACAAAAGAAAGTCTATTACCGCCTAAAAGCTCATTGAGGGCTTGGCTTCCAGTTGTGATGCAAATAACCGACTTGCTCTGGAAAAAACGAAGACATTGAAAGTACTTTGTGCTGTGAGATAAGTAAGTGTTTAGAGCAAGTGCAGTTTTCTACAGTCCATATGCTAATTTGCAGGCTTTATTTCAAGGGTCAATGACTCATTCAGGTCTTCCGAAACATTTTTAGCTCAAAATTTGCCGAATTAAGGACTTACTCTGAGCATAGCTTCAATTCCCGCAATAGAACGAGAATCCTGATGAAAACAAAGAGAAGTTATTGTGAGATGCATATAGAAGTTGCAATAGATTACAGCACCATCTCAGGATAAGAAGAAATTAAGCTCTAACCACTATCTTTTCAGCTGATTCGCATATCTTATCAACTTTTGCTTCAGATAAACCTTTGGTTCTAGTTAAGTGCTACAAAAAAAAAAACAAAAACAAAAACAAAAACAGAAAAAAACAAAGACAGAGGAAATCACCTTAGCCAAATAATACCTCCACTTAATTTATGGAACTGAATATCAGATATACCTTCTCTGCATGCATCATCAAGACATTTTCAAGTGTCATCCCTGCATCCTGTATCTTTTCACATCTCCAGCATGGATTCCCTGAGAAATACCTGCAAACAAAAAAAAACAACCCACCATCGTGTTTAACTCTATATTTTCTGGGGAATGTAGAATGTCAAGTGTTCCAATAGTGATTGTTGACAAATTTAGCTTAGGAGATTCGTTTTTTTTTTTTTGGTAAAAGGTAATAATATAAAGAGGAAAGGTCAATGGTACAATAAAACACAGCACCAAAAACTTACACTCAAGATGAATAAACATAATGAGTGGAAGTATGCCATGATGTAAAACACAAGGCAACGCCTAAAATAAGGCAAACAGCAAACTAGATAGGCATGGCATGAACAACCGGCAAAGAAACAAACACCTCAGCGAAGGAGGAGAGACGTCGGCTCCAGAGCACTAGAGCACTAGAGCACTAGCATTTCCTTGAAGCGTCGATTGAAACCAGGGTTGATTACGGGTCTCTCGAGAAGATAATGAGATTGATGCCCCAACTCCTTTGCAACCTTTTGTTTCTGAAACTATCCTCAACGTTTCTGAAGGTGCTAGCTCTATCCCTAACCACCTTAAGAAGATGGTTCTTCATAGCCGGGACGGTAAGGGGTTGTTCTCTGAATAGGATGCTATTCCTATTTTTCCAAATAATGTGACAAAGAGCCCCAAGGGAAAAGCAAGCAATGCATTTAGAGAAGTCCTTACCCTTCAAGAAAGAGGTGGCCCACCAGAGATTCTCTCCCCAAGACTTGTTCCGCCAAGGCAGATTGCATCTCGCCGCCCAAAAGAAAGCAACACCAGCTGTGACAAAGCAATCAAAAAACAAATGATTTATGGAATCAGGCAACCCATTGCAGAACGCGCAGGATCCCCTCTCTATTCTACCATGAGCCAATAACAGAGATTCGTTATTAATCCATCTATGCCATAAAAACGTGGATAATAGATGTACCGATGGTGCAATTACTAAGTGACGTAACATAACAAAGGCCAAATTGCTCTTGTATGATTTAGAAGACATACGTCAAAGAGGTGAATTAGACGTATCATATTCAAGTAGTAGCAGAAATTACTTGTCGTCATTTAAGGAAAGAAAATTAAACTATCGTATGCACAGAAAATCACGACAAGTTCAAGAGGAAGTCGAATGGAAACTCAGAATCATTCTTGGCAATCACATCACGAAAAGGAAATGAATTGAAATTTGTGGAGCTCATGAACTCACTTGAGAGCTGAAATGAAGGGGTTTCTAGTCTACTGAGTCACAGGCTCCAGGCTTAACATGAACGGCTTTTCCATCATCCTGCATATGCTCTTAGTTGGACATTTCACTTTTTTCCCCTGAACATTTACCTTCAAATCTTTCGCTACGATTTTCTCTTACCCCTGGTGCTTCTTGTTCAAAAGAATTAAGAATAGAAGGAATTCCTTTAAATAACATATTCATTCCATCGTCTCACCCACGTAGCTTTCCATCCTTTCACCTTGAGCTTCTTGGCAAGCTTCATTTCCAATTCCAGATCCTCCTCGGCAGATATATCAGCTTTCCGCATTACACGCTCAAGATACTCTTTGATCTTAGTCTTTGATTTTCTCTTCACATTGTTCTTCACTTTGCTGGATTTCAGCGAACCAGAATTGTCCTCCAATGAAGACTCAAGCTTAACCATTGCGTTAAACTAAGTTTTCTGGTGAATATAGAATGTCAGGACAAAAGCATTTCCTAGATCATCACTGACAATCTAGCGTTCCAACAGATATTATTGATGAATTTAGCTTAGGATATTCGTTATTAATCCAGCTACGTCACGAAGACACAGGAAAAAAGACATCCCGTGGATGTCACGAAACATAACGAAGGCTGAATTGCTCTTGGATGATCAGAAGACAAAAAACTAAAAACTATCGCGCGCGCAGAAAATCGTGACGAGTTCGACAGAAAGGCCGAGATGTAAAAACACCAATGGATTCACGGC
Source organism: Eucalyptus cloeziana (assembly GCA_014182715.1). Classification (NCBI taxonomy): domain Eukaryota; kingdom Viridiplantae; phylum Streptophyta; class Magnoliopsida; order Myrtales; family Myrtaceae; genus Eucalyptus; species Eucalyptus cloeziana. Next base: position 10,956,762 of record CM024635.1, on the reverse strand, counting down.
GATGTTCCAGGAAAATAGAGCTAAACTGAGCAACCGAAATCGAGCTCATGCACTTAGCAGTATTCAGAATCACTTAACATCGACATTCAAAGAGATATACAGTTAACTTGAGAACAGAGACCAGAAAATCACGATGATCAACTTCGGAATCAAACGACGCACCAGAACATCGACGAGAAAACGAAAGCGATGAGATGAACAGAGAGCAGTTGCCTACGCTCTTGTTTTGCCCTGACTTACGTTCGTCGATCGCTTCGAGCGGGTCTTCTTCGTCGATCGTGAAACTCAAAAGCATCTTCGGCGATGATGCAGTGCGACGATCGGGCATCGAGTTCGGTGCGTCTGCGCAGGAGAAGAGACTTTCAAAATTTTTGTGGATTTTGGAAACGATCGCAAATTGGAGGGTATCTATATATATAAAGAGAGAGAGAGGCGAGAGGCGGGAAGTGGGGAAGAATGGCTATTGGCTTATTTTTCTTTTTCTTTTTCTTTTTCTTTTCTCTTTTTTTTTAGAAAAAGAGGTTTGATGGAGTTTTGTTATTATAAATTGAGCTTTAATGGATCTGATAAATTCTTAAAATCTTTCTAAATCCACTCTTAAAGAGGGTGAGAGAAAATTGGGTATGACTTTTTTTTTTTTTTTGGACTGAATAATTTAGTTTGATTTGGCTTAATTTTATACTCACCTTTGTCTTGCTTGGTTTATAATTTTCTCAAATTGGACCGCATAAAGTTCTTCTTAGAAAAGGAAAATAATCAATATGCATTGTGGTCAATTCTTGATTTAATTGCATTGTACTCAAACTCCGCACTTATTGCTCATAAAATCATGAAAATATCAATCAACAATTAAGCTTATTCACAATGACTTGCCAAGCACTTATTCGTGACTGATTTGGTTATGATGCACCTAGATTGGCATACATCCTAAAATTTGTAACTAGGCGATTTAGTAAAGAGTGACGGACATGGTGTGTGTTTAATGTCTAGAATTTGATTAAAATTGAACCATTTTTACTCCAATTTACAAAAACAAGCAAATTAGGCTTAAAAGTTAAAACCATTAGTAATTTGACGAGTTTTTAAACATATATATAATGAGAAGAGGTCTAGCTGTCTACAAATACAAGATACAATGCCTAGTTTCGATACGATTCAACTTATTTCTTTCACTAAACTTTATCATGATTTTCAATTGGATCTTTCATGTGATTTTCGAACACCTCCATTTTTATAAAAGCACAAGAATATCACCATTTTATAGCACATGCAACTCAGGGACATCTATGACATGAAGGACAAATTGTCCATTGTAGAAAAAGGAAATGAACAAATGCTTGAGAGCTCATTATATGCAAAAGGCGATGGAAGAGATGATGATATTCCTGGGTATGGCACTTTTCAGTTGAATAAACTAGAAAGATCCTTTCTCTTCTTTTTGGTAGAGGATAGATTGATTATTAGAGTTAAGTTTCCTTATTTGATTTAGCGCATACTCAAATAATTCTAAGTTCGTCGTTTCTTCATGTAATCTGTTATCTTAGTTGGTGGGACCCTTTTTCGTTTTTTCTTTTTCATTTTTTTGTGTTATGGCACTATTTTGTCAGTATTGATTGTAAACTAAATGAAATGTAGATGTTAAAACTTTTTTTCCCTCTTAACTGAGATTTTTGGCATGTTAGATTGAAGTTTGTGGGATGCCAAAGCTAAGATTGTTTTAATACCAGAATTTTAAGGAAAATGTCAAAGTATAAGTCATAGTTCCAACTAGAGCAATGACTGAAGTAATGTACCTCATTTGGAGTATTACGAAGGTTTGCCTGCATCCTCATTTGCTCAAGGAGAAGGAGGAGCATCCCATGATCGTGTTTAAGGGGAAAGAAGTCCTCGACAAATATCTTTCACCGAATAGGCATTATATAAACCAAGCTCTGTGTCGTTTTGGAAAGGAAGCGACTAATTCTACTCTACATGCAAAAAGTAAAGGATAAACAGGAGATAAAAACATACAATAAAACGTAAATGTGCAATGTAACGAAAAAGAAGAAGCCAAAAGACAAGTATTCTTATAATTGTTGATTATCAAAAGGTCATTTACAATTATGTCTCTTTGGCTATTTATAGCTAATTTCACAAGTAATTGCTCTCCAGCAGTTATTATCTTCAATTTCAAACTGCTTCTAGAGACTCCGGTACCGTGCCAATAATTGCATCGCCTTATCCATAGTGTCGTCGGCACCAGCCCTTGAAACCATCTCCATTCTTACGAACTAGGCTTAATGGGCTTTCCTTATGTTCAAGGCCCAATGAGCCAATTTTGGCGCCAACAAAAAGCCTCTATCGGTATAATAACTGGCTATCATCTGCAATTACAAAGTAAAATTGGTGCATGCATTCCACCTCAATTTATATTAGATCGTCAAGTTTTAAGTCGGGATTGAAGCTTTGCACCGATATTTTCAAACTTGGGCCGGTCATAGACATAGTCGGATTACCAGTTTGTGGTTCAATGGGTCCAAACGGTTGGCCTAATGTAGAAGTGTGGTAAAGCTGAGCGCTGGTGGTCCTTTGAGTTGAGTGCTCGAGTCCTTCCATGTGCAACAACAGCCGGAAGCCCAGTTTTTGTACCCGTGGGACTCAAAAACTGGGTCGATCTAATTTTGGAAACCAGTTTGTTTCGCTGATTTAGCGATTGAACCAGATGTCAAACCGGTTCGATCTGATATTAGCAAGGGTCGTCCATGCATGTGTATCCAGATTGGTTTACTTGTGCTTCGTCTGACAAGCAACCAATCATTTTTACTGTTCTTTTTTTTTTTTTTGGCCGGATTCCCATGACGAACTCTTCCGGGTAGTAAACCAAATGCTCAAGAGTGATAAACAAATACACGTAGAGGCCATCTTGCAATGAAATGCGACATCTTTATCAATCACACAGGTTGTCTTCAAAGAGTATGGAATACCTGAAGTTCCAGGTCCTTTTAAGTTGTGGGCGGCGCAAGAAAGATTGTCTAGTGCATTCTGAGCTTTGTATTTGACGATATCAGCACTTCTTACTGCTGTTGCAAGTTATGGCTTGGCGCTGCACAACTTCCAGCTCTTTAAAGCTGAGCTTCTCTCAAAATAAGCTTAAGCTCGTCATTAAACTCTCTGCTTCAAGCTCTGATATCAAAGTATCCTGTGGGAGAACAGAAAAATTCATGAGGACCCTCTGTGGGGATGTTGTGGAGCAGTAGTTATGTGTGTCCATGGAGAGTAAAATCCTTCAAATTAGTCTTCAAAAATAGAAACTGTCACCTGGATATTCAAACTAAAGTTGAATCTTGAGGATATGGGCATCATCCATAACTGCTTCAAGTAACAAAATATAAAAAGAAACAATGTATTAATCATCATATATATGTAAACTATCAAATTAAGAGAACACCAAATGAAAACCATTCTAACATCTAACATTAATCGAAATTAGGTTCACAATAACTGCAAATAAAGATCCATAGATAGAAACAAAATAGAATGACTAAGCTTCAAATATGAAAAAAATAAAATGCTAACATCCTATCTACGAAGACTTGATTCTTTTCTCAACTCATATTTGAGATACTTTACTTTCTTTGCATCATCCTTTAAGCTCATGAAAACTTACCTATTGTCTATCTTTTCCTTTAAATGAGAAATTGCGAAAAAGTACAAGTCTTCGTTTTCCACAATCTTAGGAATGGAATCCAATATCTCTATGAGGTCCTCATAAGGACCGACTAAATTGGTTGCTTTGGATGCAGCATTGGTAGTGCTCCTACTCTCAACAACTGTAAGCAGCCTGTTAATTTGTGTTCTAAGCTCCTCTCTTGTGCTCAATTTCTTATCTTTATTTCCTCGAGCTTGCATCTTTGAAGTCTGTGTGGCTCTCTTACGAATTTGAGTTCCAGTTGGTTCAACAATGGTTTCATCCACACTATCCTCCAAGTTTTCATTAGTAGACCCTACAACATCATCGATACCAGCTTGTGTGGTCTCCACATATTATCAACACATAAATCTTGTGCAGGATTCCATGTGATTCCTCCAATAGCAACTCTATCTCTGAACATCATATCTAACTTTATTTCAAGATCAGGATGTATGCCTTTCATCCTAAAAGCCTTAAACTTTGGATTAGCCTGTTATAATGAAGCATTTGCATAAGTTGTATCATTAAAGGTGAGCTTAACATGAAAGTAAAAAAAGAAGTGAGGAAAACCTGAATTTTACTCTCCCACCATTCATCACTCATATCAATGGTTTTCTTCCTTGAATCCCATCCTAATCAAGTTTTATTGTAAAGCAATGACCTCCATCTTTTTCATTCTTCCTTGAGATTATCCCACTTACTCTTCATTTTTTATTTATCATACTTTTTGCCCGTTAGCTCCTCGAACTTATTAATTATGACTGTCCATCTATCTCTTTTGTTGTTTGCAGGACGATTGCCTTTTTCAATTTGTTCAATGCACAACTTACAAAAGATTTCTACATCTTCCAAGCTCCAAAATGCATTTTCCTTTGATGAACTCATCTACTAGTAAAGTGACATGAACAAATTTAAGAGACACAAATAAACAAGATCAACCACTCAGGCCCTCTCTTATTAAAAAACTAGAAGATATTCACTTAAAGAAAAGAAAACTAACATTGAGAAAAAATAAGGACATGCAAAAACATTATACTTAAAAACAAAGTAGGATGTCAATGGGTAATACTTAAGAGTTAGTTCAACATCTTTCTTCGCTCGTTTCTCTACCAAGAATGCAATACTACATTCGAGCATCATATAGTCTCAGAAATATTAACGATACTTACTAACCACAAGACTTTTATTGTTTATAAATCTAATAATGTAACCATAAGCACCCGACATATCTTGAAGCAAACTACGGACGTGCATTTACTTTGTTGACCTATATTTATCCACAGACTATGCAAGATTGACAATAAAAACACCGAAAAAATCCTGCTGCTAGGAAATACTGCAAACACCTGTTTTTATAAAAACAATCATAAATAGTTTTACCTATTGAACATTAAATGTTATAGGACAATTACCTCAAACCAATGACAACTTAGAGCAGGTGAACTAAAGGAAATGTGCACATAAAAGGGACTCTTACTTAAAAACAAAAAATAAACCCATCGGAGCAAAGCATAAACAAAAGACAGATCATTGCCATATCATCCCTCCCAATAACCTCATCTGTCTTACAACATCCACCTTCTAACTATCATCAAACCATTTAGCATGCACATTAGAAAAAACTTCAGCCGAACCAGATCACCGAGTACAAAGGCGAACAATTGATCCGCTCAAGTTAATGCCTCTCAATGTTTAAACTGGAAAATGCTTATACAATCCAAAATGTGAGCTTATACCAGAAACAACCTTACGCTATAAGTTAGCATTGTTTGGCTTAGCCGTCCATGTGCTAAAGTAAATTGAAGTGAATATAGGCAATTTTGAAGCCTTCCTGCTGACCAAGTAAGCCTAATACCTAACTAATGATACATCTGAAGAAGCTTTAGTAAGTTGCCTAGATCTACACTATAGAGATTTCTCTAATGTGATTAAAGTACCTCTTTACCTCTGGTTAGCTTGAATTTTAGATCTTTCGTTTTTCTTTTAAGGAACTTCCATAACAAGCGATAGGTTCTAAATCCAAAAGGAAAGAAATGTCAAAAGTTGGAACTTCAATTGGAATCAATCTCGAGCTCGGTGCATGTGTCCATTCCCCTCTTCAATTTATTACATTGTCTGCACATATTCATAACTCCACCGATAATAACCATGCTTCTATTTTCCTTGTACCTAGAAAGTGGCATTAAAAGCCTCTAACAACTTATGCATTCATCTATGCTAGGTTAATGCACCTTTGTTAGCTCATCCAAGTCAGGACTTCAAGAGATTGTTTTAATATGAACAATAGTCTAAACATAAAATATTGAATGATAACACAAAAGGCAAGGGAAAGACAATGTAAGCAGACAGGCCAGTGTTCCCAGGTTGCAAATTACTTTCCATCTACTTAGCCAATATGAGTTCCATCTAGGATCAATCATGCTTTTTCCATCTTTCGTTCCCTATTGCTCTTCAACATAGCTGGAGCACCAAACAAATTTCGGTGGGGCTATCATATGAATGGAAGAATGCAGATTACTTCGTTCATGATTGAGCTAACATGCTTAGCAGAGAGACCTATAATCTATACATCACACATCATACATGAAGGAGTTCTAGTGAATCCCTCAATTTCCAACTAGCTTCCTCAAGCTAAAACACTACTCAACCAAACCCCCATTTCGCATCCTCCACCCAAATTCCACAACGTGCGTTGCCATCAAGACGACATCAACCTTGTCGCCAATGATTCGCATCCCTACAGAACGAACTCCACAATCGCAGCCAATCGCAACGACCGCACATTCCCTTCACCGCACCCACACGACCCAAATTCAGCAAAGCCACAGCACCACAACCCAACCTACCCTAACGTGGACCCAAAACAGAAAAAGCCGAAAAAAGAGAAACCCATCTCGAAAGCCACCATCTTTAGCCGAAAGCCGAGAGCTCTAACCGGAAACCCCACATGCGTCATGGCAGAACCGCCTCCCGGCGGGCTGCCGGGGAACATAACAAATCTCACAACAAATCCGCAACAAACGATGAATCAACACCAACCAACTTGAAACAGAAGCAAACGATCAAAGAGAAACAAAACCAACCTCAGATCTCTGATTCACTTGCTCGTCAAGAGGGTGTCGCGACCTCTTTTTTTCCGGCGCCCGATCAGGGCGGGCGCCTTGCGGAGGCTAATGGTTCGGCTAGGTTTATTAAGCCCGGACTCTCCCAAGTCCACCAATTCACGACTTTAATAATCCAAGTTTTTAACCTGTAAGTTAATTTTTAAAACAGAGTCGCCACTAATCAATTTGGGGTGGGTTGATTAGAAACCCATGCAAAGTATTGGGAGAAATACTCGCTCCTGCGCAACCAGAGAAATTAGGATCGGGGACTTGATTACACTAGTTAATCACTAATGCCCTTTCGATACCTAACCTTGTTTAAACCCTGAAATTTTTTGGATGCTTTAGGGATTTCTCATGCATTTTTGGGAGGAAAACATTTTTTGAGTCTTTTTCTAATTTTTTTGGACATAAAAATGACTTTTTTTTAGATTTTTGTCATTTTTTGGAAAATAAAAGTCTATTTGGCTTTTTCTGGATTTTTGGCATTTTTTTGGAAAATATGGAATATTTTTGATTTTTTTTTTTGATTTTTTAATTTTTTATTTCGGAAAATAAAATATTTTTTATTATATATATTTTTAATATTTTCTGTTTTTCTTTTTCAGAAATTCAAATATTTTTTAATATTTTTTGAAAATATATTTTTTTGATGATTTTTTTAAATAGATTATTTATTTATTAAAACATTAAAAAAAAAAAAAGAAGCCGAAACGCATATTTATTTTTAAAACGATGCTGCGTCGTTTTTTTTGGGGGGGAGAACTGTGAAACCCTACCCGGTTCCCTCGACTCGGGTTCGACCCGGGTCGCGACTGAAAAAATCGGGAACCCTAGGGTTCCCGATTCGCGGCGCCGAGGAGGAAGAGGTGGATCGCCGCCGTTGCCAACGTGGCGGCAATGGCGGCGATGGCGGCGGCGGATCCGTGATGCGGCGGTGACAGCAACGGCCGACTAACTCAATAGGGCGGTGTGGCAGCAACGTGGAGCCCTTCGGCCAAAACGGGGCCGAGGCCGAGACTAGGGTTTTGGAAGAAAATGGGGCAAAACGATGCGGATGAACCCACCCCTACCTGTCTGCGGTGGCGAACGGTGGCGGTGTGTGTCGGGATGGCGACGGCTGAGCTCAAGATGACGACCCTCCCTCTCCGGTTTCCCTCTCGCTCGGATCTCTTCCCCTCGAGATCGCCTGTCGACGGCCTCCCCCGAAGTCTCTCGGAGGGAGGTCGTTCGAGCTTCGCAACCCGATCTCTCGCGTGCTCACTGTTCAATCTATCCTTGAAGTCTCTCAAAGGAAGATCTCCGAGCTCGCCGTGCCGTCCGACGGAGCTTGAGGCCGCCTATTTATAGATGAAGAAAACCGGTCGACGGAGGGCCTCGACCGCCGGCTTCCAGGCTTGCCCACCGTTTCCCCTTGGCTGAACCGGTGTCCCATCGAGCTTTCCAAATGGCTGCTCGCATTAACGGCGCCCGAGATCTTATCCTTTCCGGCCGACGTCGACCTACTCTCCTCGGTCGTAGGCTGTCCTTCGCGCGTCGGCCTCCCTCGCGCGCGTGAGTTGCAGCAGCGAAGGAGAGGGAAGGAGGAAGAAGAAGAGAGAAAGGGGCCGGGCTAGGGGGTGAAGAAGGAGGAGAGTGGGCCTAGGGCCTGCGCGAAAGGAGGAAGGGCTTTTGCTTTTGCTTTTTATTTATTTGTCGTTTTGTCTTCTTTTTTTTTTTTTTTAATCAGAAAATGGCAAAATAGACAATAAATAAAAACCTAATTAAAAAAAGAAATTTAGGTGTCAACAGCTGCCCCTCTTTGAAGGTGAGTTCGCAGAGGTTGCCTTCAAAGACAAACTGATGGCTAAATTTTATCCGCGTATGCGTAGCAGATTATATTTAATTTGGGACCTATTATTCTATGTAGAAAAAGAGTAATATAATTTTACATATACTAAGACAGATAAGAAGATACCTGGAGTTACTTACCAGGAGTGAGTGAGATAGGGCGCGAACCCCGAGTTTTGGCAAGTATCAAGGTGTCATCTTACCTGGTGATATGAGAAGGTCGCTTCTCTAGGACCCGAACTATTCTTCGGTCGCTTGTTAGAGGACTCAGTAGTTTGTCTTGGACTTGAACTTTTCTTCAGTTGCCGTGATAGGAGATGCACTGACCTTTCTCAGGGCATCTATTTGTCAGTGCCTGATTTGTATCGAGGACACCAGTTGGTACCCGACCTTTCTCGGGAGATGCGCCGACCTTTCTCCGGGCATCGATTTGTTGGGGATGTCTGACCTCTGTTAAAGACACCTGTTGGAACCCGACCTTTCTCGGGAGGATGCACCGACCTTTCTCAAGGCATCGATTTGTGAGGTGCCTGATCTTTGTCAAGGACACCTGCTGGAACCCGACCTTTCTCAGGGCATTGGTTTGTGGGGTGCTTGATCTTTGTCAAGGACACCTGTGGGAGCCCGACCTTTTTCGGGGGATGCACCGACCTTTCGCTGGGCATCAATTTGTTGAAGATACTTGGACATTCACAAGCATTGAAAGAGTACCTGGATATTCACAAATACTAACCTGGAGGATATTTGGGTGCTTGGAGATATCGAAGGGGTACCTGGCAGACGGAATATCGAGGACGGGTCTCGCATATTCGTAAAGGTCTCTCACCTCCTGGTAGTTGGGAATATCGAGGACGTACCTCGCATATTCATAAAGGTCTCTCACCTCCTGGCAATTAGAGAATATCGAGGACGTACCTGAGATATTCGTGAAGGTCTCTCACCTCCTGGTAATTGAGAATATCGAGGACGTACCTGAGATATTCGCGAAGGTCTCTTACCTCCCGGTAGTTGGGAATATCGAGGACGTACCTGAGATATTCGTAAAGGTCTCCCACCTCCTAGCAATTAGGGAATATCGAGGACGTACCTGGGATATTCGTGAAGGTCTCCCACCTCCTGGCAATTAGGGAATATCGAGGACGTACCTAGGATATTCGTGAAGGTCTCTCACCTCCTGGTAATTGAGAATTTGAATGTAGCACAAGGCTTACCTAGATGGCAGCAGGCACACAGGTGTACAAAGTAGAGGAATATTTGGATGAACACAAATGATATAATCAGGGACCACTCAACTGGTCCAAGTGTAAGAGAGCATACCTGGGTGATCGCAGGCGCATAATGTGGTGGAATGCTTGAGTAGCTGCTAGTATTCAATGGCGTAATTTTGAGGACAACTCGGGCAGGTCGAGTGTCATGGAAATGGAGTATTCGAACGGTGGTCAGTACTCAAAGACAAGAGGATACTTGGACAGTCATGAGCATCTAAACTTTAAGGACAACTCGAACAGGTCGAGTGTCAACAGGGGGAGTACCTGAGTAACGGCATGCATTCGAAAACAGGGGGATATCTAGACAGTTGCAAATATTAATACCCTGGGGACAACTCGAACAGGTCGAGTGTCGATGAGAGGGAGTACCCGGTAAATGGTGGGTACTCAAAGACAAGGGGATACTTAGACCGACGCAAGCACCCAAACTCAGGGGATGACTTGAATAGGTCGAGTGACAAGAAGAGAGTACCTGGATAATGGTAGGTACTTTAAGACAAATGGGGACAGGGATATGCTTACCTGGCAATTTCTCTGGTTACTGAGAGTATGTTCACTATTTACACAATATGCAGACATGTACACAATGATTGTATATGCTGTAAATTCATAAATTCAAATGTGATTTATGCACGACAATTTTGTCAATTTTGTATCATCCGAATTCCACTGGGGAAGATTTTGAAAGACAACCCTCATTTAGAATGTAGATGTCTTGAGCATGCCGGATGAGGGACTTTCAGTCTGAAAGGACTTTTCACTCACTCTCATGGAAAGGCTGTTTTATCTTGACCATTGATGCAGGACTTATAAGGATCACACTTCTCACTGTCATCATGTCAGCAGGGATCCGAGTATTCTCGCAAGTGGCACGACTTTACCAATGTGAGAGGTCTTTGTTGAAATCGTGATGAAGACTTGGTTAGCCGCTCATCAAAGGGGACCATCAAGGTCAATGCAGATGGACGAAAATGTTGCACGATCATCTCCGAGTCTACAAGTCAGGAGCTCTGCGAAAAGAGATAGAGTAATCTTGCTTGTACTTCTTCGAGCGATACTTATGCACATATGAAATCCTACGTTAATTGAAGTGCCCCTAGTCTGAAGAGACTTTTTACAATGGGAATATAAAGTAGACTCGGCTCACATGTAGAAGGGTGAGAATTGGTGACTGTCTCGGCAATTGTCACTGGTCTTTCTTCTTACTGTTAGAAGGGGGTTCTATCAATCGAACCATAATAGCAACTTCTCTTAGGAATACAATTGACTAAATTTTTTGCTGGGGGCATTGGCCTTGCTTTTACCAGGCACACTGCTTTTTCATGCCCCTATTTTTTTATCCCAACTTTTCATTTATGGGCATTTGATCTTGCTTTTACCAGGTACACTGCTTTTTTATGCCCCTGTTTTTTCATTTTTGTTGCTTGAGGAACTGATCTAGGTGAGTTCAATCGAAGCACCATTATTTAGACTTTGAGTCTTCATCTTCAGCCAGCGCTCTAGGCTATGGCAATAACTTCTGCTTTGTCTCAATGTGAGGGTAAAATTACAGACTCACTTGGGTTGTACAATGTATACCAATGCATAGAAAAGGAATTGCTCTTCGTCACTCTAAGGCACTTAAATTAACACGAGTATTCATATGCAATAAAGACACTCGAAGATTGGTGCAAGTGCAAGCAAGAGAATTTCTATCCCTCTTCTCACCTTGTGATGCCAATTTGCCTTGTCTTTGACATGGTCCAGTGTGGGGTGATTTTTTATGAGAGAAGCTTCACCAGTGTATGGGGCTCAAAGGGGGATGAGCAATAAAATGCCTCTCACTATTTTGGTTGTCGTACCATTCACGAGAGAACTCTTTACCCTGCAGTCATGGAATTTTCTGCACTCATCTCACAAGTGTATAGATGGGGGACTGTGTGTAGGATATGGCTTGCCTGTCATCATTATGACGCACCTCATCTAGCATGCTCAACTAATCTTGTATCTTTCACTTAGCTGTCTATTCTGGTAATCCTCAATGGAATCAGTGATTTAGACAGACAAAATCACCATGTAAAAATCCATTTGGAGAAAGGCATGCAGCATTTTTTAAGTACGAGAGAGTTTGTACTCCCAAAACAAATGAATGATTTCTACACAAGAAACCCTATTGACAACTTTAGGAGTGTTTACTTGATGAAATTGTATTTACAAATGTGTTGAATTTTGAATATCAAAAGAGTTATTCACAAATAGTTATTTACAGATGAGTGTTGATGGGTTGTCTCTATAAGGATATAACACACGAATGATTAGCTAAGGGTTGGGACTCCGAACGAACATCTCTGCTTTTGCCATCGGGTTATGTGAATTGATCTGGATCACTTGATTTGCCACTATTTAACCATTAAGCTTGGTTCTTGAATCCCAACGCCTCCTGTCAATATAGCAAAAAAAATGAGTTCAGAGAATGAATGTTGGGGAATGATACCAAATTAGTTTTTCCCCAGAATTTATATGTGCTGGCCTCCAGGAATATTTGAATGTTGATGACGGCCTCTTTACAGTTCAACGCTTCTTTTGATTGGCCTTTCTTATTTGTGGCCACGTATGCCTGATTGCTGGTCGTTGATTTATTTCCAACACCTTCCTTCTGTGGAATTTCTCCTTCTGCCTTTGATTATAGCAGCATGTGGATAAAGTCATGTATTTCGAGCTTCTATGGAATTTGAGATGGACAATCAAAACCTCTAGCTTTTGTTAATTATTTCCCGAGGGAACATGCGTCTGGAACAAGAAGTGAGGTTTCCCAGTTCCAAGGTTATCGTCTGGGATAGAGGGCTTCCTCTATTTAACTAGACTAGTTCTTGAACGACACGTCTTTTATATCAAGTTAGGTGAATTTGACATGGGTCACTCTTATGCGCTTGCTTGGGTAGTATCGATTATTTCATCAAAGTTTGCTGCCTTATTCTCGACACTCCCTTAAATGCTAGTGATTACCATTCATTCTTCTTTGCTGAATCAACCAAACACATTTTTATGATGGTGTAAATACATCACTCATAAAGGCGCATAGGCATTTTCATTTTGATAGAGAAAATGCTTGGCAATGCCAGCAATGAACATCTTTCAAGGGTAGTACTTTTTTACAAAGATCGAGAATTAACCAGCTTGGAGAATTCCCGCCCATCCATTTCAGTTAGGATCAAGGCTCCTCCGGGGAGTATCTTCTTTATCACATAAGGACCCTTGTAATTTGGGGCAAACTTGCCACCGGGCTCCGGGAAGATTGGCAGTGTCTTTCTTAAGACTAGCTCATTTACTTCGAAGTTCCTAGGTCGCACTTTCTGATTGAACGATCGGGCTACCTTCTGTTGATAACACTGACCATGACAAAGGGCTTTCAGTCGTTTTTCATCGATCATATTTAGTTGCTCGAGCCTTTGTTGTGTCCACTCTTCCTCAGACAATCCTACCTGGGATAAAATTCGTAGGGATGATATTTCTACTTCTATGGGCAAAACCGCTTCCATGCCGTAAACCAGGGAAAAAGGGGTTGCCCCAGTGGAAGTTCGAATCGAAGTTCGATATGCTGTTAGTGCGAAGAGTAACCTTTCATGCCAGTCGCGGTAGTTTTCAGCTGTCTTGGCTAGGATTCTCTTGATGTTCTTGTTGGTGGCTTCCACGGCTCCATTCATTTGTGGACGATAAGGGGACGAGTTCAAATGTTGGATTTTGAACTCAGAGAACAATTGATCAATCAACTTGTTGTTCAGGTTTGACCCATTGCCGGTGATGATATCTTCTGGCACGCCATAACGGGCGATTATGTCACGTCTGATGAATTTCATAACGTTTCGCGCAGTTACGCTTGCATAGGATGTGGTCTTGATCCATTTTGAGAAGTAATCGATTGCAACCAAAATAAACCGATGCCCATTTGATGCCTTCGGATTGATTGGGCCAATTACATCAATCCCCCACATTGAAAATGGCCATGGCTCAGATAATTGATGTAGTTCGGTTGGAGGGACATTTATCTTGTCCCCGTGAATCTGACAACGATGACAGCTTTGCACATGTTGAGCACAATCGCCTTCTAAAGGGAGCCAGTAATAACCTAATCTCATTATATTTTTGGCCAACATGCGTCCATTCATGTGAGGGCCACATACTCCCTCATGTATTTCCTGCATTATCCGTGTGGCTTCGCTTGCATCAACACACCTTAGTAGGACTGAATCATATGATCTTTTGTACAGATTTTCACCGCTGACGAAGAACCTTGAGGCCATTTTCATTAGGTATTTTCGATTAGAGTGAGTGCTTTCTTCAGGGAATTCCTGCTTCTGGACGTATTTCATGATATCATAATACCAGGGTTTCCCGTCGGGTTCTTCGGTTATAGCCATGCAGTGGGCCTGTCTTGTCAGAACTTCGATTTTCAAAGGTTCTACTTCTAACCCTTTCGTTACTTGCAACATAGATGACAGCGTTACTAGCACATCAGCGAACTGATTATGAACTCTAGGTAGGTATTCAAACGAGATGTCCTGAAATTCTCCCACCAATTTTTCCAAGTAGTCGTGATAAGGCACAAGTTTGGTATCTCTCGTCTTCCATTCACCCACATGCGAGGATAATTAAGGCGGAGTCACCGAATACTTTTAGTTTTGTCACTTCCATTCCAATAGCCGCTTGCAGGCCGAGGATGCATGCTTCATATTCGGCTATATTGTTGGTGCATGGAAAAATCAGTTTTGCAGCCACAGGATAATGTTGCCTATTAGGGGATATCAAAACCGCCCCAGTGCTAGAACTTGACAAATTTACAGCTCCATCGAAAAACATAGTCCATGCGTCTTCTTCTATTATTGAAATCCAGTCGTTTGGTGTATTATTCTCGTGTTCCTCCCTAGGGCGATATGCTAATATATCAGCAATCACTCGACCTTTAACTGATTTTTGCGACATGACTTGGATGTCGAATTCTGAGATCAAGATTTGCCATTTGGCCAACTTTCCTACCAAGGCCAAGCGACCGAGCAAATACTTGATCGGGTCACTCTCAGTTACGAGGAACGTTTGGTAGTGCAAGGTATATTGCCGGAGTCTGTGCAACACCCATACCAATGCAGCGCATGTTTTTTCAGATTTGGAGTAATTTTGTTTCGACGTAGTGAACTTTTTACTCAAATAGTAGATGGCTCGCTCTTTCCCGTCATGGGGTCCTTCCTGTGCAAGCATTGCGCCTAAGGATTCGCTGTTGATAGTAAGGTAGAGGATTAAAGGGTGCCCCGGGACCGGAGGTACCAGAATCGGGGACTTCATCAAGTACTGCTTTAGATTTTCGAATGCTAGTTGGCAATCATCATCCCACTTAATTTGTGCATCATTCCTGAGAAGTTTAAAGAAAGGTTTTGCAGTTTCAGAAAGTTGGAAAATGAACCGCGCGATATAATTTAATCTTCCTAGGAGGCTCCGGACTTCCTTTACAGTCGAGGGATGAGGCATCTCAAATATTGCCTTGGTTTTTTACGGGTCTACTTCTATCCCTTCACAGCTCACAATGAATCCAAGTAATTTGCCAGAAGTTGCCCCGAACGCACATTTTGATGGGTTCAAGCGCAACTTGAACCGGCGGAGTCGGTCGAATAATTTCTCCGGGTTTTCACATGGTCTTCTCCATGTCTGGTTTTGGCGATCATGTCATCAACATATACTTCAATTTCTTTGTGCATCATGTCATGGAAAAGGGTGACCATGGCACGTTGGTAAGTTGCTCCGGCATTTTTCAGGCCAAAAGGCATGACCTTATAGTGAAAAGTTCCCCATGGAGTAATGAATGCCGTTTTTTCCTTGTCCTCCTTTTTCATTTTTATTTGGTTGTATCCTGAGAATCCATCCATGAAAGAGAAAAGCTTAAATCCAGCCATACTATCCACCAGAACGTCTATATGGGGTAGCAGGAAATCATCTTTTGGGCTTGCTTTGTTCAAATCGCGGTAGTCGACACAAACTCGGATTCGACCGTCTTTCTTCTTTACTAGTACAATGTTCGCTACCCAACTAGGGTATTGTGAGACTTCGAGGAAGCCTACTTCCAGGAGCTTCATCACTTCTTCTTCAATCTTTTTTGACAACTCTGGTTTAGTTCTCCTTAGCCGTTGCTTCTTGGGGGCTACATCAGGGTTGGTTGGCAAGCTATGCTCCACAATCATTGGATCGAGGCCTGGCATATCAGCATATGACCATGCGAATACATCTTGATATCTCTTTAGGAGGGCGATTAAGCTTGCGGCTTCTTCTGTAGGAAGGTTCGCGCCGATCTTTATCTCCCTTGGATCTTCTATGTTGCCTAAATTGACAGCGACGGTGTCTTCAGTAGTAGGGGGCCTTGTTTCTTCGTGTCGCTCCCAATTCCGTTGAATTTCGTCGGAATCATCAAAATCGTCATTTGAGTTATCAGAATGGTTACTTACGGTGTTGGTTTGGACCGTTCCCATACCCTCGCCTGCTTCTAGATTACTCATGTATTATAGAATAGATAGGCTAAGGGGACAAATAAGGTTAACAACATGCATGCTTCTTTCTTTTTTAAAATGGGGATGAATTGTTTTTTAAGATGAGGAAGCATGAGGAAACCCGGGCCTCAGATTTCTTCTTTCATTTTGCGGCCGGATATCATCAACAGGCCGGTTTGGAGTGCCTCCTCATGCTTTCAAAACGTTTCCAACTTTATTTAATAGTAGAAGAATTTACATTTTGGAAGAGTGATTTCAAAAGTTAGTTCCTTAAGTGGAACTGATATTTGAAACAAACCAAGCTAGACTTAAGAAATATGTACAAGTTCCCACATAAGGGAGTACGCGAGGGAAATAAAAAGGTTTCTACTTGAGCAGGCCTACACCCAATTCCCCTGACGGTCCTTCGTTGATAGCGCCCACGAAGAAGTCTTCATACCAGTCACCAGTTTCGCCTCCTTGTGCTCCCAGCTTTGTGAACTTCATATCATCCATGCCTCCCCATCCATCAGGGACGATGCTCTAATGATGGTCATAGAAACTTTGGGGAATTGAATAGTTGACATAGTAGTCGAATTTATCACTTGGTTGGCCCAAAGTATCCACGATCGCCTTTCCTCTATGCACTTTTTTAACATGCTCAGGGAACATGGTACGGGTGCTAGGTACCACGAGGAGATCCTCTTTGCCATAACATAGCCATGGGGAGCGGAAAGTGAATACCCTAGCATCCAAAAGATCCTGAATCTTGTCTCTTAGGATGGTACAGTCATCTAGCGAGTGTACTAATTCCCCCGAATGATAGTCACAGTACTTGGATGGATCATAATCAAGGAAGTATTCGGGAGTAGGACGTCTCAATTCCCTAGAGATTATTCCTTGCTCTAAGAGGATGGGGAAGATGATGGCCATCGATTTAGGAAGAGGCGAATATGGTCGCGTGTTTCTTGAGGACTGGGGTAGCCGAGCCCCTTGCCAGCTCGTGTCAGTAAGGTCTTCTTTGTTTACTTTGGCTACCAATTGTGACGAGAGAGGAATGTACGGGCAACTTGGGCGAAATTTTCCGTCAAGTAGTGTACTGTCTCGTGTAGCTCATCGACTTGACGTTGAAGTTGGGCGAACGAGAAGTTATCACCTGTTTCTTCTAATTATTCCTCATCAATGGCACCTACAAAAAGGTCTCCAAATATGGTAGTCACACTGTTTGGCTCTTCTTCCTTTGTAAGTACGGGTTGAATTGTGTCTTCCTGGATAGTGGGTGATTTCGCGCTTCTGGAGTTGAACCATTTTGAAGTATTCACTTCTTCTTCCTCATGCATCATCCTAGCCGGGCTTGGGAAAATTTCCTCGAGACGGGGATATACAAGGCCGACTTTTTTCTTTGCTTTTTTATCCGAGGGATATCCTAAACCGATAGTATAGGGTCTCCTCAGGGCTTTAATAGGCTGACGGATGCCCTGGCCTCTCTTACCAAGCCCTTGTCCTGGAATGAAACCGTGTCCAACCATGATTTTTTCTACCATGATTGCAGTGCTTGATACCTCGGGGACGAGGGGCAAAGTTCCTCAAGTTTCGTGTATAGTAGACACGAGCTCGAACGATTGATAGCTGGCTTCGCTTTTGTCACTAGGTTCAACATAAGGGATGTCCGTCTCGTGGTAGATGCGGTGATCTTCTTCTCCTCGGACCGTGATCAGTTTTCCTCCAACCACGAACTTCACACTTTGGTGGAGACTTGAAGGTACTGCTCCTGCGACGTGGATCCATGGGCGTCCTAAGAGGAAATTGAACGCAGTGGGGATATCCATCACCTGGAACAAAATTTTGAACATGGTTGGGCCTATTTGAATGTCGAGTTCGATTTCTCCCACTGTTTCCTTCTTTGTTCCGTCGAATGCTCGAACGGAAGTCTTCGATACCTGGATCCATGATCTCTCTATTTTAAGGCGACAGAGTGTTGCTAGTGGACATATGTTAAGAGTAGATCCATTGTCAATCAGCACTCGAGCGACGTGAGATGCGTTGCACTTGACTGATATGTAGAGGCCCTTGGTGTGTCCTCTACCCTCCTTAGGAATTTCTTCATCAGAAAATGCCATTTAATCTTTTAAAAGGATGGTACTGACAAATTTCTCGAGTTTGTCATGCTCAATCGTTTCAGGGACATGTACCTCACTTAGTACTTTCATGAGGAATTTCTGGTGCTTGACAAATATCTGAAGCAATTCCAGCAGAGAGATCTGTGCTGGTGATTTTCGTAACTGTTCCACCACATTATATTCGCTGGCCTTAACTATGGCCAAAAACTCCTTGGCTTCTTCGTCAGTGACGGGCTTAGCAAACTGAGTGTTTGCTTGAGTATACGTTCGCCCAGATCTCGTGACTAAACCAACATCAAGGTCATAAGACCATGGTACTGCATTGTTGTATTTGTATTTGTAAGGCTGGGGAATCTCGATGACTATAGTTGTTTTTGCTGTTGATGCTTGAACAATGGCTTCCTTCCTTTCAAAGACACTCTCAGGTGAGGTGGAATCTTTCTTCTCCTTTTCCGCATTTAGTGCGGCAAATTCTTCCTCCCAGTTGATGATGACTTGTGATATGGTAGAAACTACACTAGCGTGGCCGACGTACATGATTATTCCGGCTTCTATCATTCTTAATACCCTTTCCTCCATTATTGTAGAGGGTGGTATTTCCTTGCTTGAATAATACCCAGCTTCTATCAGCCCTCGATAGATGTCAACAGTAGGTATTTGGGCATTTCTGACTTGACCGGCCTCTGAACTGAATATCGCATTTACCTTGTCGGTGTGATCAGGGAGTGGATTGGTTTGGACATTTGGTTTCGTAGTTTGGAACGAGAACGCCTTAGTATCCAGCAAGTTTTGGATCCGATGCTTAAGGGTGAAACACTCGTCAGTTGAGTGGCCTACTTCTCCCATGTGATAGTCACATTTTTTGGACGGGTTATAGCTGGAGAAACTTTCAGCGTTGGGTCTCTTTGGCTCGGTTGAGAGGAGATTTTTGTTCCGGAGGATTGCCAGAACTTGTGATGGAGATCCGGGAAGCGGAGTGAACTGTCTCCTGTTGTTGTAACGCTGAGGCGGTTGACGATTGATGGTCTGTTATTGTCCTGTGCTTGTCTGAACAGTCAGGAGGTGACCGGTGTTTGTAGTGTAGGTTGCATTAACATCAACCAGGGGTTCTTTGTCTTTTTCATGTTGAGCCTTCTCGATGGGTGCGAGCTCGGTGAACCAGCCATCCCTTAATCCTATCTCAATCTGTTCTCCTACTGGAATGAGTTGATTGAATGATTCAACGATTGTAGTTACCATACGGTTGCGGTATTCA
Source organism: Eucalyptus cloeziana (assembly GCA_014182715.1). NCBI lineage: Eukaryota > Viridiplantae > Streptophyta > Magnoliopsida > Myrtales > Myrtaceae > Eucalyptus > Eucalyptus cloeziana. The sequence continues at coordinate 10,937,027 of CM024635.1, read as the reverse complement.
TAGGGGAGGGTTTTGATGAACATTTTTCTTAGTTCGAAATCAGTTGGTTTAGGACTGATTTGGGCGGCCAGATTCCTCCATCTAATGGCATATTCTTTGAAGGATTCATGCTTTTTCTTTTCCGTACGCTTTAGATCCTCACGAGAAGGGGTAATGTCCATTATAAATTTGTACTGCTTGAGGAATGCCTCACTTACTTCACTCCATGCTTCGAGGAGGTTTATATTTTTTGTGATATACCACCTCAGGGCAGGGCCTATTAGACTTGACTGGAACAACTGAATCATCAATGGTGCATTATTAACATATTGGGTAATTCGAACCAAGTACATTTGCAAATGAGCTCTTGGGCAAGTCGTGCCATCGTACTTCTCAAACTCAGGTATTTTGAATTTTTCTGGCATTTTGACTTTGGAATAAATGGAGAGATCTGTCAGAGTAGGATCTTGGAGGCCTTGCAGTTGTTTCAGTCTTTCCTCAAGCTTTTCGAGGCTTTTGTCATGCTCGATTTTAGACAAACTACCTGGCTTAGCTTTCTCAATCACGGTTTGGTGCAGATCGTCTTCCAATTCAAGCATGTTATCATCAGTATCTCTTCCTTGATCACCTCGAATGGATGATTGTGGTAACAGTACTTCGATTGAGACCGGGGCAAGAGACAGCTTGCCCTGAATGGAATCTATCTGCTTTGAGAGTTGCTGGAGCACATTGAAGACCTGCTTCATTTCATTTTCCATGATCTCGACACGGCTTGGTACGTTTTCTTCAGCCATTCTGGCTTTTGAATGCAGCTATGTCGTAACTACCTGTATTACGCAAAATGGAAAGAACATAAGCGAGGGAAACAAATGGAACATTGGTCCATGGCAAGAGTCGAGTCATTTTTATTTATTAACAGGGGAAATATACAATGCCGAAAGGGCTCTTTAAACAAGGCATAAAAGATAGAACGACCCTAACTATTCACATTTAGATATATTCACATTAAAACCGAACTGCCTATTTTCATATGTGATGGGAAGTTCCAGTCTTGTGAAGCCACTTGCTTTTTCGTGCTAGCTTAGATATGCATTTCTTGCTTGTCTCCAAACTTTTTTCAAGAGATTCAATTTGTCCTCGCAAAGTAAGCTTATCAACCACATCAGGGATTACTGGCCGCAGTTCCTCGGGAATTATGTGGTTGAGGATGTAGAATGTGGATGCATGATGAGCTTTTTCTTGCCCCTTCAATCTTCTGGGTACGACAATCTTTTCTGTGTGACATCTACTCCATGCATCTTGGATTATACGAATCTCCTCCGAGTAGTCATAGCTAGTATGGGTGAAAAGGATTCGGAACAATCCTGGTTTGAGCGGCGGTGGAATTTCTTGGAAGACCCTGTACTGATGAGCCACCCTATGTGGATAATATGAGGTAGCTCCGGAGAGGCCCAGCAGCGGGATGGCGTCGTAATAACGCGCCTCTCCTGTAATGAACCATTTAGCTCGCCATAGGAATGTCTCGGGGATAGGGTTTTTTAATAAGTTAATCCATCGAGAATATTCCTCGCTGGGAGAGTATTTTTCCAAGCTTTGAAACTTTTGAAGTGGATGTTTGAATTTGTTGATTTCAAATATTTGCATGAGGTGCCCAAATCCTTTGATATGGGAAAAGAACCACATTTGTAGAATTTCCGGGGCGGCCCTCATGATTTTTCCTTTGTTTTCCTTAAAACGATTAAGAGATAAAAATGTTTTGGCTAAAACCATGTTCACGTATCCTGCTCCAAAAGTGACTTGATTTATCACCCCTACCATCGAAGGATTTATGGCATTTTTCCTATAGGGGAAGATAATAAATCCAAAGAACGCTAAGAGGAAGATCTTGTTTTTTTTGGTTCATCGATTGTTTTTCAAAATATTTAGTTAAAGATGATAGCGGGAAAGCATTGTTGTTGGCTTCAACTATTTCTCTTACTGAATAATTTTTTAAAAACCGTGATAGACTAACCACATGGTCAATGTTGATCAGTGGCTTGGCAAGCTCCCTCTCCAGAGGCATTCCTATGGCAAGACTGTATTCTTCCAGGGTTGGAGTCAGTTCAAAATTGCCGAACACGAAGATGGATGTTTCAGGGCACCATAAATGTGGTAGTGCTTGCATGACTCCAGAGTGGATATTGATTTGGAGCAACTGAAGGAGATGGCCGATGATTGCTTTGACATGCTCCTGGCCGAGCTGATCTAACTGATTCCACCATCTGAGGAGCTCTTTCTTGGGAGCAGGAATGAACTGGATATCGATTCTTCCCATCACATATGAGAAAGGGAGTTACATGACCTGACCCTATGCCATGAGCCAATAAAAGGACTAAGTAAAAGTAAATAAATTACTTTACTTTTAAAGAAAATGGCAAACACAAAGACATGCACATGAGATGTGTGGCTCGATTTCTAACTAAGAATGCTTGTTGAAATTAAAAGGGTATCCGCCCGTCGCAGTCTCGCGTTAGCAGCATACCCTTCTAACCTCGGCTAGAGAAATTCGGGGAAAAGAAATGCAACATCTACATCGTAGTCTCGCGTTCGAGGTCGTATCTTTCTTGACACTATCCTAAATATCCTATGGCAGCCCAGGTTCGGCGGCCGGGTTGTGTGTGTCGTGTGTAATGCTGAAACAGTAAAACATGCACAACAATTCATATTCACAGGAAAATCTATTTTAAGCAAAATTAAAATAAATTTCTAAGCTATTGACCTGCATAAAAAAAAAACCTAAGTCAGTAAAGAATTTAAACAAGGCAAAAAAGGCCTAAGTCTTCAAATTCCCCAACGGAGCCGCCAAGCTCTCGCGACCTCTTTTTTTCTGGCGTCCGATCGGGGCGGGCGCCTTGCGGAGGCTAATGGCTCGGCTAGGTTTATTAAGCCCGGACTCTCCCGAGTCCACCAATTCATGACTTTAATAGTCTAAGTTTTTAACTTGTAAGTTAATTTTTAAAACGGAGTCGCCACTAATCAATTTGGGGTGGGTTGATTAGAATCACATGCGAAGTATTGGGAGAAATACTCGCTCTTGCACAACTAGAGAAATTAGGATCGGGTACTTGATTACATTAGTTAATCACTAATGCCCTTTCGGTATCTAACCTTATTTAAACCCTGAGGTTTTTTTGGATGCTTTAGGGATTTCCCATGCATTTTTGGGAGGAAAAACATTTTTTGAGTCTTTTTCTAATTTTTTTGACATAAAAAGGACTTTTTTTGGATTTTTGGCATTTTTGGAAAATAAAAGTCTATTTGGCTTTTTCTAGATTTTTGGCATTTTTTTAGAAAATATGGAATATTTTTGATTTTTTGATTTTTGATTTTTTTTTAATTTTTTATTTCGGAAAATAAAATATTTTTTATTATATATATTTTTAATATTTTCTGTTTTTCTTTTTCGGAAATTAAAATATTTTTAAATATTTTTGAAAAAAATATATATATTTTTAAAACGATGATGCATCATTTTGGGGAGGGGGGAACCGGTGAAACCCTACCCGGTTCCCCCGACTCGGAGTCCGACCCAACGACCTCGGTCGCGACCCGAAAAAAATCGGGAACCCTAGGGTTCCCGATTCGCGGCGCCGAGGAGGAAGAGAGAGGTGGATCGACGCGGCGGCAATGGCGTGATGGCGGCGGCGGATCCGTGATGCGGCGGTGACAAAGAACGGCCGACTAACTCAACAGGGCGGTGTGGCAGCAACGTGGAGCCCTTCGGCCAAAACGGGGCCGAGGTCGAGACTAGGGTTTTGGAAGAAAATGGGGCAAAACGACGCGAATGAACCCACCCCTACCTGTCTGCGGTGGCGGTGTGTGTCGGGATGGCGACGGCCGAGCTCAAGATGACGACCCTCCTCTCCGATTTCCCTCTCGCTCGGATCTCTTCCCCTCGAGATCGCCTGTCGACGGCCTCCCCCGAAGTCTCGGAGGGAGGTCGTTCGAGCTTCGCGACCCGATCTCTCGCGTGCTCACTCTTCAATCTATCCTTGAAGTCTCTCAAAGGAAGATCTCCGAGCTCGTCGTGCCGTCCGACGGAGCTTGAGGCCGCCTATTTATAGACGAAGAAAAACCGGTCGACGGAGGGCCTCGACCGCCGGCTTCCACCTTGCCCACCGGTTCCCCTTGGCTGAACCGGTGTCCCATCGAGCTTTCCAGCGAAGCCTTGCTCAGCATTAATGGCGCCTGAGATCTTATCCTTTTCGGCCAACGTCGACCTACTCTCCTCAGTCGTAGGCCGTCCTTCGCGCGTCGGCCTCCCTCGCGCGCGTGAGTTGTAGCGGCGAAGGAGAGGGAAGGAGGAAGAAGAAGAGAGAAAGGGGCCGGGCCAAGGGGTGAAGAAGGAGGAGAGTGGGCATAGGGCTTGCGCGAAAGGAGGAAGGGCTTTTGCTTTTGCTTTTTTTATTTTATTTGTCGTTTTGTCTTTTTTTTTTTGTTATTTATTTATTTTATCTTTTTAATCCGAAAAGGCAAAATAGACAATAAATAAAAACCTAATTAAAAAAAGAAATTTAGGCGTCAACAGAGGGTAGAAGATCCGAATTTCGGATTCGCTCGCTCGTCGCGTGATGGAGTGGTGCGAGTTGCAGGGAGAGAGAGAGACGAAGAAGAGAGCCGTCGAGTTGCAGGGAGAGAGAGACGAGGAAGAGAGCGTCGTGTGAGAACAGAGGGAAAGCCTTGAAAGAGTTAAAAGGGTTTTATTTTGTATTGGGTAAAATTGGACTTTTACTAAAATTTCGAGGGTAAAATAGGCAATCAGTAAAAATTCATTAATCTCTTGACTAGCATGTCGAAAATGTTGAAATGCCCAAAGCAAGTCCCCACTTGCTTTAAGCTTTCAGCATTTCAAAGGCAATCATTTTGCCAAGGAGCCTTCAAATGCTTAACCAAATACCCTTAAATTTTTCCCAAGGGGCTTTGGGGGCTCAAAGCCCCTTGGGAAAACTGAACCAAACGGGGCCATACTATGAGCCATCATGCATTGGGCATGGGCAGCTGCACAACATGCATAACTCATCTATAGACCCAACGGAAAGCATTAAAGTGTGCAGGGAAGGGACAAATCAGAGCAAATTGGATGGATGATAGAGAAGAAAGTATCTTATTGTGGGGGAAAATAAGGGTTTGTCTAGCAATGAAAATATCTGTTTTTTTGTTCCCGGAAGTAGATTTAGAGCAAAAATCTGTTTGGTAAATTTTTTGTTTCCAAGAATAGATTTGGAATAGAATAGAGAAGTACAAAAGTTGATTCTTTATTCTCGGGAACAATTCCAGAATCAAGCCAACCTACTTTTTCAATTTTCTCTCCTTTCTTCTTGTTCTTCTTCCCTCTCTCTTCTTCAACAACCTCCACTGCCGCCGTTGAGGTCTGCCGCCGCCATCAGTTGCCGACGATTGGTCCGGCGAGCTCGCCTAGCCACTGGCAAGCCTCGCCTAAGCCTCCCCCGGCCACTAGTGAGGCTTGCCTAGTCCCGGCGAGACTTGGCCGACGAGGCACGGCCTCGCCGAGGGCTGGCAATGCTCCGGTGAGGTCGTCAACCCTCGTTTGGCCAATCGCCAATCATTCCAAGGCCGACGACCAACAACATTGAAAAAGAAGAAGAAGAGAAAGAAAGGAAAAAGAAGAAGAAGAAAAAAGTTATAAATTATTTATAAATTAAATAAAATGTTTTAGATGAGAAATTTTGAGAACTGTATCAAACGTAATTTTATTTCAAAAATAAAAATTTTAGACAATTACCAAATGGCTTAAAATGCTTAGAAATTATTTTTGGGAACATAATAAAAAAGAATTATTCCTGATTAGAAATTGTTTCCGAGAAAAAAATTGTTATCAAACGTGCTCAAAACATACAGTCAAAAAAAGGCATGGACCTAGGAAATAATTAAGAAACATAGGGGTATTTACATGCCAGTTGCTGCGCAACAACACAATCATGCAAGAGTAAGTTCAATAAACGAAGGAAAAGAACAACAAAGGATTAAGATCACATAATGAGAAACACTTATGAATGCTCACGTCCCTAGAGAACCATGGCAGAAGGTGAGTGCCGGAGGCAAAGATCAAAATTTTGAATTAATGAGAGAGAGAGAGAGAGAGAGTTCGATTTTCTTCTTCATAAAGAGAGAGGGAAAGTGAAATAAGGGCGTATTTGGTAACGCTTTTGCTTCCAGGAATAAATTCTTATTAGAAATTATTCTTTTTTATTTTATTCCTAAGACAATTTCTAAGCAAAAGAACGTGTTTGGTAATCGTACAAAATTTCTTATCTGGAATATAATTGTGTTTGGTATCGTACTCAAAATTTCTATTCCAAATTATTTTCTTTTAATTTTTAAATAATTTTATTACTTTTTCTTCTTTTTTTCTTCTTTTCCTTTCTTTCTCCTCTTCTTTTCTTCAAGTCGTCGATTGCTAGCCTTGGGATGATTAGCGACCGGCCATATGATGGCTAATGACCTCACTAGAGCGTCGCCGGCCCTTGATAATGCTCGGTCGAGTGTCAGCCGAGCCTTGCCAAGGTTGGGCAAGCCTCACTCGGTCAGGCGAGCCTCGCCGGTGGCCAGGGGAGGCTCGGGCGAGACTCGCCTGGCTACTGGCGAGCTCGCCAAACCTTGCCTTGGCTTGGTGAGCCTCCGGTGAGCTCGCCGAACCGGTTGCTAGCGACCGATGGCGGTGACAGTAGAGGAAGAATAAGAAAGAAGGAAGAAGGATAAAAAAAAAAAAAAAAAAAAAAAAAAAAATGAGTGCTTAATTTTAGAATTATTCTCAACAAAAAGAAAATTATCAAACTTATTTTTAAAAATAAAAAAATACAAACAAGCACTCGTTGACTTGCCCAATAGGCCCTAAACGTGTGCGGGCTAGTTTGAGTGTGGAAGGGAGGGTGCATGCGGCAGAACAGAGAGGACAGAGACAGCACGCAATTAAATAAGAGGGGCGCATGGTAACTTGGGGTGGCCGGCTCACCGAACATTTTTAGAAAGGGTCCATGCGGCATGAGAGAGAGGACAGAGACAACGCGCAATTAATTAAGAGAGAGGGCGCAGTGAAAAGGACTTGAAGGTGGGACCCCTGGATGACGTCTATTGATAAGGCGGGCGCATGATAACGTGGAGTTGCTTTAAATATTAGGGATTAGGTGGGCCGCCCATTCCGTGTCCCCCTGCGCCCCGCCACGCTTGCTCTCTGTCTCTCCTCGTTAATTGGGCTTTGCTCTCTCTCTCTCTTCTGTTGCACGCTTTTTCTCCTTTCTTCTGCTCTGCCTGCTGCTGTACGCCTTCTTCGTTTTTCTCAAAACTCTCCCACGCAACTCGCCTCTCTCTCTCTTGCAAGAAGCGCACGAAGCCCGCCCTCTCTTTTCTTCAAATCTCTCTCTCTCTCTCTCTCTCTCTCTCTCTCTCTCTCTCTCGCTTCCAAGAGCCACCGCCTCCGGCACGTTGCCTCCGCCATCGCCTCCAAGAACCACTCCCTCTCCCTCGCTCCCAAGAGCCCCCGCCGGTCGCATCCCGAACTCAGATCCGCCGCCTCCGCTGGGTCGCCTCCGCCTTCGAGAGCCCCATCGGCGGCTACTATCCTACCAGAGCCTCGCGGGTCACAGCAACCGGGTCTCGAGCTCAGGTTTGCCTTTGCCCCCGCCTAATGGTTTGTCTCGACCAATAGGATGATCGCTGAAATGAAAACTCGACTTTTAACTCTATTCATTGTGGTGCAGGAGAAGTAAACACGTCTTTTAAGCTAATGAAATATTCTTCAGCCGTGATTGACTTTTGTGGGTTTTCTATATTTTCTGGGGCTTCTCCTTTTCTTCAAAATAATTAACTTGTTTTTGCCTAAGTCCGAAACCCGATTCTTCAATATAACGAGTTGTAGTTGAAAAAACTAGAGGTGGTGCATCGTTGTGCTGAACTGCATAATCGGGAGAAGCTGATAGTTGGTTCAGACAAATGTAGTTCGTGTGTATGTTACAAACATGAGTTAGGGGATGCGGCAGCGAATAGGTGAGTCGGATGATATGACAATTTATTAAACCGATGCCTTAAAGTGAGCCAAATTTGAAAAAATTAAGGTACTTCATTGAACAAAAAAAAAAAAAAGAAGTTTAGAAAATGAACACAAGTTTAGGTATTTATTGTATCATTAGCCCTAACTTCTAAAACGCTCAAAGAAAAATCTCAAGAAAAATATTGTCTACGAAGGTGACCATAAGGTGGCAATGTTGGAAATGTCACCCTAGCAGCGGTCCTTACGGCAATGGTGTGGCGGAGGCTGTGGGACAGCAGTGCTCTCTCTTGCCCCATCCCAGCATTTTATTTTTTATTTTTAGATTTTTGCTTTTGTTCTTTTTAATTTTCCTCTTTGCTTTTTTTTTATTTGCTTTTTATTGAACTTAAATTTTAAAAGATACGCGAAAGTCTAGACATAATTCCAAATAAATATATGAAAAATCGCAATATGAATGAACCGGAAAAGAGTTGGACGAAAATTATAGCATCATCAAGACATGTAAAGCGAGGAAGTTCTGCTAATAAAGAAAAAAGAGATATTCACATTGGGTTGGAAGACGAGGGATGTGAAAGTGAAGCAACAAAGTCATCCTACAAAGTCTTGATCTTCTTGGAATCTATTAAAGTTTCTTTTCCATTAGCTCATTTCCACTTTTGGTTCACTCTACCAACAAAGAAGGCACATGATATCAAATAAATTTGCTGGGGAGATTCTCTAAATATTACGAAACAAGCACTTTTGGACAAAAAACATTTTACCTTGATTTGTTAAACATCTTGTGTGCATCCTTGAAAGTCTTGGTCTTCCTAGACTTCACTTCATAGTTTTCTCTTTTGATTAGCTCATTATCACTTTGCTTCCCCATAACCCTTGTTGTTCTCTACAGACTACAATGACTTATTCATCATGGCCATTGGAGAGATCTTTTTGAGTTCCCTCATTCAGGTCTTGCTCGACAAGTTGGCTTCTATGGGATGGGATTATGCACAACGGGAAGGAATCAGCACGACCCTGCTCCATAAGTGTAAGGGGATGCTGGAAACAATCAATGCAGTGCTTGATGATGCAGAGGACAAGCAACTCGATGGTGATCGTTCCGTGAAGCAATGGCTGGACAATGTTAGGGACTTGGCCTATGACATGGAAGACTTGCTTGATGAGTTTGAGATCGAAGCCGCTCAGGCCAAGTCAGAGGTAGAATCCAGCACATGTAGAGGTCAATTAAAAAGGAAGTTCCCTTTCTTTAGCCGACTGCGCTCGCTTGCGTCTGAAACCAAGTTACTAGAGATCATCAACAAGTTTGAAGAGATTGTCAAGAGGAAGTCTCTCCTAAGCTTGAGAGAGAATGTTGTGGACAGATCCCACTACACCAACAAAAGGCTCCCTAGCACTTGTCTGTCGGAGACTCAGTTTTTCGGTAGGGAGAAGGAAGAAGGGGAGATACTTGAACTACTTATTGGTGAAGCCAAAAATGGCAATACCACGTTGAGCATAATCCCCATAGTTGGGATGGGCGGTATTGGAAAGACGGCCTTAGCTCAACGGCTATATAATGATGTCAAAGTGAGTAACTACTTTGAGAGGAGAGCATGGGTCTGCGTTTCAGATGTTTTTGATGTTGTCAACATAACAAAGACTATTTTGCGGTCAATCACCGAGTTGCCTTGCGAGGACAAAGATCTTAATTGGCTTCAAATTAAGTTGAAGGATAGTCTATCAGGGAAGAAGTTTCTTGTGGTTTTAGATGATGTCTGGAATGAAAAGTATGGAGAATGGACTTGCCCTCCTAAAGCCATTTGAAGTGGGGGCTAATGGAAGCAAGATCATTGTCACAACTCGCAACCGTTCGGTTGTTTCCTTGATAGGAGCTTTGCCGTACTCTTTGAAGGAGTTGTCTGTTGATAATTGCACAAGATTATTAGCCTTTCATACTCTTGGAACAACAAATTTTGAAAGACACCCACATCTTGAAAGAATAGGCAAGAAAATAGCTGAAAAATGTAAAGGTTCACCTTTGGCGGTGAAGGTATTGGGTGGTCTCTTGCGTAATAAAGGGAATCACGATGAATGGGAAGCTATCCTAAATAATAGAATGTGGGATCTTCCAATGGGAAAAAATGATGAGGTTCTCCCGATTTTGAAATTGAGCTATATCCATCTTCCTTCTTATTTGAAGAGGTGTTTTGCTTATTGTGCGGTGTTTCCCAAGGATTACGAAATTGAGAGGGATGAGCTAGTACTCTTATGGATAGCGAGGGCTTTTTAGAAAGAAAAAAAGCAAAGGAGAATAACTTGATATTAGGACATAATTATTTTGATGAGTTAGTAGCCAGATCATTTTTTCAACAATCTAGTGTTGACACATCGAAGTTTTTGATGCACGATCTTTTAAATGACCTAGCAAAGTCAATTGCGGGTGCGACATGCTTTACCTTTGAGGAGTCTCACAAAGTGGGTGATGAAGATGATGCCTCTTTTGAAGAGAAAGCTCGTTATGCATCCTTTGTCTCACCACAATTTGCTCCATCAAAAAGGTTGAGAGCATATGCTGGAATGAAGGTACTAAGAAGTTTCATGTTGCTGTCTGTTCAATTATATCATAATGGAATTTCTATTTCCGAAAAGGTTCTACACGACTTGCTAACAAATTTGAAGTACTTACGGGTGTTAACATTATGTCATTGTAACATGATAGAGGTACCTAATTGTGTTGGTGATTTAAAACATCTCCGATATCTCAATTTCTCATACACCAAAATCAAAAGGCTACCTGAGTCAATTGGTGCCTTGTGCAAATTGCAAACTTTGATCTTAAGAGATTGTCGGTGGCTTTCCATGTTGCCTCCAAATATCACAAAATTGGTCAACTTACAGTTTCTTGACATTAGAAATACAGATAGACTAAAAGAGATGCCATTGGGTATCGGTAATTTGAAGAATCTTACTATCTTGTCCAAGTTTGTGGTAGGACAAGAGAAAGGGTTATGGTTAAAGGAGTTAAAGAACTTACCGCATCTTCGAGGAGAATTATTCATATCAGAATTGCAAAAGGTGGAAGAACTTGGAGATGCAGTTGATGCTACTTTGTTTGAAAAGCGAGGCCTTAGCAACTTAATCTTGCATTGGGATAAAATTTTGGAAATCACCGGAATGAGATGCTCGAATCACAGGTTCTTCACTATCTGCGACCTCACACTAATCTCGAAAGTCTTACTATTTCGCACTATGGTGGTGCAATATTTCCCTCATGGTTAGATGGTCCATCCTATTCTAAGATAGTGTCTTTGTGCTTGCGAGGCTGTCATAATGTTACATTGCTACCCCCATTTGGACAACTACCTTCACTTAAGGAATTATCTCTTGAAGATTTGCATACAATAAGAAAGATAGGCTATGAATTTTACGGAGATAAAGGCCTTTTTCATCCTTAATCACTTTGAAGTTCAAAAAGATGTCTGCATGGAAGGATTGGTCTCCTTATGCCAAGGGTCCAAAAGAAGAAGGCCCATTCTCGTGTCTTCAGCATCTTGTTATCCAAAGCTGTCCTTTGTTGGTTGGGACATTGCCTTGTCAACTTGATCGCCTCATAAAACTTGAAATTCAATCATGCCCGCTTTTGAATAACTCAACCGGTGAGGTTCATCTCCCATCTCTCCATGAGTTATATCTTGAGGATTGTAACAATGAGATCTTGAAGAGCTTGGTCAACCTAACTTCTTTGACCATTCTCAAGATAAAAATCTTGTCGAGCTTGTTTGCTTTGATCATGGATTTATGAGCAGCTTGGTTAAGCTAAGGGAGCTTCATATAATAAGTCGTGACAAACTAAACTACTTGTGGCAAGATGGGGAAGAAACACGAAATCTTTACTTGCCTTCAAGAATTAGCCATTGAAAGTTGCCCTCAATTCACATCTTTTGTGGCTAGAGAAGGAAAGATCTTAAAGAGCGTGGCCAACCTAACTTCTTTAACCATTCTTAAAATTGAGAATCTTCCGAGCTCGTTTGCTTTGATCCTGGATTTATGACCTGCTTGGTTAAGCTAAAGAAGCTTATTATATCCGATTGTGACAAGCTAACCTACTTGTGGCAAGATGGAAATGAAACACAAAATCTCAATTGCCTTGAGAATTTAACATTGGAAGATGTCCTCGATTCACATCTTTTGTGGCAAGAGAAGGAGAGACAGAACTACCTTACAACCTTAAATCTATGAGTTTGTTCGGCTGCACAAGTTTAGAAAAGCTTCCAAGCAACATGCACACACTCCGATCTCTGAGTATAATTGCATGCGATTCCTTAACATCCTTTTCCTTTTCCAAGGGGAGGGTTGCTGCTCTTAAAGAACTTTATGTTTCAGAGAGCAAGGAAGTGAAGCCGCCGGAAGAGATCACCGTAGAATCACTAGAAACTTTGATTATTAACGGCTGTAAGAATTTAAGAAGCCTACCATTGTGCTTTCACATGCTCTCTCATCTCACTCATTTGGAAATAATGTACTGTCCAGCATTTGAGATAGAGGACTTCCCTTCCCTTCCGAACACCTTGTCACATCTTCAAATTTTGGGTGTCCGAAAATAAAGTCTCTACCAAATCAGTGGCATCATCTTACATCCCTCCAGTTTATAGAAATTTATAAATGCCATAATATCAAATGCCTCCCCAAAGGAGGTTTGCCTCCCAACTTGCAGGTCCTTAACATTTTGGAGTGTGAGAATCTGAAGGAGCCAGCAAGAAAATGGGGCTTACCCATGCTCACATCCCTCTATTATCTGACAATTGACTTTTGCATGGGAGGGGAGGGAGAGAAGGGTTGGTTTCCTTCGGAGGATGAGAATGCCTGGAGTCTTCTCTTTCCTTCCTCTCTTACCTCTCTTCACTTACAAAATATGAAGAATGTGGAAAGACTATCAAGCGGTCTTTGCCACCATCTCTCCTCTCTCCAAGAGTTATGGATTGAAGATTGCCCGAAGTTGAGGTACTTGCCAGAGGATGGCCTCCCTCCCTCCCTCCAACGATTGCACATAAGTGGATGCGATCGATGCTTAAAATCCGCTAACGACTATTGGCCCCTCATCCAAGAAATCCCGAGCTTCTGCATTAACCACTGTCGGGTCTACAACTGAAGTGGATCACACCCAGCCCATGATAAAAGATTTGTCTCCGTGGACTGCTTTGTCTTCGTCAGGTAATGCTTCCAACTTCTTTTATTCTTTCACTTTCATTTGTGTCGAATCAAGAAAAATATAACGGCCCAGGAAGGAGGGGATTTTTTTTTTTTTTTGTCTGATCTTAAGTTTAAAAAATGAGGGGTCCGAATAATTCAATTTGTCTGGGGAGTATGTTTTGCTTGTCTGGTATGTCGAAGCCAAAAAGAGAACGAGACATACCAAACAAGTCATGGAAAATGAGAAATTGAGTAGATTGAGCGGGAGAGAGGAATTGATTTGACTCAATTAGAAAGGTTATTCCCTACTATAATGCGATCGCGTGAGGGTGCCAAGGATCCTATTTTTTCAGAATATCTGGCTTTTGTCTCCCACTTTGCCTTTGTCGTTTTTTATTTTTCGTTATTATTAACTTTTATTTTCTTTTTTGTCTTTTATTTAATTCTAAACTTTGTGATGCACGCATTTTGGTTTTCTTTTTAATCCCGGACTCTCGAAACTTTGACACAAATGCACAACGTCGACACATGAATTCACATATTTATTTTTTCCATATTTTCTTTTAAATTTGGATGAGGTTTTAAATTTTGACACGAAAAGAAAAGCTTCTTTGCCTTGAACTTGATTCTACACAACCGAGTCCTTTGATTTTGCCGGAGCAACCTAGGGGATAATTCTTTTACCATTTGCTACAAATTATATTCTTTTATTCTTTGACAGCATCCCACGTTCGTATATCTTTGCATTTTCCCAACATCTTCTTCCTTGTGCCCTTAGCTCATTCACTGCGGTTGTTTTGCACATACCTTGGTAATCTGTATTGGCAAATTCTCTTGGGAGGATCACGTGCGAACCCTGCTGAGGTTGGGTTAATATAGTCAATTATATGTCATTTTTTTCCAATTTAACGAAACACAAAAAAAGAAAAGAAAAGAAAAAGAAGCTTTTAATTTTTATTTTGTGCACCAATATGTTATGAATCATCTTTGATCTAAATAAGAATACTCTCTTTCGACATGTTCAGGTCAATATTCGAAATAGGAAGCTTTTTTTTTTTTTCCTTCCGGTTATTGTATAGACATCTGACGTGTTACCCTCTGTGGCAGGATTGTTTGCTGTTGTGGATGACATCTTCTGCTTGTTTCAAGGACACCCAGAGGATGTTGCTCTGCTCAAGCAGAAATATGGATTGAACAAGACCGCCAATGAGGTCATTACCATCATAGAAGCTTATTGAACTCCGGGAAATCGGAGGCCTTATGCTGCTAATCAAGTTATGAAAGACATCACTGGAAAGTTTGCGTTTGTCCTCTTGGACGAACCTCCGGAAACTGCTTTTCTGGCTGCTGTAACTGTAAGTAGTAGCAATTTTCATGGTTTCATTCTGGGGATATCTCTCTCTATCTCTCCCTCCACCTGCGATCTATCTAATCGTTTACATCCTCCAAATCATGCAGGATGTTGGTGGGAGTGTCCCTTTCTTCTGGGGAAGTGATTCCGAAGGCAATCTTGTTCCCTTAGACAATGCAGAAGTCGTGAACAAGGGCTGTGGGAAACTGTAGCGCCATTTTTCAAGGTAATTACTTTCTCAGATTGTTGATGCGGCGTCACTGGAGTTTCCTCCGAGCATTGGAACGTGAAAAATAAGGATGGATGAACTCTGCTGATATCAAGCAGAGTTCAGCAGAGCTCAGAGGAGAATGCTATGTCGTTGGGTAACATCATATTGGAAAAATTGTTTCTGAGCCTAAATTTATAAGCTAAGGTTAAAGTGGTGTCCTTTACCTGTATGCATGTTTTGAAATGTGCATTTTAACCGACAATGTTGCTCTTCCAATTGTTTTCAAGCGCCAAATCGTTCGCCTTTTAACATTGCCTTCTTTTTTGAACTCAGGATGCTTCTGTTAAAGAAATAAAACAGACAGAAGCTGATGATAGTAGAAAAGCTGAAGCAGAGGAAGGTCGCAAACCTCTAAACGAAGCTCAGAGTAGAAAAGAAGATGAGCTGGCGATCCATGACATCAAAACCTTGAACACAGAAGCTGATCAAGCTAACTGAAGGAACTGCACAACCAGAAGAAATGCACGTGTTTCTCATATTAGCTATTCTGTTACAACAGAAAATTGTTAAACAAGTGTTGTATATAAAAAGGATAAGCGAAGGAGAGATGAAAAAAAGTTAGTTTTGCTGTTTTTCAACTTCTGTTTTTCTCAATTCATCTTGAGATTTCTCTCTCCAACTTCTGTATTCAATGATAGTTGAAAGTGGTGTAAAAAGACGAACCAGAAGTTTTGAAGAAGAATATCAGAGCTGAGGTTTCTCCATTGATTGCTCAGGTTATGTTCTATCATCCTTTTCTTCTCATGGTATCAGAGCACAAATCCTGGGAATGATAGATCTGCTGTGTTCTTACTGCAAGATATTATAAAGATCTTGTTAGCTTCTTTCAAAGTTTACTGGATTGTTTCTTCGATTCTTCAAAGTCTCTGAACATATAAGAATGGCAACTAGAGTGCAGAAGTATCCTTTTCCTATCCATGTGAATATAGCTAACTTCGTCACCATCAAGTTGAATGAAGAAAATTTCCTGTTATGGCAAGCCCAATTTAACAGATTTCTGAAAAGCCAGGATCTGATTGGTTTCATTAATGGTGAAACATTACCTCCTACTCAAATGATACAGACTGAGACAGGAGAAGTGATGAATCCTGATCACCTGGATTGGATAAAAACTGATCAGCTTATATCATCCTCGATAAGTGGTGCAAGATCGAAAAATATTCTAAGTCTGATAATTGGCTTAGAAACCTCATTCGAAGTATGGCAAGCACTCATAAATAGATTTACACGTAAGT
The DNA here is from genome assembly GCA_014182715.1 of Eucalyptus cloeziana. Classification (NCBI taxonomy): domain Eukaryota; kingdom Viridiplantae; phylum Streptophyta; class Magnoliopsida; order Myrtales; family Myrtaceae; genus Eucalyptus; species Eucalyptus cloeziana. The sequence goes on along the minus strand of CM024635.1, from coordinate 10,920,975 downwards.
CTTTGCAAAGGAATTTGAGTTAAGAGGAAAATTACAGGCTTGCAGGAAAAGAAACAGATCATTAAGTGAATATCTTCGAGAATTCAAAACCATCTGTGATCAATTAAATGCAATTGGAAAGCCTGTTGATGATATAACCAGAATGTTTGGCATACTTGAAGGGTTAGGTTCTGAATATGAAACTTTCAGGACAACCATGTATTGCCTTAAACCCCAGCCAGAGTATGATGAGGTTATTTCACAACTTGAGAGATTTGAAACCAGATTGCAAACATATTCTGTGAACGAGTACAATGCTAACTCCGGCCTATTATGGGCAAAGAAGAATTGGAACAAGTCTCGCAGAAATTCAATCCCAAAAATCAAAGAGAAAATATTCAGGGGGATTTAGCTATGGCGTGTCGATTCTCAATAGAAGGGAATATGGAAATGATTTTACAGAAGCAGGAAGGAATCAACAAAATAAAATGAATAATCTGAATAATCTGAATTCAACTCAGCAAGGTCAGGGTAATAAGGATAACTGGTCTAACTATGGACAAGGATTTAGACCATATTCAAACCCTTCACAGAGATATCAAAGTGTTAGGTCTTATCCACCACAAAGTTCGATGGTGGTAGACAAACACAGACATACAAAGCCTATAAGTAATGGCCCTCTGCAATGCCAAATCAGAAGAAATCAGGTCATACAAAGACTCGGATGTTGGTATAGATTTGATAACTCGTACCCGTGCAGACTTTTAAATACCAATTGCATTGGTAGTCTGTGCACATTGAAGAACCCTATGGTTCTAATGGTATCCGCACACAGGGCTACTTCACATGTTACCTCGAACCTGGTATGATTCGAAACTACAATGCATATAGTGGTAATGACACTGTCATGATAGGAGATGGATCTCATTTGTCAATTTCATGCATTGGTAATGGAATATTGAATACAGAAAATAGCAAATTACCTCTGAATGATGTATTAATAGTTCCTGCAATCAAAAAGAATCTTCTATCTATATCAAAACTAACAGATGATTATCCCTGCTCTTTTATCTTTGATAAACATAGGGTATATATGAAGGACAATTACAATCATACAACAGTGAAGCTAGGAAGAAAGATCAAGGGGCTATACCAGGTGGAACCTAAAGTAGGAGAAGTCTTCTTCACCTGACTCAACAAAAGTAGGAGAAGATGTCTGGCATCAAAGACTTGCTCATACCAATCTAAAAACAGTGAAGATTTTACGAAACAACATCTCATTCAAGTCTAGTTCTAAAGTTCGAATATATGTAGCAGCTGTCAAATTGCTAAGAGCTCAAACTCTAGTTTTTCCTTTCTCGATCATATTTCTAATGTTCCATTAGAAAGAATACATTGCGATGTATGGGGACCATCACCAATAAAATCTGTTCAGAAATTCTCCTACTATGTCATTTTTGTGGATGATTTTTCTCGATATAGCTGGATGTATCCAATGAGACAAAAGTCGAAGTTTATGATGTGTTCATTATGTTTCAAAGATTTATAGAAAATCAGCTTGATCACAAGATCAAAGTCTTCCAGAGTGATGGAGGAGGAGAGTTCACTAGTAAGAAATTTCAGAACCATCTACAAAAGTGTGGAATTAAGCAGAATATCTCTTGTCCTCATACACCAGAGCAAAATGGTGTATCTGAGAGGAAACATCGACATGTGATTGAATTGGGACTAGCAATGATGTATCATGCTAAAGTACCACTGAGATACTGGGTAGATGCCTTCAAAATAGCAGTTTATGTTATCAATCTCCTTCCTATAACAAAACTACATATGCATTCACCTTATTATAAGCTCTACAATAAGACACCAGATTATTCTCACCTTCGAGTTTTGGATCTGCCCGTTATCCATGTCTCAGCACTACACACAAAGATAAATTTGATCCAAGATCTCTTACATGTATCTTTCTTGGATATAGTGAGAAACATAAAGGATACAGGTGTCTCTTGCCTACTAATGGGAGAGTCTACATTAGTCGACATGTAATATTTGATGAGAAAGTCTTCCCTTTTGCTCGTATAGTAAATACTGAGTATCAACAGGGATCTGAACTATACAAACAGTGGATAAGAGGAGTACTATCTTCTACTTCCAACTCTAATTCTATTAAGCAGGCTCAATCACAAGACAATATATCAAGGGAATATTTGCAGCATACCAGATTAACTCCAATAACTCCGGAAATACAGACAATGAGATCAAGATGCAGCTTAACTCTACGGATATATCACAAATGCATATAGTACTGATGCTGCCGAGATACGATTGATGTTCATAATGTTCTCAGTGATATTGAATCTCATCAGAGTTCTTCAAGCATTGAGGAACAAATGTCTACAAATCAAGAGCCTGTTTCAACATCAAATGCTAATGCAGGACAAATACAAATCAGTTCTGAAACAGGACATATACAAGGTACTTTTTCAACTCATCCTATGCGTACTAGACTTCGGTCCGGAATTGTTAAAGCAAATCCTAAATATGCATGTCTCGTTGAGTATCGATTCTGTTGAACCAAAATCGGTAAAGTCTCGCTTTAGCGCATGAGGATGGCACCAAGCTATGAAAGAAGAAATGGATGCCTTATATCAAAACAAAACCTGGGAATTGGTTCCTAGAAATGATCACATGAATGTCATTGGTTGCAAATGGGTGTTTAAAACAAAACTTGCACCTGATGGGAGCTTAGATAGACTCAAAGCTAGACTTGTAGCTAAAGGCTTCCATCAAGAAGAAGGTCTTGATTTCACGAAACCTTCGCCCCGTAGTGAAGCATGCAACAATTCGAATAATCCTCTCGGTAGCTATGATGAAACAAAGTGGAAAATTCATCGCTTAGATGTCAAAAATGCCTTCTTACATGGAACTTTAAGTGAAACAGTGTATATGGAGCAGCCTCCAGGGTTTAAAGAATCACAAAAGCCTCACCATATTTGTCTTCTTCGAAAGTCACTTTATGGACTTCGACAAGCTCCTCGAGCCTGGTTTGATAGGTTTAGCAGCTTTCTGCTAGAATATGGATTCTTCTGCAGCTCCACTGATCCTTCCCTATTCATCCTACATACTAAAACAGAAACTATTCTCTTATTACTGTATGTAGATGATATTATTCTAACTGGAAGCTCCTCTCAAATGCTTTCTAGTCTTATTACTTCTCTGAGTACTCATTTTCATATGAAGGATCTAGGCTTCTTACACTATTTCCTTGGCATTGAAGCTAAACGAACCTCTGCTTCTCTATTTCTTTGCCAAACTAAATATGCCTTAGACCTCCTCACCCGAGCTCATATGCTAGAATCCAAACCAATTTCAACTCCTATTTCATTAAAACCACCTATTCTGATTAATGATTCTATACCTTTGAACAATCCTACTGAGTACAGAAGCCTAGTTGGAGGTCTGCAATATCTCACATTAACCAGACCAGGACATTGCTTATGCCACAAATATACTCGCCGAAAATGCAGCAACCCACAATTGCGTACTTCAACAGGTTAAAAAGGGTCTTGCGATATATAAAAGGTACTATAAAGCTTGGCTTATTCATTCATTCTCAAAGTACCATGCATCTCTATGGTTACTCGGATGCAGATCGGCGGTGTGCGAAACCGGGCGATCAACAACCGGTTTCTGCACATATCTTGGATCTAATCTTATATCCTGGGCAGCAAAGAAACAGCCCACAAAGGAGCAGATCCTCCACTTTGAAGCCGAATACCGTGCTCTTGCTCAACCACTGCGATCTCACTTGGATCGTTTTGTATTACGTGATATAGGTTGTTCACTTACTCCTCCTATTCATCTGTACTGTGACAATAAATCAGCAATCTCTCTTACTCTGAATCCTATCTTACATGCTCGAACCAAACATATTGAAGTGGACTTCCACTTCGTTCGAGAAAAGGTATCCTCCGGATCATTACATGTCAGATACATTCCTAGCTCTTGCCAATTAGCTGATATCTTTACAAAACCACTATCAAGGAGAGCACATTCTTTTCTGCGAATCAAATTGGGAATCTGTGCTCTATCTATTCCCAATTTGAGGGGGGATGTTAAAGAAATAAAACAGACAGAAGCTGATGATAGTAGAAAAGCTGAAGCAGAGGAAGGTCGCAAACCTCTAAACGAAGCTCAGAGTAGAAAAGAAGATGAGCTGGCGATCCTGAACTGAACTGATGAGCTGGCGATCCATGACATCAAAACCTTGAACACAGAAGCTGTTCACCAGTTCTGGAGGTTTGCGAGATTCTGAAAGATCGATGCTCAAAACACACCGGCGACTATTGGCCCTTCATTCGAGAGATCCTGAATCATCGCCATTGATAATCCGCACGATCTGGTGAATTGATTCGTCCATGTACAGTCAGTTTTCTAAGGTTTGGGTAAATTTTTGGTTTTGAAGGCATCGATTTCCATTCTGCTTCCTCAACTCGATGCTCGATACAAATTGATACTTTCCACAAAGAAGCTCCGCATGAATTTCTGAAAATCCAAGAAATCCCTGACATCCGCATTGAGTGGGTTCTCAGATCCGATGAAGTGAAATCGATCCACTTTCGCTTTCATTTGCTAACTACCACGATTCAATCCTTCAATCTACGGTCAGATTTCAAGGGTTCGGGTAAGTCCTTTCGTCTTGAACGCATCGATTTCGTGTCTCTGTTCTTCAGTTCGACGCTTAATACGAAGTAATTTCTTCCAGTGCGCGCAAAGGTTTGCTTTTCGTGTTGAAGTACGACTGAAATTCAGAGCTGAAAAATTGATAATTAGCTGCTTGAATATCCAGCAAGAGCTTCCTTTATTCTCCAATTGCACTGGCTTGCGAAGGTTGATGATGATGATGATGATATTCTTGTATGCCAATGCTCTTTCGAACGGCAAGTCATTCAGCCTCCTCTGCAGGCAACCCTTTCCCCGGTTTCAGTTCTGGCCCCAATCCCAACAATTTTTGTTCATATATGGATGCGAAGTTGGGGTACTTGCCAGAGGATGGCCCTCCCTCTCTCCCTCCAGGAGATCCCTTTCATCAGCATTGATAGCATTCGGATCCAATGGAGTAAAATCGATCATGCCCGGGCCATGATAATAGATTTGTCTCCGTTGACTTCTTTTGTTCCTCAGGTAATGCTTCCAACTTCTTTCATTCTTTCTGCTTTCATTTGTTAACTGCGGGGATTCATTCTTTGATGTACAGTAAGTTTTCTTGGGTTCCGGTAAGTTTTTGGTTTTCAAGGCATCAATTTTGATTCTGCTCCCTCAATTCGATTTGTAATACAAACTGATATTGGAACTCGAGACTCTAGCTCATTTTGAAAGCCAGAAAATGAAATTTACTGGATTGTTAATTGACGGGAATTGCGCTGCTGTCTTCTCTTCTCGATCAGCTCATCCCACATCCAGATTTGACATGTCTTACCGTCCGTGGCAGATTGTTTGCAGTTGATATCTCCTGCTTGTTCCAAGGACACATTGAGAATGTAGTTCTTCTTAAGCAGCAATATGGATGGAACAAAACCGAAAATGAGGTCATCATCGTCATAGAAGCTTATAGAACTCTGAGGGATTGGAGGCCTTACCCTGCTGATCAAGTTGTGAGAGACATCAGCAGGAAGTTTGTTTTTGTGCTCTTCGACAGCTCTTCTAAAACCGCTTTTCAGGCCTCGGTGAGTAATAATAATGTTCATTGGTTTTGTTCTGGGATATCGCTCTCAATCTCTCCCTCCACCTGCGATCTATATCTAATCCTTTCTGTTCTCTGAATCATGCAGGATATTGATGGAAGTGTTGCCTTCTTCTGGGGAAGTGATTCTGGAAGCAATCTTGTTCTCTCGGATGGTGCAGAAGTCGTGAAGATAGGCTGTGGGAAATCTTTCGCACCATTCCCTAAAGGTAATTATTTTTTCGGATTGTTGATGCAGCTCCACTGGAGTTCAGTCCATGCATTGCAATGTGAAAAGTAAGGATGGACGAGCTCTGCTGATATTAAGCAGAGTTCAGAGGAGAATGTTAATTTGTTGGGTGACATCATATTGGAAAAATTGGTTTCGAACCTAAATTTATAATTTATGGTTAAAATGATGTTCTTTACCTGTATGCATGTTTTGATTTGTGCATTTTCACCTACAATGTTGTTCTTCCAATGGTTTTCGAGTGCCAAATCGTTCACCTTTTAGTGTTGCCTTCTTTTCCAACTCACGATGCTGCTTCACCAGCTCCGGAGTTTTGAGGAGTTATGAGCACCCACCGAATGAGGTGAAGCTGGTTCCTAGGGTGGACAGCTCTGGCCATGTGTGCGGCGCCACATTCAAAGTGGATGCGGAGACTAAGGACTCCAGCATGCCTAGAGTTGGGAGTGCTGCGAACTGGTCCTCATTCTACTGAGTCGTATGGTTTGTGGCCCTTTTTGGACAGGCCTTTAGCTATTGGAGGGCCTTCTGTTGCCAATAACCCAGTCATGCTTTCTCATACATTGCAAATTTTTCAGCTCTAATGGTTGGTTACTCTATGTTGAGAGTTTGAGATGACATTGTATTATGCAGCTGTATATGTTGCTTATAAAACCAAGCCTTTACAGAACCTGATCATGCTGATCATGCTTTGTGAAGTAAGATCTTTATGGCATTTCATTTAGCCATCATGCAGAGTCTATTCACTGTCATTTTTTTTTTTTTTTAACTTAGATGTCTATTGTGAAATTGTTCTCTCTGTTTGTAAATTAGGCCAGGATGACATTGTTATATGAGGACAAATGTGAACTATGATAACTTGGAGCATGCTGGTCCTCATATGGAAATCGAGTTTAAAGGCTAAAGCTGTAACCTCTCGTGCAATTTAAAGCAGTCAAAAGGACCTTGACACATGTCGATACAAACTTAACATGAAGGAAGATAGAGGTAGCTATCAATACGATGACTAACATCAAAGTGTAGATTAACCAAGAAAAAAAAAACACTTCGCCTGGCCATCTTGGTATGAGAGACTCTTTAGTCCTTCGGATCGACTATGCCCCCTGTTGTTATCTGAAAAACGTGTGTTTGTCAAGTTGAACATAGATGAAATAAATCTCAGTCTCACCTATTGACAGATGAGCTCTCACTAAAATTTCTTACATAAGTAAGTGATGGTTTTGATAGATGTGCCGTCTACATAGCACAGGCTGCACAACTAACCTGCTAGTCCTACTTAAAAAAATTCTCCATATCCACTTCTTTTCGTTTAATTGCTCTGCATAAAATCTGTATTCAACGTGTTCATGGATCTCCATACATCATCAAGTATACTGGAAGCACCATGCTTAAATCAGGTCTCCACCTATCTATATGTAGACTCAGTATAACTTAGCTTCAGCTTCGGGTAGGTTTGGGGCATCAAACACCTTGCAGACACGCTGCTCAAATTCTGGTCTCCACCTATCCATATATAGACTGACTTTCCCAAACATTAAGATTTCTAGATATTTCATTTGGTCTAATTGTGGCTTTGAATAAAGTGTATGCATATAAGCCAGAACATTTGGGGCCCACCTGCAGGTTTCACATTTGGCCTGATAACACACCTCCGCCTGGATCAGCTTTCGACTGAAACAAATAAATCAAAGACAGTCTTAAAAATAATAAAATCCTTTTCCTATGTCATGGACTGCAGCTACTGTATGCATCACCAGTTTACAGTTTAAAAAGCTGGTTCTTGAGAATTACAAGAATCAGTATGAGCTTAGTGCAGTCCCTAAAATGCTATTTGTCAGTGTGCAACCATCAAAGGGCTAAATTGAATAACAACTTTGAATGGATGCAGAACTACGTGGGAGAAATGAGATGTGATGCAGTACCTTGATTGGCCACGTACACTGCCATGTTAGATTCCTCAGCTATCTTAATTAAACGTGAGACATTTGTGCCAATTTTTGCCATTCAGAGTTCATTAGTGTCAAACCAGATAAGCTGCAGAATAACAACTTGCATGGTTTGATGGTTTCAGGATCAACCTGGGGCTCTGCAAGTTCTCTTGCAGTAAAATCCACTCGGAAGAGAGCAATCACCAATCCACAATCTGAAAAAGGCACTCACCATAGGTCAACCATCCACACCTCAGAAAATCTGTAGGGTTTGATTCTCGAGCAGTGTTTTACCAGTAATTTGAATGGTTCTTCAGACATTTTGGCAGCCAAACCAAGAAGCAAGTTGTACTCATGCTCAGAAGTAGAGGCACAGGCATAAATGATCTTCAAATTCATGGAAAGACTAGATTACAGCAAGTACACTAGCCAGAAAAGTAAAGAGTTGCCACCAGTATAGAAAGCATTGCTTACAGTTATCTAACTGCAAGACTGCAGAATCTCTTGGCAATTGGTACAATTCAATTAAGAAAAAGTGCACATGTGCTTACATGGACAGATGACATTTATAAAACACAAGCAGCTTTGTCATGGTCAAGAAAAATACAGACAGATTATAATAGGATACAAAGTTCCTTCTGTGTCAATATAAGCTACCTTGCCATTTCCTCTCACGTGAGTTGGCAGCTGAAAATATTTTACGAACATGGAATCCACAAACCATTAATAAAGAATGATTAAAAACAGGGGTAAATACTGTTGTAGGATTTGCAAATAAAGTAGAGTATCTTCAAGCATCACATTCGACTAATGATCAACCCAAGTCCAAGTCCGACTATGATTAAGGCTTTTACTCGGTTATGACATAGTACAAACTCTTCTGGCCTTTTTCCTGCTTGGTTTGAGCCACTGTATATGCGTTCCAGTATACTGACTGCAGATTACAGAAAATGAGTAGTGCCATACTTCCAGAATCACCTAATACACACGCTATGATGCCAAGATCACCCACATCTTTATACTTCATAGAAATTCAATCATTATGTTACTATTTGGCATTGTTCATCTGAACAAAAAATGCAACAGAATTTCAAGACAGAAACCTAATATCCAATTCAGACCAACCTGAGAAATAACACATAGGGTATATGCAAGCTGTGTTTTCCCAGACCTGAAGTGACGTCAGCAACATTTTCTGGGAAAGCTAATTAACAAAAGCAACTAAAAGTTCATCAAAGGTAACGTTATTGGACTGTGATTTTCACCCAGGTTCGCCAAATGCTTCCGTAATTGCCGGAGTTTCAATACCACCTGTAAACATTGCCAAACCGGTGAAATTTGTTTTCGTTGAAATGCATGGAGAAAAAGACACAGTCTGCAAAAGAAAGTCTGTTACCGCCTAAAAGCTTATCTTGGCTTCCAGTAGTTTTCTCCACATTATTCTTCACTTTGCTGGATTTGAATGTCGTCCTTCAGAAGACTGACTCAGGAAACAAATGTAGAATGTCATTTCCTAAATGATCAATGACAATCTAGCGTTCCGACAGTCTTTATTGATGAATTAACCTTGGGACATTCGTTATTAATCCAGCTGTGTCACGAATACATGGAAAATAAGACGTACAATGGTGCAATTCCAAGGTCACGTAACATAAGGAAGGCTGGAATTGCTCTTGCATGGTCAGAAGACAAAAACTGAAAACTGAGAACTACTGCACGCGCAGGAAATCACAGCAAGTTCGAGAGAAAGCTCGAGATGTAAATCACGATAATCACAGCTACAGCTTCATCGAACCATTTGCATCTCAATTTTAACTTTCAGAACACGGATCAGAAAATCACGATAATCATCTCAGAATCAAAGGACGCACCGAAACTTATTACGAAAGCGATCAGATGAACAGAGAGAGGAGTTGCCTACACTCTGTTTTGCCGTAACTCACGTTTGTTTTGTCGATCGTTTCGAGCAGGTCTTCTGCTCCGTCGTCGACGTCCTCTCTTTCCACGATCTTCTGCTCTTCGGCTCTGAACATCAACGAGCGAACACGAGACGAAACTCAGAATCATCATCGCCGGCGATCGCGCCGCGGAAAAGGACATGAGGTGAAATCAAGCGGAGCTTCGTGAAACTCACCTGAGAGACAAAAGCATCTTCGACGACGATGGAATTTCGGTCTGCGCAGGAGGAGAAACTTTCGAATTTTTTTTTGCAGATTTTGGAAACGATCGGAAATTAGAGGGAATCTTAAACATTTTATATATATATATATACATACAGAGAGGCGGGAAGGGGGGTGGGGAATGGCTCTCGGCTTATTTTTCTTTTCTTTTTTTTAAGAAAATATTGGTTTGATTTTTTTTTTTCGCATTAAAAAACTCAGTTTTCTATTTAGCTCGGCTTTATATTCATCTTAATCCTGTTCCGCTTATGATTTTCTTAAATTAGACTGAATTAAGTTCTTCCTGAAAAAGGAAAAGAATCTATCTATATCATGGTCAATATTTAATTTAATTGCATTATGTTCAAACTCTATGCTTATCATTCATAGAATCATACAAATATCAATGAACAATTAAATTATTCAAAATGGCTTGCAAAGAATTTGCTCATGACCCGTTTGATTTGTACTACACCTAGGTCAACACACATCTTAAAATTTGTAATTTGGTGATTCAGTAAAAGGTGATGAACATGGAGCATGTGTTTTCTTTTGTTGAGCACGGAGCACATTTAATGTCTAAAATTTGATTTTTATTTAATATCAAACCCTTTCGACTCCAATTTACAAAAATAGGCAAATTAGACTTAAAATACAAAACCATTAGTAATATCCGACATATCTTTCCTCATATTTTTCCTAAAGAAATTGTCCTTTTACATAAGTTTTTAAACGTGTGTATAATGAGAGCAAATGTTATGCTATTTACAAATTAATCGAGATATAATTTTTGATTTCAATATGGTTCATTTTTTTAACTAAACTTTATTATGATTTTAAATTGGATTTTTGATGTAATCTCAAACGCCTCAATTTTACATTTAAAAAAAAAAAAAAATACACAAGAATATCGCTATTTATAAGACCCGCAAGCTCCTTTAATTATTAAATCAAAATATCATCTCTCCCACGACGAGAACCGCAAAGCCCAAAACGACAATCCGTTCCGTCTATACCGCACGTTCCTCTTCTTCGCGCCTCGCTTCTTCTTCTTCTTCTTCTTCTTCTTCGTTCTCCGCACAAGCCCCGCCTGAAATCCCAACCAGCTTCTGTCGAAGTCGAGACTGATGCTGATCGAGTGATCCGAGAGAGTTGGTAATCGCGCATTTACGGTGATCTTCTCGGATGTTTTTGTCTTGGGCTCTTGTTGTTCCTAGTTCCATTGCACGTAAGCCGTTTGATGTTTGTCCTGAGTGAGAGGCATTTGCTTTTGTTGGGCTTGTTTCTTGGATTTGGAGCGAGGCATTACCATCTTGACATGACCCATCTTCAAATCATTGGTAAAACCGTAGCTAGTGCGTTCGCCTACCCTGAGAAGAAACTGGAGTGTTGGCGAGATTTTACTTAACTGGTCGCAGTGTAGATTCATGACCACCAGCAAGAGAGTGCAAGATAGGAGCAAGGACAATAGGGTCCATGATCTCGAAATTGCCACTGAGAAGCATATAGTGGTGTCGAAGGTGTTGGTTTTGATGGAAATGTTGAAGAAGGAACCCGAGATGATAATCCCTGGGAGGTCGCTGGATCTATACCCAAGCCAAACGGTATAGTGGATTTTATTCAGAAGTCACCAAAACTGTTTGAGTTGTATAAGGATCAGAAGGGGGTATTGTGGTTTGGAATTGACTAAAGAAGCTGAAGACTTGGAAGAAGAAGAGAGATTGATTAGGGCACATTCTGGCATGGCTGTTGAATACGTGACTAGGATGTTGACGATGTCGGTCGATAAATGGCTTCCTCTGTACAAAATCGCTCATTTCAGGAGATAGTTTGGTTTGCCAGCTGATTTTAGGAGCAAGTGGGTACACGAGTAACCACAGCACTTCAAAGTGGTTAAATCTCCAGATGAAGTTGATTATCTCGAGCTCATAGAGTGGATTCCTGCTTGGGCTATCACAGAGTTGGAGAAGCCCATATTGGGGGGTATCAGAATTTGCCTTTTCATACTCCAGGGTTGCTTTCCCTATCTTTCCCCTTGAAGTTTCCTGCCAGTTACAAGAAGGTGTGTAGATATGGAGGGAAAAGCACTTTCAGAAGCCTTACTTGACTCCTTATGCTGATGCATGTGGCCTTCAAGCTGGATTGAAAGAATTCAATAAGAGAGCCATTGCAGCAATGCACGAGTTACTTAGCTTCACAATGGAAAAGAGGTTGGTAACCAATCACCTCGCGCACTTTCGACAAGAATTTATGATGCCTCAGAAGCTGATGAGACTCCTGTTGAAGCATTATGGCGTTTTCTATGTCTCTGAGAGGGGAAAGAGGTTTAGTGTTTTCTTCATAGGAGCTTATGAAGGTGCGGAGCTGATTCAGTAACGTCCACTCGTTATTTGGAAGCAAAAGGTCCTAAGCCTTATTGGTTATACAGGGAGGAAGAAAAAGATAGAAACTTTTGTGGACTTATCAGATAAGGAAGATAATGATTTTATAGAGGGTAGCTCTAAGGATGGAGGCATTGCTATGCAGCTTAACCAAATAGAAGCCATCAGTGAATTGGAGGATATTGCAGTTGGAGACAGCTCCTTCATGGATATACATGAAATTGACAATAAATACAAGCCTCATGATTCATTTTAAGGTCATATGTTATTATTTGAGTTGTCAAGATAACTTGCTTTCCAGTCTTCTTCTTCACGAGTTCAAAGTTTCAAGTTTTTGTACAGATTTAATTAGACAAACTCTGCTTACATCTATAAACCAAGTTAATTAATGGTGGACTGATCCATCTCATTCCTCGTTAGTCCTAAAAATTGCCACCGGAACTCCTGAAATCAATGATTCAGAAAGAATGTGCGGATAATGCTTTTGGCAAACTCTCAGCTCGCCTTGATGCCAGCAAGGACATCAGAAGCAGTCTATTTACAATGACTGGTTCATTCTCACTTATTGGTCGGACTTAATGAGTGCGGCTGTACTAATCTGCCATTCTGATGATGAACTTGCCACCCTGCATTTGAATCTCAATTGTTGGGTCAAAGAGATGATTGGATAGTAGCTATCAGGGAGAACACAGCCTGAGCTGCTGTGATGATTGACATTCTCTCTCTTGTTGTTACAAATTAGATGCTGAGCTCACCCTGCAGTAATGCCTTGTTCATCATTGTGCATGGATATTCAGGTCCACAATGTGTAGGACTGCCTTCTGCAACATACTTTCATTTGCTTTCTATCCGATTGCTTGTTTCGTAGGTCTTGTAATTTCTGTTTAAATTCTCCATGAATCTATGGCACACTCCTTTTTTTGGGTTCTACTAGAGAACTTCCTTTTGTTGGATTTTAGAACCCAACATCAAACAGTAAGTAGTTTCTATTACTCCTTGTTTATGTTGGGCTGTGTTCATGGTTGATTCACTTCAATAGCTTACTGTTTCGTTGTGAAATACAAGAGCCTTTTTAAATAGCAAGACTGGTTTTTTTTATTTAAATGATAGATGGCTTTCCACGGCTTTTGATTGTGTGACAATGACATCACTAATGTGCATTCTTTCTTATACCTCATAGCATGAACTGCGTTTATGATTTGTTACATGGGCTAGCGTATGCTTGACGCCATTGTGCAGTAAATTTCTTTTGCTTATCAAAAGAAAATTCTGAGCAAACTCACTGGAGATGATGCTGAGTAATTTGCTTCCAAATGTTTTGACTAGTTTTCTTCCCGTGCTCATAAAAACCATGATATCCAAAAACTGTATGTGACAAATCAAACTGCTACTTTGTAGCTAAATATATTGCACTGCGTCATTTTCTGGTCTTTTGCTTTTTGACAAAATCCAATGGTTGATAGATTTCATTTCTTTTGATTGGGGCAATTAGATCTCTTCTTAAGCCTGACAAAGTCCTACGAGCTCTCGATAGCATGCCATTCGACGAAGTTCCTAATAGCATATAAGGTTCCTAAGAGAGCATCTTAGCATCTTAAATTGAAGTCTGTGTGATACCAAAGCAAAGACTATGCGATGCCAAAGCAAAGACTTTTTCCCCCCTTGACTAGGATTTATTAGCATCTTAAATTGAAGTCTGTGCAATGCCAAAGCAAAGACTTACCGTTGAATATGAAATTTTTAAGGGAAAGGTCAAGTATCAGTCATAGCTCCAACAAGAGCAACGACAAGAGTAATGTACCATGGAAGTTGAGCATCAACCTCATTTGGAGCAGTACGAAGAATTTCCAGATCTAATATAATCAAGGAGAAAGAGAAGCATCGATGTTTATTAGTTATAATCACTTAGCTATCATCTTTCGTTACATGGCAAAAGTATCGCTTGCATTACAACTCAATTCATATAAGATGGTCATTATCTACTTGTTTTAAGAAGGGATAGGAACTTGGCACCAATGTTTTCAAATTTAGGCCAGTTGGAGAACTAGTTAGGTTGCCAGTTTGCGGTCCTAATGATTGGACTAGGGGTGAATCAGTGATTATGTTTGAAGCAAACAATTTTAGATATGTAATGCTGTCAATTGCCCATGAACACATTAATCAATTGGCCTTGGTGGTAAAGTAAAATGCCGGTGATCCGTGGAATTGAGTGCTTGAGTCCCTCCATGTGCAACGGTAGCCAAAAAGCCCAATTCTATACCCGTGGGATTCTAAAACTAGGCAGATCCAATTTTGAAAATCAATACATTTTCAAACTGGTTCAAACTGGTGTAGGCCAAACCACCTACACATACTTTTTGAGTTTTGGGTGGATAGATGAAAGGGAAAGCAGTGGAATTGGCCAAGAAAAAGGGCAGGAATGGTTTATGATCGAATGATTGCAAAAAATACAAAGGAAATCAACATTGAGAACGTTATAGTCTCCGAATGGGCTGGACATATAGCCACTAAAATCTTTTTGCAATGGCTTGAAATTGACAAAACTAGTTAATATTCTCTTTCACATGAATATCACGTAAAAAAAAAGGATAAATTATTGGATAATGACGCACAAGTATCCAAATTATTACCCTTTTTGTAATCATACCAAAATTTTATTTCATTCAGTCAATTACCTCAATTTCCGAATATAGGTTAAGTCCTCTATTAAATCACTAACAAAAAAATGTGGATATCATACTAATGTTGTTAAATAGTCGTTAATTGCCCACATTAGTGTTTGCTACGATATCTTGATATGCTGCCACATTGGCCGTGATATATAAGACGCTACATTATCTAATTCAATATTTTTTCTTTCCACATCACTTATTATGCGAGGTGAGCGAATCATGTAACCAAAATCATATGACACGATGATTCATTTAGCGAATGCCTCAAATTGTATCAAATTTGAAAAAGTGAGATACTTGATTGAAAAAAGAAAAGTTTAGGTACTCTATTGTAAAACAAGCAAAAGTTTTGATAATTTCGATGTCATTATCCTCAACTTCTAAACCACTCTAAGAAAAACATCTTGAGAAAAATGCTGTCTACGAAGGTCATTGTAACTTATAAGGTGACAAAGTTGAAAATAGTCACCAAAGTGGCGGTGCTAACGGCAACAACACTCCGTGGCCGTGCTTCAATGGTGCTCTATCTTGCCCCTTTCCTTCTTTATTTCCTTTTTAAACTTTTTGGCTCTTTCTTCTTGTTAGTTTTTCTCTTTGCTTTATTCTTTTCATTTGTTGAACTCAAATTTGAAAAGATACAATAGAGACTAATGAATGAAAAAAATCCCAAAATGATTAAACCCGAAAAGAATTGGAGGAAAATTATGGCATTGTTAATTTTAAGCAAGACTTGTAACGCCTAGAAATTCTATTGGTAATGGCAAGAAAGACATACAAAGTCTTGGTCTTCTTGGCATCTATTGAAGTTTCTTTCCCACTAACATAAAAACGTGCAAAAGTCTTGGTCTTCATGTAATCTATTAAAGTTTCTTTCCCACCATCAAAAGACGTGCACAATCAAATGACGTGCAAAGTCTTGGTCTTCTTGGAATATATTAGTTTCTTTCCTGGCATCACTCTTTCACTTTTGCTTCAGTTTCCACAAAAAAAGAAAATGACATCTTTAGTAGGTGAAAGGCCTTGCTTGAAAATGATATTTTTAGTAGGTGAAAGTCCTAATCTTCCTAGACTTTATGGTTCTCTCTCCATTTGCTCATCATCACTTTGCAATACAACAGAGACTAATGAATCAAAAAATCCCAAAATGATTAAACCCGAAAAGAATTGGAGGAAAATTATGGCATTGTTAATTTTAAGCAAGACTTGTAACACCTAGAAATTCTATTGTTAATGGCAAGAAAGACATACAAAGTCTTGGTCTTCTTGGCATCTATTGAAGTTTCTTTCCCACTAACATAAAAATGTGCAAAAGTCTTGGTCTTCATGGAATCCATTAAAGTTTCTTTCCCACCATCAAAAGACATGCACAATCAAATGACATGCAAAGTCTTGGTCTTCCTAAAATATGTTAGTTTATTTTCCGCCATCACTCTCTCACTTTTGCTTCACTTTCCACAAAAAAAGAAAATGACATCTTTAGTAGGTGAAAGTCCTCGTCTGAAAATGATATTTTTAGTAGGCAAAAGTCCTGATCTTTTCGGGTTTTATGGTTCTCTCTCCATTTACTCATCATCACTTTGCTTCACCATAACTTCTACAGTGGACTGATTCGCTCATTGCCATTAAAGACATCTTTCTTGGTTCCTTCTTTCGGGTTCTGTTCAACAAAGTTGAGTTCTCTGGCGTTGGACTATGTGTAAAGTGATGGAATCAACATCACCTTGCTCAGTATGTACATCAATAATTTTGTTATATTCTCTCATGTAATTCGATCTTAAATATTTGAATTTTTTCTATCTTATAAAAAATTTTGCCAAAAAATTCAAATCTTGATATGTTTCTCTCTTTCCACGTAAATATACATGGATACAATTTCCTCATATTGTATAAATAACTTTTATGAATTAATAATTTGAATTTTGCAAAATCTTTTGGATGTTAATCTTTAAATGCAACTAGAATACACTTTTGCTAGTTTTATTAAATAAAACTATCTTCTAATCCATTTATATGAAAATGGTCAATATCATTCTTCCATTAATTTAAGTTTAGGGACAATCCAATGACTAAATTGAACATGTGCAAAAAGTTTAGGGATCAAATTATACAAATTAAAAGTTTAAAGACAACATTGTACATTGAGTTAAAGTTTAGGGACTACATCATACATTGAGTTAAACGTCAGGGACCATTTGCATCATTTTCCCAAGAAAATATAGCTAACATGTCTGCTAATGTGATATTAATATTGTTATGACATGTTCCGACCTCTTGAGAGGGCACTCCAAGAAAGTGGTAATGACTTGGATTCGGCCATCAGTAGGGATCTGCTGATCATTGTTTCTGAAAGTTGCCGTATCATTGCAATATCACATTTGTTTCGTGAACTGCTCTAGCAAATAAGCAGAAGCAACATCATTACTTGATATATTCGGTATAGCTTCGCTATAAGGAAGATCCTCCTCCATTGGAGCAAAAGGTCACAGAATTAGGACAGCAATGCGACATTCGTTGTTTCTTCCTACCGAGTTAAGTTACAGGAAATATGTTTTGCCAAGAGGTCCAGCATCGTTTCTTGCTCTATCTCTAAGGAAAGGTATGTAAATAGAATGCTGGTTCGGAAGCATCTACCGTCAAGGAACTTCAGCCGTTTTATCTGGTTGGGGTTGCCTTTGGTGTGAAGATGGGAAGACCCCTTTCCCAATTCTAATGCAAAAAGGGCGAAATTATTCCGAATTTCGGGTCCCCTTCCTCACCATCTCCATCTCCTTCAAGCTTGCGCGCTTTGCCTTTATTTTGTTTTCTTCTTTTCTCCTTCTACCACCTAACACTAATATTAAAGCCCGATTTGCTAACAAATTTTACTCTCGTCTCTTTTAAGACCTCAAAACCCTCACCTCTCAAGACCTCTTTTACCATCGGCCATGATGGCTCCACTGGATAAGAACTCCGTTGATCATTCCCCAAATGTGAGGGGTTCGAAACCCAATGGAGACATTTGGTGTCTTAAGTGTGGCGCCGGAGTGGTGGGTCTTCCGCTAGCATCACTCCAGGATTTACCCACCGGCTGCCGACTGTACGGGTTCCCTGGGTATCAAAAATAATAATAATAATAATAATAATAATAATAATAATAATAATAATAATAATGATGATGATGATGATGATGATGATGATGATGATGATGATGATGATGATGATGATGATGATGATGATGATGATGATGATGATGATGATGATGATGATGATGATGATGATGATGATGATGATGATGATGATGATGATGATGATGATGATGATGATGATGATGATGATGATGATGATGATGATGATGATGGCAGACATGGGGCCATCTCTTTTTCTAAAAGTTGTTCTAGCGACATTAAAGCAAAGGGGGTTGATCAATATCAGACATGGGGCCATCTCTTTTTCTAAAAGTTGTTCTAGCGACATTAAAGCAAAGGGGGTTGATCAACAGAACCGTGTTCGTGGAGCCAAAGGGAAAAAGGAAGGCTTGAACTTTGCGGTCGTGACTTGTGCTGCTAAAGTTGAGGCCCTCGCTGAAATTTCCGGAGACGAGCTCGAACGTTGTGAAATGCCCGTCGGTGATGAAGCTAACTCTTGTTCTAAATAAGATGGAACTAAGCGAAAAGATAAGAAAAAATTCAATAAGTCCTGGAAAATTTCAATTGTTGCTCATGAATTCCTAAAATGAAAGATTTAATTTTACAAGTAAACACACGATGATTATACGCCCATGCATGAATGGGTATCAATGCATACATATATATGTGTGTGTACTCATTAGCGAATCCTATTAATTATTTCTGTTTCCTTTTTCCAAAAGTTATGAATAAAAAACAGAAAAAGCATTAGTAAGTGAGCAAACATCTTGTTCATTAAATCTAAAATATATTTGAATTTGACCCCAATTAGCGAGGTCCTTTAATTATGAAATTCAAAAACTATGAAAATTACTACTGTCCCTATCCGTGCTACGCACAGACCTAGATATATGAGTATTGCGCACATATTTTCAGATCACATGAAACTAAAATAAGCAATTAGCATAAAATGAACTGTTTCTATGGTTAATTGTTTTCAAACATCACTCAAACCTCGTAACTTGGCATGCTTGAACCAAATATAAGTGCCTACATAAAAAAATTAAAATTAAAATTGACGAATGCACTAATTTGGTACATGGAGTCCTCAACTACAAGCAATATCGATTTTCATTTTCTTTTTCACAAAATAAAAAATTATTGAATTCGTGAAGTTATTGACTATTAAAAGAGAAGAAAATATATAAAATACTGACCATAATGCCACTGAAGAGCATCAAAATTTAATGGATGACAGAGTATTTCAATACTGTTAAAATATTTGTATAACTTTGCAAGTTTACAACTATCATTAACAATTGCGTTGTATATATAAAAAATATTTTTGGCTATAATTTGATTTTGCCTTATTTCAAGCATTTTGGATCTGGCTGAATAGGGAAAATAAAGAGACATTCAGGGGAGGCACTTATTCAATTTTACATGCAAGTGGTTGAAGCAAAAACTCCATAAAGGGAACATCATCAATTTCATTCTATATCTATGGCTTCCCAAAATATTCAAATTGACTGAAATAAAACCAGATCGCGAGGTGCATGAAATTTCTTACCTATGTGCTGGCAATCAACTATCTAAAGTTTTTTTTTCATTCAATCAATCAACTCGACATTTTGAATGTGGATCAACGGGAGACCTCCATTGCTTGCAAACGAAAAATGTCTACATGTCACCAACGCTTAAGTAGCCATTGACTGTTTACGTTAGCCTCGGATATATTCTTTGTTGTATCAATTTTATCTCTTGCGGGTCAAACATGTGATGATAATCTTATTAGTATGATGTCCAACCGAAAGAAAATCGAGCTTCAATCAAATGTTTGATGATTTACTAAAAATGATTGGATGATTCAAGAAGAAAATCTAAAGGAAATCAACATCTAGAACTTTGTAGTCTCTCAATGTGCTTGACATTTAGCTACTAAAATCTTTTGGCATGTGAAATTAACAAAACTATCTCCTGTTATCTTTCACATGAAAGAATGAATAATCTCGCAAAAGAAAATTATTAAAGGGAGACCAAGCAATGAATGGAGAGAATGAGTTTGTGGAACAAATATCATGTAAACAAAAGTATGTTCGAGATTTGAGTCTAGACCAAGGATTGTATAATAAACTTTTTGGGATGATAACATCGCAAGTACTTGAATTATTACCCATTTTGCGATCAGGTACCTAAAGTTTTTTTTCATTCAACCAATTATCTCAAATTTTTCATGTGGATCAACGTGAGGCCTTCATACATATTACAGAAGAAAAATATTAACGTGATGCTAACGCTGTTAAATAGTCGTTAAATGTTCCTATTGGTGTCCAATATAGCATCTTGAGGTGTTGCCACGTCAGTACAGACACGGGATGCTAAGATTGTCTAAGCCAATACAAACTCTCTCCACATCACCCAATTTGTAGGGTAAGCAAATCACGTCAATAAATCATTATAACATTGCAATTTTTTAACGGATCCCAAGAATTGAGACAAATTTGAAAAAAGAAAAAAAAAGAATTTAATTCAGACATAGCACATGGAAGTTCTTCTAGTAATGGAAAAAGAGACGTTCTCATGGGGATAGATAAAGGAGGGATGTGAAAAGCGAAGGAAGCAACGCCTGAAAAGTCTTGGTGTTCATGGAATCTATTAAAGTTTCTTTCCCGTTAACTCTTTTCACTTTTGTTTTACTTTCCAGATAAAAAAGCACACGGTCCAGTAAAGTCTATGGGGATGTTCTCTGAATATTACAAAAGAAGCACTTGTGGACAAAAAGTACTTCACTTTCATTCCTTTAACCACTTATGCGCATGTGAATGGCACCCAAAATTGAATGATTGAGTGCTGTAGCCTTGTCCCAAGAAAGATTACTTCAATACTTTTGACATATGTACGTAACTTCACAAAAAATAATCCAAAAGTTTATAAATTTCTTGAACTACAATTCATTCAGCCATAAACTTTTTAAAACCTTTAGATGATTTGGCTAGAAATTGCTTAATCAGTGATCATGCCATATTAAAACTAAATTGGCCAAATTAAAAAATTTAATATTGAATTGACCACTATACAATAGATCTAGAATTTTTTGGACAATTATCCAGACTTTACAACTATCATTAATGATCGACTTTTAGTAATCCATGATGAAGAAAATCAAAGAATATTTTTTGGCTCAAAAAAATGTACAAACTATTATCTACAGAAAAGACTATTTAGGCAAGTTAATTTCAATTTGTAGAACAGACAGATAAATAAAAAAAACATAAAAATGTGCCAGTTTCTTCAATTGAATAAAAGAAAACATGGTAAAGTTTTAAATTATGAGTGCCCGAAGGATTACATATGATAATAATACTATTGATTAACATTATGTCCATTCGACAGAAAATCAAATACATAAAAGAATCTATATTCAATCAAATGTTTGATAATCCACTAAAATATTTCAACTAGGAGAAAAAGAAAGATTCTTAGACTTACAAATATATTAAGATTCCATTTGTTCTACGAAAAATGAATGCTTTAGAAAATATTTTCCTATAGATGATTGCTTGTTTTGATCAAAATAATCAGTCGATTAAAAATGCTTTTACTATCTACAACAACCTATATCTAAATATTTTCATGAATGATAAATATATTTTTGGTTTGTTCATTCTTATAAAAGATACAAGCAATCATTTTCAGGAAAATGGTTTACCAATCATCATTTTTTCTCGAAACAAATGGAATCTAAATCTCTAATTACATGCACGTGTGTACCAAGCTATCTAAGCATATACTCTTGTTGATTTAGGTGAGGAGTTCAAAGGGAAAGCAATGGTATTGGCCAAAAAAGGGGGCAAGAATATTACTTTATTTTTCAAATTTTATGATCAAAATTACGCGAGAAGAAAATCTAAACATTTGAAATGGTTACCAAATGTGTCCTTATAGTCTCCAAGTGCGCTTGACATTTAGCTACTAAATTTTTTTTGCAGTAGCATGAAATTAACGAAACTATTTCCTATTCTCTTTTACATCAAATCATGAAAAGTATAAAAAAACAAAAACTATTGAAGTGAGACCAAGCAATGAATCGAAAGGATGAGTTTGTAGAACAAATATCGCTTAAAAAATAGTTTAGGTATTCGATTGTAAGCTGAGAAAAAGCTGAGCTTACTATATCATTATCCCAACTCCAAAATCACTCTACGAAAAGCTTTTGACGAAAAATATTGTTTACAGATGTGACTATAAGGTGGTATGATGGAAGTGGACGGCCCAGCGGCAGGGCAATGATCGCGAGACTGGTGGTGCTCTCTCTCGCCCCATTCCTGCATTTTTTTTTTTTTTAAGTTTCTTGCTGTACTTTTCTTTTAGTTTTTCTCTTTGCTTTTTTTTTTCTTTTATTGAACTTAAATTTGAAAAGATATATGAAAATCTAGGCATAATTCTAATGGACAAGTACAATAGAGAGTAATGATGAAATATCACAATATGAATGAACATGAAAAGGGTTGGAAGAAAATTATACGCCTAGAAATTAATGGAAAACAAGATATTCGCATGGGGATGGAAGATGAGGGATGTGAAAAGTGAAGCAACAAAGCCATCTGCATCCTAAAATGTCTTGACCTTCTTGAATTTTATTGCCTTCCTGATTTTTATTGCCTTTCCTTTTGACTTTTGCTTCACTTTCTAGACAAAAAAAAATAAAAAAATAAAAAAAATACATGATGTCCACAAAAAGCCTTGGTATTCCTTAGTTTATGGCTAAATTACATGAATGAAAATATGATTGTGGAAACTACAAATATCTGGGCTTGACTAAAAAAAAACAAAATACAAATGGAAGAGATGAAATGAGCACTTGTGGACAGAAATCGTCCGTAAAAGTCTTCGTCTTTGTTCGATCTTTTAGGTAGGCGAACAATCTTGGTCTTCTTAGACTTCATAATTTTCTCTCTCCAGCTCACTATCATTTAGCTTCTTCATTGCCCTTGTTTTTCTCTTCGGTGACTGATTCACCCATGGCCATTGGAGAGATCTTTTTGGGTTCCCTCTTTCAGGTCCTCTTCGACAAGTTGACTTCTTTGGGATTGGACTATGCCCAACGAGAAGGAATCAGCATCACCCCGCTTGATGAGTGGAAGGGGATGCTGGAAACAATCAATACAGTGCTGGATGATGCAGAGGACAAGCAGTTAGGCGATAACCGTCTAGTGAAGCCATGGCTGGACAATGTTAGGGACTTGGCCTATGACATGGAAGACTTGCTTGATGAGTTCATGATTGAAGCTGCTCAGGTTAAGTCTGGGGTAGAATCCAGCACAAGCAAAGGTCAAAAGAAAAGGTTGTTCCCTTTCTTTGGCCAAGATGGATCCTCCGGATCAAACTCGAACCTATGCTCACTCCTGTTTGAAACTAAGGTACAAGATATCAATGGTAGGTTGAAAAAGATTATCACCAGGAAGGCTCATCTAAGCTTAAGAGAGAATGCCGTGGACATATCCAACCACACCAACAAAAGGCTCCACAGCACTTCTTTGCCAGAGACTCAATTTTTCGGTAGGGAGAAGGAAGAAGCAGAGATACTAGAACTATTGATCAATGAGGTCGAAAATTCTGATGCTAGGCTAAGCATAGTCCCCATAGTTGGGATGGGCGGTGTTGGAAAGACGGCCATGGCTCAACGGTTGTACAATTATCCCAAAATGAGTAGCTATTTCGAGAGGAAAGCATGGGTTTGTGTTTCAGACGTTTTTGATGTTCTCAACATAACGAAAACTATTTTACAATCGATCACTGGGTTGTCTTGTGAGGGCAAAGATCTTAATTGGCTGCAAGTTAAGTTGAAAGATGATTTATCCGATAAGAAGTTCCTTGTGGTCTTAGATGATGTATGGAATGAGAAGTATGGAGAATGGACTTCCCTCTTAAAGCCATTTGAAGCGGGGGCTAAGGGAAGCAAGATCATCATCACGACGCGCAACCATCCTGTGGTTTCCATAGCAGGAGCTGTGCCATATTCTTTGAAGGAGTTGTCCGTTGATAATTGTACCAACTTATTAGCCTATCACGCTTTGGAAGCAAGAACTTTTGAGAGGCACCCACATCTAGAAATAGTAGGCAAGAAAATAGCTGAAAAATGTAAAGGTTTACCTTTGGCAGCAAAGATATTGGGCGGTCTCCTACGTAATAAAGAGAATCTAGATGAATGGGAAGCTATCTTAAATAATAGAATATGGGATGTAGCATCAGCAAAAAACAATGAGGTTCTTCCAGCTTTGAAATTAAGTTATGTCCATCTCCCTTCTTATTTGAAAACATGTTTTACTTATTGCGCAGTATTTCCAAAGGACTACGAATTTGAGAGGGACGAGCTGGTGCTCTTATGGATAGCGGTGGGCTTTTTAGATGGACGAAAAGCGAAAGAGAATATCTTGAGATCAGGACGGAAATATTTCGATGAGTTAGTATCTAGATCCTTTCTTCAACAATCTAGTGTTGACACATCGAAGTTTTTGATGCACGATCTTTTGAATGATCTAGCAAAGTCAATTGCAGATGTAACATGCTTTACCTTTGAGGAGTCTCAGGTAGCGAGTGATGAAGATGATGCCTCCTTTAAAGAGAAAGCTCGTTATGCATCATTTGTCTCAGAATATTTTACATCAAAAAGCTTGAGAGTATATGTTGGAATGAAGGTACTAAGAAGTTTAATGCTGTTGAATGTTCGATTTAATCGTAAGGACCAAAGAAGTTTTATTTCCAGAAAGGTGCTACATGACTTGCTAACAAACTTGAAGTACTTGTGGGTGTTATCATTATGCCATTGTGACATCATAGAGGTACCGAATTGTGTTTGTGATTTAAAACATCTCCGATATCTCAATCTCTCATACACCAATATCAAAAGGCTACTTGAGTCAATTGGCGCCTTGTGCAAATTACAAGCTTTGATCTTAAGAGGTTGTCAAAAGCTTTCTATTTTGCCTCCAAGCATCACAAAATTGGTTAGGTTACAATTTCTTGACATTAGAGATACATGGAGTCTAAAAAAGATGCCATTGGGTATTAGTAATTTGAAGATTATAATTACCTTGTCCAAGTTTGTGGTAGGATTAGAGAAAGGGTCACTGTTAAGCGAGTTAAAGAACTTGCCACATCTTCAAGGAGAGTTACTCATATCTGAATTGCAAAAGGTGAAAGAAGTTAGAGATGCAGTTGATGCAAATTTGTATAGAAAGCAGGGCCTTAGCAACTTAATCATGCTTTGGGATAAAGATTTTGGAAATGATGAGCGCCAAGCACAAGTGCTTCGCTTTCTGCGACCTCACACTAATCTTGAAAATCTCACTATCTCGTACTATGGTGGTGAATTACTCCCGTCATGGTTAGGTGATCCATCCTATTTTAAGATGGCATCTTTGTGCTTGCGTGATTGTCCTAATGTTGGATCACTACCGTCACTTGGACATCTCCCTTCATTGAGAGAATTATCTCTTGAAGGTTTAAATGCAATACGCATGATAGGCTCTGAATTTTACGGAACTAAAAGCCCTTTTCCATCCTTAACAATTTTGAAGTTTGAAGGGATGTCGACATGGAAAGATTGGTCTTGTTATGCTGGAGGTCGAGAAGAAAAAGTACCATTCTCCTGTCTTCAGCATCTTGTTGTCCAAAGATGTCCGGAGTTGATGGGAACATTGCCTCGTCAATTAGATCATCTCATAAAGCTAGAAATTTGTTCATGCTTGCATTTGAATGAGTCTACCAATGGGGTTCATCTTCCCTCTCTCCGTGAGTTACACATAGGGGATTGTAACAAGGAGATCTTAAAGAAGTTGGAAGACCTAACTTCTTTAACCATTCTCAAAATTGAGAATCTTGTGGAGTTTGTTTTCTTTGATAATGGATTTATGAGCTACTTGATCAAGTTAAAGGAGCTTCATATAAAAAGCTGTGAGATGCTGACATACCTATGGCAAGATGGAGATGGATTGCAAAATCTTACTTGCCTCCGGAGTGTAGTCATTGAACGTTGTCCTCAATTCACATCTTTTATGAGGGAACAAGGAGAGATTGAGCTGCTATGCGACCTTGAAAGGATGGAATTGAGGGGTTGCACAAGTTTAGAAAGGCTTCCAAGCAAACTGCACACACTTAAACATTTGATCATTTTGAATTGTCCAAAAATCATGGGAATAACCATTCCTCCAAATGACCCAAGCAGCAATAACACGATGTCGCAGCTTGAATATATGTGTATTGGTCATTGTGATTCTTGGATATCTTTTCCGTTTGCTAAGAATAGACTTGTTGCTCTAAAGACACTTAAAATTGAGCATTGCAAGGGAGTAGAGTCGCTAGCAGAGATAACCGTAGTAGAATCGCTAGAATCTCTATTTATTTGGAATTGTATAAATTTGGGAAAACTACCACAGTGCCTTCGCACGCTCATCCATCTTACTCATTTGGAAATAAGTGGTTGTCCAGCACTGGAGATGGAGGACCTCCCTCCCCTTCCCCACCTCTTGTCGAGTCTTTCACTTTCTAAGTGTCCGAAGATAAAGTCTATTGCCAACTGTAACATTGATAATTGTAACAATCTCACTTATTTCCAAATAAGTGAGTGTCCAGCATTGGAGATGGAGGATTTCCCTCTCCTTCCAATCACCCTATTGCGCCTGGGACTCGTCTCTTGTCCGAAGATAAAGTCATTGGAGTGGCATCGTCTTACGTCCCTTCAGTGGCTACATATTAGGGATTGTGAAAATATCAAATACTTCCCTGAAGGAGGCTTGCCTCCAAATTTGCGGGAGTTTTATATTTGGGAGTGCGAGAATATGAAGCAGTCAGTGAGAGAATGGGGCTTGCCCATGCTCACTTCCCTCGTGCATCTAGTAATGGACGGAAGAAGCATGGGAGGGGATGGAGACAAGGACTGCTTTCCTTCGGAGGAAGACGACGAGGATTCCTGGAGTCTTCTCTTTCCTTCCTCTCTTACCTCTCTTTGGATTGGCCATATGAGGAACGTGGAAACACTATCAGATGGCCTTCGCAACCATCTCTCCTCTCTCCAGGATTTAGGGATTTCGAATTGCCCGAAGTTGAGGGACTTGCCAGAGGATGGCCTCCCTCCCTCTCTCCAACGATTGTATATATATATATATAAATGCAAGAATTTGAAAGATCAATGCTCAAATCTCACCGGCGACTATTGGCCCCTCATCCAAGAGATCCCTCTCATCGACACTGACGAGGTTTAGATCCAATAAATTGATCCGTCCATGTACGGTCAGTTTTCTTAGGGTTCAGGTAAGTTTATGGTCTTGAAGGCATCGGTTTCCATTCTGCTTCCTCAACTCGATGCTCAATACAAGTCGATACTTTCCCGTGTAGATGCTCCGCACGAATTTCCGGAAATCCAAGAAATCCCTGACATCCGCATTGATTGGGTTCTCAGATCCGATGAAGTGAAATCGATCCACTTTCGCTGTCATTTGCTAATTGCCGCGATTCATTTCTTCCATCTACGGTCAGATTTTGAAGGGTTCAGGTAAGTCCTTTCGTCTTGAATGCATCAATTTCGTGGTTCTGTTCTTCAGTTCGACGCTTAATACGAAGTAATTTCTTCCAATGCGCGCAGACGTTTGCTTTTCGTGAAGTACGACTGAAATTCAGAGCTGAAAAATTGATAATTAGCTGCTTGAATATCCAGCAAGAGCTTCGTTTAGTCTCCAATTGCACTAGCTTGCAAAAGTTGATGACGACGATGATATTCTTGTATGCCACAGCTGCATCCATGTCCACTACTGCCTAGGGCCGGCTTTTCTCTTTAGCCGCGGCAATGCTCTTTCGAACAACAATTAATTCAGGCTCCTCTGTTTCTGTTTTGGCCTCAATCCCAACAATTTTTTTTCATATATGGATGTGAAGTTGAGGTACTTTCCAGAGGATGGCCCTCTCTCTCTCTCTCTCCCTTCAAGAGATCCCTTTCAGCAGCATTGATAGCATTCGGATCCAATGAAGTAAAATCAATCATGCCCGAGCCATGATGATAGATTTGTCTTCATTGACTTATTTTTGTTCCTCAGGTAATGCTTCCAACTTCTTTCATATTTCGCTTTCATTTGTTAACTGCCGGGTTTTATTCTTTGATGTACAGTAAGTTTTCTTGGGTTTGGGTAACTTTTTGGTTTTCAAGGCATAAATTTTGATTCTGCTCCCTCAAATCGATGCGTAATACAAACTGATATTGGAACTCGAGCCCCTGGCTCACTTTTGAAAGCCAGAAAATGAAATTTATTGGATTGTTAATTGACAGGAATTGCACTGCTATCTTCTCTTCTCGATCAGCTGATCCCACATCGAGATTTGACATGTCTTACCCTCTGTGACAGATTGTTTGCGTTTGTTGATGATATCTCCTGCTTGTTCCAAGGACACATAGAGAATGTAGCTCTTCTTAAGCAGCAATATGGATGGAACCAAACTGAAAATGAGGTCATGATTGTCATAGAAGCTTATAGAACTCTGAGGGATCGGAGGCCTTACCCTGCTGATCAAGTTGTGAGAGACATCAGCAGGAAGTTTGGTTTTGTGCTCTTCGACAGCTCTTCTAAAACCAGCTTTTCAAGCCTCTGAGTAATAATGATGTTCATTGGTTTTGTTCTGGGATGTCGCTCTCAATCTGTCCCTCCGCCTGCAATCTATATCTAATCCTTTCTGTTCTCTGAATCATGCAAGATGTTGATGGAAGTGTTGCTTTCTTCTGGGGAAGTGATTCTAGAGGCAATCTTGTTCTCTTGGTTGATGCAGAAGTCATGAAGATGGGCTGTGGGAAATCTTTTGCACCATTCCCTAAAGGTAATTATTTTTCCGGATTGTTGATGCGGCTGCACTAGAGTTTGGTCCATGCATAGCAATGTGAAAAGTAAGGATGGATGAGCTATGCTGATATTAAGCAGAGTTCAGAGGAGAATGTTATGTTGTGGGATAATATCATATTGGAAAAATTGGTTCTGAACCTAAATTTATAATTTATGGTTAAAATGGTGTTCTTTACCTGTATGCATGTTTTGATTTGTGCATTTTCACCTATAATGTTGCTCTTCCAATGGTTTTCAAGCGCCAAATCATTCACCATAAAACGTTACCTTCTTTTCCAACTCAGGATGCTGCTTCACCAGCTTCAGAGGTTTGAGGAGTTATGAGCACCCACCGAATGAGGTGAAGCCAGCTCCTCAATTTGATGCTTGATACAAACTGATTTTCCTCATTCAGATTTTTCACAAACCAGCCGCTGAAGGTGAAAGATTGATAAATGTAGAACGAAATGTTCACAAAGCTGCATCTTGCTATATTGATGACATATCTTGAACTCTTCTTGATGCCCAAAAACTGTGCTTATTTTTGCATTTGAGTGACCCACCAAACAAATTGTGAATCAAAATGCACTATGCTTTGCACGAGAATCACCAAGAATCATAGCATTCTATAATCATATTCCTCTGCATTTTCAGTGTTTGTTGTATGTTCTCTTCTCAATATATTTTTTCTTGTGCCCTTAAGCTCGTTCTATAATCTTTTGGGTCACCATCATAGTTAGAGGAAGTACCTCATGTCATTCATTAACGGTTTGTTGTCGAGCACTTGGAACTTAGGGACAGCTATGACAAGGGCGACAAAGTGTCCATTGCAGAGAAAGGAAATGAACAAGTGCTTGGAACACATTATATGCCTCTAGCTGTCAATATGATGACCAACATCAAATTGCAGATTAACAAAAAAAAAAAGCACTTTGCCCTGCCTTCCTGGTTGGAGAGACCTCTTTAGTCCTTCGCATCGGTGATGCCTCCCAGTGTTATCTGAAAAAAGTGTGTTTGTCAAGTTCAACATAAATGGAATATCTCAGTCCCATCTTATTGACAAATCAGCTCTAGCTAAATTTTCTGACAAAATTGAGTGATGGTCTTGATAGATGTGCATTGTCCATGTAACAGCATAGCTAATAATAATATACCAGTCCTGAGGAAAGTTCTCAATATCCACTTCTTTTTGTTCAATTCCTCTGCACAAAATTCGTATTTCAACGTGTTCATGGATCTCCAGGCAACATCAAGTATACTGTGAGTGTCATGCTTAAATCAGACATCCACCCTATCCCTATGTAGACTAAGTATCGACTTTCTCACAGATTATGATATAGACTTCCAGATATTTTTATCGGTCTCTGCAGTATGGTCTGATAAATTTCAACAAAGTATATAATTAGAGGAAGATCTGCAATATGGCATCACCAAGGGTTGGGTATTTTGTTTCCATAGCACAGGCTGCGCATGTAAGTATACTGCTTAAATTCTGGTCTCCACCTATCCATACATAGACTCAGTATCAACTCTCTCTCTCCGATTGATATAGATTTCTGGATATTTCGTTTGGTCTCTGCAGTATAACCTGGTAAATTTCAATGGCCTAGACAAAGATCCAGCGCAAAAAGGATATAGCTTCAGCTTTAGGTAGGTTTGGGGCTTTGAACACCTTGCAAACCCGCATCTCAGCTTTGCCATTCCTCAACATCAACCTAATTGTGGCTGCATGACCCAGAACATGCCCACCTGCAAGTTTCTTTGATGCCATTGATATAAATAAATCAAAGTCATCAAAAGATTATCTTTTTTCCTTAACTCATGGACTGCAGCAACTGTATGCATCACTCGTTTACACCAAATAGCTGGTTCTTGAGATTTACAAGAACTAGGAGCTTAGTGTAGTCCCTAAATTGCTATTTTTCAGTGTGCAACCATCAAAGGGCTAAATTGGATAAGATCTTTTAATGGATGCACGACTATGTGGAAGAAATGAGATGTGATGCGGTACCTTGATTGGTCATGTACACTGCCGTGTTAAATTCGTCAGCTATGTTAAGTAAGTGTGAGAGCACTTGTGCCAATTTTTGCTGCAATTGGGAATATATTAGTGTCAAAACAGATGAGCTGAAAATTTGCAATTTGCATGATTTGATGGTTTTAGAATCGACCTGACACTCTGCAAGTTCTCCCCTTCCATTATATTCCACTCGAAAGAGAGCAACCACTGAATCCACAATCTGAAATATATTACTCAGCTAAGGTCAACCATAGACACCTTACAAAATGTGTGCAGTTTGATTCTTGAGCACTGTCTTTCTGGTAACCTAAATGGTTCTTCAGACATTTTGGCAGCCAAACTGAGAAGCAAGTTGTACTGATGCTCAGAAGTAGAGGCACGGGCATAAATTATCTTCAAAGTGGAAAGACTAGATTACAGCAAGTACATTAGCCAGATCAGGAGGAAGACTTGCCACCAGTGTAGAAAGCATTGCTTACATTACGTGTGACAGCATCAGGGTCCATGCCAAATCTTTCAGCTATTTGTACAATTCGATCATGGTGACTGCAGGTGTACCAAGTTAAGAAAGTGCATATGCACTTACATGGACGTAAGCACAGTAGGAAACAAAAGCAGCTTTGTTGAGGTCAAGAAAATGAACGGCAGATTATAACAGGAAAAATAGTTTTTTCCGTGTCAAGGTACGCTACCTTACCATTTCCCCCTCCCATGTGAGTTGGCATCTGGAAAAATTGTTAGGATCATGGAATCCACAAACCATTAATCATCATCTCATGGAACGGGATCAGCTTTAATGAAGAGTGATAAAAAGACGGGAAAATAATGTTGTAGGATTTGCATGTATAGTGAAGTACTTCAAGCATCTCATTCAACTGATGATCAACCCAACTCCAAGTCTGACAATGATTAAGGTTTCTGATTGGTTATGACCTAGTACGCTCTCCTGGCCTTTTTCCTACTTGGCTTGAACCACAATAGATTATGTGTTCCAGTATACTAATTGCAGTTTACACTAACAAACACTTTCCGATGCCAAGATTAACCACAGCTTGCTTTCTTCTTTACTAGAAATTCAATCATTATCTTGCTATTTATGTTGTTCATCTAGGGAACATAACATTAAATAGTAGTTAACGACGAAAACCTAACATGCAATTCGGACCAACCTGAGTAGTAACACACGGGGTATGTCCAAGCTGTGTTTTCCCAGACCTGAAGTGCCATTAGCAGCACACTCTGAGAAAGCCAACTAATGAAAGCAACTAAATGTTCATCAAAGGTAATGTTATTGGACTGTGCTTTTCACCCAGATACACCAAATGCTTCTTTAATTGCCAGAGTTTCAATACCACCTGTTTAACATTGCCAAACCAGAGAAAGTTGTTTTTGTTGAAGGGCATGGAGAATAATATACACAATCTGCAAAAGAAGGCCTATTGCCCCCCAAAAGCTCATCGAGGGCTTGGCTTCCAGTAGTGATATGAACAACCGACAACTCTTTCTGGAAAGAACGAAGACATCGAAAGTACTTTGTGCTGTGAGGTCAGAAGTGTTTAGAGCTCGAAGTTTGCAGAATTAGGAACTTAATCTGAGCTGATAGTCGACCCCAGTAATAAAACCAAAATCCTGATGAAAACAAAGGGAAGTTATTGTGAGATGCCTATAGGAGTTCCAATTGATAGGAGGTGGCATCTCAGGATAAGAAGAATTTAAGCTCTAAACACTATCTTTTCAGCTGCTTCGCTTACCTTGTCAACTTTTGCTTCAGATAAACCTTTGGTTCCAGTCAATTGCTGCAAAAACACAAAACGAAGACGAAGGAAATCACCTTAGCCAAATGATACCTCCACTTAACTTTTCGGAACTGAAAATCAGAAATACCTTCTTCGTATGCATCATCAAGCCATTGCAAGCGTCGATTCCTGCATCCTGTAGCTTTTCACATCTCCAGCATTTATTCCCTGAGAAAGAAAATGAGAACAACTTCCCATCGTGTTAAACTCTCTGGTGAATGTAGAATCCAGCTATGTCACCAATACACAGGAAATAAGACATCCAATGGTGCAATTCCAAGGTCACGTAACATAACGAAGTCTGGAATTGCTCTTGTATCATCAGAAGACAAAAATCTAAAAACTATTGCACGCGCAGGAAATCACGGCAAGTTTGAGAGAAAGGTCGAGATGTAAATCACGATGATCACAGTGTTGGGAAAATACTGCTTCGAATTGGGTAGAACAATGAAGACGGATCTTTTGAGTACTCGAGTCGGACTTTGAGGCGTGATATCACTTTCTTTAAGGATTTATTTGCCCCACAAAATTGCTAATGGTCACCAGCAAAATATCCTCCAGGATACAACAAAGTCTCAATTTGAGAATACTTTGATAGCATTATAGTATTTCTCCAGGATCTCTAGGAAACAATTGAAAGAATGGCTGTCGTTTTTTCAGAAAGAAAAACTCGAAAAGAAGAAAAGATCACCAGACCTTATTTCTCTATCTGACAAGTATATATATATATAAACTAGTCTTAAAAAACGAAGACAACTCTTCGTGAAAAATTGCGAAATGAAAAAACACATCCTTTCGAAATTTGTTCAAATGAACAAAGGTGTCTATTCGTAAGAAATTAAAACCGAACCAATGCAACCCTTCGGGAAAGGTTGCAAACCGAATGGGTATCATATGCAAATGAAAAGACACGAATAAATTCGTAATAATAATTAATAATTAATTATTTATTTATTTAATAAATAAAATTTCAATTTTCATTTTATATTTTATTTCCGAGAATTTTCAAAACAAAAATAAAATAAATAATAGAGGCATTAGTGCTAATTAAACCGCGGACGCGCAAGCGTGCACCTAATAATCGCGCACCCGCGCGCAAGTATGCTGGGGTCTAGCCCCACCAAATCATTACTTTAAATGTATAAAGTAAATCCCACACTTTTAAACTGGTTTACTTTTTCCCACATTTCCCATGTGGGACAAGGTAAAAGGCACTCATTTTTGTTTTAACAAACAAAACTCCAACACACAGCCATAGCTTCATCGTACCATTTGCATCTTAATTTTAACTTTTCAGAACACGGATCAGAAAATCACGATAATCATCTCAGAATCAAATGACGCACCGAAACTCATTACGAAAGCGATGACATGAACCGAGAGCATTGCCTACACTCTGCTTTGCCGAAACTCACGTTTGTTTGTCGATCGTTTCGAGGAGGTCTTCTGCTTCGTCGTCGACGTCCTCTCTTTCCACGATCTTCTGCTCTTCGGCTCCGAACATCAACGAGCGAACACGAGACGACGCTCAGAGTCATCGTCGCCAGCGATCGCGCTGCGGAAAAGGACATGAACTGAAATCAAGCGGAGATCGCGAAACTCAGTTGAGAGACGAAAGCATCTTCGACGACGATGGAGCTTGACGATCGGCGATGGAGTTCGCTGCGTCTGCGCAGGAGAACAGACTTTCGAATTTTTTCTGCGGATTTTGGAAACGATCGGAAATCGGAGGGAATCTTATATATAAATATACAGAGAGGCGGGAAGCGGGGAAGGATGGCTCTCAGCTTATTTTTCTTTTTCTTTTTCTTTTTTCTTTTTAAGAAAAAGATGTTTGACCGAGTTTCGTTATTCTGAGATACATCCTCATAAATTGAGGTTTAATGGATTTGTTTTAAGAATTTATCAAATACACTCCTAAAGAGGGAGAGGAAAATATTGATTTGATTTTTTTCTTTTTATTTTTGCATTATATAACTCAGTTTTTATTTATTTATCTCGGTTTTATATTTATCTTAATCCTGTCCGGCTTATAATTTTCTTAAATTGGACCGAATTAAGTTCTTCTTAAAAAAAGAAAATAATCGATCTATATTGTGGTCGATACTTGGTTTGATTCATTGATTGCATTATGTTCAAACTTCATGCTTATTGCTCATAGAATCGTGAAAATATCAATGAACAATTGAGTTATTCGGAATGGCTTGCTAAAAACTTGCTCATGACTAGTTTGATTGGTCGATACACATCCTAAAATTTGTAACTTGGTGATTAAAATAAAGGTGAGGAAGATGGAGCATGTGTTTTCTTTTGTCGAACATGGAGCACATTTAATGTCTAAAATTTGATTTTTATTAATATCGAACCCTTTCGACTCCAATTTACAAAATAGGCAAATCAAACTTAAAATATAGAACCATGAGTAATCTCCAACATATTTTTCCTTATTATTTTCTAAAAAATTTGTTCTTTTACATAAGT
This sequence comes from Eucalyptus cloeziana, assembly GCA_014182715.1. Classification (NCBI taxonomy): domain Eukaryota; kingdom Viridiplantae; phylum Streptophyta; class Magnoliopsida; order Myrtales; family Myrtaceae; genus Eucalyptus; species Eucalyptus cloeziana. Next base: position 10,885,621 of record CM024635.1, on the reverse strand, counting down.
TTTTGAACATGTGTATAATGAGCTACAATTACGAAATCCAATATTTGATTTCGATATGGTTTGATTTTTTTTTTTACTAAACTTTATTATGATTTTAAATCGGATTTTTGATGTAATCTCAAAAGCCTCAATTTTATAATTAAAAAGAAAAAACACAAGAATATCGCCTTTTATAAGACCCTGAAGCTCTTTTAATTATTTAAATCAAAATGTCATCTCCTTCACGACGAGAAACGCAAAAGGCAAAACGACTCCGTCTCTACCGCCCGTTCCCTCTTCTTCGCGCCTCGCTTCTTCTCCTTCTTCGTTCTCCGCACAAACCCCGCCTGAAATCCCAACCAGCTTCCATCGAAGTCGAGACTGATGCTCATCGAATGATCCGAGAGAGATGGTACGCGCATCTACGGCGATGTTCTCGAATATCTTTTGTCTTGGGCTCTTGTTGTTCCTCGTTCCATTGCACGTAAGCGGTTTGATGTTTGTCCTGAGCGAGAGGCATTTGCTTTTCTTGGGCTTGTTTCTTGAATTTGGAGCGAGGCAATACCATCTTGACATGACCCGTCTTCAAATCATTGGTAAAAGCGCAGCTTCCTCGAATGAAGTGAGCGCGGCAAGTGAGTTTGGTTGCTTTGTCACCTCGCTATTGCGTTCGCCTACCCTGAGAAGAAACTGGAGTCTTGGCGAGTTTTTACTTAACTGGTCGCAGCGTAGATTCATGACCACCAGCAAGAGAGTGCAAGATAGGAGCAAGGACAAGAGGGTCCATGATCTCAAAATTGCCACTGAGAAGCATAAAGTGGTGTCAAAGGTGTTGGTTTAGTGTGTTCTTCACAGGAGCTTATGAAGGTGCGGAGATGATTCAGAAATGTCCGCTGGTTATTTGGAAGGAAAAGGTCCTAAGCCTTGTTCTGAGGATGGAGGCATTGCTATGCAGCCTAACCAAATAGAAGCCATAAGTGAATTGGAGGGTATTGCAGTTGGAGGCAGCTCCTTCATGGATATACATGAAATTGACAATAAATACAAGCCTCGTGATTCATTTTAAGGTCGTACCTTCTTATTCGAGTTGTCAAGATAACTTGCATTCCAGTCTTCTTCTTCACAAGTTCAAAGTTTCAAGATTTTGTACAGATTTAATTAGACAAACTCTGCTTACATCTCTAAACCAAGTCAATTAATAGTGAACTGATCCATCTCATTCCTTGTTAGTCCTAAACATTGCCACCGGAACTCCTGAAATCAATGATTCAGAAAGAATGTGCGGTTAATGCTTTTGGCAACTCTCTGCTCGCCTCAGTTATTAGTCCGACTTATTTGAGTGCTGCCATACTAATATGCTATTCTGAAGATGAACTTGCCACCCTGCATTTTAATCTCAATTGTTGGTTCAAAGAGATAATTGGGTAGTAGCTATCATGGAGAACATAGCCTCTCTACTATGACGATCAATATTCTCTCTCTTCTTGTTACAAATTAGATGCCGAGCCCACCCTGTAGTAATGCCTTGTTCATCACTGTGCATGGATATTATGGTCCACATTTGCTTTCTATCCGATGTTCCATAGGTCTTGTAACTTCTATTCAAAATCTCCATGAAACTATGGCAAACTCCTGTTTTTAGGTTCTACTGGAGAACTTTCTTTTGTTGGATTTTAGAACCCAAACATCAAACAGTAAGTAGTTTTATTACTGCTTGTTTATGTTGGGCTGTGTTTATGGTTGATTCATTTCATTAGCTTACTGTTCTGTTTTGAACAAAGAAATAGGAGAGCCTTTGAAATTAGCAAGACTGGTTTTTTGATTTGAATGATAGATGGTTTTCCACAGCTTTTGGTTGTGTGAAAATGACATTACTAATATGCATTCTTTCTTATACCTCATAGCATGAATTGCGTTTATGATTTGTTACATGGATTAGCATATGCCTAATGCCATTGTGCAATAAATTTCTTATGCTTATCAAAAGAAAATTCTTAGCAAACTCACCGGGGATGATGTTGAGTAATTTGCTTCCAAATGTTGCGGCTAGATTTTTTCTCATGCTCATAAAAACCTTAATATCCAAAACTGTATGTAACAAATCAAACTGCTACTGTGAAGCTAAATATGTTGCACTGCATCATTTTATGGTTTTTGCATTATAAAAATAACAGGAGTAATGTACCATGGAGGTTGAGCATCAACCTCATTTGGAGCTGTACGAAGAATTTCCAGATCTCATATGATCAAGGAGAAAGAGAGGAGCATTGATGTTTATTAGTTATAATCACTTAGCTATCATCTTTTGTTACAAGGCAAAAGTATTGTGTGCATTAAGATTCAATTCATATCAGATGGTCGTATCTACTTATTTTAAGAAGGGATAGGAACTTTGCACCAATATTTTCAAACTTGGGCCAGTAAGGGAACTAGTTAGGTTACCTATTTGCAAGCCAAGCAGTTGGACTAGGGGAATCGGTGATTGTGTCTTGAGCAAACGATTATAGATATGTAATGCTGTTAATTCCCCCATGAACACATGAATCGTTCGGCCTTGGTTAGTGAAATGTCGGTGATCCTGGAGTTGAGTGCTCAAGTTCCTCCATGTGCAACAGTAGCCCAAAGCCCAGTTCTGTACTCGTGGGACTCTAAAACTAAGTGGATCCAATGTTGAAAATCGGTATATTTTCAAACTAGTTCCAACTGATTTAGGCCAAACTACCTGCACAGAATTTTTAAGTTTTGGGTGAATGGATCAAAGGGAAAGCAATGGAATTGGCCAAGAAAGAGGGGCAAGAGCAATGCTTTATGGTCAAATGATTGCAGAAAATCTAAAGAAAATCAACGTTGAGAATTTTACGGACTCTAAATGGCCTTGACATATAGCCACCGCAATCTTTTTAACATATAATGTCTAATATATCTTAGCTGATATACTTTATAGTCTCTATGGGCTTGGCATATAGCCACCACAATCTTACTAACATATAGCGTCTAATACATCTCGGCCCAATATATCTCGGCTAAGATATGTTAGACACTATGATCATCTAAGTCCTACGCAGTGCCTAACCTTACTCCTACATTATCTCCAGTGGTGAGCAAACCATATTAGCAAAATCATATGACATGATAATTTATTTAACGAATGCCTTAAATTGAGTCAAATTTGAAAAATGAGGTACTTGATTAAAAAAGAAAAGTTTAGGTAGTTGATCGTAAACTAAGTAAAAGTTTTGATAATTTCGATGTCATTATCCTCAACTTCTGAATCACGCTAAGAAAAACATCTCAAGAAAAATGTTATCTACGAAGGTCACTGTAAGGTAACGAAGTTAGAAATAGTCACCGTAGTAGCAGCACTAACGGCAACAACACGGCCATGGCCATGCTTTGATAATGCTCTATCTTGCCACTTTTTCTTCTTTATTTTCTTTTTTGACTTTTTGTTGTTTCTTCTTTTTAGGCTTTTTCTTTGCATTATTGTTTTCTTTTGTTGAACTCGAATTTGAAAAAATACAATAGAGATTAATGAATGAAAAAATCCCAAAATGATTAGACCCAAAAAGAGTTGGACCTGGAAATTCTATTGGTAACGGCAAAAAAGACACAAAGCCTTGGTCTTCTTGGCATCAATTGAAGTTTCTTTCCCACTGACAAAAGACAAAAGACATGCAAACGTTTTACTATGTGGAATCTATTAAAGCTTCTTTCCTATCATAAAAAGATGTGCACTATCAAAAGACGTGCAAAAGCTTGGTATTCTTGGAATTTATTAATTATTTTCCTGCCACGAAAAGACATGACGTGCAAAGTCTTGATCTTTTAGGATTCTGTAAATTTCTTTTCTACCATTAAAAGCCGTGCAAAAGTCTTGATCTTCGTAAAATCTAAGAAAGTTTCTTTCCCATTATCTCTTTTTCACTTTTACTTCACTTTCTGAACAAAAAAAGAAAATGATATTTTTAGCAAGTGAAAGTCCTTCTCAAAATGATATCTTACTAGGTGAAAGTCCTGATCTTCTTGGACTTTCATGGTCCTCTCTCTCCATTAGCTCCTCAACACTTTACTTTGCCATAACTTTTACAATGGACTAATTCGCTCATGGCCATTGGAGAGACCTTTCTTGATTCCTTCTTTTGGGTTTCGTTCAACAAAGTTGAGTTTTCTGGCATTGGACTATGCGTAAAGTGATGGAATTAGCATCACCTTGTTCAATATATACATTAATAATTTTGTTATATTCTCTCATGTAGTTCGATCTTCAATATTTGAATTTTTTTGTTTTATAAAAAATTTTACCGAAAAAAATTCAAATCTTGATATGTTTCTCTCTTTCCACGTAAACATCCATGGATAAAATTTCCTCAAATTGTGTAAATAAATTTTTATGAATTAATAATTTGAATTTTGCAAAATCATTTAGATGTTAATCTTCACATTCGACTAGTATGCACTTCTACTAGTTCTTCTAATTCATTTATATGAAAATGGAAAATGGTCAATATCGTTTTTCCATTAATTCAAGTTTAGGGACAATCCAAGGACTAAATTAAATATGTATAAAATTTTAGAGACTAAATTAAACAAATTAAAAGTTTAAAGACGACATTACACATCATGCTAACGTTCACGGACTATATTGCACATTGGACTAAACTTTATGGACCATTTGCATAATTTTCTCAAGAAAATATAGCTAACATATTTGCTAATGTGACATTCAACTTTGCTATGACATGTTCCAGCCTCTTAAGAGACCACTCCAAGAAAGTGGTAATGACTTGGATTCAGCCATCAGTAGGGATTTGCTGATCATTGTTTTTATGGTCAACTTTATTCATCGCTAGACAAGAAAAAGGGTCGGGCATCACCAACTAACAGTGTGCAATGTACTAGATATACTCTAGGCATCACACTATGAATAGGAAAATCATGCAAAGGACCACAATTCTCCTATCAAGCGGTTCTTGATCATCAACTACTACCTCAACACCCTTCAGTAGATCATTGCTGCCCGTCTTTCTGCAAATCTTTAGTACTATAATTAGGGGTGTGCAATTATAGGTTTATCATTTTTTGGAGCCTAGAACCTGCCCTGCATACCCTAAAACTTGGATCCTTCCCTATTACAGGTTCCAAGGTCGATTCCAGGGTCTATCTAGATTTCACATATATTATTATTTGAACCATTACAATTTACTAATAATGGCTTATATATAGATATACGAAAAATATGAACATTAATAAAGTAAAAATCTTAGTAATAAAATATAAATTCAGACTAATACTTCCAGATTATACATTGGCATGAAATATCTGAAGATCGCACAGAAACATGAACCAAGAAACATATTAAAACTTATTCCAGGTTCCAAGTTTTAGATTCCGAAAATTAAGAACTTGAAACTTACCTGTCGAAATAAGTTCTTCATTTTTTAGAACTTGGAACTTATCCGGCATATCTTGGAACCCGGAACCTACAAGGTTCCATCGGTCCGATTATTAGATTCCAAGTTTTACTCTGGAACCATGCTTACCCCTAACTATAATTGCCACGTAAAAGCCTATATTGATCGCATATTCACCAATAACGCATTAAATGAAGACACTGAAATTATAAGGTTATTGAGATTGTACGGATGCAAAAAAAGAAAAAAAAAAAAAAAAAAGAAGGCTTGGTCTTGGTCTTTGTTTAATGTTTTTGGTGGGTAAATGTCTTGGTCTTCCTGTCTCGCTTCTGCTTTAAATAAGATAGAACTAAGCAAAAAGACAAAAGAAAAATCAATAAGTTGTGGACAATTTCAACTGTTGCTCATGAGTTTCTAAATTGAAAGATTCAATTTAAAAAATACGTACACACTGATTATAAGCCGATGCGTAGCATGGATACTCTACGAAAGTGTCTGTGTGTATGTGCCATCAATTTAAAAACTCATGATTTAATCTAAAATCTATTTAGATATGAACCCACTTAATGAGGTCAATTAGTTATGAAATGTGAAATAATATTATATTACGAATGTTCATACACGTGCTACGCCCAGACGAGGACATTGCACACATATTTTCAGATTACATGTTTAAAAATTAGGAATTAGAATAAAATGAACTATTTTGGTGGTTGATTGTTTCCAAATATTACTCAAACCTTAGAACTTGGCATACTTGAACCAAATATAATTGCCCACAACAAAATAAATCATCAAATGCACTAATCTAATTTGGTCCCGAGAAGGCATCATTAGTACTTCGATACTTTTTAGGTGTGTATATAACTTTACAACTATCATTTATAATCGCTAGTAGTAATACATGACAAAGAAAATTAGAGAATATTCTTTGGCTTATAACAAAAAAAAAAAAAAATACAATTTGATTGTACCTTATCTCAAGCATTTGGGATTTGGCTGAATAAGGAAAAGAAAAAGACATTCAAGAGGAGCCGCTTATTCGATTTTTTTTTTTTGGTTAGCTTATTCGATTTTACATGCAAGAGGTTGAAGCAAAAACTTCATAGAAGGAGACCCATCAATTTCATTCTATATCCATGGCTTCCAAAAATATTCAAATTGACTGAAATAAGACTAGATAATGAGGTCCATGAAATTTCTTACCTATGTGCTAGCAATCAACTATCTAAAGCTTTTTTTTTCTCCATTCAACCAATTACCTCGTCATTTATTAATGTAAATCAATGTGAGACCTTCGTTGAGATAGTAAATGAAAACTGTCTATATGACACCAACAAACTGTTTAAATTGGCCTCAAATATGATCCTCGTGGTATCAATTTTGTCTCTTGCGAGTGAAACCGTTCCAGATGATATCAATTGGTCTCTCGAAGAATTGGAACAAATTATTTACAAAAAATATTGTTTAGGCAAATTAATTGTGATTGGTAAAGAAATCATAGTAAGGTTTTAAATTATGTGTGCCTGTACAGTTACATATGATGATAATATTATCAATATGATGTCCAACCGAACGAAAAATCAAGTGCTACGAAAAAGTTTATTTCCAATCAAAAGTTTGATAATTCACTAAAAAGTTTTGAGTGTAAAGCTTGAATTTTTATGATCGAATGACTAGAGGAAAATCTGAGGGAAATCGACATTGGGAAATTTTGTAGTCTTCCAATGTGCTTGACATTTAGCCACTGAAATTATTTGGTGTGTGAAATTAACAAAATTTATCTCCTATTCTCTTCCATATGAATTAATGAATAATCTTACGAAAGAAAATTATTAAACGGAGACCAAGCAATGAACAAAGATGATGAGTTTGTAGAACAAATATCGCGTAAACAAAAGTATGTTTGAGATTTGAGTCGAGACCAATGATTGTATAAAAAACTCTTTGGGACAATGACATCGCAAGTACTTGAATTATTACCCCTTCTGCAATCAGGTACCTAAAGTTTTTTCATTCAATCAATCATCTTAATTTTCCATGTGGGTCAACATGAGACCTTCATTAATTTTGTGGATGGAAAATGTTGACACGACGTTAATGCCGTTGAATAGTTGTTAAATGTCCATACTAGTGTCTAATACAACATCTTGAGATGTTGCTTTGTTGGCAGAGGCATTGGATGCTAGGATTGTCTAAGTCAACACGAACTCTCTCTCCACATCACCCAATCAGTAGGGTAAGCGAATCGTGTAAATAAAATCATTACAATGTAGCAATTTTTTAATCAAATTGAGACAAATTTGAAAAAAAGAAAAAGTAAAAGAGATTAATCCAGACATAAAGCATGGAATTTCTACTAGTAATGGAAAAAAAGAGACGTTCTCGTGGGATGCAAGAGGAGGGACGTGAAAAGCGAAGCAACGAATTTCACTTTGTGTCCAGTAATGTCATGGTCTTCCCGAAATTTATTGAAGTTGCTTTCCCGTGACCTCTTTTTCTCTTTTGCTTCATTTTCCAGACAAAAAGGCATATGGTATCCATGAAGCCTTTGGAGCAATTCTGCTGAGTATTACCAAACAAGCACTTGTGGACGAATAGTATCTTATTTTGATTCCCCTGACCACTGACGTACGTGTGAAAAGCACCCAAAATTAAATGGATGACAGAGTGTTATAGTCTTGTCCCAAGAAAGATCATTACTACTTGAATACTTTTGACGTATATGACTTTATGAAAAATTATCCAAAAATCCAAAAATCTATTAGATAACAAATAATTCAATTTTAAACTTTGATATAATACCATGTCAACCGAGATATATTAAATGTTAATATCATCTAAGTCAGCGCACTCTCTCTCTCCTAATCACTCAATCTGTAGGGTAAGAAGCCATGTCAACTATTATGTTTAACTTTTCCTGATTAAGTGAGTCATATAAGCAAAATTACAAAACATGACAAGTTATTTAACCATGCCTCAAATCGAGCCAAATTTAAAAATTTAAGGTTCTTGATTAAAAAAAAAAAAAAACTATTCCTGTACTCGGTCGTAAACTGAACAAGAGCTCAAGTACTTACAACATCATTATTCTTAACTCTTAAATCGCTTTAAGAGTAACATCATTCTTGGTTCTCCTTTTTTTTTCGCTACTTAAGTTCTTTTTGTTTTTTTCTAGAACATAAATTTGAAAAGATACATGAAAATTTAGACACAATTCTGATAGACAAGTACAAGAGATATTACTGAATGAAAAATCACAGTACGATTAAGCATGAAAAAAAGAATTGGACGAAAATTATAGTACCGGTCAATTTTAAGCATGGCATGTAACGCGTGGGGAAATTCTACTAGTAGTAGAAAAATAAAGGCATTCACATGGGGATGGAAGAGGAGGGACGTGAAAAGCGAAGCAATAAAGCCAATTTGCATCCTGCAAAGTCTGTCTATTTTCAATTGCTCTCTTTCGCTTCTGCTTCACTTTCTAGACAAAAAGTACATTATGTCCATTAAAGTCTTGGTCTTCCCGATGAAAGTCCTTTATGAGTGTACTATCACGACAAGCAATATGAGTTAGCCTGAAGAGGCCACCTTTTGAAGCACATTGTGTCCTTGAGTTAGACAAATAAATTGTTCTCCTTTTTCTCCATAGCAAGACTTTTGGTCGTCGTCTGAAAGAGAGGATCTTTTCTTGTGGCCATCCAAAACATAGAATAGGAGGTGATCACATGACCAACTTAGAGGTCATGCACATCTTCATAAAAAATTATAATTTACAAATGTTTTGTTGGTTTTTTTTCCTTTAGTATGGGCTTTTACGTGGCAGTTATAGTGTTAAAAATTTATAGCAAAATGGGTGAGGATGATCTGCTGAAGGGTACTGAAGTAGTTGGTGATGATCGTGAATCACTTGATAGGAGAATTATGGTCCTTTGAACTGAAAAAGTTAGCTCAAAGCAACTTGCTTGACGGATTAGTTGGTGATTTACTATTTCCAAAGTAAAATTAAGCAACTTGCTTCATGGATTTGTTAGTGTACCCAACTCTTTTTCTTGTTTAGCCCAAAGCAAGTGTTTCTATTCTCCTTATCGAACAGTCAATGTTAGTCGTCTTCGATGACTTGTAGATGTGTTGCAACCAATTTTCCGGGTGTGAACCACCTAGGGTTTGGCTAATGGATTGTTAAGCTTAGACTTAACTCGGGCTCTCCCAAGCCCATACCAATTCGCAACTTAGTTCAAATTTTTAACGTGCAATTGATTTTTAACTAGGAGTCACCATTAATCTATTTTTGGTGGGTCGATTAGAAACCCAAGTAAATCAACGGGAGGTTTACTTTACTCCTACGAACTAGAGACTATGAATACGGGGACTTGGTTACACTAGATTTCTTTAATGCCCTTTCGGTACCATTATTTATTTAAAAAAATGTTTGGCAAGCAGCTTGGATTGATTTTAAATCTATTTCCCTAACATATGAGGCAATCATGCGGGTGCGCAATCCATCAATTTAACACCCAAGAAAGCAATGAACAAATTGTAAACTTACCTCAAAGCAACGAAAGCATTTGCGTTGTTAGATCAAAATTCACATCATCAACCCTAGATATGATTTCTAATTAACACGCAATTTCTTTTTTTTTTTTTCACTTTATTTAATGGGAACTTAATCTATATGCAATGCATGCTAGTAATCTAATATGACATGGCAACATGACCTAAATTACATGACATAACAATATGATCTAAATTATATGACATGAATAGAGTATATCCTAAAGAGATGCAATAATTAAATGCAATCTAAATGACCTAATTCTATTGACAGGCAATTTATAATTAAATGGGCCTAAAAAAAACTAAATGACGTGCATTTCATTTAATCTAATCCTAAATGACATGTTCATGACATTTTTCTTTTTTTCTTTTTCCTAAAAATGCAATTTATCCTAAAAAATGGAAGTAATTTATCCTAAGACATTTTTGGATTTTTTATGAAATTCGAAATTAGGTAAATGTGAAAGTTACCTAGCTAGATTAAGATTCTATCTAATTTATATTAAGGATTAGGTTATGCTAAACCCTAATTTAAACTAAGATGTTGTCTTAACTTAGCAATCTCTAATCCTAGATGCGGTCTATCTATAAAAAAAAAAAAAAAAGAAACCAATTTATTCTAAGGCATTTTTTGGTATTTCCTTTTAAATTCGAAATTATAAAAATGTGGAAATTATCTACCTAAATTAAAATGTCATCTAATTTGAATTAGGAATGAAGTTATGTCAGATCCTAATTTAAACTAAAATGTTATCCTAACTTAGAAATCCCTAACTAAAATGCAATCTACTTAAGATTTTTTTTTATCTAAACTTATAATGAATTAAAAACTATTATCTAGAATTAAATTATGTGCAATCTTACTCTAAAATGCAATGACATGCAAAGAATGCCTTAATTCTACATGAATTATGCATGATGTTTTTTATTTATTAATTTCGAAATTAAAATTTAACATGCAAATCAAATAATAAAAACTAACATTCTAAATGAATATATTTTCTTTTTTGTTTTTTATTTAAAAATTCGAAATATGATTGCAATTCTAAATATGCAAGATAATCCTAAGACTAGGAATATTCTAAAACAAACCTAATCCTAATTCAATTTCTTTTTTTGGATTTTTTCCTTTTACGAAAACAAAATCAAACAGCAAATCAAATAAGATAAGATTGATATCCAAAATTGGCGAACCATATCTCGCGCATGAGATCAGTTGGCCAAACTTAAACAAAATCGCGAATCGAATCTCGGGCATGAGATTAGATTGTCGATTTTGCGAGATTGTGAGTCGGATTGGCGAAAATCAGGCATGAAAATCGGACTGACAAACCCTAATTTGAGGGGCACTTTCGTGTCGGGAACTTCAATCTTACATTAAGGAACAATTATACTAAAAAGAACAAATAAAGTAAAATAAAATGAAATAATAAAAAGAAAAATAAAATAGAACAAACTACCTAACGTGATTTTTTTCCTTTCCAAACAACGTTGGCAGCTTGTGGTAGGTCACCGGCGTCGGAGTGGGGAATCAAGGTTGACTCTACGTCGGCATGCATGCAGGAGGATCAAGCGAGACGAGGAAGCGTCATGAAGCAGATCGTTGTGATACTTTGGCTTTCTTTTGTCCTTTCTTTTTTTGCTACGGATCTCTCTAAAATTGAGGCCCCAAGAGAGATACAGAAGAGAAACCCACGCTCACGATTTTCAACGAGCGAACCTCCCTCCTTTTCTTCTTCTGGCTACCCTTTTCTCTTTGTTCCTTGACCTTTCTACTTGTCGATCATGGAAACCCAGCAACAAGACTTCAAAACTTGAAGGTGTGGCCTTGCATATCACTAGCGATCACCGCAAAGAAAAAGATCGTGGACTCACGTGTACCTCTTTCATATTGTGAACTCCTTTCCTTCACGCTTTTTCTCTTTCACAATTGTGAACTCCTCTATGCGTGCTTTGGATGGTGGATTTTTTTTTTACTCAACGTGGCCGCGTATTCAATGTGTGGCCTCCTCCTCAAGACGTCTCATTGTCTTTCTTTTATATTCATGAGAAGATTAAGCTCCAAGACAAAAATTAAACTTCCACTTTCCTTTATTGAATTATGCACGATTCCCTTTTATTATGTAATATTTCTTATTTCGAATCAAAGAATATATTACTCAATATATGCCCCCACGTGCAATATTCTCTTTATCTTTTCCTAATATTCCACTTGAAACTTTCCTTTCCGCCAAAAAAATATACCTTTTGGTGTATATTGCCTGAATATGTGAAAAATCCCCCTTTGTAAAAAAAATCAACGCTCGCCGTTGGTCCAATGCGAAAATGGAATAATATAAAATGGATGCTCCTAAAGCTATATGCTGCAATTTTAATTCTATTTTTTTTAGGGGTAAAATTAATCCCTAGTTTTTATGGAATGAATAAACAACTGGATTGTCAAAATTTAGGTGTCAACAAGATGTATAATAGAAAGTAAGATGTCATTGTTAGGTGGATTGTCAATATTTATTTCAGTCGGTGCAAGTTGTACAAAGATGCTTATTTGTCAATCATATTAACTGTGGCCATCTTCGTTCATCATTAGACAATGGTCAGGCATCGCCAACTAACAATGTATAGTGTACTAGATATATGCACTTCGATACTTTTGACATGTGTATATAACTTTACAACTATCATATATAATCACCTAGTAGTAATACATGACAAAGAAAATCAGAGAATATTTTTGGCTTATAAAAAAATACAATTTGATTGTGCCTTACTCAAGCATTTGGGATCTGGCTGAATAAGGAAAAGACAAAGACATTCAAGAGGAGGCGCTTATTTGATTTTACATGCAAGGGTTGAAGCAAAAACTATTATAATATGTAATATATTATTTATTATTCTAAATATGATCCCAATATTGTATTCACAATTGTATTCCGATTTATTGCCCAATTTTGTTACTCACGTGTATTACGTGATATTTCTCCGTTAATATGTTACCATAACGGTCTTGATGGAAGATACCGGTAACGTAATAAACAGAATAAAAACATCAGGTCGTCTAGTTCAAACCCTAATCACTACAGAAAAACACACAAGGTTTGAGGGGTATTGGCTAGTAGAACATGATGTACAGTTTCTATATTGCAGATCGATCGTGCTATGTGGATCCATCAAAGGTTTTGAGGTTTCCCACTTCCAGATTTCATCAATGGCTAGAAGTATGTTGATCTTTACGTTTCCGCAATTCGATCATGAATTCTGTATGACTTTATCTTTTATTGATAATTCGGGATCGCTAGGTTTTAAGTTTATATTTAGTCTAACAAAAACTACATAGAAGGAGACCCATCAATTTCATTCTATATCCATGGCTTCCAAAAATATTCAAATTGACCGAAATAAAACTAGATAATGAGGTCCATGAAATTTCTTACCTATGTGCTAGCAATCAACTATCTAAAGTTGTTTTTTTTTTTTCCATTCAACCAATTACCTCGTCATTTATTAATGTAAATCAATGTGAGACCTCCGTTAAGATCGTAAATGAAAATTTGTCTATATGACACCAACAATATTAAGTAGCCGCTAACTGTTTACATTGGCCTCAAATATGATCCTCGTGGTATTAATTTTGTCTCTTGCGGGTCAAACCAGCCGTTTCAGATGATATCAATTGGTCTCTCGAAGAATTGGAACAAATTATTTACAAAAGATATTGTTTAGGCAAATTAGTTGTGATTGGTAAAGAAATCATAGTAAGGTTTTAAATTATGTGTGCCTGTACAATTTCATATGATGATAATATTATCAATATGATGTCCAACCGAACGAAAATCAAGTGCTACGAAAAATTTTATTTTCAATCAAAAGTTTGATACTTTACTAAAAAGTTTTGAGTGTAAAGCTTGAATTTTTATGATCAAATGACTAGAGGAAAATATGAGGGAAATCGACATTGGGAAATTTTGTAATCTTCCAATGTGCTTGACATTTAGCCACTGAAATTATTTGGCGTGTGAAATTAACAAAAGTATCTCCTATTCTCTTTCATACGAATGAATGAATAATCTTATGAAAGAAAATTATTAAACGGAGACCAAGCAATGAACAGAGAGGATGAGTTTGTAGAACAAATATCGCGTAAAAAAGTATGTTTGAGATTTGAGTCTAGACCAATGGTCGTATAAAAACTCTTTGGGACAATGACATCGCAAGTACTTGAATTATTACCCCTTTTGCAATCGGGTACCTAAAGTTTTTTCATTCAATCAATCATCTTAATTTTCCATGTGGATCAACTTGAGGCCTTCGTTAATTTTGTGGATGGAAATTGTTGACACGACATGTCAAATAGTTGTTAAATGTCTATACTAGTGTCCAATACAGCATCTTGAGATGTTGCTATGTCGATAGAGACATTGGATGCTAAGATTGTGTGCCAACATGAGCTCTTTCTCCACATCACGCAATCAGCAAGGTAAGCGAATCGTGTAAATAAAACATAGCAATTTTTCAACGGATGCCTCAAATTGAGACAGATTTGAAAAAAGAAAAAGTAAAAGAGATTAATCCAGACATAAAGCATAGAATTTCTACGAGTAATGGAAAAAAAGAGACGTTCTCATGGGGATGCAAGAGGAAGGACGTGAAAAGCAAGCAACAAATTTCAATTTGTGTCCAGTAAAGTCATTGTCTTCCCGAAATTTATGGAAGTTGCTTTCCCATGGCCTCTTTTTCTCGTTTGCTTCATTTTCCTGACAAAAAGGCATACGATATCCATGAAGCCTTTGGAGAAATTCTGCTGAGCATTACCAAACAAGCACTTGTGGACGAAGCATATCTTATTTTGATTCCCCTGACCACTGACGTACGCGTGAAAAGCACCCAAAATTAAATGGATGACAGAGTCCTATAGCCTTGGCCCAAGAAAGGATCATTACTACTTAAATACTTTTGACATATGGATATGACTTTACGAAAAACTATCCAAAAATCTAAAAATCTATTAGATAATGAATAATTAAGTTTTAAACTTCGATATAATACCATGTCAACCGAGATATAATAAATGTTAATATCATCTAAGTCAGTGCACTTTTTCTCTTCTCATCACTCAATCTGTAGTAAGAAGCCATGTCAACTGTTATGTTTAACTTTTCCTGATTAAGTGAGTCATATAAGCAAAATTACATAACATGACAAGTTATTTAACTGATGCCTCAAATCGAGCCAAATTTAAAATTTAAGGTTCTTGATTAAAAAAAAAAAAAAAAAAACTATTCCTGTACTCGGTCGTAAACTGAACAAGAGCTCAAGTACTTACAACATCATTATTCTTAACTCTTAAATCGCTTTAAGAGTAACATCATTCTTGGTTCTCCTTTTTTTTCGCTACTTAAGTTCTTTTTGTTTTTTTCTAGAACATAAATTTGAAAAGATACATGAAAATTTAGACACAATTCTGATAGACAAGTACAAGAGATATTACTGAATGAAAAATCACAGTACGATTAAGCATGAAAAAAGAATTGGACGAAAATTATAGTACCGGTCAATTTTAAGCATGGCATGTAACGCGTGGGGAAATTCTACTAGTAGTAGAAAAATAAAGGCATTCACATGGGGATGGAAGAGGAGGGACGTGAAAAGCGAAGCAATAAAGCCAATTTGCATCCTGCAAAGTCTGTCTATTTTCAATTGCTCTCTTTCGCTTCTGCTTCACTTTCTAGACAAAAAGTACATTATGTCCATTAAAGTCTTGGTCTTCCCGATGAAAGTCCTTTATGAGTGTACTATCACGACAAACAATATGAGTTAGCCTGAAGAGGCCACCTTTTGAAGCACATTGTGTCCTTGAGTTAGACAAATAAATTGTTCTCCTTTTTCTCCGTAGCAAGACTTTTGGTCGTCTGAAAGAGAGGACCTTTTCTTGTGGCCATCCAAAACATAGAATAGGAGGTGATCACATGACCAACTTAGAGGTCATGCACATCTTCATAAAAAAATATAATTTACAAATGTTTTGTTCGTTTTTTTTTCCTTTAGTATGGGCTTTTACGTGGCAGTTATAGTGTTAAAAATTTATAGCAAAATGGGCGAGGATGATCTGCTGAAGGGTATTGAAGTAGTTGGTGATGATCCTGAATCACTTGATAGGAGAATTGTGATCCTTTGAACTGAAAAAGTTAGCCCAAAGTAACTTGCTTGATGGATTAGTTGGTGATTTACTATTTCCAGAGTAAAATTAAGCAACTTGCTTCATGGATTTGTTGGTGTACCCAACTCTTTTTCTTGTTTAGCCCAAAGCAAGTGTTTCTATTCTCCTTATCGAACAGTCTTTGATGACTTGTAGATGTATAATAGAAAGTAAGATGTCATTGTCAGGTCGATCGTCAATATTTATTTCGGTTGGTGCAAGTTGTACAAAGATGCTTATTTGTCAGTCATATTAATTGTGGCCATCTTCATTCATCATCAGACAATGGTAAGGCATCGCCAACCAACAATGTACAATGTACTAGATATACTTTAGGCATCACACTTATGACCATGAAAATCGTGCAAAGGAACACGATTCTCCTATCAAGAGCAATTATTGATCATCGACTACTGCCTTAACACCTTTCAATAGATTATTACTACTCGACTTGCTGCGAATCTTTAGCACTACAAGTACCACGCAAAAGCTTAGGTTGATCGCATATTCTCCCATAATGCAATAAATGAAGACATTGAAATTATAAGGTTACTGAGAATGTATGGATGCCCAATGAAAAAAAAGCCTTGGTCTTGGTTTTTGTTTAATGTTTTTGGTAGGTGAATGTCTTGGTCTTCCTGAACTAAATAGTTTTCTCTCCCCATTAGCTCACTTCTACCTCAAAGAAGATAGAACAAAGCAAAAAGATAGAAAAAATTCAATAAGTTGTAGATAATTTCTACTGTTTCTCGTGAGTTCCTAAATTAAAATATTCAATTTAATTTAATTTTTATATTTTTGCTGTTTCTTCTTCTTAGTTTTTCTCTTTGCTTTTTTTTTTTTTTTGTTGAACTCAAATTTGAAAAGATACAATAGAGATTAATAAATGAAAAAATACCAAAATGATTAGACCCGTAAAGAGTTGGAGGAAAATTATGGTATTGTTAATTTTAAGCAAGAAGGAATTCTATTGTTAATGGCAAGAAAGATATACAAAGTCTTGGTCTTCTTGGAATCTTTTAATTTCTTTCCCATCACCGAAAGTATGCGAAAGTCTTGGTCTTCTCGAAATCTTTTAAAGTTGATTTCCTATCATCAAAAGACGTGCAAAGTCTTAACCTTCTTGGAATCTACTAGTTTCTTTCCCACAATGATGAGTAAAAAGCTTGGTTTCTTTCCCACGATGATGAGTAAAAAACTTGGTCTTCTTAAAATTTATTGGCTTTTCTTTCCCACCATCACTCTCACTTTTGCTTCACTTTAAAATGATATCTTTTGTTGGTGAAAGTCCGGATCTTCGCTTTTCCATAACATCTACAGTGGACTCTTGATCATCAACTACTACCTTAGCACCCTTCAATAGATCATTGCTACCCATCTTGCTGCAAATCTTTAGTACTGTAACTGCCATGTAAAAGCTTACATTGATCGCATTAAATGAAGACATTGAAATTGTAAGGTTATTGAGAATGTACAAATGCATTCAAAAAAAAAAAAAGGCCTTGAGCTTGGTCTTTGTTTAATGTTTTTGGTAGCTGAATGTCTTGATCTTTCTGGACTAAATAATTTATTCTCTCCATTAGCTCACTTCTGCTTTAAATAAGATAGAACTAAGCAAAAAGATAGAAAAATTCAGTAAGTTGTGGATAATTTCAACTGTTGCTCATGAGTTCCTAAATTGAAAGGTTCAATTTCAAATATATATACACACTGATTATAAGCTAATGCGTAGGATGGGTACTCTACAAATATATATATATAAAGTTGGTCACTTCTCCTTAATGAGCCCTATCAATTATTTACTTTCCCTTTCCTGTATTATGAAATACATGAATGGATGAAATACATGAATGAATATTCATTATATTCATCTTATCTAATGTACTAATTATGGTACATTTGTATTATACTTTCTAAGTACATCTCCCTATACAATGAACGTTCATCTCCCTTATCCAGTACATGTATCATTCGATACATTGATATTAATGTTAAGTACATTCTTGTTCTCCTATAAATAGGAGTTTAGTTTTGATGTACAATCACAACTATCACAACATCCATAAGAATAAACAGTCACACCCTCTTCTCTGGCTTTCTCTACTATCTCTGGTGTCCTCATTTTCTCTACTCAATCTCTCTATTCTCTCTATTTAGTTATTCGCCACGCAATATTTTACAACACGTTATCAGCACGAAAATCTACCGACTGAGTAAGTATTTTTTGCAAGCACGAAGATCTATCGTGAGTAAGTAATTTTTGCAAGGTGGGTATTCATTTTATTAATCATCATATACTTCATCTTCTTCTATCAATTCTTCATCTTTATTTTTCTTGGCTTGAAGCCAAATTTCAAATCTAAAAATATCCTTTTGCTCCTGAAGTGGCGATGGATATTTAAAAATCCTTCTAATTAATTTAAGGATTTACTTTTGCAAGGATTATGGCAAATATTGAAAAGCCCAAATTCCACATCTTGGAAGTGAGTGGAAAGAATTATTTATCTTGGTGCCTTGACATGGAAATGCACCTCCAAGGGCAAGGTCTCGCTAATGCAATTATAGAGGATAGAACCTCAAATGAAAAGGATAAAGCAAATGTGCTGATTTTTATTCACCGTCATTTGCATGAGAGCCTGTAGACTCAATATTTATCCGTTTGAGACCCTCAGATCCTGTGGAGGAGGTTGAAGGATAGGTATGATCATACCAAGATTGTTATCCTTCCTCAAGCACAATATGATTGGCAAAATCTCAGACTGCAAGATTTAAATCAGTGTCTGACTATAATTCTGCTTTATTTCTCGGCTTGAGTAATGCAGTATCAAACTCGCTGATGCAGAATTATTAGAGAAAACTTTCTCCACCTTCTATGCTTCGAATATTGTATTGCAATAGCAATATTGGCAACGTTAGTTTGCCACATATTATAAATTAATTTTTGTGCTTCTCACTGCTGAGCAAACTAATAAATTGCTGCTAAAAAATCATGATCTTATACCTGCTAGCTCAAAAGCATTGCCTGAAGCACATACTAACTTTGAGAAAAATACTGGCCATTTTAAGAGCTATAAGCGCAGGCAAGAACATAATCTTAAAAGGGATGGCGGAAAATTTAACCGCCCTATGAAATCAAACTTTGACTTGAATCATGGCAAAGAAAAGAAGCAAAAGAAGGTGATTAATGAAAGTAATTGTCATCGCTGTGGCATGACTGGGCACTGGTCACGTACTTGTTGTATGCCAAGGCATTTTGTTGACCTATATCAGGCATCTTCAAATAATACGGGCAAGCGTAGTGAATCTCATGCCATTAAAATCAATCATACTGTCATAACCATTGTTGAGACCAATAATATTTCCATTGGTGGGACTCCTCTTGCTCCTGAAGTAGCAAATGCATCATTGGATGTCTCTGATTTCTTTGAGGACCTCTGATTACTTTGATGAGGCATTAGATTGGTGGATGATGATTTAAACTTCAAATTTTATGATACGACACCTGAAGTTGTCAACATAAATGCAAATGGAAAATACCGAGAAAAATGGAGATGTTTGTTTGCTTGATAGTGCAACAACACATACTATATTTCGTAGTAGATACTTTTTCTCGAGTATGACATTGCGTAAGGCACAAATCCATACAATATTTGGTCTTGTTCCGATTATTGATGGTTTTGGAAATGCCACAATTATTTTGCCAAATGACACCATCCTGCATATTGAAAATGCGTTTCTAAGCATTAGATTCAAATGGAATCTGCTCAGTTTCAAAGATGTACGCCGTAATGGGTACCATATTGAGACTATTTATGAGCAAGATAAGGAATACATTGGTATTTCCTCTTATAAGATGGGCCTGAAGACCATCCATGAGAAGCTAGAAGCTTCTTCTATGGGTTTGTATTGTGTCATGATTAAGGCTATTGAAACCTACGCCACCACATCCTGGAGATTGGTAAGCCCTGATCAGTTTGGACTGTGGCATGATCGCCTTGGTCATCCTTGGTCATCCTGGCGCTTCAATGATGCGTAGGATAATTCAAAATACAAAAGGGCACCCTTTAAAAGATATAAAGGTATTGTTGTCCAAATATTATAATTGTGAGGCTTGCTCACAAGGAAAGCTCATTATCAAACCTTCCATGACAAAGGTTAATCTTGAATCTCCTTTATTATTGCAAAGAATTCAGGGTGATATTTGTGGACCAATACAACCACCAAGTGGACCATTTCGATATTTTATGGTATTAGTGGACGCATCCTGTAGATGGTCCCATGTTTGCCTATTATCCACGCGCAATGTCGCATTTGCACGTTTGCTTGCGCAGATTATAAAGCTCCGGGCACAATTCCCTGATTATTCAATTAAGAGTATAAGGATGGATAATGCTGGTGAATTTACATCAAAGAGTTTTGATACATATTGTGCTTCACTTGGAATCGAGGTTGAGCACTCGGTTGCATATGTTCATACTCAAAATGGATTGGCAGAATCCTTGATTAAACGTATCCAAATCATTGCCCGCACTCTATTATTGAGAACGAATCTCAACGATACAGCATGGGGTCATGCAGTTTTGCATGCGGCAGCTCTAATAAGATTACGCCCCACTGCTAATCTTTTACAATCTCCCCTTCAAATGGTCCTTGGTTATGAACCAGATGTTTCACATCTACGCACATTTGGTTGTGCAGTGCAGGTGCTTGTAGCACCGCCAAAAAGGACAAAAATGGGTCCCAAACGCCGTTTAGGTATTTATGTTGGGTTTAATTCACCGTCTATCATTAGGTTCTTGGAACCAACTACTGGTGATCTTTTTACTGCCAGGTTTGCAGATTGTCATTTTGATGAGACTAGGTTTCCATCAATTGGGATACCTACAACTTCCATGACTGCAAAACAAAAACCAGTTAAGGTTTTTTCCTGGAATGAGAAAAATTTATCTCAATTAGACCCAAGGACTCTTGAATGTGAAAACGAGGTGCAGCGCATAATCCATTTACAGGCTATGGCCAATAGACTTCCTGATGCATTTAATGATGCTACTAAGGTAACGAAGTCTCATATTCCAGCTGCAAATGCTCCAGCTAGGATAGCTGTTCCCGAAGAACAAGCTAAAATGAATCAAAATCTCCCGCACTTGAAGCGTGGTAGACCGATAGGATCAAAAGATACTGCTTCTCGAAAACGAAGGGGAAAGAATTAGGAATCCACTCTAGAAGAGCCTAGCGTTGTGCTTGCTCCTGAAGAGCTTATTGCCCCTGAAGAGGCGCAAACCCATGAAAGGAACATCAATCCCGGGAATACTGAGAATTCCATTACATATTATAATGAAATTTGGGATCGAAATGAAATCATCATTGATGATGCTTTTGCATTCTCAGTTGCCCATAAAATTATGGATGATGATTGTGAGCCGCAATCTATTATTGAATGTCATCAAAGGCAAGAATGGCCTAAGTGGGAGGAAGCAATTAAGGCTGAATTAGCTTCCTAACTAAACGAGAGGTTTTTGGACTGTAACTCGTATCACCGATAATGTAAAGCCCGTTGGATATAAATGGGTATTTATCCGAAAACGAAATGAGAAAAACGAGGTTGTCAGGTATAAAGCCCGACTCGTTGCCCAAGGATTCTCTCAGAGACTTGGGATTGATTATAATGAGACATATTCACCTGTGATGGATATGATTACATTTCGTTTTCTCATTAGCCTAGCAATCTTTGAAAGATTGGAAATGCGTCTTATGGACGTTGTGACGGCATATTTATATGGCTCATTAGATTCTGATATTTATATGAAAATTCCCGAGGGATTCAAAATGCCTGAAGCATGCACTCCCCGCAATTTATTCTCAATAAAATTGCAAAGATCCTTGTACGGGTTAAAGCAATCTGGTCGCATGTGGTATCAACGCCTAAGTGAGTACCTAATTAAGGAAAGGTACAATAATGATCCTATCTGCCCATGCGTGTTTATTAAGAAATCAGAAACCGGATTTGCTATTGTAGCATTATGTCGACGATATAAATTTAATTGGAACTCCAGAAGAGTTAGCTGAAACTGCTGAATATTTGAAAAGGGAGTTTGAAGTTAAAGATTTGGGTAAAACCAAACTTTGTCTTGGTCTAGAGCTTGAGCATAAATCAAATGGAATAATCGTCCATCAATCAGCATACGTTGAAAGATTGCTTAAACGCTTCAACGTGGACAAAGCTCACCCATTGAGCACCCCTATGGTTGTAAGGTCTCTAGATCCCCAAAAGGACCCATTTCGTCCTAGAGAATCAAATGAAGAGATACTTGGTCCCGAAGTACCATATCTTAATGCAATTGGGGCTTTGATGTACTTGGCACAATGTACGAGACCAGATATCGCTTTTGCGGTAAATTTATTGGCACGATTTAGTTCTGAGCCAACTCGGAGACATTTGAATGGAATTAAACATATTTTCCGTTATCTCCGAGGAACCATAGATATGGGATTATATTATTCCAAAGATTCCACTAACTTTGGTTTAGTTGGATATGCTGATGCTGGATATAGATCAGATCCACATAAGGCTCGCTCTCAAACTGGGTATTTATTTTGTTATAACGGCACCGCTATTTCTTGGCGTTCTACTAAGCAATCGCTAGTAGCTACATCTTCTAACCACTCGAGATTATTGCTTTATATGAAGCTGGAAGAGAGTGTGTTTGGTTAAGATCCGTTATAACGCATATTCATAATTCTTGTTGTTTAATACCGGTTACAAATTCTCCCACTATAATTTATGAAGATAATGCTGCTTGTGTTGCACAAGTCAGGGGAGGATATATCAAAGGTGATAGGACCAAGCATATCTCGCCGAAGTTTTTCTATACTAATGAACTCCAAGAAAGTCGACAAATTGATGTTAAACAGATTCGATCCATAAATAATCTTGCAGATCTTTTTACCAAATCATTGCCAACATCAACTTTTGAGAAATTAGTATATAGCATTGGTATGCGGCGAGTTCATAAGATGCAAGATTGATTAGCCCCAGAAGTGGCTATATGGCTCAATTGAGGGGGAGATATTATGAACTATACATTGTAGCATTAATATGCGATGAGTTCACAAGATGCAAAAATTGATTAGCCCCTGTAGTGGCTATATATACATTGCACTCTTTTTTTCTTTTTGTCCGGTTTTTTCCCACAAGGTTTTTCCGGCTAAAAGTTTTTAACGAGGCAATTAATGCATCCATAAAAGAGAGAGATCATAACATTTGTGCTCTGCACTCTTTTTCTCTTTTGTCCGGTTTTTGTCCCACTGTGTTTTTCCGGCTTAAGGTTTTTAATGAGGCAGTATCATTTGATGCACAATCATAATGAATACAATGAATATTCAAGGGGGAGTATTATGAAATACATGAATGGATTAAATACATAAATGAATATTCATTATATTCATCTTATCTAATGTACTTATTATGGTACATTTGTATCATACTTTCTAAGTACATCTTCCTATACAATGAACGTTCATCTCCCTTATCCAGTACATGTATCATTCGATACATTGATATTAATGTTAAGTACATTCTTGTTCTCCTATAAATAGGAGTTTAGTTTTGATGTACAATCACAACTATCACAACATCCATCGAATAAACAAAACACCCTCTTCTCTGGCTTTCTCTACTATCTCTGGTGTCCTCATTTTCTCTACTCAATCTCTCTATTCTCTCTATTATTTATTCGCCACGCAATATTTTACAACATCCTGAAATTTATTAACTTATAAAACAGATGATTTAATCTAAAATCTATTTAGACGTGAACCCAATTAATGAGGTCAATTAATTATGAAATGTGATTTTATATTAGATTACCAATGTTCATGTACGTGCTACGCACAGACGAAGACATTGCATAGGGAAAATTATAGTAACAGTCAATTTTTAAGCGTGGCATGTAATGCGTGGGGAAATTCTACTAGTGATGGAAAAGCAAAGGCATTTACATAGGGATAAGAGGAGGGACGTGAAAATTGAAGCAACAAAATCAATTTCGGTCCTGCAAAGTCTCTAATCTTTTTTATTTTCTCTCTCCCGCTTCTCCTTCACTTTCTAGAAGTACATGATGTCCAGGTCTTCCTGAGTGTATGGTTTTTCTACATGAACAGAGCACTTGTGGACAGAAAGCATCCTTGAAAGTCTGGGTCTTTGTCTAAACTTTTTGGAAGGCAAAGTTTGGGTCTTCCTGGACTTTGAAGTATTCTCTCTCCCATAGCTCATTATCACTTTACTTCAACATAACCCTTGATCAACTCTACAGTGATTGATTGACCCTTGGCCCTTGAAAGATCTTTTGGGTTCCTTCTTAACTTCTTTCTTATGCTAATTTATAGTATTGTTAATTTCGAACAAGACGTGACGTGTGGAAAGTCTACTCGAAATGGAAAAAGAGACATTGAGATAGGAATGGAAGAGAAGGGATGCGAAAAGTGAAGCAATGAAGCCAATTTGCATCCCGGAAAGTCTTAATCTTCATGGAATTGATTAAAGTTTCTTTCTCATTAGCGCTTTTTCACTTTTGCTTCACTTTCTAGATAAAAAAAAAATAGAACATGATAAGTCTTGGTCTTCATGATGAAAATTATTTTATGAGTATACAATCATGACAAGCAATTTGAGTTAGACCAAAGAGCCTATGTTTTGATGCACCTTGTGTCCTTGAGTTAGATAAATTAGTTGTTCCCCCTAAAAACCCCAAACCTGGTACACCTGTGACAAATTTATCCTAAACTATTTTTTTGACCATCAAAAACCTCAAACTGGTATTCCTTTGACAAATTTACCCTAAATTAATACACTTATAACAAATTTATCTTAGTTTTTGTTAAATTTTATTGTCAAATTATTAAGTTAATTAACACGTAACAGTTGACTGATATATTGATTTAGGATTTTACACTGTTTGTCACAGTTTACAATTTTTGTGACTTTTTGTGGTATTAATTTAATTTAGCAGAGGGTATATTTGTTACAAATTTACCAGTTTATAGTTTTTTGTGATCAAATAAATTAGTTTGAGATAAATTTGTCATAAATGTACCAATTTAGGTTTTTTTTTTATGGTCAGGCGGGATAAATTTATCACAAAAGGTGTCTGTGGGGTATTAACCATATATATATATATAAGCC
Source organism: Eucalyptus cloeziana (assembly GCA_014182715.1). NCBI lineage: Eukaryota > Viridiplantae > Streptophyta > Magnoliopsida > Myrtales > Myrtaceae > Eucalyptus > Eucalyptus cloeziana. Next base: position 10,860,300 of record CM024635.1, on the reverse strand, counting down.
TTCATTATTCCATGAAAATAATGGAGGCTATCATGCTTGTGTCACAGCCTGATGAAGCGACATGTTGAACGCTAGATTGATTGACTTGTGATGCTTGCGTCTCTCGATTGAGAATATGAAAGCACTGTTGCTGTCTCCATCGTGTAATTTTTCAAGGAAATCGGGAGACCTGTTTGTCCGTTCTCCTTAGGAAATTGATAATCTCGCTTAATGGGATATTTCCTGATCGAAAATTCCATCGAGTTCTGTATTTATAATTATTTCTTTTGAAACTGTTGGCCATAATGAAAACAACGAACTTGAACATAAAGGGAAATAATCGCAATTTAAATTCTTAGAAGTATGAAATGGTTTGTTCCGATTCCGTGTCATAGGTTAACTTCATTATTTTCTCTAATATCAATCCTCTGATTGATCTTAAAATCTTATATTCTGAGATACTGTACAATGAATATGATCAGACGCTCTATTTGAGTTTTCGGTCTTGTGTGTATTTGATTTACTTGTGATCTTATACCCCTGATATGGCCACAAACATGAACTATACGGAAATTTTCTTTGCTATTTCCTTTTGTACGAGTTTAGAATTGTAACGCCATCTTAAACATAACTCTAACAAACTGTTTAAATCTCATCATAATTCTAGGGCCATGTTAGTATCGCCTTGAGTTTGGTTAACCTTATAAGTCGCCTGGCCATTCTCTTGTAATGGAATCTATGGCCGATATGTGACCGTCATTTTAAAACATAACGGCCGCCGTTATGCTAATAGCGCTCTAAAATTTTATAATAGATAATATACTAATTTCTTTTTGGCACCTAACAAGCTAGACATTCAAAGAATAGATCTCACTTATTTAAGCGCTCAATTGAAACTTGTCATATCACTTAGTAAAAAAGTTTTAGTAGGAGTTCTTTATGGATTTAGAATTTCTCATGGAAATTTATCAAAAAAAATCTTAAATCAATTGCACTTGTAACCTTTTAATTTGCCCATATAGTCCATCCGGCCAATTGTAGACAAACAACACTAATTGGACACCGATTGTCCTACATGGTAACACCAGTGCCAATGTGGAAATTTTTTGCAATTTTTAAAAAATTGAATTCTATTATCATTTTTTTTTCTTTATTGTGGCCGGCTAGGGTAGGTGAGGGCTTGACGACCCTCACTGACCATTGGGCAAAGTCCTACAAGCCCTCACCAGCTGCGGGCGAGGTGACCCCCATTTGTGGCCAATGCAAGCGACCCTCGCCAAGCCCTCTCCTACCTTTGCTTGTAGCTAGTCTTCGGTCATTGGCAAAAAGGAAAGAAAAAAACAGAAAAATAAAAAATAAAAAGTTCAGAAAATTTTTAAAAATCTGTCCACTTCAACATTGATCACGTAACATAGGACAACCGGCGTTGACTAGGCGCCACGTTAACTTTTTTTTCGATATGCTAGAAGGACTACATTGGTAAATTATCAAAAGATTTATGACAATTGAAAGGTTTATGACTAAATCGGTACAAACGCAATAAATTTAGAATAATTTTGGTAATTTTCCTGAATTTCTCATTGCTATGTGTGCAAGATAGAGCAAAGTTTGCTAAGCAGCCTCAACATCACCATCATGTATTCATTTTCACATACTGTGACCATCCCTTTCGCTAGGACAAGGATTAAGGCCGTATTACCCTTTATGTGTAAAACCTTTGTATATTGTTTTGTTTTTGTTTTTTTAAATTCTGTCTTGCATTTATTGATATATGCAATCGGGTCCCTCCAATTTGTTCTACCGACACAACTTGCCCCTCTGCCCTCCATCTTTGAATTAATTTCACCAATTCGTCGATGTGTATATAATGGGTTGGTGAGAACGGCCTCCACTCTATAAACACGGACGGAAGCACAAAGGTCCCAAAACGGACAAAAATTACGTGAGAGAGAGTTTGAGAGAGTTTTTTTTTTCGAAATGAAGGCAGTGCATTGGCTTCTAACGGTGGCTGTGGCCTGGTGGTTTCGACAAGACGGAGCTGCGTGCGAACGCCGGTGTGGAGACGTGGCCATACCTTCTCCATTCGGGCTCAATTCCTCTTGTGCGGAGTCCACAGATTTTTTGCTCAATTGCAAGAACACCGAAGGGAGCGGTTTTCGACTGATGAAGGGGAATCTTACCATACACAATATCTCGGTCGAGAACTCAACCATGGCTGCCAGCTTCCCCGAAGCATACGAGTGCTACGATCAGAATGGCAAGCTACCAAACCAAAGCAAAAATGTGACCATCGATCTACTTCAAAATCCTTTGTATAGATTGTCGGACACCCAGAATGAGCTCGTCCTCCTTGGCTGCGACACTCTCGCATTCCTGGCCGACAGCAGCGGGGGTTTCAGCAGCTGGTGTGCGACCTACTGCTTCGACGACTTTGACTTCACCAAGGAGACCGTTTGCTCCGGTCAGGGTTGCTGTCAAGCATCCATCCCAAAGGGGCTGAAGACGCTCGACATTCTAATCACGAACTTAGAACGAAAAGTGTCGGCCTGGCAACGCGACCGCTGTGTACGGGCCTTCTTGGTGGAGAAGACATCATTCAATATCTCAGATTTTACTCTCCCGAGGTACAAAGATGTGGGCAACACCCCGAGCGTTGTTCTGGACTGGATGGTCGAATCGAACGTGACTTGCCGACAGGCTAAACAGAACCAGTTGAGCTATGCCTGTGGTAACAACACGAAATGTGAGGACTTCGGGAGACCGGGTTATCGTTGCTTTTGCAAGGATGGCTACGACGGGAATCCCTACGATAGAAGCCAAGGGTGCACAGGTATTTAATACATATATGACTCCTCTTGCATTACCGCACTCGAATGAATGGCGTGGATAACTAATTAATTAATCACCATCCTAGTGCCGGATAGAGAAGTAGTGTATCTATGTACTGATTCCATCTAGTTTTACCCCATTTAATTAGCCACCGTTTAATTTGGGCTACTCTTTCTCTCTCTCCCCAACCTATTATTCCTCCACTGTTGGGCTAGAACCTCACGCCAGTGCCGCTGTCACCGTCATCTGCCCATCACCTTACGCGAGCCCACCATCGGCCCTCACGTGCCGTTGGACCCCCATGGCTATGTCCAGAGAGAGCCCCCCTCTCTCTCTCGTTACCATACCAATGCACGCTCCTTTTCGTCCGCCGACAGCAGCGCCTCCACTCCAGAGATGACAACAAGTGCTACCACCACTACAACCAACAATGCGTCTCTCTCTCTCTCTCTCTCTCTCTCTGTGTCTCCCTCTCCCCCCATCTTAATAAGTCTGAAATGTACCTCATCTCGGCAGTAACAAGTCCTTGGTACCATCTCCTCCGCATTGAAGGAGATGAAATTTGCTTGCATGAATGGGAAGATGAAATTGCAGTAACCTTTTCATCAAGAGAGACCAGGCAACGGTGCATGGGGGTGGGGTCGTGACCTTAACTCATCTGAACATCAATATCGACAGTGGCGGGGATGGCGATGCGGTGGTCATAATGACTGCAACGTTTGCAGCGTGGCTGGGCCGCAATGGTGGTGGAAGGGAATGTTGGGTTGAGTGGAAGGCCACAGGGGGAAGACAGAGAGAGTATGTTTTTCTCATTTATTGGATGCGTCCTAACACATGACATAATTCTAATGGGAGGCCTACCCCTCGCTTGGCTCTTGCAACTAGGGTTCATGCATTATTGCAAAAGCTCAATTCCCGCGAGTTCTTTACACAGGATCCTTTCCCAGCTCGTGTACCCTCAACGGGTCTCGTATATAGAGTTCGAGACAGTGTCGATCTCAGTCGATGGCAAAGAACAACGCCGTTTTTGAGCTCGGATTCAATGCGGAGAGAGACTGAGAGTATATAAAGAAAAGATATCTTGAGAGAGAGAGAGTGGACACGTGTGAGAGTACTATAACTGAAACATAAATGGGATAGCTTTATTTATCTAATAATCCATGCACAGACCTGTTTAATTTGTTTTTGCTATAACCGAGATAACGGTGCAATTTCTCTTCTGCATAATGTAGACATCAATGAGTGCGAGAAATCAAACCGATGTCATGGAAAGTGCAAGAATACTCCTGGGAACTACACATGCTATTGCCCATTTGGAATGAAGGGCGATGGTGAAGCCGCTTGCCAAATTTCTCCTTGGGTACTACTTGTTCCAGGTAATTTCACATACATCCCCTCATCATTCACTAGATGGTTCATATTCTATCAATTCATTGTTGAATTTGCAGTAAGTTTGACATTTTTTTCTTTAACGTATTATTAATATATCATACTTACATGGTATAATCCCCGGTAGCACAAGCAGTGAGCCAACAAGCTGCCACGTGTCTCTGTTCGGTCCCAGGCTTCAGGCTAACGCCGATTACATCTTTCCTTTATTTTTCTTGTACCTCCTTTTACGTCCTTTTTCTTTTTGGCCCTTTTTTTCTGAAGCTAACACTTTGAATCTACGTTTGTGGGAGTATACACAGCACCTCTTAGTGAAAATTCCTACTCCAACCAACCCTACAAGTCTAGGGGCAAAACGAACAACTAGAGTTTCTGATTTCAAGAGGAAAAATATCCCTAATAATGGTATAAATTCCGAAAATTTCTTTCTTCTCTTGTGAGTTGCTGAAGTGATAATGGCCCTTAAGCACTAGATGGACAAGAAGGCCAAACGCCATTGCTTGGGGAACTTGCCAATAAGGACGACCTTCAAGATTGATGAAACTCAGTTGGATTACCATAATTCAAGAAACTCAACTCACCTTCAACGATCACACCCATCGATTGGATTGGGCTTTTTTTATTTTCATTTTCTTTTGTCAAATCCTTTTACAGTAACTATTATTCAGACTTGCATGGCTTGGCTGAGTTTGGATTTGGGTAAAAATTTAGGTATTATCCCGTGAATGGTTCGCAAGATCTTCAATTGATTATCTATTAAAAGAGACTAAAAGAGAGAAACAGAAAAAAAAAATAAAGAAAAAAAGTAAAATAGTCGAAACAGAAAATTAGAGATTTTTAGTATAGGTATTAGAATTTTTAGAAAAAAAATGTACACTGCTAATGCAATTTGAGATGAGGCTGGCAGAGTATGGTATATTAATCCATATTTTGATTGAGATTTGGCGGTGGATATATTGTTTTTCCGGGGTTAAAAAGACATTTTCCGATCTATCTTTTGAATTTAAAGTTATTGAAGTTAAGCAAATATAATATTAAATGTCAAAGTTTGGAAAATAAGCAAAAAAAAAGAAATGGATCCATGCATAAAAGCTTGCCGTAGTGGGGTTTCTTAGGATGGGCACGAGGCACAAGTAATCTGTGCCCCATCGACACCATTAGGGGTGAGCATGGTTTCAAAGTATAACAACAAATCTAAGAACCATATTGGTGAAATTGGTCTAGTTCTAGGTTCTAGCACATGCAAAGTAGGTTCCAAGCTCAAAAAATTGGAGAACTTGTTCCATTGGGGAGGTTTAAGGTTTCATGTGGAATCAAGAACCTAGACCTTAGAGCAAGTCTTTCTGTTTTTCATGCTTTATGTCTTTGTGCGATCCTACGTTATTCCATGATGTTCAATAATAAGTGTGTAATATGAAATTACTAGGCTAAGCTTCCATTTCCGGCGATATCTATAATCAAAATTTTTATTTTGTTAATATTTCATAATCTCCATTTATCTAAATATGAATGATGATCATATATTGTAGCAAATGGTGGTCATTATTTACGATCCTGCAATTAATAGTACATGTGGCACCTGAGTAGAACTTGGAACCAACCTTAGAATCTGTGATAGAGTAGGTTTTAGTTTATTGGGTATGCAAGGTAGGTTCCAAGTTCTCGAATATTTTGGGAACTTGTTCTGACATATAGATTCTAGGTTCCAGAAGGTACCTAGAAGAAATCTGAAACCGCTCACTCTTAAATACTACATTCCTTGTAAAAAAATGCCAAGTTCCCTAATATTTTGGGAACTTATTGCGACGGATAGATAATAGGTTCCAAAAGGTACCTAGAAGAAATCTGAAACTGCTCACTCTTAGATGGCGGTGCCTTTTGGGAACATTAAAAAAATGCATTAGCTTTGCCTTTTGTGCACTTTTATGAAAAAAGCATATTTTATTTCGTTTAATTTACTTGTAATTATTTTTAATAGGAATAATAATAATATTATTAAAATTCAAAGGACAATCGCTTCCATGGCGGTGCCCAACTAGCAAGTTGGGAAAAATAATAATATTTTATCTTCATTGTGAAATGTAACAATTTATGTTTATCATATAAATATGCTAAATTTATGTAAATATATCCTAAATCGAATAGCAATAGATGGTGTACGTGGTATTTATCTTAAGAAAAATGTTACCAACTAGTAAGTGGACTAGTTTTTCTGGCAGAAAGTAATTCCATGGCGGTGCCCCCCACACAGGGCACGGTGTTGGGGCAATTTTGCATGTCAAGGTGGGTGAAATTAGTTTTAGAGAAATAATTAATCGGTATATAAAAATGGTTACATTTTCTTTTCTCTAGTTAGAGAATATATCCTTCAATCATGTTTTTAATTGGCAGGTTATATATTATATATTTCCCACATGCCAATTTTAACTAAATATAAATTTGGGCGATATTTATGTTTGTGCATAAGTGGAGGGAGGTGAATACTTCCTCGTTCTTTTTTGTTTTATTACAAACCTTCATTATAATCAAGAAAAGACATTGGGACGAGTAAGTACTTGAAGTGAGTTCAATCGATTACTTATTCGGTTCATAATTGTGCAAGTCAAATTTTAAATGAGGCCTTTCGTGAGGATTGTTACATGATACATAACATGTATAATCCTTTTTTTAGTTGTTCAACAAATGATTCGCATAAAAGAAAGATACTTTTATTTTACCTTTTTATTTTTTTATTTTTTTAGTAGAGAAACAATTTCTATCACCAGTAAATTGACAGTTATATTTTGAAAGGTATCCAAATCAATGGTAATAGATGTGGATTATGGAAAAAAGGATTAAATGGGTTGTGTGTTTGAAATTAAATTCTTTTAAGAACTATGTGGACCATATAAGGATTACATGCTTGAATCATTAATCTAGTTACATTTATTCTTTGGCAGCAATTATTCTGCCCTTCTCCTTCTTAATTGTCGGTGCTTTAGCCTTTCACACGTGGAGGAGGAGAAGCAAAGAGAAAAACTTCAGACGAAATGGAGGAGAGCTCTTGAAACACCACAGAGTTCGAATCTTTGCAGAGGTAGAGCTGGCAAAAGCAACCAACAACTATGATACCAGCAATAAGTTGGGTGAGGGTGGTTTTGGTTCCGTCTATATGGGGAGAATAGCAGGGGATACCGTGTTCGCGGTCAAGAAGCCTAAAGATGTGCACAAGTCTATAATAAAAGGGGATTTCCAGCATGAACTTGAGATTGTGATGCAAATAAACCACAAAAACGTGGTGAAGCTCCATGGCATATGTTTGGAGACTAGAATACCATTGTTGGTTTATGAATACATTTCGAACGGTACCCTCTTCCAACACATCCATCAGAATGCGTCTACCATTATGAATTCATGGAAAAAGCGGCTCGGAATTGCCACCGAAGTAGCTCTTGCACTCGAGTATATGCATTCCTGCGCAGAACCCCCAATCATTCATGGTGATATCAAGTCGGTGAACATACTTCTGGATCAAAATTACTCAGTAAAAGTATCTGATTTTGGAACTTCAGTACTTATATCACCAGAGCGTAGTCATGTCTTAGCCAATGAAATACAAGGCACGCTCGGCTACATCGATCCAGAATATTTAACCACCGGTATAATAACAATTAAGAGTGATGTATACAGCTTTGGAGTTGTCCTCGTGGAGTTGCTCACGGGAAAGAAGCCAACAAGTTTCATTACTAAGTCTGGAGAGTCGATCAATATTATCCATTATTTCATATCTTCCGTGAAGGATAAGACACTCTCCGATGTCATAAACTTCGAGGACGCTAGTGAAGATGAAATAGAGAGAATAGAAATGGTCGCTGAGATTGCAGTGAAGTGCTTGGACCAAAATAGTGCGAGAAGGCCGGCAATGAGGGAAGTGGCTGAGCAACTCGCCAGGATAAACCGCGAGCTCGACGGCTCAATAGCTGAAGAAAACAAAGAAGAGACCGAAACGGAGGTGGATGAAGAAAACCTATACTCCCATACGACTTCAACTACTTCTAAGATGAGCCAGCATGGGACGTCGAGCTCTCTTTTCTGATCTGGGAATATATTGAGCCGGTTCCACCATCTGATCCTCTGTTACTATGGTGACATGTCTATTAATTGTCCATAAGGACTTCTAGGGTTGATTGTGTATTCTATATATATGTATATATTTGCCATTTGTTTTGGACTTACAGTTGTGCAAGCATTTGTGCAAGTTTGAGTGTCACAATCTAATATTATTTATGTACAAACTATGCACTGAGATGGACTTATAGAAGGCTGATATATGGCCATTTTTACATGATCATAATCTCTCTTTCCCCTAATCTTTTCTTTGTTGTCCTTTTTTTTTCTTAAATATAATAATAATAATAGGTCAGAAAAAGAATCTACTCACTCCTTTTTATCTTATTTTTCTTATGATAATCCAAGTTCACTTCTATTGCAAGTAAAAATCTCCATTCACTTTCAGTTTTTACTTTTTCCTAATTATATTGCAATTAATCGTAATATAATTTTCATTTCCTGTGAAAGGATAATAGAATTGTTGGCCAAGAGGATTATAACAGGCCAGAAAAAGCATCTCCTTTCACTCTTTTTATTTTTGTAATTTGATCTTAATTTGATATGATGGCGGAAAAAAAAAAATCTCGATTTGCTATACTCTTTCTCATTATATCTAGTTCATCTAATGAGTTCAGATGTCAAATCGGAGTAAAAGTGGGGAAGACAAACCGATTCAAAACTTAGAAAATACCACATCTTCCAACCTTGATATGATTACTTATAAATATGATAAAGGGATGAAAAACACTATATTAGTCAATTCATCAAGAACGAAAGTTCTTATCCAAACCTATATGAGAGGATCACAAAATCAAGAAAGAAGTATCAGGGAATTTAATTGATAATAACTTTATTGTAGAACAAACTCTTTTTATTTTTAGGATGTTTTGTAAGTTTGATACTAGTAAACCACGATGAAAAACACTGGCTAGCAAGGAACATTTAACTTATATTAAAGGCGATAGAAATAAGTAGTTTTTTTTTTTTTTTTTTTTTTGTACTTTCTACCTAAATAAATTAATGGCTTAGACTAAATTAATATTTTAGTCCTCCACCGCTATTAATACTTGATTTTTAGTCGATGCGTCTTCAAAGATAAAATATTGGTTTATGGTTTCCGATCACGACGGAATCATTTTCTCGAATAAAAATGCTGCTTTTCATTTCTTTTTCATTGGCCCTTCATTTATGGGTGATTTCCTAGTAGTTTTCATTAAAAACTCAAAAAGTCAAAAGTTGACTTTTTAATTGACTTTTTTTGCAAATTCTTTGACCAAAAAGTCAGTCCCAAGTCAAAATTTGATTTTTTTTACGAAAAGTTCCCAAAACGTCTCAATTTCATTTTGGCCAAAAAATATTTCAAAAAAAATTGAAGTTTTGACCATAAATCGACCTTTTTAGTTATTAATCATCAAAGGTTGATTTTGGTAAACTCTCGGATAAAAAAAATTAAAAAATTTGAAAACTCATAAATCACTTTATTTTAGCTTCAATGTGACTTTGCCCACAAAAATTATACTAGATTTCTCTAACGCTCTTTCGGTATATTTATTTTTTTTTATTCCCAAAAAATATTTTGCAAAGCGTTTGATTTTAGCCTATCTTCTAACAAGTAAGGTAATCATGCGGGTGTGCATCCAATATTGAACACTCAATGAATCAAATAAATTGTACCAAAGGAATTAAACACACCAAAGCAAGCAATTATTTTTTGGGTTTTCTCTTGTCTTGAAGATCTAATACCAACCTGCAACTTCAATAGAAATTCGAAGTGGGACAATGATGGGTTTAGTGGTCCTTAAAGACATTAAATGACACATTCAATCATGTATGAAAAAAAAATAAAAATCATGTAAACCCGGGCCAATTGAGCTTTGAAAGCTCTCGATCTTCGTTCCCATGGACAAATAAGAATGGCGTACACTAACTAGGAAAAGGACATATACGAGTTAATGATGCAAAGCGAGCATGTTCATCTAGTCAATCAACCCAATTCATCTAGAGGTCATTTTAAGATCACTTCTGCGACCATTTCGGTGATTTGGCATATTGAGATGAAAATTTCCATTTTTAGCTTTAATTAGGGGTTCTGATCAATTCTTCATGATTGATGAGACTGTACCTCTAATCAGCTTGTTTTCTTAATATCAATTCAAATCCGGGGTTAATTTTGGCAAATTCATATGAGAGCTTCTCAATTGAGCAAATTTCACACATCCAAAGGTTGCGAAATAAGGTGAATGTCTTTGGACTGAGCCAATCTAACTTGACCAATTCTAGACTAAGGTTTAATTTGATGAATTGAAATTCGATTTGAACGATTAGAACTTCAATTTCGTTATGATGTCCAGTTCATATCTTCATATCAATGTCGATTTGAGTGCATCAGGCCACATTAAGTGCAATTACTTGAATCGATAGACATTGTGAAATATTAATTGCATTCAATTTCAATAAATTTTGCAATTAAGCATGGGAATTGTAAAAATTGCATTAATTGTTTTCAAGGTCTGAATTCGTGTACCCATTAAATTTTTGTAATTTTTTTTTATAGTTGTGAGATGATTATATCAATTTAATCCATCAAGATGTCGTTAAAAAGGTTTAATTGGTTTAATTTGGGTGAATTTGGACCATTTCCTTTTAACTTAGGCCAAATTGGACAGAAATCCTTTACAATTGCATAAAATTTTAGCCAATTTCGAACGAAACCTGATCGACCTCTAGCGGGAAAATGGCTAGTCTTTCCGATGGCCAACGGCCACCCCTAGCAAGCCCAGCTCATGGCCGACCTCCCCATGCCCTTGGTTCACTAAAATTACGAAATTGGCCTTTCGGGGGAAAATGACCAAAATGCCCTTGAACTTTTTTTTTTTTATATATATATTTAAAATAGGATTCAATCTCGGCTGTACTGTCATGCCCCGAACCTCGAGCGCGTGCTCATCCCTCGGCGGTTGATAAAATATGCAACTTTCCAAGACGAGTCGCCGACCCTTTTCATTTTATTACACATGCGGAAGTAAATAACAAATCCCCTGATAGTAACCATCTCAAAATAAAAAAGCAGGACAATAGATTGACAAACAAAACATGATTTTATATAAAGTCTACACCCAAAAGACTTCAAAGACTGACTCTCAAAAGAAGTTGTCCTATTTGACTTACACCTCAAATCACCTCAGCTCGGCTCCAGATCCTCCACTTTACGGCCCTAAAAAGAATTGAGCCCACGACGGAGTGAGATATAAATCTCAGCGAGTTCACGCTCTAAACCCCAATCAGAAGGGTAATATGCTTAGGGCGTCCTAACCACACAATCACACTACCATAGAGACTTACCTCGTCTCAGATCTTCCCTATAGGTCAGCACAATTCATATCATAGACAACCACGAAAACATGAGTAGCAAATAAGCTCATCAACTGGAACGCCACACTCAAATTTCAAACAAGTATAGGGGTCCTGATTATAGGGCCAAATCGGTATGACACGTCTCATACCATGCCACACAACTTTGTCCCATAATTCGGCGCATCTATCTCAATTAATCATGCGTTACAATTGATTATTACTACCCGCATAGGCAGTTTTACCTAACACACATCGGTCCTCTAGCGTAGCCAAGCTCCGTCTCACCCCTTTGAGCACAGCTACATCCTCCAACACACATCGGGGACGACATTCCTTACGGCATTCCCAAAGGAGTTTCGGTCCATAATCTACTACGACCGGCTTTCTTTGACCAAGGGTGTCCCATTTAGGGATAACATCCACCGACACACACCCGGGACGGGTTCTCTTAACCAGCACACGATCATTCAATTTCGGCCAGAGACATTGTGCTTTACACTCACATGCCTCAATTAAGATAACGGTCTTGGTCTGTTTTCTTCATATTAAAAACATCCGATGAAAATATCGTGTGTGGGCACACGGTCAGATCGAACCCGAAAAATTGGTATATTCCTTTTTAAAATCCCACTGTTTTATATAATATATAAAACTATTTTCTATTAAAACTCGACACCCGAGATTTTCTGAATAAACATCAAAATTCACCAATTTTGGAATAAATAACCAAAATTCCAATTAGCACTCAATTTGCACAAAATAACACCCAATTGCATAAACCGAACATACCATTGCAATCAACACGAAATTCCAGTCATTGACTATTCCGGTCTAATTTCCGGAAAATATTTAATAATTAAATAAATACCAAAATTAATTAAATAATGCAAATTAAATCAATAAATGCATACTTAGGCTAGAAATTGCTAATCTAACCAGCTATTGCCCTAATTAAATTATCCTAATTATTCTAACTACAATGCCACATACTAAATTAACTAATTGCAAGTTCTAACCACCTAATTCACTAATCTAATTAACCTAAATTAATTAGACAAACTAATAACTACCCTAATCTAATCTTAATCTAATCTAAACACCCATTAAACGTCATTAACATCATAATAAGAGTTTAGTGCATAAACTCACCAGTTTAGCGCAAAAACCGGTTTATCGCGACGGCAGCCGAAACTCGAGCCTACGACGACGCCAAGGGGAGTTTGGACTGGGCTGAGAAGCCTTGCAAGCCCACATCGAACTGTTGGGATCTGCTCGACGAGGCTGTAGCTTGCGGGATGGGCTAATTTGCAGGCTGGACTGGAGGCTTGGGACTTGGGCTAGGCCGTGTGTGAGGAGTACAACGAAGGGGGCAGCTGGCATGGGCTGTTGCGTGGCCTTCGAGTGGGCTGGATTGGCGTGGCTTGGAGCTGCTGGATGAAGGGACGCTGGCCCTGGTCGAGAGAGAAACAGACAAGGGGAAGGGACGAGGGGCAAGGTGGCATCGCTGACATGGAGCAGCTGGATTCGGTGGAGGACGTGCGGCTGAGTCTGGCGACCTGACTTCTTGAGTGGGGGCTGGCAGTTGACCGAGCGTGGAGACGTGGGCTGGCGCGAGTGGACGGTGTGTGGGCGTGAGGTAGCGAGAGGAGGATTCGGTGGAGATGGCAACGAATCAGGAAATGGTGTGTGCTCTGCTTCAGTAGTCTGTTCCGACTGATGATTGTTGTTTGTCATTAGAATTTTTCGTGAGCATAGTTTTAAGTCGGTACCTCCATGAAAAATGCTTGGAACACATGGATCTATGACATATAAAAATTTCGTGGATTGAAGTTCATTTAGATAGGTCAATTATCAATAAATCGTTCATGCACTGATCTGTAAAATCATGTTTCAGACCGACCTGCACTTGTTCTGCATTTTTTTATAAAATCACAGGATCAGAATCAGAGTATATTTCTTCATGAAAGTTGTGCATAACATACAGATCTGCAACATGTAAAAAATTCAAAAATTTTGGAATTGATTTGGTTAGGTCGATTGTCCTTAAACTATCCACATCCTGTTTTGTAAAGTTTGTGTTAGTGATTAGGGTGTTTCGGTTCTTTGGCTATTATTAAGTCATGCATTTGGAATATTAAGTTGGAGTATTCATGAAAATTGTAGATGTTTGCATGTTCTATATGCCATAAAATTTTCATGAAAAACTCATATCATTAGATAGGCATGAGCATACTTGCATTGCGGAATGTCCTCTCTGCAAGTTTGATGTTGCTAAATGACTATGGTATGTCCATTGATTTTTATAAATTCATGTGTTGAAAATTAGAGGTCAAGGTCTTCTTGAATTTTGTTCATCATGCTACATTCTTTGATATGTGCAATTTTTTGGATCAAATGAGATTCAATAGGTTGATGAAACACGCATTGAACTGTTGTCATTTTCTCTATTTTTAATGTGGCGTTTCCTTGCCTTTTCGAATTCATATGCAACGAGAACGAGAAACGCTTTGGGGAACCCCTGGTGTACTCCTGCTGCTCCTCCATGGCTCTAGACAATGGACCGAGCGACGACCAACTCGCGTGATACACCTTTCATCGCTGTGAATATCCCGGGTGACGTCCTCAATTCGCATAAGACGCATTTCGTCATTGAGAAAGATCACATTGAACCCCACAACGTCTCATCTCTTTTGTATAATTTTTTCTCTAGCAAGTTGTCTTGTTGTCTGAAAGACTTCGAGACGACTTGAAGTCTTCATGCACCGAGTCTCCCCTGTTGGTCACCAGGCATGCGGCCCGGAGGTTTTAGAGCTGATCCAAATTGCACTCGCATGAACCGGTTGCACAAGATCGCGATGAATTTCAACCATTAGATGGGGCGTCTTATATGGGGCCCACATAAATCAACGCCGGAGATCGACTAGGCTCAGGTCCGGGCCTAGTATTTTAATATACTAGGCCCGGGCCCACATAAATAATTATTTTTTTATTTACTTCTAAATTTCAGTATAGATTTGATATAAAACAACTGTTTTAGCTATAAGTATTTTAATCTGTTTAAAACTAGGGGAAAAAAAAACACACACACACACACTTTGTTTGTGCAATAACTGACAGGCAGGAAATAAACTAGACCTTTGTATATATTTAGAGGAAGAAAATTCAGCAATTTCAATTCGATAATACAGTCAAACACTCTCATGTTGAAGATGACACGGAAGACGGTAAAAATGAGCCAAGTCAAGGAAGCTCATGGCAAACATTTAACGTAATAAATTTATGAACCCGATTCAAGATCCAATAACAGGTTGACATCAGTAGGCCCTCTTGAACTGGCCTCCATGCATAGGCTGCGAAGTTTGAATCTCCAGTTGCCTAGAAAACCGGTCTTCTGATGATTTATTTTGTGCATGTTCATGGAGAAACTGTTCGAAGATGCTCTGTTTCTATATTAAAATTGCACCCAGACCTTTTTTTTTCACGCTAGGCCGTGGTATAATAGACATCTGTACTTTTTGTTCGTCTCTTTGATACTTTTGTAGATGAATGTTCAGCTAGAGAAATTAACATGGATATTTCCTGTAGATTTTTGTTATTATTCAACCACAACAAGCTCCTCAGTTTTCAAATACCTTCTTGGATATCCTGTGATGTAGACGGAAAGGAGTTGTCTGATGATGATTATGTTGGAGGTTATGGGTTTGAGAGAGAAGAAGCGGTTGCTTGAAGTATTACACCAAGAGACGTCAAGTTTGGAACGCTTTCAAGCAGTGTTCCCAAAGATAGGAAACCCTAGAGTTTATATATATATTAGCTATTGGCTCCTACCATATGGGCCCAAATAACCGTACTTTTACCTATTGGGCTTGTATGTGAACATATTATTTTTAGATTATGTTAACAATATATCCAACAATCTCCTCCTATGTTCACTATACAGCACAATCCAATAAGGTAGTCAGTGTAATGTTCAAACAAACATGAATCATCCACATTCAATCCAAGACAATTAACTCGGATCTGTCAAAGAGTTTTCAGTAGTAAAGTATTAAACTCAATCATCATTTGCAATCTAAATAAATGAATCATTATTAGCATGAATCTGTTCTGAGAACAACAAATCAAAAACAAGTATTAGGAGTTTTAGATTCAATCTAAACTCATTCAAATCCTCAAAATAAATCTTAGACTCAGTTCACAACCAATATATGCATAATAATGTTCACAAAATAGAAATAGCAAAATGCAAGTAAACTGTCAAGTCCCCACATACTTAAAATGACATATATTCATTCATCAAGTAGGTCATCTTAGTAAGGATCCCACTCATTAAGCTCTCCTCCATCTCTACCATCCCTTGTAGAATGTCAAATATGAATTTCATATTATCATGAATTCAATCATTTGAATAAAACTTAGTAACATTCCATCAGACAGAGAAGAACATATATCATGTCATAAGCATCAATCCAGTTTCATATATTATGAACAAGACTTAAACAATGTGATTTACAAAGAGCCATCAACTTAAGTTTATTTGTAGGAGAATAACTATTGTCTAATTTCAAAGAACAAGACCAATAGTCAAGTCACCTATAATAACTTAGTCATGTAATATCAAGTTTCAATTAAGAACAAGACCAACAGGCTTCTTAAATAAACAATTGTTTCTATGTTTCAATTTGGAATGTCACGATTCTTGATTCCTTAAAGTCAAATAATCTAACATCAAGTTTGGAATGAGATCATTTAACCAAAAAGGATAGTCCAACTTAGTTGAATTGTATCATCAAGTTTGGAATGACACAAGTTTCTCCGATAGAACATTTGAATTAGGTTAAAGTTATCTTCATCAAGTTTGGAATGAGACAACTCACCTTTTTCAAATTAGTCAACAATCGTGAACATCAATGAAACATATCTTTGCTTATCATGGTAGCCACTAAAGGAAGATTCGATAATTCAAAACACACACTTAGAAGGTAAGTAAATGGTAGTTAAGACTTGCCTATATAGTCTTTAACCCCATTAGAAGGTAAGTAAATGGTAGTTAAGACTTGCCTATATAGTCTTTAACCCCAATTCCCCCACTGTTTTGAATAATCGATCTTTAGGCATACCTTTGGTGAGAGTATCGGCTATGTTATCCTTTGATCTCACATCGATCAAGGTGATAACCCCTTGTTCTCTCAGATAATTCAACAACGCATGTCTCGATCTCACATGTCTTCTCTTTGAATTAAAAGTATT
This sequence comes from Eucalyptus cloeziana, assembly GCA_014182715.1. Taxonomy (NCBI): domain Eukaryota; kingdom Viridiplantae; phylum Streptophyta; class Magnoliopsida; order Myrtales; family Myrtaceae; genus Eucalyptus; species Eucalyptus cloeziana. The sequence goes on along the minus strand of CM024635.1, from coordinate 10,843,410 downwards.
ATTGATGACTTGGACAGGCGCGATTATCACGAGAATAGGCTTAAAGAATTAATCTTTAGTCGAGTCAAAGGAATATCCATAATCAGATTCTTTATCCACTCGCCTCTTCGCCGGCTGAGGCTAAAGCAAAAGTTCTGATTCCATAGACGACAATGCAATACAAGTCTGTTGTTTGGATTTCCATGTAATAGCAGCTCCACCCAAAGTGAATACATATCCACTAGTGGACTTACTACTTCAATATCTCGAACACCATGAGGCATCGAATATCCATCCACAGTTGGAGGATAACCAGAATAATAGAGAGCATAATCTTTAGTACGTTTAAGGTATCTCATCAGCCTATCAAGGGCATCCCAATACTCTTTACTAGGATTACTAGTAAAACGACTCAAAGATACCAACTGTAAAGGCTATGTCGGGTCTAGTGCAACTTATAGCATACATGAGACTATCAAGCGTTTCGAGTATTTTAACGATCAACGCTGGTCCCTTCATTAGGACTCGATCTGTTATTATAATCACATGGTGTCTCACTCGGTTTACACTTATCGTATCCCCAAGTAGAAAGTAACTGCTCAATATAATGAGTTTGGCTAAGGGAGATAACTTGCCGTTTAAAACTTACTTTCATACCAAGAATAGTATTAGCAATACCAAGATCTTTCATGTCAAATTCTTTAGCTAAAGTAGCTTTCACGTCACTCACTACAGAATGATCGGAACCAAGAATTAACATGTCATCAACATACAAGCAAATGATGACTATCTTATTTGACATAGAACGATGGTAAAGGCATTTATCTGAATAACTAGACTGAAAGCCATAACTCTTTACCACTTTGTCAAATTTGAGATGCAACATCTTAGGTGCTTGTTTAAGACCATACAATGATTTATTCAATTTACAAACTTTGTCCTCAAGACCTTTCATAACATATCCTTCCGGTTGTTCCATGTAAATTTCCTCATTTAAGAAAACTGTTTTTACATCCATTTGATGCATTACAAAGTGTTCAATAGATGCTAAGGCAAGAAGAATTCTTATAGTTGATAGATGACACACAGGTGAATAAACATCAAAATAGTCTATTCCACTATGTTGTTTATAGCCTTTAGCTACTAAACGTGCTTTGTATCTGGCTATTAATCTATCACTATTCAGTTTCTTCTTCAACACCCATTTACAGCTTATAACTTTAGCTCCTTTTGGCAAGTTTACTAGCTGCCAAGTGTGGTTTTGCAGTAGAGAGCTCATTTCATCATCTATGGCTTCTACCCACAGTAGAGATTCCCTAAATCTCATTGCTTCCTGATAGGAGAATGGATCATCCTCAAGATGGTAAGCAACAAAATCCTCACCAAAACTTTTGGGAATTCTCTCTCTTATAGATACTCTTACTAGAATTGGTTCAATAACCAATTGTGTGGAATTAGTATCAGAAGGGCCTGTTTCAGATTCTACAGGAGATTCTGAAATCATATCTGTAGATCCAGAAACATTCAAGCCTTGATCTTTAAGAAACTTATTTTCGAAGAACACTGCATCTCTAGATTCTATTTTGTGTATATCTAGGTAGTGCAGAAGATAGTGCTGCAAATAATACTTCAAGATTGTTGGAGGTTATGGGTTTGAGAGAGAAGAAGCGGTTGCTTGAAGTATTACACCAAGAGACGCCGTCGAACGTTTGGGCAGCCATGTTCTCCATCCAGGCGTGAAACCCTAGAGTTTATATATGTAATTGATTGCCCAGGCATATGGGCCAAATAACCGCTTTTACCTATTGAATTGTATGTGAACATATTATTTTTAGATTATATTAACAATATATCCAACAGATTATGCCTATTCTTTGGCTTAAATGGAAGTATATGAATCCACTCCAGACGATGAAAGGATGATCTCTTGTAGCAGAAAGATTTCTAAAAGATGCAGAATTGCCGATTCATGGAAGGAATGTAACCAAATTTGTCTTTTCCGGTGACGTGGGTGCGATCGCAAAAGTGGAAGATTTTTTCACTGAGGGAGAGGTCGACAGAGGCCCGTGGGAAAAGGAGAGGGTGAGGGCATTCACAGAGACAGAGGAGAAACTGAGATTGAGAGAACGCGTACAAAGGGAAAATCGGCCATAAAGGAGCAGAGAGCGTTCGAGAAACAGAGAGGGGAGAGAAGGAACAGAGACGAGAGAGAACGATCAAGGGAGACCCCTCTAGAAATTGGTTGCCTCTCCCTCGCCGGCCGTCCGCCATTCGCTACCCGTCCTTCCCCATATCCGGCCACGAGAGTTCCCTTTGATTACCGATAAGGGAGCTCAGCCGAAAAACACGACCTGGTTTTGGTTCGTGCCGTGGCCGTTCCTCATCGCTACACCGCCCTGTTGAAAAACCTGTTTGCCCCTGTTTTTGACTGAGATAGTGCGAATTGGTTCATCTCTCGCTGCACGACTCCATTGCTGGCGTTCATCCTCACGGGTGATACTAATCAGAGCTTCCTCGTGCAAGCTCGGCCAGTAATCACGATCGAATTTCCTCCTCGTTAAGGTAGGATTCGAAAATGTCGACCTCGGTTCATCTGTGATTAAAAATAAAACTAGCGTCGTAGTGACGCCGGTGTGACAACTGAATAATGTGAAAGTAGTTGACGATTCCATCTGGATTTCTACTGGTGTGATGCCATGGAATCGAAACACTGCTTTAGTTTTGTACATAGGATCCTCACCCAAGATGCTCACCGATTGTTCCACCGAAGGAATGCCTCTGGGAGTTGATTTAATATAGTTCAGGTCAATCGAGCTATGATTTGTATGAAATAGATTGAGTTTGCTATGTTTTTGGGGTTTATTATTAGGGAAAAAGCCACACAGAAAAAACCCAAACTTTACCGGAGTGACACATTTATCTTAAATTATTATTTTTTTTACACGAAAAATCCCAAACTTTACCCACTGTGATACATTTACCCAAACTTTTTCCATGACACTTAAAATCTCAAACTTTTACTTATTCGGCACATTTACTCCAAATTTTTTTATGACATTAAAAATCCTAAACTTTTTTCTGTGATATCAAAATTTGGATGTAAATGTGTCATACGGATACAAGTTTGAAATTTTCTAGTGTCATTGAAATTTTTTTAGGGTTTTTGATGTAATGAAAAATAAGTTTGGAATAAATACATCGCATAGGTATAAGTTTGGGATTTTTTGTGTTATAATTTTTTTTTTTTTTGAGTAACTATGTCACAGTGGACAAAGTTTGGAATTTTTTTATAGCTATTATTGTTATTATTACTATCATCGTTATTATTACTATCATCATCATCATCATCGTCGTCATCATCTTCTTCGCAGTGGATGGTCTCCTCATGATGAACATTGGCGAGGAGAACGAGTGAGGGTCACTGTTATGCATATTATCAAATCTCTGATAATGCAAAGTGCCTAAATTTGCCTTGGTAATGCTTTGCACTCTGTGTGCATTCCGCATTGTTGATGCTCTGTCGTTGGGAGGCTAATGAGCAGAGATGTTGATATGGTGGTGTTCATCGGTGAGAAAATAGACTGAAGTCTCTTACGCGTGCAGGGATCTCAGATGATGTTGGTGTCGAGTTCTTGTTATGCTCCCTTCTCCATATCCATGTTCTAGGCACTTCTATGAAGCAATGGATGTGAGGGTCGAATCGATGGACCGTGGTGTTCAAATGATGGTTGACGTCGGTAGCTGGGTAAATGTCCGGAGAGGCTCTATTCGTGTCTTGAATGTTTTGATATAGATGCAGATGTGTTGTCGATTTTCTTTTAGTTTTTCATTTCTTGAGTTTGGTTAAAAGAGGGATATGTGAAAGAGAGGAAAAGTGCAGGCGTCCATGGAAAAAGGGAAAAAAAGAAATTGAAGGAAGCGTAGGAGGATAGTTACAAAACCAGAAAGTTAGGCAAGGGAAATTGTGCTTAATTAGGGAGGTTAAAGAGAAAAATGGGCCTAAGTGTTAATATGTTCAAAATGGGTCAAATAGGGTTGGGCTGAATCTATTATTAGTAAATATAAATTAGCTTCCGCTTTAGAGAATTTGGGCTTGTTTGGATCTGGGCTGAGATTGACTTAGATGAGTTTTTGGTTTAATCCCGTTTTGACAAATTGGGCTTCATTTGGTCTTGTTTTGAAAAGGGTTGAGAAATAGAGCCTAATTGTGTCCGTGGCCCAGGCCCTCAAGGATTAGTTTCGGTTACCATTTGGAGCAGGCCTAAGGGCCCCGTTCGGGTTCCCATTTTCGAAAATAAAAATTAATTTTTTAAAAATATATTTAGAATACTTCGAAAAAATGTAATATTCAGACAATACTTTAGAGATCAGTGTTGACCTAGTTGTTATACTTTAGCATAGATTTGGTTCAGTTTCTTTTTCAGCTCACATATAGTTGGATATTATAGTGAGTGTCTTAGTATATTAATCTTTTGGGAAAGAAATTGAATTTGATTTGAATTTGACTCATGGAAATCATGTTTTGGGGCTTATAACATGCCCATATATATTCTTTGCCTGATAGGTATGTAGTTTTCATTTCCATATTTTTACTTTGAGCTTTTAAATACTCAAGTATTTAATTCTCGCACTTTCAATACATTGATTGCTCTTTACCTTTTTAGCCTGGTTAGGGCAAGCCTTAGGATCATAATAACCTCATTGAAAACCATTGGATGAATACTTGGTGACACCAAATGACATTTAGGATTCATAATTGGAAAAGAGTGTTTGATCATTTAGATGAATAACTCAAACCAAGTTAGAGGTACTGAAAAAGCACTAAATAGACTATTAGCGTAATCAAGTCATTGAACCTAGTCAACCTTTGGTTGCATAGGAAGCAAGACAAACTCTCATATATCGCATAGTCTCTAACCAACTCCAAAAGATTAGTCGTGACTCCTATCTCACATAGAATCCTTAGGAATTAATCTGAACTTAAAATGGTCAAACATCACATGAAGTAAGGGTTTGGGAAAGTCCACACCTAATTGTTGGCTATAGGCCTGCCTTTTTGGGCATTACCTCTATAATTTTTTCTTTTCCCCCTATTGGAAAAGGGAAGGTTGCGACAACTTGACAATTCCACTAGGGAAGTTTGCTACATAGAAATGGTTTTGGGTTGTTAAAGCTCATTGTACCTGTCCATTATCAAAGAAATTTTAAGAAGGCAGCTACACATCTAACGGATTATGTAAGACATTGGCTACATAGGTATATCATGGCAATAATGATATGTTGATATGATACAAATGCCATTAAATAGCAGTTAACTGTTAACATTGGCATCCCATGTGATATCTTGAGATGTTACCACGATAGCAAAGACATATTGGATGCTAAGATCGTACAACATACATGCTCTTTCCTCATCATTCAATTTGCAAAATAAGTAAGTAAGCCACGTTAGTCATTATGCTTCGCTTTTACTAACTAAGTGAGTCCTGTAAGTAAAATCACATCATGTGGCGATTTACGTAACGGAATACTCAAATTGAGCCAAATTTGGGAAATTGAGGATTGAACAAATTAAAAAGTAGGTACTCAATTGTAAAATGAATTTATATACTTATATGTCATTATTCTTTCCTAAACAGCAATAAGAAATATATCTCAAGAAAATTGAAGGTGACTAGAAGGTGGGTACGTCGGCAATAGTCGTCCCAGTACCGGCGGTGGCCGTGGTATGATGTTGCTCTCTCGCCCTATTCTTAATGAGTTTTTTTGGTGATTTTCCTTTTTATTTTTTCTCTTTTTCTGTTTTTATATTATTAAATTTAAATTTTAAAAGACGCAAGAAAATCTTGACATAACTCTACTGGTAATGGGAAAAAGAAAGAACGTCATTCGCATTGGGATGAAAGAGGAGATATGTGAAAAGTGTAGCAACAAGGCCAGTTTCCGTCCTCACAAGTCTTGGTCATCCTAGCATCTGTTGATGTTTCTTTCCCGATAGTTCTTGGACATCTAGCGAAGTCTTGGTTTTCCTGGGTCAATTTACTTGCACAAATATCCAAATTTCTAGGGATGATCTCTAAATATTACGGAACAAGCACTTGCAGCCAAAATTCTGCAGCAAGATGGACGACAATGATCTGTTGAAAGGTGTTTAGGTAGGAATTGATGATCAGGAATCGCTTGATAGGAGCATTCTGGTCCTTGGAACACGACTTTGTTGTTAAATAGTTTGATGCATAGAGAGTAATTTCTTGTACTTTATGTAGTGTTAGTTGGTGATTTGGACTCATTCAGTATTGCCAGAGTAAAATAAAGCAAGTTGCTTTATTGATTAGTTGGTATGCCTTATCCCTTTTGTTGTTAGCCCTGAGTAATTCTTTTTGTTTTCCTCGTCAAACTGACAAAGCTAAGCTATCCTTGATGACTTGTAGATGCATAAGAAAAACTAAGCTGCCATTGCTGGGTGTATCTTTCAAAACGATTACCTTAAAATTCAGTCGGAAGTTGCATGAAGATGCTTATTTCCCAATCCCAATAACGGTGGTCAGCTTCATTCATCAATAAAAAATGAGCTAATCTTTTGGCAAGAACTTTACATGTTTGTCCACATTGAATGAGGAATCCAGCACCTTCTTAAGTGCATCCTCAAAAGTCTCTTTGTTTAATCTTTTTGGTTGGTGAAAGTCTTGGTCTTTATTTTAAAAATATTTGATTTCTACGCAAATGATCACGAAACTAATTATTTATTTTTGCTGCTTTTTCTGGAAAAGAAATCAAACTCATGTTGTTCACTTGGGTGGATTATTGGAAAGTAATTTCAAATAAATAAAGCTGGTGAAATATGTCTCCAGTTTGAGTCCGATGGATTAACCTGATCTGAGATTAATTGTTATTTGTGGAGGCTTGAATATTCCGAATTAGATATTTCTTATTTTGCTTTGATATTAAGACCGGTGCTCCAGACTGTCGGCCAAGCAGAAAAAAAACAGAAAATAAAAGTCATTGTGGACTTCGTTCAAATATATAAACGAAATAAGATTTTGGTATGGAAGTCGGTAAGAAATCAGCAAATTTGAAAGTCCAACAAAGACTTGAAGACTTTGACTCGGTCAACAATTCGTTAGAGAAAGATATTGAATTATTCCGTGTGGAAGTTGGTTCGGGTTCTTAGCGCAGGGTGCACGTACAATTAAATATGTACCCGTAACCGTGGGTTGCTGGGTTGGTCACTCAGAACGACGTGGGTTATTTTCATGGTATTGTTTGCGAAATTACATTCAAGGAAGACTAGTGTTTGTAATCGATTAAATCTTATGGTGAGATTTGTTAATTCCTTCGTGAGATTGAGAGCTTATTTCTTAAGGAATTGTGGACTAAACACTACATGAGTTATTGAGTGAGGGGGTGCGTGACAAGCCAAAATTTTTGTTTCAAAATAATTTTTCTATTCTAGACCTATTTTTGGGATAGAAATTCGTTTGATAAAATTATTTCATTTTTCTATTTCTGAAATAAATTTTTGTTTCTAGAAATAGGTTTGGGACAAAGAAATCGAAGTAATTTTTTTTTTTTTTTTTCTATTTTTAAACAAAAATGAGAAATAAAAATTATTCTTATTGTTCGTCCTTACTACGAATCGGTCGTCCATCTGTCGCCGCGACCACCGTTCACCGTTCGTCGTCGTCCGCTGCCGGACATCAGCCGCCGACGGTCGTCGTTGGTCACCAGTTGCCGGCTGCTGGTCGTTGTCCGCTAGTCGCCGATTGTCGCCACCTCAGTTGTCAACCGCCGTTCGCCGATTGCCGGTGGCCGGCCGCAGTCCGCCGGTCGCCGCCGCCGGCTGTCGGTTGCCGTCGACCACTACCGGTTGCTAGTCGGCGGTGGCCGGCCACTGTCTGCCAGTCACCGCCGCCCCGATCATCACTGCCCCAGTTGTCGGCCGCCAGTCGCCGTCACCATTGGCGCCGGTCGCCGCAGACCACTACCGATCACCACCATTTGAAAGGGAGAAAATTTTATGTTGTTATCAAACGAATTTCTATTTTGAGAATAGAAATTTTGTGTCATTATTAAATGGGTATTTTTACTTAGAAACTCATCTGGAAATAGAAATAAAAAAATCTATTTCTCTTCCAGAAATCAATTTCTAGCCAAAATGGTTGTCATTCGCGCCCTAGTAATCTAGGCATCAGTTGAGGTTTCTTTCCTATTAGCTCTTGCAATTCCAATGACGTCTTGGTCTTCCTGGGTTAATATAACTGCACAAATATACAAATGAATGGGGATAATCTCTAAATATTACTAAACAAGCTTTGCGGACAAAAATACCGCAACAAGATGGGCAGTAATGATTTGTTGAAGGGTGCTGAGTTAGGAGATGATGATCGGGAATCACTTGATCGGAGCATTGTGATCCTCTAAACATGATCTTGCTGTTCACTAGTATGATGCGTAGAGTGCAATTTCCTGTATAATATATAGTGTTAGTTGGTGATATGGACTCGTTCAGTATCTCCAGAGTAAAATAAAGCAAGTTGCTTAATAGATTAGTCGGTGTGCGACCCTCTTTTTGTTGTTTAGCCTGAAGCACTTGTTTTTGTTTTCCCTGTGGAACAGACAAAGTTAGCGGTTCTCGATGGTAGATGTATAACAAGTACTAAGCTGTCATTGCTGGGTGTATCTTTCAAAACGTTTATCTTATTTGCCAGTCCCAATAATTATGGTCAGCTTTCTTTCTTCTTTGTTTTTTTTTTGGTCAGAAGTGGTCAGCATGATGCATCACTAAAATATGAGATCATTTGTTGGCAAGAACTTCACATGTTCGTCCACATTGGAGGAGGAATCGAGCACCTTAATAAGTATCCATAACTCAAGGTATTCATTTTCTTAAACATTTGGGCAGTTTTAGCACTGTAACTACCACAAAAAAGCCTACTTGGATCGCATATTCAACAATATGCCCAAATCATTAGGATAGTGAGAATTTACGGATGCGTACAAAGCAAAAAAAATCCAACAAAACACTTATAAGAAAAAAAAAATTATTAGGAAATTATGCAATCTGATTACAAATAATGCCAGAATACGTCCCATGTTGCACAAAGCAAATAGGTCATTAAGGGTTGTAATGGTTATCAATTAGTTTAAGCTTTGCATTGGCTCTCAAATGGCAAGAGAATAAACTCTCATGGGAGCACATGGTTAGGACTCCTACGATTCATGCTATAATCCATGCAAGCCTAGTCATAAGCATAAAAGAGAATGTATAATTTATCTTTGACTGATCCTAGTTTTAATTATGTGTCTCAATTGCCCGCTAATCTAAAAAGAATACCCTAGGCTTCCTCACCCTATATTTTAATCTTTCTCTTCTTTCAGATGCTGAATTCCCGAGGTGAATTATATAGACTGAAACATAACTTTCTGTTTTCTGTTTAGATGTCTTGGCTACTTTTATTTCAATTGAAAATCCAATTTACCATCCAAGAACATACGTAAGGTTCTATTTCCTGCAGTGACATATTAGTTGATAAATACATATACGTAAAAAATAATAAATAATGATTAGTTACACAAAATATGTGACCAAAATTCTACTTATCCATATCTATAACATATGAGTAATTGCAAATAACTAACTTTTCATAAATAGATGTGTGCAAAAAAAAAAAAAAAAAAAGCTGTAGACTTGCAGAACCCGTAAACCAGCACGGCGGAAAGTCAATAGGCTGCGTTTGGCAATCGGGATAAAATTCGGGATAGGATATGAATTATCCTATCTTACGTTTGGTGCTCACTTAGGACATGATAAAGTCGGATATAAAATTATCCCATAGGGGAGGTGAGATAAAGGTGGATAGGATTTCTAATGTCCATAATAGGAAAGTTATTTTTCTCGAATAACAAACTTATTAAATTAACAAGATTGAAATTATATTTCAATATAAATAATATTTGAATTCTAATTTAAGAAATTAAAAATAAAAAAATAAAAAATTATTTTTAATTAATCATATTTTAATTTATATATTCAACTTTAATTTTATCTTATAATAAACATTCAATCTATAAATTAAATATTTATATTTATTACATATTTGAGGTATTTTTGTATTTTAGGTATGCTAGTACGGTTTACTATCGATAAAATTTTATTAAAAAATGATGAAAGGTGAAAAAGAAATAATAAATAAAATAATATAAAAAAGAGAAAAATAAAATAAAAATAAATTAAGGAAAAGTGTTATGAAAGATATTCACCATTTCCGTTTATGAATTTAGGTTCATTTATAATGATATGCCGTTTATATCAAAAAAATGTATATGATATGATGTGACACATCCAACTTTAATACTTGTGATTCACCAAACAATGGACGTGATATAAAAAAAAAAAAATCCTGTGATTTCATATTCTATCCTATTTAGTCCTATCCCGATTAGAAATCCGAATGACCAGACGTAGCGCTTATTGGTCACAACAAGGTTCCAAGTCCCAGAAGATCGGGAGGTTGAGTACAGCGTAATGCCGAGCTCGGGTTCATTTCCACCATGTACCCATCTTGTACTCGATACCCCATGCCCTGTACAACATACCTATAGAAAGATGCAGGATATCGTGTACAATAATATTTCAATATATATATATATATATATATATATATATATATATATATATATAGGTGTCAATACATGTTCATGAGTCGTGTCAATTTAAGGTTATACTAATAATTAGGTCAATCAGAGTACGACCCTTTACTAATCATGTCATAAAAGCTCAACTTGAACAGACCCTGCGTAACCCATATAATTGAGATGGGTTAAATTGGGGAATTCCAACCCAAAAGGCACAACAATTTGAATAGCATCTTTGAGATCATATTTTAACTTTCTAAATTTCCAAATTGTGTTTTTTGTTAAAAAAAAAATAAATTCCATATTGTGTTTGAGGTATGCTATCATATCGTGTTGAATATTGTCACCCTTGTATATATTTGAGATCAAATTTTAACTTTCTAAATTTTCGTGTTGTGTTTGAGTCATGCTATCATATCGTGTTGAATAGTCACCCCTCTATATGTACTAAACAATTTATAATTTTCTCTTTTCTTTTCAATTTTTTTCATATTTAAATATGTAAAATGATAGAAGGAAGCATATTTAATGTTTGTATCCATCCTTAATGTTTTTTCACTTAGGATTATGTTACCGTTAGATTGAAAATGTAACTTATTGTGAATTTACTTGTACTTATGTCGAATGCATTAATAATTCCAATAATGACTTTTTTTTTCACTTAATAAAAATTTGGAAAAAATATAGTGGAACCTGTGGAACCGACAGATTCTATAGTGGTTTCAAGTCTCTATAAGATAAATTGCTGGTTCAAGAACTTCGAATTGGTGCCTACATAGTAGATTTCAGGGTAGAGTAATACCTTATCCATCCGGAAAATTGCGCACCTAATCATACCAACGGTGGGCGATGTAAGAAATGTAAATGAAAGTTATACAATCTGTATAGCTAAGGTTAATTCTAAAGAGGATAATTACACGTAAGAAAGGAAGGTATTATCCTTCCGGGGTATTTTTGTTTTAGGTGCAATATCAAGGGAACCCCTTCCCAGCAATAACCATTTCAAGGCAACCCTTGGCTATTCTTAATAAGCGCAAAATAAGCATTAGATATCTCATTAAATTAGTCATCTATGCAAATCCTTTTTAGTATGGCACTCACTTTAGCGTTTAAATGATAATTATCAAGAAAAAAATGGAAAAGTAACTAATATGCTGCTATCAATTAAATTGTAAAATTTCATTTCACTAGTACAGACTATACTACAATTACAAAAAATACTCTATTTGTCCCTCTTTTTTGAACTTTTCCATTAAAAAACAATCGAATCCAACCCAAATACATAAGGCGGCCGAGCCATTTATCATTTAACACCACGAGGAGTGTCCATGTGCTTTTCCCACATTCCAAGAATATAATCTCTAAATGTTACAAAACAAGCACTTGGACAAAAAATATTTTATGTTGATGTCTTCGATGTGCATCCCTTGCAAGGTCTTGGTCTTTCTTTAATGTTTTTGGCAGGTGCAAGTCTGGGTTTTGTCGGACTAAATAGTTCTCACTTCTGCTTTAAATAAGATAGAACTAAGCAAAAAGACAAGAAAAATTCAATAAGTTCTGGACAATTTCAACTGTTGCTCGTCAATTCCAAAAGATTCAATTTTAAAAAATACATACACATTGATTATAAACTGATGCGTAGAATGGGTACTCTACTAGTGTGTCTTTATAATCTTGGATTTAATTGAAGTTTCTTTCCCATTAGCTCTTTTTCACGTTTGCTTCACTCTCTCAACAAAGAAGGTACATGATATCTAGCAAAGTTTCTAGGGATATTCTCTAAATATTATGAAACAAGCACTTGTGGATGAGTAGTATTTTACTTTGATTTGTTTGATCTCTTATATGTATCCTTGAAATTTTTGGTCTGTCTTGCATCTTTTTGGCGGGTGATAGTCTAGATCTTCCCAAACTTCATAGTTTTCTCTTTCCATTAGCTCACTATCACTTTCCTTTACCATCGCTCGTCATTTTCTACAACAGCTGATTCACCCATGGCCATTGGAGATATCTTTTTGGGTTCCTGCTTGACAAGTTGGCTTCTCTGGGATTGGACTATGCTCAACGGGAAGGAAGTAGCACCACCCTCCTCCATAAGTGGAAGGGGATGCTAGAAACAATCTATGCTGTGTTGGGTGATGCAGAGGATAAGCAATTGAGTGGTGATAGTCTGGTGAAGTTATGGTTGGATGATGTTAGGGACTTGGCCTATGACATGGAAGACTTGCTTGATGATTTTGAGATCAAGGCCGCTCAGGCCAAGTCGGAGGTAGAACCTAGAACAAGTAGAGGTCAGTTGAAAAGAAAGTTTTCTTTCTTTAGCCGACCACGCTTGCTTGTGTCTGAAACCAAGTTACAAGAGATCAGTGGCAGGTTTGAAGAGATTGTCACCATGAAGGCTTCCCTAAGCTTGATGGAGAATGTTGTGGACAGATCCCACTACACCAACAAAAGGCTACCCAGTACTTCTCTACCGGAATTTCAATTTCTCGGTAGGGAGAAGGAAGAAGCACAAGTACTTGAATTATTAATCAGTGACGTCCAAAATTCCGATGCCACTTTGAGCATAATCCCCATAGTTGGGATGGCTGGTGTTGGAAAGACGGCCTTGGCTCAACGAATATATAATGACGCAAAAGTGAATAGCTATTTCGAGAGGAACGCGTGGGTTTGTGTTTCAGATGTTTTTGATGTTCTCGACATAACAAAGACTATTTTGCGGTCGGTCACCGGACTGCCCTGCAAGGACAAAGATCTTAATGGGCTTCAAGTAAAGTTGAAGGACAGTCTATCCAGAAAGAAGTTTCTTGTCGTTTTAGACGACGTTTGGAACGAGAAGTATGGAGAATGGACTTCCCTCTTAAAGCCATTTGAAGCGGGGGTTAAGGGAAGTAGGATCATCATCACGACGCGCAACCTTCATGTTGTTTCCATAACAGGAGCTTCGCCATATCCATTGAAGGAGTTATCAATCGATAACTGTACCAGCTTATTAGCCTTTCATGCTCTGGGAGCAAGAAATTTTGAGAGGCACCCAAATCTTGAAATAATAGGCAAGAAAATAGCTGAAAAATGTAGGGGTTTACCTTTGGCAGCAAAGATATTGGGCGGTCTCCTACGTAATAAAGAGAATCCCGATGAATGGGAAGCCATCTTAAATAACAAAATATGGGATGCAATGATGGAAAAGAATGATGAGATTCTTCCAGATTTGAAATTGAGCTATGTCAATCTTCCTTCTTATTTGAAGAGATGTTTTGTTTATTGCGCAGTATTTCCAAAGGCCTACGAAATTGATAAGGATGAGCTGGCACTCTTATGGATAGCAGGGGGCATTTTAGATGGACGAAAAACAAAAGAGAATATCTTGAGATTAGGACGGAATTACTTTGATGAGTTAGTATCCAGATCATTTTTCCAACAATCCAGTGTTCACACATCGAAGTTTTTAATGCACGATCTTTTGAATGACCTAGCAAAGTCAATCGCAGGTGCAACGTGCTTTACCTTTGGGGAGTCTTGGGAAGTGAGTGATGAAGATGATGCCTCTTTCAAGAAAGCTTGTTATGCATCAGTCATGTCATCACTGCATCTTACATCAAGATGCTTGAGATCATATGAAGGTATGAAGGTGCTAAGAAGTTTAATGGTATTGCGTGTTGGTGGGAGCTTAAGACAATTCTCCATTTCCAACAAGGTGCTGCACGACTTGCTATCAAAATTGAAGTACTTAAGGGTGTTCTCCTTATGCCATTGTTCCATCATAGAGGTACCAGAATGTGTTGGTGCCTTAAAACATCTTCGATATCTCAATTTCTCTTATACCCATATCGAAAGGCTACCTGAGTCAATTGGTGCCTTATGCAAATTACAATCTTTGATCTTAAGAGGTTGTCAAAAGCTTTTTATGTTGCCTCCAGGTATTACAAAATTAATCAGCTTACAAATTCTTGATATTAGAGATACAAAGAGTTTAAAAGAGATGCCGTTGAGTATTGGTAATTTGAAGAATCTTACTGTCTTATCCAAGTTTGTGGTAGGTCCAAAGAAAGGCTCACAAGTAAAGGAGTTAAAAAACTTGTCGCATCTTCAAGGAGAATTATTCATATCCGAACTGCAGAAGGTGGAAAAAGTTAGAGATGCAATTGATGCTAATTTGTTCAGAAAAGAAGGCCTTAGTAACTTATTCTTGCATTGGAATGAACATTTTGGAAAACTTCGGAATGATGAGCAAGAAGCATGGGTGCTTCACTCTCTACAACCTCACACTAATCTTGAAAATCTCACCATCTCGTACTACAGTGGTGGAATATTCCCATCATGGTTAGGCAGTCCATCTTATTCCAAGATAGTGTCTTTGTGCTTGTGGGACTGTCCTAATGTTACATCATTGCCCTTGCTTGGACAGCTCCCTTCACTCAAGGAATTATATCTTCAAGGTCTACATGCAATAAGCATGATAGGCTCTGAATTTTGTGCAGCTAAAAGGCCTTTTCCATCCTTAACAACTTTGAAGTTTGAAGAGATGTTGGCATGGAAAGATTGGTCTCATTATGCCGAGGGCCAAGAAAAAGAAGTCCCATTCTCCTATCTTCAACATCTTGTTGTCCGAAACAATCCTTCATTGGTTGGGACATTGCCTTGTCAACTAGATCATCTCATAAAGCTTGAAATTCATTCATGCCCGCATATGAAAAACTCAACCAATGTAGTTTGTCTTCCATCTCTCAATGAGTTATATCTTGAGAATTGTAACAAAGAGATCTTAAAGAGCTTGGTCAACCTAACTTCTTTAACCATTCTCAAAATTGGGAATCTTATAGAGCTTGTTTGCTTTGATCATGGGTTTATGAGCTGTTTGGTCAAGCTAAAGGAGCTTCATATAAGACGGTGTGACAAGCTAGCATACTTGTGGCAAGATGAAAATGATTTGCGAAATCTTACTTGCCTTCAGGGAGTGATCATCGAAAGCTGTTCTCATTTCACATCTTTTTTGGCTGAAGATAAAGAGACAGAGCTACCTTGCAACCTTGAAAGAATGGAATTGAGGAATTGCATAAGTTTAGAAAAGATTCCAAGGAAGATGCACACCCTCAGATACTTGGGCATTGATAATTGTCCAAAAATCGCAGGACAAATTGTTCCTCGAGGTGACCCCAACAACAATAATCCAATATCTCAACTTGAATTTCTACGGCCTAGTCATTGTTATTTTCTGACATTCTTTCCATTTACCAAGGGTAGACCTATTGTTCTAAAGATGCTTCATATTGAGGGGTGTGAGGGAGTGGAGTCTCTGGAAGAGGTCATTGTAAAACCGCTGGAATCTTTGACTATTGGCAACTGTGAGAATCTGGGAAATCTACCACAGTGCCTTCAAAGGCTCTCCAATCTAACTCATTTAAAGATTTGGAATTGTCCAACATTGGAGATAGAGGAATTCCCTTCCCTTCCCATCACCTTGTCGTGGCTTACACTTTGGAATTGTTCGAAGATAAAGTCACTACCAAATCAGTGGCACCATCTTAAATCCCTCCGGACACTAAGAATTGGGAGTTGCCAAAATATCAAATGCTTCCCTCAAGGAGGTTTGCCTCCCAATTTGTTGTGGCTCATAATTAGAGGGTGCGAGAATCTGAAGCAGCCAGTGAGAGAATGGGGCTTGAACTTGCTTACATCCCTTGAGGAACTGTCGATTGATGGAAGAAGCATGGGAGACGAGGGAGAGAATGTGTGGTTTCCTTCAGAGGACGAGGATGCTTGGAGTCTTCTCTTTCCTTCCTCGCTAACCGATCTTCAAATATTTCATATGAGGAACGTGAAAAGACTATCAAGTGGTCTTTGCAACCATCTCTCCTCTCTCCAATATTTATGGATTGGAGATTGCCCGAAGTTGAGGTACTTGCCGGAGGATGGCCTCTCTCCCTCCCTCCAAGAATTGCACATAGTTGGATGCGAGATCCTAAAAGATCGGTTCTCAAAATTCACTGGCTACTATTGGCCCCTCATCCAAGAAATCCCTATCATCTACATTGAGAACATTCGGGTCCAATGAAGTAAAATTGATCCGCTTTCGCTTCATTTGCTAGCTGCCTGATTCATTCTTCCATCTATAGTGAGTTTCCTAGGGTTCGGGTAAGTTTTTGGTTTTGAAGGCATCAATTTCGATTCTAATTCCTCAGTTCGATGCTTAACACAAACTGATTTACCTCATGAAGTTTTCTCGCATAAGTTTCCGAAAACCATCCGCTGATGGTGAGAGATTGACATCCAAAGGACGAAATGTTTACAGTGCTGCCTCTTGCTATGTTGATGACGTATCTTGAACTCCGCTTGCTGCCCAAAAAGCTCGCCTATTTTTGCACTTGAGTGACCCACCAAACAAATTGTGAGTGTGCACTATGCTTTGCGAGAGAATCTCCAAGGATCATAGTGTCCCACAATCTATTCCTCTACATTTTCAGCGTTTGTTGTATGTTCTCTTCCCAATATCATTTTTCTTGTGCCCTTGGCTCATATGATGTGGTTGTTTTGCAGATACCATTGTGATCTGTAGTAACAACTTCTCTTGGGAGGATCATGAGCGAACGTTGCTGAGGTGGGGCTACCATAGTAAATTATATGAGTCATTTGTCCCAAATTAACAAAACACAAAAAAACAAGCTTTCGATCTTATTTGGTGCATCGAAAAAACAACCTTTTTATTTAACATATTGTCAAAAAATCTGGAGAAATGCTGGCCCATTTCCTCACTCGAAGTTAAATGCTTTTTCTTTAGAAAGTTCTGTTTGGTTTCCCTCATCAAAGGATTCTGGAGGGGGTTGGGTATTTTAATACCAATGGTAGATCAAAACTGATTTTGGTTGGACTTCATTGTGATGTTAGTGAGCAGTTCCCAAGTATCAGCCTAAAGGAGAATGTGACACTCGAGTCTTCTGTTCATTCTGAATGCCAGAAAAAGAAATTTATTGGAGCGTCAATTCACGGAAATTGCGCTACTGGCTTCGTTACTCAAATGCCTCCTCGCACATAGATATTTGACTTGTCTTACCCTCTTTGGCAGATTGTTTGCTGTTGTGGATGACATCTTCTGCTTGTTTCAAGGACACAGAGAATGTTGCTCTTCTTAAGCAGCAATTTGGATTGAATAAGATGGCTAATGAGATGAGCAAGTTGTGAGAGACACCAATGGGAAGTTTGCATTCATGCTCTTTGACAGCTCTTCTAAAACCACTTTTCTGGCTGCCGTAAGTAATTTGCATCGTTTCAATCTGGGGTGTTGCTCTCTATTTCTCCCTCCCCTGTGATCTATCTAATCCTTCTGATCTCTTAGTCATGCAAGATGTTGATGGAAGTGTTCCTTTCTTCTGGATAAGTGATGGTGAAGGCAATCTTGTTTTCTCGGACAGTGCAGATGTGGTGAAGAAGGGCTGTGGGAAATCTTTCGCACCATTCCCTAAAGGTAATTATTGTTACGGATTGTTGATGTGGCTTCACTACAGTTTCCTCCATGCATTGAAATTTGAAAATAAGGATGAATGAATTCTGCTGATATTAAGCAGCGTTCATAGGAGAATGTTATATTATTTGGGAAGACATAGGAAGTAAAGATGTATAAGGTTTGGCAAGAGTTGGAAGGTGTTAAAATGGTTTTCTTCATCTGTATGCATGTTTTTATGTGCATTTTCACCTACAATGTTGCTCTTCCAATGGTTTTCGAGTGCCAAATCGTTCACCTTTTAACGTTGCCTTTTTTTCCGATTCAGGATGCTTCTTTACTGGCTGCAGAGGTTTGAGGAGTAATGACCACCCAATGAATGAGGTAAAGTCGGTTCCTAGGGTGGACAGCTCTGGCCAAGTGTGCGGCACTACATTCACAAAGTGGATGCGGAGACAAAGGAGTCCAGCATGCCTAGAGTTGGGAGTGCTGTGAACTGGTCCTCGCATTACTGTGTCCTATGGTTTATGGCCCTTTTTTGACCAGGCCATTAGCTATTGAATGGCCTTCTGTTGCGCACTTCAAAGTGGTTAAATCTCTAGATGAAGTTGATTATCTCGAGCTCGAAGAGTGGAGTCCTGCTTGGGCCACCACAGAGTTGGAGAAAGCCGTTTTCGGGGTATGAGAATCTGCCTCTCATACTCCGGGGTTGCTTTCCCTATCTTTCCCCTTGAAGTTTCCTGCCAGTTACAAGAAGGTATATAGATATGGAGAGAAGATTGAACACTTTCAGAAAAGGTGTTAGTTATCTCCTTATGCTGATGCACGTGGCCTCCATGCTGGATTGAAAGAATTCGATAAGAGGGCCATTGCGGTGATGCATGAGCTACTCAGCTTCACAATGGACGCTGGAACAGAGGTTGGTGACCAATCATCTCGCGCACTTTTGACGAGAATTTGTGATGCCTCAGAAGCTGATGAGACTCCTGTTGAAGCATTTTGGCATCTTCTATGTCTCTGAGAGGGGGAAGAGGTTTAGTGTGTTCTTGACAAAAGCTTATGAATGTGCAGAACTGATTCATAAATGTCCGCTGGCTATTTGGAAGGAAAAGGTCCTAAGCCTTATTGGTTATAGAGAAAGGAAGAAAAAGATAGAAACTTTTACGGACTTATCGGATATGGAAGAAAATGATGTGCTTGAGGGTGGCTCTGAGGATGAAGGCATTCCAATGCAGCTTGACCAAGATGAAGCCATCAGTGAATTGGAGGATATCGCAGGTGGAGACAGCTCCTTCATGGATATTAGTGAAATTGACCATGCATACAAGCCTCATGATTCAATTTAAGGTCAAATGTTCTTGTTCGAGCTGTCAAGATAACTTGCTTTTTCAGTCTTTTTCTTCACAAGTTCAAAGTTTTGAGCTTCTGTTGTATAGATTTAATTAGACAAACTCGCATTTACATCTGTAAACACTAAACCAATAGTAGGCTGATCCAGCTTATTCCTCATTTGTCCTGAATATCGCCTTTGAAAATAGGGAGACTCGTTCTTTAGTTTGAATGATAGATGACTTTCCACAGGTTTTTCCGGTTCTTTCTTATACCTCATTGATAACATAAATTGTGTTCAGGATTTGTTACATGGGCTAGCATTTGCTGGACGCCATTTTGCTAGAAAGTTCTTTTACTTATCAAAAGAAAATTATTGCGAATTAAATGGAGATGATGTTGGGTAATTAGCTTTCAAATATCGTGACTAGATTTCTTCTTGGGCTCATAAAAACCATGATATCGACAAATTGTTAGCCTTAAACCAAACTACTATTATGTGTAGTTAAAAACATATTGCACTAAATAATTTTATGTTTTTTTCTTTATGACAAAATACCATATGACAAAATACCATGGTTGATAAATTTCATTTTATTTGAAGTTATTTGAAATGATATTGAATAACTTTCTTTTGGTTACGTCTCTTCTCAAGCTTGATGAAGTCCTATGATCTTCAAAAGCACACCATGCTCGATCAAGCTCCTAAGAGCATATAAGGCTGTATTATTTGCATTCGATTAGCTAAACATAAATAGAAGCACTAGAAAAAAGGATACTTCTGCCTTACCGTTACAATATATTTTGCATTTGATGGAAAAAGGTGACAATGTAGTTGACAAATCTTTTTTCACTATCACAGTTAGAGAAAGTATTTTATGTCATTCATGAATGGTTTGTTGTCGAGCACATGAAACTTAGCGACAAGCTATGACAAGGGTGACAAAGTGTCCATTGCAGAGAAAGGAAATGAACAAGTGCTTGGGAGCTCATTCTATGCCTCTAGCTGTCAATACGATGATTAACATCAAATTGCAGATTAACCAGAAAAAAAAAAGGAGCATTTCGCCTGCCTTCCTGGTTGGAGAGACTTCAACATGGATGGAATAAATCTCGGTCTCATCTTATCGACTGATGAGCTCTTGCTAAATTTTCTGACAAAATTGAGTGATGGTATGGATAGATGTGCATCATCTATGTAACAGCACAGCTAATAATAATATGCCAATCCTACAAAGGAAAATTCCCGATATCCACTTCTTTTTGTTTAATTCCTCCGCACAAAATTCGTATTCAACGTGTTGGATCTCCAAGCAACATCAAGTATACCGTGAGTATCATGCTTAAATCAGGTCTCCACCTATCCCTATGTTGACCAAGTATAGAATGTCTCACAGATTTTGATATAGACTTCCGGACTTTCACTTGATCTCCGCAGTATGGTCTGATAAATTTCAACGAAGTATATAACTAGAGGAAGATCTGCAGTATGGCATCACCAATGGTTGGGTATTTTGTTTCCATAGCACAGGCTGCGCATGTAAGTACACTGCAAGTATACTGTTCAAATTCTGGTCTCCACCTATCCATATATAGACTTAGTATCAACTCTCTCCAATTGATAAAAATTTCTAGATATTTGTTGGATTTATCTCAGTGCTGCTGTTTTCCGTCGTTGCTATTTTCCTCTTTTTTCCTCTGTTTTCCTCTGTTTTTTTATTAAAAAACAGCCAAGTTCATTTAGTTACGCATTAAGTGTTTTTGTTATTTTATAGGAAGTTAATAGCACGTTTGTGTGCAGTTATGTGTTGCACGTACGTGAGCAGTTTCTACTTTATTTTTAGTTGTGGTACTCGACAGTTTCTTTCGTACAAGACGTATGAAGTGCTATGCTCTGTTTTTTCATCTTTTCTCTCCCTCGATCAACAGAGATGTTTTCTGTTTTGATTGTTGTTTCATGAGTTATAACATTGGTATCAGAGCATCTGAGGGATCTTAAGGGACTGTGAAGTGAAGATTGCTTCCAATCTGCAAAGAAAAAGCTGATGGAGGCAGGATTGAGTGGATTCTCTGCAATGGCTGCTCCAGTCTTTACTGGGGAAAATTATCAGGCATGGGCTGTCAAGATGACGGCATTCTTGGAGGGTCATGATCTATGGGAGGCTGTGGAGGATGATTATGAGGTTGATCCACTTCCAAATAATCCGACCTTAAATCGAGATAAAGTACCATAAAGAGAGAATCACAAGGAAGGCTAAGGCAAAGTCTTGCTCGTATGTTTCTTTTTCACCCACTATCTTCACAAGGATCATGAGATGTGATTCTGCAAAGGCAATATGGGATTTCTTGAAGGATGAATACGAGGGAGATGAGAAGATAAGAGGCATGAAGGTGCTGAATCTCTTGAGGGAGTTTGAGAGACAGCGAGATGAAGGATTCGAGTCGGTGAAGGAGTACTCGATAGGCTGGTTGGGATAGCTGAAAAAATCAGAGTTTTAGGGACCGACTTGAAGGATGAAAGGCTTGTTCGGAAGATCCCGGTGTCTCTTCCCGAGAAGTTCGAAGCCACCATAGCTTCTCTGGAAAATACAAGAGACTTGGCTGATATAAAGCTTGCAGAATTGTTAAATGCTCTGCAGGCACAGGAGCACAGAAGACTGATGAGAAGAGAAGAGTTTGTTGAGGGTGCGCTACAAGCTAGAGTGAAGTCCAATGATGGAGGCAAAGGGAAGAAATGGATTCAGTCCAGAGAAAATGCTGGTGACTCCAAGTTTGTAGCAAAAGAAGGAAATTCTGGTGGGTCTAGCAAATGGAAGATGAACAAAAGCCTTGTCAATACGTGGTGGAACTAATCATCGCTTTTTAGATGTTGGAGAAAGCCTGATGCTAGATGCAGAAGATGTCACAAGTTGGGTCACATGGAAGCCATCTCGCAAAAAAAAATTACCAGCAAGCGGGAAAAGCACAGGTAGCAGTGAATGAAACTGAGGAAGAGCACTTGTTTGTAGCTTCCTTTTCTGAATCTTTTGTTGAGAAGGATGCATGGCTGGTGGATAGTGGCTGTACCAATCATATGACTGGCAATTTGAAGCTGTTTAGAAGTCTAAACAAGTCAGTCGGAGTCCAGTCGGGAATTGGCAATGGACAGTATATCGAAGTGCAAGGGAAGGGTATAGTTGCTATTGAAGGAAATCGGGAGATAAAGCTGATCAGTGATGTTCTCTTTGTGCCAAATATTGACCAGAATCTGTTAAGTGTTGGTCAATTAGTTGAGAGGGGCTATAAAGTGAAGTTCGAAGGGAATGAATGTCTTATTAATAATGCGGATAGCAAAGAAGTGCTAAGAATCCCAATGAAGGACAAGAGTTTCATGTTCAAGCCACAAGAGATGCAACAAATGGCTTTAAAGTGCAAAGAAGAAAATGCAGAGCTATGGCATAAAAGACTTGGGCATGTTCACAGGAAGAGAATGTCGTTTATGCAGAAAAATAGCTTGGCGGATGACTTGCCAAGTTTGGAGGAGGAATTTCCACAAAGGTCAGAACTTGTCTTCTTGGCAAGCAAGCCAGATTTCCTTTCAAAGGAGGAGGCTGGAGAGCATGTGAAAAGCTGCAATTAGTTCACACAGATCTATGTGGACCTATGTCTCGAGTCTTCTCTAAATGGTAGCAGGTATTTTATTACTTTCACTGATGATATGACTAGGATGAGTTGGATTTATTTTCTGCGAGCCAA
Organism: Eucalyptus cloeziana; assembly: GCA_014182715.1. Lineage (NCBI taxonomy): Eukaryota > Viridiplantae > Streptophyta > Magnoliopsida > Myrtales > Myrtaceae > Eucalyptus > Eucalyptus cloeziana. The sequence goes on along the minus strand of CM024635.1, from coordinate 10,820,294 downwards.
GTCTGAAGTTGCTGATGTGTTTGTGAAGTTTAAAGCTTTAGTTGAGAATCAGAGTGGGAAGAAAATTAAAATGCTCGGATCGATAATGGTTCTCGAGTATACTTTGCTCACAAGTTTAAGTTGAATTGTGAGCAAGCGGGAATTGTGCAGCAAGTTTCACTTTGCTCCCTATTCACCTCAACGGAATGGGGTCGGTGAGAGGAAAAACAGAAGTATTATGGAGATGGCTAGATGTATGATGCAGGAGAAGAAGTTACCTAAGAAGTTCTCGGGGCCGAGGCGGCTAATACCGCAGTGTTTCTATTGAATAGATTGCCCACAAAGGCCTTAGAGAAGTCAACACCTTTTGAAGTCTGGCATGGTGTTAGACCTTCGTGAAGAATTTGAAGGTTTTGGGTGTTTGTGTTACACTCATGTTCCCGAAGTCAAGAGGGACAAACTGGATAAGAAAGCGAGCTTGGAATCTTTATTGGGTATAGCCTTCAATCAAAGGCTTACGGGATTTTCCATCCCATGACAAGGAAGGTGACTGTGAGCGAGAGATGTTATTTTTCTAGAGGAAGATGAGTGGAATTGGATGGAAGGAAAGAGTGCGAACAGCGGCGGTTCGAAAAACAACCTGCAACGAGATGTAGAGGTTGATGAAGTTATAGATGGATTGGAAGACAAAGTATGGATGATTTACCGTGAGAGGCACAAGGTCACTTGCTGAAATCTATGAAAGAAGCAATGTGGCGTGCTCGAACCATCTAACTTTGTGGAAGCGAAGGAGGATCGAGGTGGTGGATTGCGGCAATGCGGAGGAGATTGCAATGATCCGGAAAAACCACACATGGGAGCTTGTTGACGGACCATCGATAAGAATGTGATTGGGGTTAAGTGGGTGTTTAGAACAAAACTTAATCCCGATGGTTCTATCAATAAACACAAAGCCGACTGGTTGTGAAAGGCTATGCACAAATATGGGGAGTAGACTATTCTGAAACATTTGCTCTGTTGCACGACTTGATACAATAAGGCTACCGTTAGCTATTGCAGCGAGAGAATAGGTGGCCTATATTTCAGTTAGATGTCAAGTCTGCATTCCTGAATGGAGAGCTTGAGGAGGAGATTTTTGTTGAACAACCCGAAGGATTCGGTATCAAAGGGCAAGAAGAGAGTGTATACGATTGAGGAAAGCTTTATATGGATCTCAAGCGGCTCCAAGAGCTTGGTATGGGAAGATAGATCGATATTTGCAGAATTTTGGCTTTGTAAAAAGCTTAAGTGAGTTCACTCTTTATGTCAAGAAAGTGAATCACGGTGTTGTAATTCTGTCACTTTATGTAGATGATCTATTAGTGACAGGGGAATGATATGGAATTGATAAAGAAGGTGAAGCAAGATCTATTTGCAGTTTTGAGATGTCGAGACTTGGGAAAGATGGCTTATTTTTGGGTCGGAAGTCAAACAAGCTTCATATGAGATCTTCATTTGTCAAAAAAAATACATGAAGGAAATTCTAAAGAAGTTTCAGATGGAAGATTGTCGAAGTGTAAGCACTCCTATGGCTGCTAAAGAGAAGCTGCAGAAGAATGATGGAACAAATGCAGTAGATGCTTCTATGTATAGAAGTCTGATTGGGTGTCTCATGTATCTTACAGCAACTAGACCAGATATTCTATTTGCTTTGTGAGTGTTTTATCCGAGTTTATGAGTAGTCCTAGTCGGTTACATTTGGTTGCAGCAAAAAGGGTCTTGAGATATCTTAAAGGAACATTGTTCTTTGGTGTGAAGTTTAAGAAATGTCAGAAGTTTAATTTGCAAGGATTTTCTGATAGTGACTGGGCTGGTTCAGTAGATGACATGAAGAGTACGTCTGGATATTGTTTCACTCTTGGTTCTGCTTGTTTCTCCTGGAGTTCCAAAAAGCAAGAGATTGTAGCTCAGTCTACAGCAGAGGCTGAGTTTATAGCAGCTCTTTGCTGCTGCAAATCAAGCTTTGTGGCTGAAGAAGATAATGAAAGATTCGTGGTTGAATTCCGGTGATTGTATCGAAGTCAATGTGGACAATCAGGCTGCTCTAGCAATATCACAGAATCCAGTTTTCCATGGCAAAACCAAGCATTTCAAAGTCAAATTTTTCTTTCTGCGTGAGGTGCAACAAAGTGGTGAAGTTAAATTGGTCTATTGCAGATCTGAAGATCAGCTTGCAGACATGTTCACAAAGCCACTTCAGGCTGGAAGATTTGAGCTGTTAAGAGAGAAAATAGGAGTTTGCAGCAGCAACTGATCCAAAGAGGAGTTTGTTGGATTTATCTCAGTGCTGCTGTTTTCCGTCGTTGCTGTTTTCCTCTTTTTTCCTCTGTTTTCCTCTGTTTTTTTATTAAAAAACAGCCAAGTTCATTTAGTTACGCATTAAGTGTTTTTGTTATTTTATAGGAAGTTAATAGCACGTTTGTGTGCAGTTATGTGTTGCACGTACGTGAGCAGTTTCTACTTTATTTTTAGTTGTGGTACTCGACAGTTTCTTTCGTACAAGACGTATGAAGTGCTATGCTCTGTTTTTTCATCTTTTCTCTCCCTCGATCAACAGAGATGTTTTCTGTTTTGATTGTTGTTTCATGAGTTATAACAATATTTTGTTTGGTCTCTGCAGTATAATCTGGTAGATTTCAATGAAGTGTATGGCAAGAAGAAGGTCCGGCACAAAAAGGATATAGCTTCAGCTTTAGGTAGGTTTGGGGCTTTGAACACCTTGCAAACCCGCTGCTCACCTCTGCCTTTCCTAAGCATCAACCTAATTGTGGCTGCATGAGTCAGAACATGCCCTCCTGCAGGTTTCTTTGATGCTGAAACCAATAAATCTAAGTCGTCAAAAAATTACCTTTTTTCCTTAAATAATGGACTGCAGCTACTGTATGCGTCACTAGTTTACATCAAACAGCTGGTTATTGGGATTTACAAGAATTAGCATGAGCTTAGTGCTATCCCCAAATTGCAATTTTTCAGTGTGCAACCATCAAAGGGTTAAATTGGATAAGTATTAATGAATGCATGACTGCGGGAGAAATGAGATGTGATGCAGTAACTTGATTGGTTATGCACACTGCCACATTAAATTCCTTAGCTATCTTAAGTAAGCCTGAGAGCACTTGTGCAAATTTTTGCTGCAATTAGGAATTTATTAGTGTCAAACAAGATAAGCTCAAAAATCAGAACTCGCATGATTTGACGGTTACAATGGACCTGGCTCTTTGCAAGTTCTCCCCTTCCAATAATACCCATTTGAAAGAGAGAGATCATCGAATACATAATCTGAACGACGTTACTCACCTAAGGTCAACCATCCACACCTCACAAAATGTGTGCAGTTTCATTCTCGAGCACTGTCTTATTAGTAATCTAAATGGTTCTTCACACATTTTGGCAGCCAAATCAAGAAGCAAATCTTACTGATGCTCCTAAGTATAGACACGGGCATAAATGATCTACAAATTCATGGAAAGACTAGATTACAGCAAGTACACTAGCCAGAAAAGAAGGAAGAGTTGCCACCAATATGGAAAACTTAGCTTACATTATCTAGGACTGCACCAGGATCCATGCCAAATCTCTTGGCAATTGGTACAATTCAATCACCGCGACTGCAGGTGTACCAAGTTAAGAAAGTGCACATGTGCTTACATGGACAAACGACGTTTATGAAGCACAAGCAGTTTTGTCAAGGTCAAGAAAAATACAGACAGATTATAATAGCATACAAAGTTCCTTTTGCTTCCTTTTGCATCGATATAAGCTACCTTGCCATTTCCTCCTATCATGTGATTGGCAGCTGAAAATATTTACGAACATGGAATCCACAAACCATTAATAAAGAATGATTATAAACAGGGGTAAATACTGTTGTAGGATTTGCAAATAAAGTAGAGTATCTTCAAGCATCACATTCGACTAATGATTAAGGCTTTTACTCGGTTATGACAAAGTACAAACTCTTCTAGCCTTTTCCCTGCTTGGTTTGAGCCACTATATATGCGTTCCAGTGTACTGGCTGCAGATTACAGAAAATGAGTGCCATACTTCCAGAATCACCTAACACACACATTATGATGCCAAGATCACCCACATCTTTATACTCCATAGAAATTCAATCATTATGCTACTATTTGGCATTGTTCATCTGAGAAAAAAAATGCAACAGAAGTTCAAGACAGAAACCTAACATCTAATTCAGTCCAACCTGAGAAGTAACACATAGGGTATATGCCAGCTGTGTTTTCCCAGACTTGAAGTGACGTCAGCAGCATTTTCTGAGAAAGCTAATTAACAAAAGCAACTAAAAGTTCATCAAAGGTAACGTTGTTGGACTGTGATTTTCACCCAGATTCGCCAAATGCTTCTGTAATTGCTGGAGTTTCAATACCACCTGTTAACATTGCCAAACCAATGAAATTTGTATATGTTGAAATGCATGAAGAATAAGACACAGAATCTGCAATAGGAAGTCTTTTACCGCCTAAAAACTCATCGAGGGGGCTTCCGGTTGTGATGCAAACAACCGACGACTCTCTGGAAATAACGAAGACATTGAAAGTCCTTTGAGCAACAGATTTGCTAATTTGCAAGCTTTATTTCAAGGGTATTCTGAACCATTTTATCTTGAAGTTTGCAGAATTAGGAACTTACTCTGAGCAGAGCATCACTTCCAATAATATAGCCAAAATTCTGATAAAACAAAGGGAAGTCAATGCGAGATGCTTATAGAAGTTCAAATTGATTGGAGCCACCATCTCATATCTTTTCAACTTTTGCTTCAGATAATCCTTTTATTCCAGTTAAGTGCTACAAAAAATAAACAAAGAAAAAGCAATTCACTTGGCCAAATAAGAATACGTTCCTCAACTCAGCATCGCATTAAACTCTTATGTTTCCTGGTGAATGTAGAATGTCAGGACAAAAGCGTTTCCTAGATGATCAATGACAATCTAGCTTTCCAACAGTGATTATTGATGAATTTAG